>OZ018401.1:60051561-60651561 GCA_963969585.1 Drosophila helvetica
CCCCCCTTGACCACTCTTCCCTCCGCAGCAACCTCGGCTGTTGACATTTTCAATGCGAAATTATGCGACACGGCAGCTCTGGTTTTTTTTCTGCTTTTGCTCTTGTTGCTGTTGCTGTTGCTGTTGCTGTTACTGTTGCTGTCTCTGTTTCTGTCTCTCTGTCTGTGTCCGTCTCTTTTGCGCTTTGTGCTCTGCTATTCATTAGCCTCTGTTGCTGTTGACCCCGATTTTTTATTGCCTGCCACGTTTTTTAATGTCGCGTGTCGCATGCCTCTTCCCCATTTCGGCTCCCTCCCCGCCGCCCTCTGGCCATCGCTTGCAACTGTGCAACAGGTTGTTGAACCTTGGCTCGGCCAAAAGGTTTCTGCTGCCAAAGAAACTAATTGAGATATTTACGTACGGAACTGGCGATGAGAACATAATGGGTTGTACGTGAGATCTGCCAGGGATTTCCATGGAAATCATTTCTCAATGAATTTCCTTTAATTTCCTTTCTGATGGCAAAACCCACAAATTGCATAACACGTGGACATAATCTAACCTTTTCCTTTGCCGACTGCAGTTAGCCCCCCCTCCCCCCACCGCCTCAACCTCACTCATTTCCAATGGAAACTTTATGAGTCTGTTGTCAAAATGTTTATCTAACACTTGAGAAGCGTTGCCCATAAAATGATAGAAAAAGAAACGCATTAAGAGCGCAAATAAACTTTTATTGAGATAGAATTCTCGTTACTACTCGTAAAAACAGATGGGCCCCGGCACCCGCCGGTAGCCGACTTGCTGTTCCCTTCCCCCTTACCCCAATGCTCCACCCCCTGCTCCATGGCCCACAGATGGATGGATGGACGGATGGATGGTTGGCTGGTTGGTTGGGTCAACGGACACAAATAGCAGAACAAATAGCAGATGAACGATCATACCTACAGGGCAGGAGTAGGAGTAGGAGTAAGAGAGGGGGAGGGAGCAGCAGAGGGGGAGGGAGCAGCAGAGGGGGAGGCAGTGCTACAGCCAACTGACAATTGTTTTATAATTATTTTATCATGACCAAAGGGAGAAGCACTTCAAGCGTAGTAGAACAAGAAATACCCTAGAAAACCGCATTCAACTCTTTGGCTCCGCGAACCCTTTTGCTCCAACTAAAGTGAAAGCCTTCGGCATGCACATTCGGCTCTATTTATTTTTTATTAATTTATTTATTTTGATTTAGCGGAAAACAATCTCTTGGTTTAACCAAAATTTAAATTTTCCCAAGCTAAAACGCTCTCTCTGGCAGAAAATCAACGAATCCGTAATTCTCGGATCTGTTGCAGTCAAAGTGACGAGACCGAACTCGCTCAGTCCATTTTGGGCGAGAGAGACGCTGATTCGAACTGAACGAGCGAGTCGAATACCGAATCCCACCGCATCGATTCGGTTGCCTGCTCATGCAGGGCTCTATAAATATAAATAAAAGACCATAACTGATCACTTTCTGATGGCCATATTCCCTCAAGTCGCTGCTGATCTGTCCTGCATGCCCCACTAGCGTGCACGGAGTACGGGGTAGCATAAAAGGAAAATTGCTTAATTTATGTGTCATTTATCTAAATGGAGCAGCCGAGCGGAGCAAGAGCAAACGAAAGAAAAAGGAAACGGCAGACGAACCCAATGACTGTCCCACTCTATATTATTTTTATAAAGCTCTCTCTCTCTCCCTCTTTCTCTCTCTCGCACGCTGGCGCGCGATAAGCAGCGACTGACAGCGAGTGCAGCGGCGAGTGCTGCGGTGCTGGGGTGCTGCGGGGCTGGTGCTGGTGCTGGGCTGAGGAGTCGGAACTTTTGTGCCAGTGTTGTCGTGGTGCCAGAGTAATTAAAAATCTTCAGTCATGTTGCTGTTGGTTTGCTGGCGACAAATAATCGTCGTCGGCAGCTCAGGGGCGACAGAGACCAGCACACAAAGCGAGAGGCCAGAAGCGAGGAGATGTGAGAGGGGATGGGAGGAACATGCGATTAAAATTTTAAATGACAGTTGACAGTTTCATCATCAGCATGTGTACATGATATTTACATACATACATCCATCCGTACACACGTACATATAGATAATCGTATGTACGAGTGGGACAGGGACAGCGACAGGGACAGGGACAGCGACAGGGGGTGTAACCTGAACAGGAATTGCAGAGCAGGTGGAAATGTCACATGAGATTGACTTCACAGCAGACCGAAGCCGAAGCTTGAGTCTGGGGATGTGCTCGAGGATAGGGCATACGGGGTACGGGGTACGGGGTACGGCTTTGCCCAGCATTTCCATATAGAATTCCGAATTCAGAATCTAGAGTGTAGAGTCCAGAGTCCAGAGTCCTGCTATCGAGTCCAGCAGCAGTGGCAAGGAATGCGAAAAAGTGTCACCTAAGCCAACCGCAACAAAGAGACACGACACCACTCTCCTTGGAGAGTTCATTACCACACTGTCCCCCCCACCCCCCCTCTCTCCGCCGGGCCAAGTACAAAGCTCAGGCTTTGTTGTGCCGGTAAGCTCTGTCTGAAGCGGATACAGAGAGAGGGAGAGAGAGAGAGAGAGGGGAGTATGTGCCCAGCAGATTAACACCTTGAGGAGTGGACAAAAGAGTATCATCAAGAAGAAACACCAACCTCACCTTACCCTCTTTCTGCTCTCTCTCTCTCTCTCTCTCTCTGCCTCTGGCCCTGCCTCTGTCTCTGTCTCTCCTCTGCGGCCTGGATGGGGCCTCATAATCAAATGCAATGTGGCATTGGCTAAAAATGGAATTCTACTGTCTGCACTTCATCAGAGATCCAGGGAAAAGGCCGGGGCGACCGGGGGCAGCTGGAAGGTAAAGCAGGACTGTCTGTCTGTCTGACTGTCTGTCTGACTGTCTGCCTGACTGACTGACAGACAGCTGAAAGAGTCAGCTCACTCTCTGGGCCTTCGCTCTGTGCTGCTGCAGCAGGAACCCGTTTGCCCCGCTCAGTGGTGCAACGTGCAACATGCATTCCTCATGCCACACGAAACAATTGACATGCATTGTTGGTGTTTCAGTTGCTCCTCTTTGTGGATGCTGAAGCTGCTGAAGACTCCGCTGCTCCATGGCAGCCACAGAATTGTCACAGCAACATCCCCAGCCCCCTCTTACCCGCATCCCATCAGCTCGGCTTGCCATTTTCCGAAATGAAGTTCAACTAAATGGGCAGCAGAAACGAAACTGGTTTTCCGCTGGCTGGGCTGCCACAGCAAAGGACACGAAGAGAACTGGTTCTCTCCGGCCGGCTACGATCTGCTCTGGCTCTGCTCTGGCTCTGTCCTGGCTCTGCTCTGGCTCTGGCTCTGCCCTGGCTCTGCTCTGCATTTATCAATTCCCGATCGGGCTCTGTCCCTGTCCCAGGCCGGTTTCCCCTGCCTTGCATTTCATTTCATTTCAGTTGGATTCCCTTTCGTATTCGCATTCTAAAGCTGCGATATAAATTAAGATCCATATCGGAAGGGAAACTTGAAATGGAACTGGAACTGGGACTGGGACTGGAACTGGGAACACAGATCGTCAGATCGACAGAAAGACAGAAAGAAGCCAGCAGCGGCAGGTGGTACGGTGCGAGTATTTTCAGATATCGGTTTTCGGATTCGGATTCGGTTTCGGATGCGGATGCTGAATCGAAATCATATTCGGATTCGGAGCTATAATAAATTTGATTTATGTTTATTCGATCTTCTTCGGGGCGGGGAAACATATTTTACCGGTTCACCTCCGTCTTCGATGTTAGTTGGCAGGGGTAAGGGGAAGTGGTTATTTATTGTATGCATTTATCTGCATTTTCCCGGCTCTCAATTTGCTTAATTTGCAGCGCATCCTCGCAGCCTCGCAGCCTCTTTCCCCTTCTCTCCGAACAGGCTCAGGCTCAGGCTCCGGCTCTGTGGTGCATTGTCAGCATGACATGACTTTTATGGTATAAAGTTATATTTCAGGCTGCCTTCCAGCCTTCCAGCCTTCAAGCCTGCCTGCCCATAGACACACCATACTCGTATTTTCTCGTAGATAACTTCAAAGGCATGCGATTGGCGATGAGGCGCCATCTGGCGTCGGGAATGCACATTCAATGGCCATAAATGTCAGCCTCGGATGGCTTAAGGATTTATGCTACAGTCGGGCCTATAACAACAGGAAAATACGAGTCGAGTCGTTTGTTTCTCCTGAGATCGCTTGGGAAACCTCTGCAAACGGATATTTCCAGAACCCTCCAAATCCAAATGAATCAATCTAAAAAAAACACACACACACACACACAGGCAAACAGGCAAAAAATAGATGATATGAAGCGCATTAATTGAAAGTATTTACAACTCAACGAGCCATGACAAATTGGTGTGTGTGGCAACAGCCTGGAAAACGCGACAAGTTTCCCAGGAAAAAGCAGAAAAAGCAGAAAAAGCAACACCCAAATTAACATGTCACGTAAGGAGGAAAAAAGAAGGCAACAAGAAGCGCCAACGAGGGGCTAATCGATAATTTATGAGCGGAAATATGGCACACCGAACAAATGATGGATTCGGTGCGGGGGGCCAGGGCAGGGCAGGGCAGAGCAGGGCAGGGCAGGTGTGAGGTGCAAGGGATATTGTAACATGTTTATAAATAACGCTAATGAGGCTGGGGGCCGTCTGAAAAGAGAGAGAGTGTTGGTGTTGGTGCTGTTGGCGGAGGGGAGGGGAGGGGTGGGGTGGGCGAACACACAAACCCGGGGTAACCGCTTGTGAATTGTTTAAACAAGCGAAGCGGCGCATTGACTTTGAACTACACTACGGATGGGGCTGGGGATGGGGCTGGGGATGGGGATGGGGCTGGTGGGGGAGCTATCGCTGTGTAAATATTTACCCCGAAAGGGGGGTACACAAAACGGTTATCTCTGGGGAAACTCTCATTCCACTGTCGGACACTGAATATCGGCTACCATCGAGGCTGAAGTTCATTCGGGATCGGGGGATAGCTGTATTCTGCTCCGATTGATACATTTATCTGAAATTTATCTGAAATGTAATTGTAATTGTAATTGTAATTGTATCCGTTTCATCTTCTCCTTTCAGGCGACATACTCTCGGGCGTTTGCTTTGTCGGACAGCTGGATACCCACTCGCTGGGAGCCTTCCTCATACTGCCGCTGTGCATATATCTGTCGATCGGGGCGCTCTTCCTGCTGGCCGGATTCATTTCGCTATTCCGCATACGGACCGTGATGAAGACGGACGGCAAGCGGACGGACAAGCTGGAGCGCCTGATGCTGAGGATCGGCTTCTTTTCGGGGCTCTTCATCCTGCCGGCCGTGGGCCTGCTGGGCTGCCTGTTCTACGAGTACTACAACTTTGACGAGTGGATGATACAGTGGCATCGCGACATATGCAAGCCCTTCTCCATACCCTGTCCGGCTGCCAGGGCGCCGGACACGCCCGAGGCCCGGCCCATTTTCCAGATCTTCATGGTGAAGTATCTGTGCTCGATGCTGGTCGGGGTCACCTCCAGCGTCTGGCTGTACTCCAGCAAGACCATGGTCAGCTGGCGGAACTTCGTGGAGCGGCTGCAGGGCAAGGAGCCGCGGACGCGGGCCCAGGCGTATGTCTAGTATGAGACGGGCGCAGCGGCCACCGGAGCTGGACCCAATGGCGGCACGGCGGCGGCGGGTGACCCCGATGCGGCTAACGAGAGTTACTTAGTGTTTAGCACGTAAATCCCCCCCCACACCCACACCCACCTCCACCCCCGAAACTACCCCAGACTCGGACACCAACCGCAACGGTAACCGTAACGGTAACCGTAACTGTAACCGTAACCACAACCTTAACCGCAACCTTAACCGCAACCATAAATGCAGTCGTAGTTTGTAGTGCTCTTAGCTTGTATAAAGTTCATCACCTCTCCCATGCCCCCTTACCCCCCCTACCCACCACCCACTCTGATCATGGAAATCAAAAGTTGAACCTAGGGCCTAGGATATTGTTTTTTGAATCGTCTTAGTTGATACGAAAGCAAGCTTGTTGAACCAAAACTATCCATTAAGTCGAGTTGTATTTTGTAGGTACCATATATATATATATATATATATATTTATAGTGTTAGGCTTTCATCGCTTTCATCGCTGCTTTCACTGCTCTACGTGCGAGTATACGACCTTCAATTCAGATCCTTCTGATCTTTGGACGCAGCATTGAAATTCATGGGAATTAAGTTAGACTTTTTTTTTTGATTTTTGAAAGCTTTAAATGTGCCCTACCATTAAAGAACATCTATAATACATACATATATATATATAGAAATTAAGTTGTGACGATAATGATATGAGTGTTAGAATTTAGACGAGATGTGGATGTGGAGCAGCGACTGGTCTCTCAATTTCAGTAGTCAGTAGTTCAGACACAGACACACAAGTGACACAAATCGTTTGCTATAAAGTACATGCCACATGCCACAAACCACACCGAAACCCACTACTGTCCTCTACTGTCCCCTACTGTCCTGTGTCGACTGCTCTCGTCGCTGGATGTGCTTGAAATCGATGTATAAAAGGGAAAACCTACGCAGTTTGGAAATGTATTATGTAGTAGCAATAAATGTCCTCCATGTGCTAAACCTAATGCAAATACGATTATTATAATGTTAACTGTAACTTTAACTGTAACTCTAACTGTAACTTTAACTCTACTGTAACTGTAACTGTAACTGTAATTTTAATTGTATATTTGTTGAGCTAATTAATTCTAAATGCGTAACGGAATACTTTTAATTCAATTTTTTTTGTGTTTGTGTTTTTTTTAATGACGTTGTAGTCATAGCACTTAAGTGAACCAACAACATGAAAATACGCAAAAATGTGTTGCCTATTTATGGACATTTTTGCAACACCAACACCCCCGCCCCCAAGGACACACCCCTAAGTAAATAAGAGTTGAAACTGCCATTTAAATATTTGTAGACGAGCGAAGTCCAGAGAAGCAGCAGAAGCCAACCCTCTGGTATCGGCCAACTGTTGATTCGCATTTGTTTCCATCGCATTTAATTGAGTCCTCGGATTGAATTGAATTGAATTGAATTGGGTTGGATCGGTTATTATATGGCGAGCATTAAAGTCCAAGCCAAGCCAGATTTGTGTAGCATTTAAGCACGCTGATGGAAGCGCATATTAATTATAATTATAATTGTAGCAATTATCGATAGTCGGTGTAACATAGCAAACGAACAATTATAAGTGTATAAACATAAACATAAATATAAATATAAAGCATCCCTGGCAGCATCATAGCAAACACAAACAGAATATGCAAAAATAAAACATTTTTTTTTTGATTGTTAAAGACTGAAAATTGTACAAAGTGTTTACATTTCCAATGGGTTCGAGGGAAATACTTGTCTCCAGGAAGAGAAACATTTTTTCGAGCTCCACTTTAACTGTCTCTCCGTCGAAACAGGACGTCTAGGCAGGCAGACTTCTATGGGATCTTCTGTGGGGACCTTAGGAGATGAGGCTGGGCAGAAATCTGTTCATCGACATCGATGTGTTGGGTACTCGAGGAGCCTGGTCAACCATCGCTATATGAGGATCGAAAATCATCTGTCGATAGCACCAATCAGCACTTTCGGATGAGCGGAATATTCAAAATAGAACGCACGACGAAGCGGATGTACTGGTAGGCATTTTTGGTTATTTTATCTGTGAGTGTCAATTAAGTATCGGCGCGCTTGTCTCCGCTCCAAATGTCATTGTTGCGACATGCTCACACGCACCTTTTCGTCATTTTGCTGGATTCGTTCGTCTGTTGCTTCTGCTCTACTATTAATTATTAATTAAGCCACAAACACCATGCCAAGAGAACTATAAAAAGGAAGTATCAGTGAAGCATAAAATTGTAGAATCTCATTTATTCACAAAGAGCATACCATGATGTTGGCTGACAGCACAGATACAGGAACAACCAGAACTCCTAGAAACATTCTCCAGCATCGATTTTGATTGCTCCCCAACACTTATTGCTTAAGTATGCTCAGATCATTTATGCTCTAAACCTAAACATTTAAAATCAGTGGGCAATCTGAAGCATATTAATTGGCCAAACACTGCCCCATAGGAGGGAAACCTTTTCACTAAAACATTGAAATATTCTACAGCACGGTCCAGGCTTCTCTCCCAGCTGCCTCCCTGCTCCCTGCGCACTGCTCCCTGCTCCCTGCTCCTACTCGAACATCTAAAGTTTTCCCATTAGAAGCAACTATACATTCGGACAGACAGACCCACGGTGGCCACAAACGGAGCTCGAAATTCAATCATAACTTGCCAACACTCGTATCCCAGCGGCTCTGCTCTGCTCTGCTCCCACTGCCCCTCACCGCCCACTGGAAACACATGGCCGTAAGCCTTGATATTTGCGAGTGGAAACGAGAAATCCACGCCCATATAATTTTGATTACACTTGTTTTCTAAATACTCTCCCGGCTCTGCCGAGAATGGAGGAGCCACAAACAAGCAAGGCAAAAAAAAAAAAGAGAGGAAGAGAAAAGAAAACCCCTGTAAAAAGGAAAACTCGCAAACAAAAACAGAACCATTTGAAACACATGTGTGCGGTGAAAAGGCCGAAATAGATTCCGCAGCGAGACTGTACTTATGTCTGCATGTGCGAGTGGGAGGGCGAGTGGCCGTGAGGCAGCTGGCAGCTGGCAGCTGGGGAAGAGGACTTCAGTCAGTCGCTAAGCTCCTTGGCAACAAATTGCAGTTAAAAAACAGTCGTTGGCAGGGGCGGGAGCGGTGGCTCGGCAAAATCACTCCCTCCCACCTAGCCGCCTCCGTTCGGGGCCAGAGCTCACGCAGTGGGACATGTATTAAAGGATATGAAGGATATGGCAATGTTTTACAAAACACGTGTGCGATTTAACAACTACAACAGCCACAGTCGCAGCCGCAGCCGCAGAAAACTTTTCAGCAACAAAAAGCCCGTCCGGACGGTAGAGCAGAACCGAGCAGAACTGCACGAAAATGGAATCCAATGTTCGCTTCGCGGTGGGTTTTGTTGCGTTTTTATGTGACCACCATAAAAAAGTTATTAATGTTTGTGCGGGTGCGGGTGCGGGTGGGTGGGTGCGGGTGGCAGTGGATAGAGAGCTAGGGAATGCCATGGCTGCACACGGCCGCAAAATGGCGCGGGCGTGTTCGGGCGTTAATGTGGCAAAAAATGTTTCTGAAGCATGAGAGGTTCGCAGGATGGCAGACCAGATCCCCGACTAGAGGCATACTCTAAGCAAGAATATATTTCAATTTTGGCCTTCTCGCACTCCCTATTCTCCGACTTTTAGCTCCGTCGAAGAACCAAGTCTTTCTATATTTATATATTAGCATTGCGTTGCATAGTTGCACCTTTTCTTTTGTTTGCCAAACTCCAGGGCATTCAATCGTCGGCGCAAGGTGCTGACAATTTTCGTTCCACTGGATTCAACTTTTATTTGCAGTGCAGTTTTGTTGGTGCCGAATGCGGGCGTGAAAATCATAAAGCAAAACATATGAGTAGATGGGAAGTTACTAAAAAGAACTATAAAGAACCGGAGCAGGCCCAGAGGAAATGGGGGGAACAACATAATCGCCCCCAAAAGGACATCGAGGAGTGTCGGAATGGGCTACATTTGTGCGGTTGCACGTTCCCCGCTATACGGTTACGGCTACAGCTACAGATACGGATACAGATACGGATACGGATACGGACTGGGATTCAGTCAGTGCAGCTGACACTGCGGGAGAACTTATGTTCTGCTCCGTAGAGGATAATCCTAGGGAGCAGATTTATTTATTTTTTTGTGGGTCTATCAGTGCCCATGGGGATCGGCTGGAGGAGACCAAGACCCCACTCCGCAGGATGGTATGCTGAACATCCTGCTGAAGGAACCCAATCAGATCGCAAGAGAATGAAGCATCAAGTGCTCCGCAGTAATGGAACAGCGGAATGGCGGACTGTTCTCCTGGCTGCTGTCTCCCATTTATTTGTCTCCTTCTTTCGGGGTGTCCAATCCCAGCAGAGCTGGAGTTTCGTTTAATTAATTGCCGAATTTGTCGCGACAAAAATCGACTGCGAAAAAAATCTGCTCTGGCTGGGTGGGGGTGGGGGGTGGCAGCGGCAGCGGCAGCGGCAGCCTTTAATTGCAATTTTCAATTAGGAAACTGCACAAGTGGGCCAACGAAAAACAAACGGAAAAATACCCAAAAATACCCATGCAATGCTCCGTGTAGTTTACTTAATTAATGTTTGTCCTGGAGTGGCTTAGGGCTGGCTGCCCAAAGGACAACGGAGAGGGTCGCGAAAAAGTGCAGAACAGAAGGGGAAAAGGTTCGGGGATTAAACCATCTTTTATTCGGATATTTATTTCGTTGTTTAAAAACTATTCACAATGCCTCTGTTTCGGTTTGGAAATCTCAACAGCTGCGCCAAACTAGCAATGAAATTTCATTGTCCCCTGGCCTGAATTAAATTTCATTGCCAACGAGGGGGGGGGGGGGGGGGGGGGGCTGAACCCCCATTTCCCCAGTCACCCCACAGCCAGCATCTCTCATCTTGCAGGGAATCATACTGAAGGCTGCAAGTCCACCGCAAACAAAGGAAAAACTTAATTGCCAGGCCAAATACACATATAAGGCCAACATCCCCCCCCCCCCCCGAACCTCAGATGGAAGAGCAGTTCGATTCGGAGGGGGAAGGCGCGGCAGAGTGTTGGCTCAATATTTGCTTTAGATAAGGCTGGAAAGGCGGAAAAGTCGCAAATGGCAGGAGGAGCTGCTAATTTTTGTGCTGGGAAAAGTCAATTAAATCCTTCAGCCAGAGAGGGTTGGAAAACTTTTCGGCGCCGGAATGAATAAATGATGGAGCATGAATGTCAATCAAAGTTAAGCGCTGCAAAATGAAGACAAACAATCCGAACGGATCGGAGAGGAGCGGAGAGGAGCGGAGCGGAGCGGAGGGGAAAGGGAATCGAGTCGAACCGAACCGAAACAAAGATGAGTCATGTCAGAGGAAATCAACTTCCATTAGCTACCGATGGGGGTGGTGGTGGTGGTGGTGGTGTTGCAGGGGGCGGCATAAAATTTCCCTCGCCACGCCCACAAATTGATAAAGTTTCTCTTTTGGGAGGCTGCCCGCCCCGGCTAATCCAACAATGCCTAATGACAGTTGTCGGAAAGTTTTAGCCGAAAATCGATTTTAATGGCATCGCAAATAATCGAATCGAGTTGTTTATCGGAATGAATAGTTCTCTGTGGGTGTGGGTGTGGGTGTGCGAGTGGTTGTGGGTGTGCGAGTGGGTGTGCGAGTGCGACCCAAAAAGTTGTCAAATTTTATAGTTATCGAGGATGAAAACGAATTTGCAAACATTTCGGTGCAGTCCAGTCCAAACCTTTTTGGCACTAACTTTTATGTGGCTTATTGATAAAGTTTCCGGGCTCTCTGCCGCTTCCCCCATTTTCTCCTTCGTTCTCTCTCTCCCGCTCTCTCTCTCTCTCTGTGTCTGTCTCTGTCTCTGTCCCTGTCTCTGGGCTATAAATCAGCTGTGGACTCGTGCTGAGTGAGCTATGGAAAGGTGAGGCTTCAATGAGACATAAACCATGCAGCAGGTGGCCTCCTCCTCCTCCGCTGTCTTCTATTCCCCTCATCGCTCGTCGCCCGTCGCTCGTTGCTCGTCTCTCCTGGCCGGCCTCTCTTCTCTCCTCTTTGAGTAATTAAAGCAATTGCCTCAAAAGAGCCACAAAAGCCGAACACAGCAGGTGGCCTCTGAGGCCGGGCGTCTGTGGGTGCCTGTGGGTGGCTCTGGGTGGCTCTGGATGCGGGCTTAATCAGATTTATGCTGCGGTTTCCCAACATCCGCACGGGCTTTGCTTAATTGTCATAATTTCTTTTTAGCGCACCCGCCCCAAAAGCTCGCAAAATGTGCCAAAATGATGTGCCAGGAAGGCTGGAAGAGGAAGGAATGTTTGGCTTCTATTACCGAAGAGGAAACAGGTACTATATATTTTGGCCTGCGCTGCGCTGATCAAGAGTATTTCCAATGGGCGCACTGATACTCGTGGGACTTACTGTACCACTGAT
Organism: Drosophila helvetica; assembly: GCA_963969585.1. Lineage (NCBI taxonomy): Eukaryota > Metazoa > Arthropoda > Insecta > Diptera > Drosophilidae > Drosophila > Drosophila helvetica. The sequence goes on from OZ018401.1 coordinate 60,063,656, forward strand.
TAGACCCACCTTCGTGTACGATAAGCTGCGGAATTCCATTCGCTGTTGGCAGTCCTCAGGTTTCCATCACTCACCTACGCAATGGAAGTCCGCCTGGGACGTCCACGGTGGAACACCCATCACAGCAGCTCCCCAGGCTCCTCGGGGACTTAATGAAAACCCATTGAGTGGTTGAGTGGTTGAGCGGTTGAGTGGTTGAGCGGTTGAGTGGCGCATGATCTCATGCAGAACTGTGCGCTGTCAGAGGTCGGGCAGGTCGGGACAAATCAAGTTCCAGCCGCAGCCGAACGAGCCGAACAATAGCGACTCATTAATGATCTTACGAATATTTTCTACATTGCGGAATTATTCGGGACGAGCGCAAATAAGTAATAAAAGGGGTCGCGGGTCGAGGGGGAGAAGAATCAAAATAATTCTCTTCGGGCCTGGCAAAGGGGATGGGGGAGGGGGGTGGTCTTGGTAAAGGTCGTGAGCATAAATTTCAAAATTTTTTCTTGGCCCCTCAGCAAACGACATTGATGATGTACGTCAAGGGTAAGGAGGAGGTGCGGAGGAGGAGGAGGAAGGCGGTGGACGTGGACTGGCCTCATATGCCGCAGGGAAACTTATGGCGCAGCAAACTTAACCAGAAAACTGGGAGATCGGAGAGTGCCACAGAGAAAGAAGGAGCGGACGGCACCAGAAGGGAAGGAAGGGAGGGAAAGGGAAAGGAAAGGGAAGGGAAGGGGACGAAAGCCAATGTCTGGGACCTGGCACCCATTGTACTCTCCTCCACTCCACACTCCCCACTCCCCGCAGTTCCCTTCCAGCCATTGCTGATGGTCGATGCTGTGCGGGTGATAAGTAACATGAATCACGTTTTATTTTGCCTTCGGACTTTAACGATGCAGTACGTCTGGGCACGAGGAGGGGCAGACTGTTCCACTGTACAGGAGGAGGTACACTCGACTCCAGACCAGACCTCAATGGCTGACTGACTCCGACTCCGACTCTGACTCTGACTTCGTCTTCCACTTCCACTTCCCCATCGACTTGGAGTTGGAGTTGGAGTCGGAGTCGGAGTCGGAGTTGGCGTTGTAGTCTACGGCTGAAAGGTCAGAGCGTTGGTTGTTTCCTGCCATTTTTATTTGCCTTTTGTGTATGAGAACAACCTGGTTCTATTCTGCTTATGATTCCTTCTCTTCCTCTGCTGCCTCTGCCTCTGACTCTGCCTCCGCCTTTGGTTTATTTTGTATGGAGTGCTGGCAGGGATTTTCGTCGTCGTCGTCGTCGTCGTCGTCGCTTCTTTCCATTCGCCTCGGAACGTGAGAATTTAATATTTCTTTTCATTAGCCACGGTCGAGCTTTGGGTCTCGTCTCTCGTTCTGCTATGGGATGGGGCCAGGGCCAGGGCCAGGGGCAGTGGCAGTGGCAGCACTAAAGGGGAGGGCAGAGAGGGCGGCTCTGGCGACACTTACAAATTTCATGGCTCCATTTTGAGCAGGTCAACGGCAACAGCACATAAATTCAGTCAAAACGGGGCCAAATTCGTTATGGAAAAGCAGCGGAGAGGAAAGAAGAGGTGAAACGGGGAAAGGGCCAAGTGGCCAATGGGCCAATGGGCAGAGGTGTCGATCGATGGTAGGAGGACTCCATAAAGGTGGGACTGGAGCTTGAAGCCCTATATGTGACTGGGCAGCGCTGGCACTCCGCAGAGCGAAAGAGTAAGGAGCTGGAACATTTCATCTGTGCTCCTGAATAATTGACCGCCCATTTCCATGGTCCAATCAAAATGTCACCTTCAATATGCCAAGCCAAAGTTTTCCTCCCTCCCGCTGCGAGGAAAACACCCACACCCACACCCACACCCGCAGCCCCTTCCCCATCCCCTGCCCCGTTCTCACTCCCGAGCAAAGCCCTTGTCTAAACTTTCGGTACTGGAAAACAGAAGTTAAGCCCAACTATTTGCCAGTCACGTTCGTCTTGATAACTTGTCGCCAGCTGGAAATCTTTGGAGCGTGCGAGACATTGTCGCCAAATCCGCAGCCAAGTGTTGCAGCCAACAGGCAACATTGTTGCACTCTCAGTGCCAGTGGCAGAGGCAGTGGCAGAGGCAGAGTGGCTCTGTGGCACTGTGGCTGTGTTGCAGCCCGCGTACTTGGGCTGGCATCCGACCGAACCAACCATCAGGCATCAAACGCAGCTTAGGCGCGATGAGCCATGCCGACGACATCCTTCCCTGCTGCCTCCCACCTCTCGCCGACACTGCTTCCCTCCGTGTCACCGCTACCTTCCTTCCTCCACGCCCTGCCACTACTCTACCCCTCTGCATGTGTGAGTCGCCCTGTTTTTGGCCACATTTTGGCCGCCGTTTGGCGCCGCCTCGCGACTCTGCATCTTTAGTTTGATGTCCATGGGTCGGGGAAAACTTGGAGGATAACCAGAGATACCTCAAACGATGGAATGTGCGTAGTGGGGGATCACTTTTTACAGAGCTCCCTCCCCATTCCCAGTTGTGAATACAACACAAGACTGACACAAAAAGGTATCTGAAAGATAATGGAATGAACAATGAGCAATATTCAAATATCCCATACAAAATTTAAATATAATAAAGGATGCTTTGATCTATTTGTGTGTGTGTGTGCTAATCATAAGTAAGTGGAACGATTAAAGCAAAAACATGCGAAATAGTAGTTGAGCAGAAGGAACAGGCGAACGAATATAACAGGAAAATGTGCGTGTGAGCATGTCGCAATGCGGTCAATCTGAATCTAATAGGCTCCAGATGAACGAAATCAATTAAGACAATTGGAATGCAGATAAATTTAAAATTTATCTCTCTAAATTATAAACTATAGCATGAGTGGACAAAAGAGAAATGTCTGACCATGTCAGGCCGCCAAATAGTTTCAGCACGTAAGTTCTTGATAAATCGCGGTCCATCGAGGATAACTTTGTTGTTGCTTGAGCAAGTCCCCTTAATACAAAATATAAACATATAACTTAGTTTCAAACAAAACACCAAATGCAAAAAAGTTGAGATAAACGCGAAATACTCACCAAGAGACATATTTGCTCTACAAATATTTAGAAACGAAGTTCGAAATGAACTTGAAGATGAGAGCAGCGAAAAGGAGGCACGTATTAGGGATGCACATGTATCCGCTGGTCACAATATCGACTGTCTCCAAGCTGCTGAAGTAATATTCAGTTTGTGCGTCAAGAAGATACAAAAGCACGAGCACGAGTATCTTTGTGATGGCTGCTAATGCAGTACTCATGCCCGGAACCCTCCTCGATTCTCATCCTCTGCTGTGGCATCGCCGCTTCTTGGCTGATATTCGTGTCCCGCCAGCATTTAGCATTTAGCATAGCATCATCGTCCATGCCCCGCCGCTCCCTTCCACTCCCTTCCGCTCCCTTCCGCGGCCATCACGCGGCAACTGCTTTTGGCGCAACTAATTTTTCTCCTGTGTGTTTCCCGGTCTTGTCCGTGGCTCTTTTCGGTTGCAGCTATTGCATTATGCATCTTATGCATCCGCAAGGGCTGGCTCGACTCGACTCGAGGCGAGGCGAGGCAAGGCGAGTCGCGGCGAGTCGAGTCGAGGAGCGTGTAGTGTAGCCCTCCATTGTTCCCAGGCGCTGAGCAATGTTAACGCTTGCAACATCTATTTTGCATGGCCATCCTCCCTTCCGCCCCCTCTCCACACCCTCCTGCTGCCCTCCTCCCTGTCCCCCCCAGTTCGTAAACGTAATGCCAATTTGGTGCACTCCACTTGCTCTACTCGGATAGCTCGCAGGCGTTGGCTTCTTGGTTGCCTTGGCTTTTGGTTTTGCTGTGCAGATGCCTCTTGTGGCTGTGGCTGTGGCTCTTGCCTCGGCTCCAGCTCTGGGTCTGGCTCTTGCTCTTGCTCTGCAACTTTCGACAAGCAGAGTTAACTTCATAGTTTTTGTGCCCCAAAGCAAATTGAGTGATTATCAGTTTGGCTCACCTGGAGGAGTGAAGCGGGATTTCCAGTTGAAACTGCGTGTGGGTAAAATCTTCTTGGCTACGCTTTAATTATGAACTGGCATGAACTCTCTCTGGTTCCCGTTCCCGTTCTCGTTCTCGCTGGCCTTGCCGTTCTCTACGATTTTTGACAAAAAACAACTTTGCATATTAATTGAATTTGTTCCAGTCTTGGTCCAGTCGACTTTGGGGTCAACAGTCACCTGTGAAATATTCATTTGCAAATCGAATGGATTCTCAGGCAAAAGAAAGACTGAGGACAAACGAAATTACCCCTCGACTTACTTGTGCAAAGTTGTGAAAACTTAGCAGGAAACTCCTCTCTATTACCCGATTATAGAAAGGATAACATCCGCAGGGAGGAGTGTTTTCTAAACCACAGCAACCACAGCAACCACAGCACTACTGAAACACAGCTCGATGACTGGCTCTGGCTCACCTCAAACTGTAATATAGAGTCCTGGAAAGTACAGCACAGTTCCAGGACTGCGCACGAGAAATGCATGAGCACAAATTAAAACCATAAAATATTTGCAATCACAACAGGCAAAGGACCGGGCAAAGGGCAAACAACTAAGTGGAAAGCCGAAGGGAAATACTCGTGAATTCCCCTGGGAGAGAGAGAGAGAGAGAGAGAGAGAGAGGGAAGCGGGATACCGGCACCGCAAAATTAGGTAAAGTGCAGTTTGCATTAAAGAAAATTAAAGTGGAAAGTGGAAAGTGGAAAGAGGAAAGTGGAAAAGCACGTCTTAATGTCTTTTGGTATACTGTTACAATAATTTACTAGTTCTGTGACTTTAATTAATTTGCTTATTGTTTAATTATGCTCAGGCAACGTCGGGCTTTATCAAGTAAGCCCATTACACTGAGAGAAAAATGGCACCAGCCATATTTGGTGCATTTGCACCTTGATATAGATACGTTTCAGGAAAAATATATCACCCTAAATGTGTAGGAAATATAAATATAAATATATATTTATTTTAAGTATGATAGATATATTTAAATAAATTATTTTCATATTAATATCAAATTGTAAGTGAAAACACCTTCATTTAATATTTCCACTCTCGTTGTAGAAATATTTGAGTATATATTTAATTTAAATAAGGGATTATTCGATAGCTAGGAGAACCAAGTCCCCGTGGTTTCTAGTCTACCAAATAACTCTCTCTCTCTCCCTCTCTCTTTCTATTGGGTAGCTCCTGGAAATGCAACCCTTTGCTCGCATTTTGACTTAAAGAGTTAAGAATATTTGTAGAAGATGTTTTTAGAATTTGGAATTTAGAATGATGCCGAAGTCACGCACTTTACAATGAGATTCAAAAGAAAGCCCCGGCCAATGCCCGTCTCTACTTGGGGCGATGCTCCTGTCGATCCTCCTTTCTTTCTGGCCACTTTCAAAGCCGAAGCAAGCCACTTAACAACTGCTGCCCCAGGGGAGGACACAGGAGGGGGGGGGACAGGAGTAAGCGCAGGAGTAAGCGCAGGAGCAGGCGCAGAGTGGAGCCATATTTATGTTTTCGTAGCTCGAGGGCGAATGGCAGCTGAATGAGTTCTTCAGCCTTTATCTTTTTCCTGAGCATTTTGTCAATTCCACATGCAAGACGTTTTCATTGCCAACTGCAGACTCGAATTACTCCTACGGGGCGAATATCCCGAGCACGGAACGTGCCCAAGTCCTCGACCAGGATATGCAGACGGCTGGACGGATAGACGGATTCCAAATGCATACGGAATCCTGCAGTGGAGATAGAGCCAGGGAGCACACAACAGAAAAACAAACATTGTGCATCCTGCAGAGATGGGCAACGAAGTGCAGGGGGGGTGGTGGGGTCTGCATGGCCTCGTGACTCACGGCGGACCCAAAGGAGCGGATCCCAGGACATCCACAGAGCCCTAACGACACGACAATTCACGCTCTCATCTCTCGGCTGCGAGGGGCGTCCTGTTGTCCCCGACATGCGCCTCACATGAAAAGTCGACCAAGTCATCAGAATTCATAGTCTGTCTTTTTTGTATATCTTTCCCCGCCCCTCCATCCCCACCAGCCCCTCTATCACCGCTTCTAGTTGCAATTGCAAGTTGCAGCGTCAAATGCAAAATGTGATTTAATGCCCCTTGGTGTGGCATGCTAATGAGGCCAGGAAAGTTTCTTCTTTCTGCCAGCGTTGCAACTTTTCCCTGGCACGTGCCTGCCCCAAGTCCAAGTGCAAGTCGGAGTTGGAGTTGGAGTTGGAGTCGGAGCCGGAGTCGGAATCGGAGCTGGAACCGACTCGGGGACGGGGACGGGGACGGGACGGGGACAGGGTCACCCTGTCCTGGCCAAAGATTGCGCCTAGGCTGCGTGTGTGACGGGAATAAGGGTACGAGTACGAGCACGAGTATATTCGGAATTACATGCTAAATAGTTTCAGTTTCCCCTTGGAGTTGAGTTATGAACCCGCCCGTCGTGCTAATTGTGTGGCCAGGCCTGCTCAACCGAAGAGTAGGACCAGACCAGGCCGGGCCGGGCCAGGCCGGTACTGGACGTGGACGTGGACGTAGACGTGAACGTGACTGGATGTGGCTGTGCTCTCAAGGAACTATTCTGCAGTTCTCAAAACGTGTGTGTGTGTTTCTGGGAGACTTCGCTGGGGGACTGGGGACTGAAGTTGGGTGTACAATTTACATACGGCATACGGCATACGGCATACGGGAGGGAAAAAAGCGCCATATCTTCTGAGAATCCGACGAACGTGGCCCCAGGACTTTATCCTAAGGCCACAAAATAAACTTGTGTTTAAGGCACTAGTCACGGAATTATATTAATACTAAACATTTGCTTAATCGTTATTGATTCTCTTGAATTTAATCTTTCAATTTTTAATTTTAATGAGAGTATTTTGGTTATGTTTTTATTTAATTTAATTTTTAGTTTTAGTGCGAATATTTTGGCTTTGTTTTTATTTAATTTAATTTTGTTCCGGATATGATTGTCAGCATTTACTGGACGATCTACCTCCATACTTCCTCTTCTTCGTATGGATGAATTCCCCTAACTATTTTTTATCCATAATCAAAAATGATAAATTCTGTCGGGAGTGGGTTCTGGTTGTGGAACAATGAATTTGATGACTGTACCATGTTCTATTCCTGTTCCTGTGGCAATCTCCGTCTTAGCCACTTAAGCCCGCACATTTTACAACTTCCCCAAAAGTACTCGCCCCTCTGGCCAAACTTTTCGTTTAATTGCTCTTGCAGACAGCGAGAACTGTTGGAAAAACTGCCGCTTATCGTTTGATTTTCATTGCAGTCGCTCGGAACTTGACTGAGAAGTTTAAGTGCAGCAGAAAAAAAAAAGCGAAAAAAACAATGGGCAATGCCACAGAGAGAGCGAGGGGCGGAGAGAGTTGGAGAAAGATGAGCTTCAGATCTATCCAAGCTGAAATCCTTTCTTCACTCACTCCCCCCGTACCCCGTACCACGTACCCCGTTCCCCGTCTGCCCTCTGCCCTCTGCCGCCACGGACCACAATTAAGCGCAGGCCAAGTGCAGCTCATTAGAAGGAAGAGTACGTATACGAGTAGGTGGAAGAGAAATAGAGAAAAGAAGAAGAGCTCACCACTTGGGAGATTCTTTGAAACTTTTCCGCGAACACCCACACCCACACTCTCGTTCCCGTCCACGCCCATTCACTTAGCTTCCGCCTGCCCCTGTCCCTGCCCCTGTCCCTGGCCCTGTTCCTGTCCCTGCCCCTGCGCCCAGCGGGGGTGGGATAGCAGTCTGGGCTTGTCCGTCTGTCTTCATTTGCTGACGCCCTGTCAAAGCTGCCTGTTACGATGACAAACATTGTCAACGCCCCTGGCCAACGTCATCATCAATGTCAGTGGCGCGTCCCCGTACCGCACCCCACCACACCCTCGTAGTCACCTACTCCTTTGGGAGGGATGCCATGCCTCAGTCCCAGCCCAGCCCCCCGTTTGGCATCACTCAACTTGGGCTGGAAGTTTTCTTTTCTGGTGTTGTTTGGTGTCTCCTCCTTCCCCTCCCTCCAGTTGGCCCATCAATTTCCATAAGTTGTCGTAAAGGCAGAGTGTTACCATATCTCGTACTATATCTATATTGGGTTTGATGGCCATTAGGGCCACCGGGCGACAGTTTTAATGGCGTTTGATTTAAATTTTATGCGCGTTTGTCATTAAATATTACGAGCATTGTTGTTGGTCGCCAGCTGGTGGGAAATGCCACGACTGCTCGTTACTCATAAGCGTAACAAGTGGGGGAACCTTGCGGGAAGGAGCTGTCGGGAAAGCTGTACGAATCGGTGACAGTATAACCGAGATCTCCACCCAACAGATGAGCAATGGATGAGAGCTGTAAGCATTTCCACACTTCCTTTCCACTCCCTCCACTTTCATTCTCTCACGCACTTTGAAACCGCGCACAGTTCTACAGCCACTGGGAGCAGCAATTACAGTTTGAGTTTCCAATACTCCGTCCCTACTCGAACGCTGTCACGTTTCTCCCTTCCTCTGCCCGCACCCCATTCTCTTTAATAAGGTAATAATAAAATACAGATTTATTTCGCCCCCTTTGGGTATCGGAAATTAAGCCAATTTTAATTAGACTGCTCTGCCCTCACCGCCCTTCCCACCCACCCCATCTCGCTCGCACTCCTTCGCTCAGGCTATCCCTCTCAAAAATTATGCATTTAATGTGTTCGAATTGCAAATTATAATATGCAAATGAATGTTGCCTATATTTAGGCTGCTGCTCGCGCCACTCCCTCCCAGACTGCCAGCCACCCAGCCACCCAGCCACCCAGACTGCCAGACTGCCAGCCTGCTCCCTCCCACAGCATTCACATGAAAGGCACGTAATCGAAATGAGCGCTAACAATTCTTGCCGTTCAATTACGGTAATGGTCGGTCGGGAGCGGGAGCGGGAGTGGGAGTGGGAGCAAAAGAGCTTTAATGCCAATGTTAACTAATTACTCAATAGACATAAGTGCACGTGCACTCCATATGTGTGTGGAAACATAACGCACAGATGTACTTTTTTGCAGAGCAACAGATCAGGAGAGCAACAAACAGAAGACAGAAGGAAACGAAGGCTAGCTCCCAGCCGATCCAGCGATGCTCTCTCGCTGCTGCTGCTGCTCCCTCGCTGGTGCTACTCGCTCGCTGCTGATACTCTCTCGCTGCTGAAGATCCCTCGCTGCTCATACTCACTCGCTGGTGCTATTCGCTCGCTGGTGATACTCTCTCGCTGCTGATACTCCCTCGTTGCTCATACTCTCTCGCTGGTGCTATTCGCTCGCTGCTGATACTCTCTCGCTGTTAATGTAGATCTGTTTGAAGATCAGATATCTCCGTAAAGTGATTGAAAGAAAGATATGCATACGAGCCGAGGTGTTACGAGTGAATGCCTCTTCTGCATTCAGAGCATACAATTAAATATGTCACAGAAACGAGCCGCACACACCCCCTGCCACTAGGTAGCTCTTCTGCTGTACATTTTCAAGTGACAATTTCGCACAGACACATACCAGCAAACCAAAGCTTCTTTACTCACCATTCACTTACTACCAGCAGCAGTAGCAGCAGCAGCAGCACCAGCACCAGCACCAGCACCACGAGCCTCAGGACCACCACAACGACCCCCCTCTTGAGCAAATGCTATGCAATTTGGTCCTTTGATATGCGAGACAGCCATACAAAGAGAGTGTGGCGTGTATTGAGCGAGGGTAGGGGATAGGGAGGATGGAGAAGGATGGTACCAGCAATGACAGCAGTCGCACATTTCTTTTTTTACTTCGATGTGCTCGAAATATCTTTAGAATAGTCTCCACGGCACTCAAATGAATGTCGTCGTAAGTAGTCTCCTGTCACAGGACTCGATTCGATTCGATTCGATTCGATTCGATGGAAGAGACGGGCAAACGATACGGTAATACAGTGATACGGCGGAATGCTGTGACTTACGGAGACACTGGAAGCCGGGGAAGAGAACCTACTCAACAAACGGCTTAACGATTTCGCACTGGCTGAGATCGCATATCATAGATATCCGTCATCATATCGCATTTATTTCAAATAAACTTCGTAAATAGCGTCCAAGCCAAAAGTGTACTTAATATCAATACTTTGACTGGGAAAACTGTTTGCTTTCAATCATTTTCCCTTGCAGAAGTGATTGGATCATAATCGAATTCATTCTGTTTTATTGTGACTCACTCAATCCACCAGTTAGTCCATCACTTTCCCCGACACTTTTCATCTTGCGAATGCCAACGATGACGATGATGACGATTGTACGATGGCGATGACGATGATGAATCGCTGGCGTGACATGCGTTGATCGAAAGTCATCCCAGCCCAGCCCTTCCCTCACACAATTTTCAATTTCGCCTCACATACGTATAAATAACTTTGAATTTAAAAAGAAATATTCACAGCAGCTGCATAAAGGGAATGAGCAGACTCCGAGAGGAATGTGGGCTAGCTGGGTAAACATACGAATACCAGTACACAGTACACGCAATACGTACACGTACATATGTATGTGGTGTAATGTGTGATGTGCCTTATGTACTCGCAAATTCGCTCGCTGCTGGGAGCTTCAATTGGAAGAAGTCCTCTCCAGTGATTGGCATCGCATCTGCGGGGCTGGTTGAGTTTATTTTGATTGATTTTTGCTTGCCATTTGGCTTGGTGGTGGCATTGTTGGGCATTAGAACTATTTGCCTGCTGGCTTAGCACCCAGAGGGCCATAATGCAGTTAAGGCTAGACGGGCGAATCGTTCACTGCGGACGCTGGTTTAGGGATTTTATTTATTTTACATTTACTCCGGTTATGGTTATGGAAATAGCTATGAGCGAGTGGTGGAAGAGAGCTTCAAAGACTTTTCAAATGTCCTTAAAACGCAGCAGGAAATATAATTGGTCTTCGGTCCTCCATTTCCATCTCCAGCTCTCCAGCTTTCCAGCTCTCCATTTCCCCAGTTCTTGCACACGTTTGGTGTTTTTTTCTATCACACACAAGCGGAATCTGTTCACTCAAAGCGTTTATCAAAATGGCAACATGGAAATCTGCGGCAGCAGTCCTTCGAGCCCGTCCTTTCGCCACACCAGCCCCAGCCCCATCCATCTCCATCTCTATCGCCTGTCATTAAATTATGCATTTGTGCAATCACTTCCTAAAATATTCAAAGGACGGGAGGGCAGAAGGGGAAGCAGGACATTCTGCACGTCCCATGCCGCATTGCAATGTGGCAAGCTAACGAAAATTCACCCACTCCTCCCCTCGAACAGGGAAACTTTGCTGGCAACTGGGATGATGGGAGATGTGGGGCTGCGCTTGATTTGCGCTCACGCTACCCTGCTCTGCCCCATTCTCCTCCGGTGTCCTCGTTGTTGGCGCTCACATGCCGGAAGTTGATAAAGTGCCTGGCAAGGCAGAGGAATTCCGCGGCCTGTCGAGCGTCTCCTGTTCCGTTCCGTTCCGTTCCCTTCCATTCCCTTCCGTTCCGTTGCACTGCGTGCTCGGCGCTGTCGTGTCTTCATTAAAATACTACTCACATGCAGCTAAAGACGGAAATGCATTAAGGTAGCTCCCTGCCACCCTCCATCTGCTTCTGCTGCTGCTGCTGCCGCTGCTGCTGCTGATGTTCATGCAACAGTTAAGTTTGCATCCTATCATAATCACACACACCCACACCCACCCACACACACCCACACCCACCCACACACACAAACAGGCACGTACAGGCATATATCATCGTTATCTGAAAATCTAATTCGAGTGCAGCCAAGCGGAATCCGTCGCTGTTATCAGTGCAGTTTTGTACAGTACACTCGATGCCACGGAATGGGGCATAGGGCCCATGGGAATGTTAATTAAGGTGTGATTCAAATAGCAGCAGGGGATTATGTGCAGTCACAGTCAAAGTTGAAGGAGAGAACTCAGAACATTTGACATTGGACGGAGCACAGGTCTTAGTCGTACATATATCTACATATATGTTTGTATTTTCTTGCAATGCAGATGAATACTTTTTATCGGCGCATTTGTAAGCGTATTCCAGATGCGTTGTGGCTCCGTTCCATTCTTAATTTATCTCTTTCCGTATTTCCGTTTATCGCTGGCCAGCCCCAGCTACCCACCCGTTTATTTGCCACTGATGGCTGGCCATAAATCACGCATACGCCACGCTGAACCCGCGCTGCAAGCGTTGACAGTTCATTAAATTGCGATCATTGGAAAGTCCCGCACTCGATGCGTGCTAAACTATTTTTATGCGCTTTTCATTCGCATTTTCTAAATTATGGCCGCGTGTCGGGGCCGGCGAGAGAGGCGATAACGTTAATTATGCCACATAAATCAGAGGATAAGCGGGGGAACGGGCTGGGATGGCTGGATGGCTGGATGGCTCCAAGGATGAATGCAGCAAACAAAGCAAATCAAACTCAAAACCGAAAGAATTAATTATAGCTGGTTTAGTGTGGCTGAAAAAGGAAAGACGTCCTGCGAATGGTACGCAATTGGAGAATTTTCCAAGGAATTATGCGAAATGAATTATGCGAATCGCACATTTGTTATTCGTGACGATTCGTATGTAATTTGACTGATGAATGGTGCGGGCACAGCTGACAGTGCAGCTCAGACAGGCTTACAGGAATTTCGATTGTGATTGTGATTGCGATTGTGTCCGGCCTTCGCCTTCGCCTGGGCCTCGTGTCGTATGAGCAATCTAATTGATTTCTCAATGCCAGCCTACCAACACTGGCATGAGCTGCAGTCTGCAGTCTGCAGTCTGAACTCTGCATTCTCCGACTGCGTACGAATATGTTCAGCATTATTGTGGAATTATTTCAATTAAAGTAATGAAACATGCACGAGAGCAGGACCAGGCTGGCTCCATGGAGCTTCCAAATTTCGCCCTCCCTCGGTGACTATGCGTCCCGCAAAACTCAATTATGCATGCAATTTCCATTTGTCTGTGGCCCAAGCTACACCAAACAACACGGTTCGAAATGCTTGGAAATTGTATAAGTTGTAGGCACGAGGATGTTTCCTCTGATATGAATTACTTGGGAAAGGAATCCCTGGCAGGCAACAAAGAATTTCTTTAGTGCTTTAAGCACTTGATTATGGTGAATGGTGAATGGTAGCATACTTTTGCCGCTCAGTGTTGCACTCATGGGACGAAAGTGAGAAATACAAGCATAAAGAAAGTCAGGACCCCCCAGGCCAACGGAGGAGTCTATAAATTTGATGCCACAGATGCAGACCCCCAAATGGAGATTGCTACTATTGTTTCTACAGCTGCTGCAACAGATTTTGTTGTTGTTTTTGTTGTTGTTGTTTTTGTTGGTGTTGCTGTTGTTGTTGTTGTTGCTGCTGCATTTGTTGTCATTTGTCTGCATGCGTGTTGTTGCGTAAGCAAGCCACTTCTGTTTATTATACATTATTATGCTCTCACATACACACGTGACACACACATACACACATACATACATAGATTATCCACATCAATATATGTACACAGGCACAGAAGCGTTTAAGCAGACAGTGCGTCTCGTAGCTTTAAGGTGGTCTTGTCTTTTATTGCATCTCATACCGAGTGGAGTCGATGACTGAATCAAATGAAATTCAATCGCCGCCTTTCATCGGATTAATTTCAATTGCAAATTCTTCGAGTGTCGCGCCTCAGTGTTCCTTCATTTTCGACACGCACCGTATGGTATGCTATGTTGCTGCTATGTTATGCACTTGCAAGTTGTTAACCAGTGCGTATGAGTGATATTTAATTATTATGACCCCAAAAGCCACTTGGCAAAACGGACAACAGCCATAAAATGGCCTGGAATTCTTGTGGCAAATGAGAGCTCCTTGGCCGAAGGATAGAACAGATTGAGCTCAGAGATTGAAGAGTGTCAATCCGAAGATCTGAGGCAAAAGATGGCCAGAAGTTACTGCCTGGTGAGTTCCATTAGGCCAACGAAAAAAAAAAAGAAAAAACATTGGAAGATAAGTCGCTGAGAGCCCACTTCTGTTGGTTAATTTGAAAGCCCTCTCACAATGGGAACTAATTTTCAACAAACTGGAAAAGTTTCGCCCTGCTGTAATGCTGGAAAATGCAATGAGTGAGTCGATGATGCGCTTATCATGTCAATAATTCCCAGAGCCCGATGCTCTAATTAGCCGGTTGCCTGGGCAGGGGCAGGGGCATGGCCAGGGGCAGGGGCATGGGCCAAGAAATCAATAAATTCCATTCATCTGCAACGCACATCGACTCTGCTCCGCGGCATGGCGTTGTTCCCCGGCCTTGGCTTTTGTTTATGTTTATTAGTAGTGTCTAAAGTGGCCTCATCCCCAGCCCCAGCCCCAGCCCCCAGCTCAACGCTGCACCAATTGGCCAGCGAAATTGGCTTACATATGTATCCCCGGATGACCCATTGAGCCCGACCGCCCAGGGTGCTCGACATTTCGGGCTGATTTGCATTTGCACTCCGGGATTGAGATTTATGCGGGGTTCGGGCCGGCACTTGAGCTGCGATTGGAGATTAACCCTGGGTCTCCGATGTTCGGCACCTTGTCTACAGGACTCTGACAGACGGGGGGGCTCTGCGATTTTGGTTCTGGTTTAGTGGCAGACTTAAGCAGGCTTTGCGGGGTTTTGGTAGGGGTTCGAGGTTCGAGGTTCAGATTCGAATATAGAGAAAGTCGTTTTTACTGTGCTGCTAGGTATAAGCATGGAATGAGCATAATTTCAAGCCCTATTAGGAGTTCCCGCATAACCCTTTTGCCCCCTAAGCCATGGCCAGTCTTTAGGCAGAGGCCTCACCACACCACTGACTGATTGCCAGGACACAGGGCTGGATGGGCTGGATGGGCTGGATGGATGCATATCCAAGGCACAGGAAGGAGCACAGGAGGAAGCTATGGGAGCTCTGGGAGCCAAAGCAGGATTCTTTCCTGCAGATCAGGAATTTATCAATTTAAGCGGTTTTCTTTGGCAGCGCTCTGGAAAATCTCCAACCGCATTACAAAGCCATTTTAGGGCTTGGCGTGGCGCTTAATCAACGTGGTGTCCCGGCAAAAGGACATTCTAGCTGTCTGCGTGGCTGCCTAGCTGCCTGGCTGTCTGGCTGTCCCTCCAGGCGCGATGCAATCCGTAACCCAATCCCAGAGGCGCAGTTTAGCGAGCGAGTTTCCGTTTTGAGCGCCGTAATAAATTTCAAGACCGGGACTTGACTTCAACGGGGTTGCATCCAGGGAGACCCATGCTTCATCTTCTTTATTCCACCGCCTCAGCTTCTAGTTCTCCGTCTCCGCCTCCCTCTCCCTCTCCATCTCCCTTTTCTTCTTCCTTTCGGTTGCAGTCGCTTTGTTACGCTTGATTTACGCTAACAAGACATGAACGAATGGACACAGAGACAGATGTACAGGGAGGGCAGGGGCTTGGGCATGGGCATGGCTATGGGCCTCGGTCTGGGAAGAGGCAAGGGGTAAGGGGTGGGGAGGAAGGGAGGAAGGGAGGAAGGGAGGGAGATGAGTGGAGAATACACCCGGAGACATTTTAAATGTGGCGCAAGGAGCGATTACAGGTTGCCACCGTCCGATGGATGCACTGAACCCACACACAACCGCAAAAACCACAAATGAGGTGGGACAGGGTGGGGTCTGTGGCGGGGTCCGGGTCCGGGTTCGGGTCCTGGCAGATTGCAGCCACTGCAATGGGATGGTAGATGGTAGTCGGTGGATGGTGGGAGGTGGATGGTGGGAGGTGTAAGCGTTGCCAATTCGAGCGAAAAGTTGGCGCACTTTTCCATTTCCGACCAAAAAATAAAGACAGGGAATGGCCTGCCTCCCAAAGAGATAGATAGATAGATAGATATATATATATATATATATATATATATAGAGTGAGAGAGAGAATGAGAGGATGAAAAGGGATATACAGGGGCAGGGGATATAGGGGCAGTATCAGTAAAGAAAGAAATTTCCGGAAATTACAGGAAAATGAAATAAATGAAGATAGATACGCAATTTGAATAGCATTGAATTGGTTCAGTGTGGTTGACAGACAGCCGATGGGACGCCAGAGACATTCACTGGAAAGAGGAAGATTGCATTCAAGATAGAGCGAGAGAGAGAGAGAGAGAGCGAGAGAGGGAGAGGGAGAGAGCTAAAGGGAGAGTAGCATACTTAATGACAGAGACGGAAACTTTTATCAAGTTTTCAACTCTAATTGAGGGGGAATAAAAGCGTCAAGGGAGGGGTCCTGCAGAGGGGGTGGAGAGAGCTAAGGTGGCGACTCTAGTGGCAATTGCGGTCTGGCCTGCGGCAACTTTTATCGGGCCTTTTATTGGTTTTCCCCGCGCTGCTTCTGGGGTACATCCTCGTACACGGCTTAAAAACAAAAACAACAAAAAAATGTCCTGTAGAGTGATGGCCGAAACAGTGCTGGCTCCGACCATCAGCTATTAATGAGGTTCTGCCGGTCCTTCCGGCGAGTTCCCTTGGCAATCAGCTTGATTAGCCCTCATGCAATCAAATTGATCCTGCCGCCAAATTTGTTGCCGAAAATGTTTTTGTGCTGCTGGAAATTTGCACTCGACGCGATGCAAATAATAAAACCAAAATGCGAAATTCGTCCAAATTGCATAGAATATTTTGTGCAATTTTAATAAACTACTTTAGGGCTGCCACAGCCGCCGGAACCAGCATCCACATTGGGTATTTCCCACAGCAATATGACTAATTGTGTAAACAGGAGCTACCAATATTTTGCAAATAATTAGCAAACATTTTTGCGTCATGTTGGCGAGTGGCCAGTGGCCAGCAGCCAGCAGCCAGCATCCTGCAGCCCCTGGCCCCTGGCCCCTGGCCCATCATCCTGTGCTTTAGACCCTCCTCGCTGTCCGCATTTCCACCCATGCGAACCGCAATATCCTGGCAACGGCAATAAAGTTTCTCCCTCTCCCTCTCGCTCTCCCTCTCGCTCTCCCCCTCTCGCGCTTTCAGTAGCTGTCTGTCTCTGTCTGGTGGTCTGATGTATAATTTTAATACTTTTTAATTGCATTTATTCCCACAGCAGCCGCTCTGTGCAAGGGGCACGGCAGAGGGTTCCTATTTTTTGGTCATCATATTGCAGAGTTAATTTAATTAAGTGCTTATTAGCCATCCGCATCCCATCCCCCTGCACCCCTCGAACCCTGCCACTCGGAATAAAACAAAGTTATGTATGTTTTGGGACAGAGAATCGGATGATTGGATTGTTCACAGCTGAGCTGGTGTGGTCCATGTATTATCCACCTTCATATGTTCACGAGCATCATTTTATAATCCACGGCTCGGGGAGGGGATCCTCCTCAGCCCCACTCCCTTTTTCACTGGAGTGAACTCTTGCGCGGTAATTCAATTAGCGCAATTGTTCCTTTATTGGCTTTCAAATTTATAATTCAGCAGAAACAGATATAGTAGTATTACCTGTTGGAGCAGATTGAATCGGTTGGCATAGCATTAGGGATGTCTAAAGCAGTTTTAGGGAATTTATGAGGGGTCTTTGTGGGTTCTAATGGAACGCCCATGGGCCTATGTATTTATTTCATTTTTGAAGGCTCGTTTACGGCCATACATCACGGACCTTATAGACATGGATTGGAAGATGGACCGAATTTGTCACACTCAGATAAATAAAAAGATAGGGATTGTATGGTACAGAAATGTAATGGTTTCCATGTTCTCTGCACAACAAAACTTCCAAGAGGGTTCCATAAAAATACTGACGGTACCCTGACTTTCTTTATTTACCATATTGCATTCATTATTCATATTTTGGCCAAGTGCCTCCCATTTCTTTGGCTGCCCAAACAGATTTATTTAGATGGCCAACAAGTAGTGGGCGATATGGGCTATTTGCATGATTATTCCAATTTATGTGGCTTGATTTGATAATAATTTGTGTTGCCAACTCTGTTGCCAACTCTGCTCGGCCCGGAGTAGGCCTCGAACGAATTTCCTCAGGCACATTCATTAACCCTTTGTGGGAGAGGCCAGGTGAGGCCTGGTGAGGCCAGGCCAGGACGGGGGGAGGGATCTGTAAATACTTTAAATATATTATACCACCTACCCAAGCCTTTGCCCGCTCTTCACTCTCCTCTTCTCTCTCCTCTCCTTCGAGTGAATCTGCAGGAATTTACGCAGCAATTTCGTTTCTCCTCCAACAATTATTTAACAACAAGTACGAGTGTAGAAGGAGAAGGAGAAGGATAAGGGAGATGGGGGAGGAGAAGGAGGCTGAGGTTGAGGAAGAGGAAGAAGAATAACCGCACACTTGTTTATTTATCATTTAACATAGTCGGCCACCCCCCCGCCCCCTCCCAGCCCTCTCTGAGCACGCTCGTTTAATTCCGTCCCTAGCAAAACTTTTGCTCTCCCACTTTACAAAAGTTACTCTCACTCTCTCCCCCCCTCTCTCTCTGCCTGTCTCTCTCTCTCTCTCTCCTAGGTCCAGTGGCAAAAGTACTGCTAATCGCTTTGCAAGTGCAAACAGACAAAAAGCTAACTGCTGCCAAACTCATTTGCATTTATTTGCTGTCCATCTCTGGCCCATTCCTTCCCCTGGGCCACACCCCTCTCTCTCGCAGGCTGACCCTCTCCTGCACCTAATTGCCCCATGCCCCATGCCTGTTCGTAATTGTTTTTGTTTTTAGTTGTGCTGTGGAGCTTAGCAACACTTTATGCCATGCTTTTGCAACACTCTTTTTTTTAATCATTTTCGGTAAACTTTTGCTGGTTGGAGCAGAGCAGTGGAGTGGCGTGGAGGGGAGAGGTGTGGAGAGAGGGGGCGGGGCGGGGCGGGGCGGGGCACAGAGGCCTGCAACTAATTTCCGCTTTTTGTCCACTCGTTATTCACACACTCGCTGAGAATGGAAATGGAATAAACAAATGAAATGGCAATAATAAAGAACAACAGCAACAACGATGACAGCAGCAGAACACACTTTTGCTTTTTTTGTTTTTTTTGCTTTTGCTTTTGCTTTTGCTTTTCTCTGGAACAAAAAACAAAGCAAAGGGAAATGACAAAAGAAATGCGTACAAATTACCCCAAAACGCAATGGACAGAAACAGCAGCAGCGTGTACAGAAAAAAACAAAAAAAAACAACAACAAAACACCAAGCCAGGGACGAGAGAAAAAATTCCGTGCTGCTGCTGACAATAACAACAATAGAAGAAAGGACGAAGCTTTTGATACCCTTGCAGCTGGATGGACAGAAATGATATAGTATTACATACTCGATAGAGAGTGAGCGGGAAAAAAACTTACATTTCCGAATTTTGAATGGAAAACGGAAAAAAATACGACACCTGATTCGTTCGAACGAAGCGAATACCGATTCCCAGTATGGTCCTCTTATATATACATACATGTATGTATTACAGTTTTCTTACATAGGAAAAAACATGCACATGTAAAGGCTTAAGTAAAGGACTAGTGCTCACAGAAACGAATTGAAAGGCAGTCGGACGGACGGATATCCGCGGCTGTGCCCAAAATCGTATGACCTTATCCAAGGGTATAAGACAAGAGAAACAACAAGTGGGAGGGCGAAGGGTGGAGGGAAGGAGCAACAAGAACAGGAAGACAAAAAATATGGACACTGACACTTTACGAAGATTTATGCGTTTTAGTTGAGTCCAGTGCCAGTTTCAGTTCCATTTCCAGTCCCAGTTCCAGTCCCCGTTCCGCCTTCCCTGGTCCCTGTTCCCTGTTCCCTGTTCACTGTTGCCTGTTCCGAGTTCCGCTTTCCGTTTTCCGTTTTCCGAGCTGCGAATTCTTTTCCGTAGCAAATGTGAGCAACTTTTTTACATCTGCTCTCACCCCCCGTCAATCTCCGTCCGTAGGGAGTGGATTGCCCGGGTTAAAGTTGAGAGGATCCAACAAATTGCCATTTAAATTTGCATTAGTCCTGCGACAGAGCACACAGTGAGTGCCATCAGTTTGACAACCGTAAGGGAAGTACAGTCTGCACAATATGTACACAGATCTCATGTCTGAGCCTGGCATGTGGTGACAAGCAGTGTGCCCCCATAGCAGGGGCTTCTGAAAGTTCTGAAGAACGGGAAAAGGGAAATGACACTGGGACAAAATTACGATATCAGCTTGGAAAATACATATACCCATATATACATTCTCGAGACAATATTATCTTTCAAGCAGATCTGTTTATTAATAAAACTTCACAGGCATCACATGTATTTATTACCCAAAGGATAAGGGTTAACCTTTGCTAAAATACCATCCATAAGTCACAAGTTACTACAATCGGATGCGGAATCATATTGATCTACCGATTTCGGAATTTTAGGTGATGGAGGGAGACCCAAAATGTGTATTCATGCTCTAGTGAGCACCAGAACCTGTTCAACACAATTCCTAAGCTCTGTGATATAGAATATAGGTACATACATACATGTAGGTATGCAGATATCAATGTTTTTTCATAGTGTACATACGGTCATGTGGTTTAGAAAAATATCTCCCAAACTCTTGAGAAAAAGGTGCTGAGAATCGGGAGACAAGTCCCACTTGAAACAAAAATGTTCTACAGAGGTACAGAGGTCCTTCTAAAACACGAGAAAAGCTTTCAACTAACCATTTAGATTTCAGGAGACCACAAAAAGTTCCTTCTGCGATGGACAAGGAAGAGGAATGATGACAGTCGCTGTGAAGCATGTCAGCCCCATGTCAGTGCCAGACCAAAAGTAATCCTCCTCCGTGTCCAATAGTCCCAACTGCTTCAAGTTGGTGTTTATTGGTCTGAGTGGCACAGTGAGGGTCAAAAATATTCCACTTCGTCTCATCTGACCGCAGCATACTGAGCCATTGGCTCACAGGCCATGCTGCATGCTGGATCCTTTAAAAAATACTGAAAATATTTATTCCATAGAGCTGCTGCTGAAGCAAAGCCTAGTGGTGTCCCTATTGTTTCACAAATGACTGTATGAATGTACCAGAAATAATATTAGTTAAAAATAGCATTATGCATCGAGCTACAAATGTTGATTGAGACTGAAAAAGGCATTTTAGCTTTCTCTTTACAATTTGAATGAAAATATTTCGCAATATTTAGTGAAGCAAACAAACACACATAAAAGCGCCAAAGTTTATTTAATTAAAATAAAGTGGTTTATAGCTGGCAGTCGGTGTATGCAAACAATTAGCGCACACTGTCGGCAGACAGTCCCTCCCAAAACATGTACATACCTACGTCCTGCTGGTCTGGTCTGGTCTGCTCTGGCCTGGTCGAAAAATGCATCGAATGGCAAACAAATTGCACAAAAATATTTACAAAACTTGCGGTTGCCGCAAAAAACAGACACAATAAAATCAACATCAGAATTTTGCTCTCATATTCAAAATCATATTTTGAATATTTTATGCTGAATTTAGGGCCGAAAACAGTGGTGGCAAAAACTAGGATATCACATTTTTATTTGATGCATTTATCATCAGTTGTTGGTAAATTATTTTCATAGGCCAAAACCATATTTTATTCGTTTACAGGAGGAAGCAGAACATGCGGAAAATTTAAATTTAAATGTTCACCTGTCCCGGCCCAGGCCCAGCCCCAGCCCCAGCCCCTCTCCACACCGGTTAGGCACGTGTCGGAAACTTTGGCCAGCACAGCCCACCCTCCTGGGCAGGTCCTGGGAAAATGGCGAAAGGAGTGGGGGGTTGGGGGGTTGGGGGTTGGGGGGACCGAACCCCATATTTGACGCCAGTTAAGCATGAAAATGCCATTTAACAATGGCCGACTCCAAATAAATAAATATAAAAAAGATGGAGCGTGGCTAGAGGAGGGAGCAGCGGGCAGCGGGCAGCGGGCAGCGGGGGATGCAAAAACAAAGGCGAGCAAAAAACAAACGAACGATAAAATGTGTTGGAAAATGCTTAAAAAACAATGGTAGGGCACCGTTACAACAATAAGCGATGCGATGCTTGCGCCCGATAGCGCACAGCGGGAAAAAGCGAGAGAAAAAACAGCAAAAAGCAAAAAGCAAAAAGCAAAAAGCAACCAAAAAACAATAACAATAAAAATGTCAAAAAAGCAACGAAGCTTAAATCAAATTAATGTGAGCGACCCAATAGGCCCGTCCCGCCCCGTCCCATGCCATCCCGCCCCGTCCCGTCCCGCCCGTGCTGAGGCTGTTCTTTTTTCTTTCGCATTTGCTCGTATTTGCATTTTCAATCATGTTCGAGCGCCAGCATCGATGTTCCCCAAATCGAATTCATTCTGTGAATGATTGCGGTGGTTGAGTGGTCTCAGCCAATTAGCGACAGGCCACACATAAATGTGGATTTTAATACACAATAAAAATATTATCTTTAAGGGCTAAGCCGCCACTCACTTGAATTTGCGGGCTATACCTTTTCGGATATAGACTAATGATTGTTGGTCTCGTTGGCTGTGGAAATCTCCAGGCTGAGGCTTTCCGGGAACATCCTTAGCGCGTTATCTTTTGGAATCTCGCCCTCTGCCCTTAATTTATTAATTCATTCAGCGCCCATAAATTACAATGGAACATGACTTTAAAATGCACTGCGTACCTACATAGTGCCATATAATATAATGCTTGTATATAAATCGTTTATAAAGCGATGCTCTCTCCTTAGGAGGGGAAATCGATTGGCTGACACTTCAGCGTTCGGGAGCTGGAACGGTTTAAATGGAAATCGTTTGTTAATCACAATTTTCGATTGAAATTAATGGAAAGCATGGGAATATTGCATACTCGTGCGGGTATTTTTCCATATTATAAATTGTTTCGCTTGGTAAGCTTAATGAGGTTCGAGCATTTGGTTAATTGATTCCCCTCTCCTCTCCGCTCCTCTCCTCTCCTCGCCACACATGAGATGTATGGGCATTTCCATCTGCATCTCCTGCCCGCACTTGTTCACGATTCGGTTTTCAATACGACCCATAAACTAACTGGAAAACACAATAAATCGCCTGACCCGAAACGATCCCGGGCGAAACAAATGGCTTTAATTATGCTCGGCCATTTGTTGCACGACAGACAGAATCTCGCCTCTCCCCCTTCCCTTCGACCCTCTGTTGCTGGCTGCCAGGTGCATTGACCAGGCGACAATGATAATAAATTCCTTCTGCCTCTGGCAACGCCCGCCCCTGCGGTCTCCGAGGTGCGATCCCAGCCTTAATAAAATGCAAGTGCACAAATATTTTCATCCAGACGGGACAACAGCTCCTTCACAGCTTCCTTGCCTGCCACCGCTGTGTTCAGCCCCGCCCACCAGTGTCCTGTAAACTATTTACAAACGAGGAATTTTCATTTTGCCAAAAGGAATTCGCAAAAACAAAAGGCACTGCCAGGCCAGTGGGAGTCTGAAAGCGGTGGAGTGCAGTGGGTGAGGGCGGTAGAATTTCTCGTGTGGAGCAGCTTGACAAAGTGTGACCAAGTGTCATAAATAACTTGGTTAAACAGCTGCAGCTACACACACAGTACTCGGGAAAAGTATGTGTCATTAAGTGAGAAAGTTACAAGGTCCCAACACGAATCTCAGAAATGGGGGAACAAAGTGAGGAAAGCTTCAACTGCGACGGAGGGGACTGGGGATTAAAGTCAATACGCGAGGCTTGCACAGAAGATATGTACATCGATATCTGTCAAATATAGTAATGATGGTAACACTAAATACTTTATTAGTCCTAGTGGAAGTCCCCATTATGCCAATGGCGCAAAACAGATGAAAATTAGTTTTGGCTTAATCAAAAGAACAGCCAAACAATCACTGCCGATATTCCATATGTACTACAGTCTATTTCCTTCGCAGTAAATGCGAAAAAAGCAGCCATCAATATCTGTTGCTCTTGTTTCAAATTACACGTCGAATGTAATGTCCGAGGATAAGCAAAATAATTCGCAAATGTCAAGCTAGTGGCAGCCAGGGGTCCAGCTTCCCAACTTCAAAGATCAAAAGTCACACCTGATATCCTCCATCCTCCAGACGCCCCCGCTTATATCTCTGAACCCTCTCCGAGCCTCGTAAAAGCCTCACAACAATGCACGGGAAAATCACATATAAATTACGCCACAATAAATATAAATAAAAGGGGAAAACAAATTTAGAGCTCTTCCACCCATACTTCCCATACTACCTACATATATCCGCCATAAACAGGAAGCCAAAAGGAGCTGCCAACTCGATTTTTTATGGCCAAAAACGCAAATCCCCGCAAATGACTCAGGCCACTCAGGGCTGGCCTCTGCTGTTCCCACGCCGCGGCCGCCAGTCCTGGCTATGGCGCTGCCGCTGCCGCTGCCGCTGCTGTAAATTTTGCACACCTTTCACGCCGCGTCTAATAAAATATTTATTGCCAACCGTCAGGAAAAAAAAGTACTGGAAAAAAGACTGCAGCCGAAAATGCCAGCAGAAAAGATGAAACAAAAATACCAAGGCCAACCAGCCAGGCGGCAGGAGAAGTGCTGGAGGTGGAGGTGGGGGTGGAGATGGAGCGCTTCGGAGGAGGGAGGAGGGAGGAGGGCGGCGGCACGACATCACGTACTGCGGCAATCGCTTGCTAATGCGGCAAAATGTCAAAGTTGCCAATGCTGCAACGGCAGCCAGCAGCGAGCAGCCGTATCCTCTCCGAAGACCTCTGGCCCACAACTTTCTGAAATCGTTAGCTAATTAAATGTATTTTTGTTGTTGTTCGGAAAATATAATAAAACAAAATAGATGCACCCACACGAAGATGGATCGTCGTCCGCAGGTCGCGAGCAATATAAGCTCGTCCGACCATAAAAAAAAACAGCCAAAAAGTGAAAAACGTTGGGAAAACTGACTGCCAGCAGTTGTCTTTGCATATATTTAAATTGACTTTTAATAAACGGAAAAAGGAGTGAAAGCAAAATGAAGATGATTTCTGTGCTTGTTATTTAAATTAATTGGCGGTCTGCGAAGAGTTTTGGACAATTTAGACAGGTGCCACAGGTACCCCGGTACCCAGGTAGATGCTGCCGCTGATGTTGCACATTTGATCAGAAGCATTGCATTGCATGCCTCTGACTCGGACTTTGTTTTGCTTAGAGCTGAAAAACTGGGGAAACTGTGGGAAACTCAAGCCAAGTGAAAGGAGTCAAGTAGAATACAGTGAAAGCAGCAATCTTCCCGTGGGGACATGTTTGTCTCTCCTATCTGGGGTCCCATTTGTCGGCCTGGGAGAACTTTCACTGTAATTGAAAAGAATCAAATATAAATGGCGAAAAATAATTGCATGTCGCTATCCAATCCCTTTAGCTTTAACTTTAACTTTGACGATAGTTTCTCTCTCTCTCTCTAGAGCTCTTCAGTGTATGTTTTCCTCCTACTTTGCCACCAAATTGAAGGTGGCCAACTCAGAGAACTCTCAAACCTTGGAGCGTTTTCCCTTAACCTCCCGAGCTTGACATCTTTATCTTTCTCCCTTTAATTGCTGTTTTGCTTACCTCCGAGCGGCAGGTGTGGCGCCATCTGTTGGCTGGCGGCTGAACCGAGCGGTCGAGTAGCTCTGACGAGTTTTGTAGCCATCTCCGTCTCGCTCGCTCGCCCGCGCCAAAAGTTTCCGAATGTTGTCGCTGATGTTACCTCGGTCTCTTCGTTCTCTTCTTCTGCCGGGCGGAGTGGAGCATGGTGGAGCGGGGCGGGGCAGAGCGGGGCAGGCAGCTACGTTGTCATCGCGTGTTCGCTGAACATTCTTGAAGTGTTTGCTGTTGTTGCTCGTTGCTTGTTGGCTTGTTGATGTTGCACTTTCCGCTTATCTTATTGAGGAGGCCAAAACGTCGACAAGGAAGTCATTAGCCAGAGGTTAGCCAAGGAACTGACCCCCCTGTAACATGTGGATGGAACAACATTGTGGAAAAGATCGCCAACAATTTCTCTTCTTCCTCCTCCTCCTCCTCTGCACTTTTCCTTCGTTTTGCCTTGCTGAATATTGAAAAAGTTCGCCCTCAAGTCAGGCCAGGCCACAGAGGATCTGGAAAACAATTGATTAAAATAAGCCGAAAGAACAATTTTTGAACTCGGCTCCGGGATTGGGGATGGATACAGTATATGCACAAATATTTTAATAGGGGAAATATTTATATACTCGCAGTGAAGCTTATGTCCGGCTGAAAGTAATAGTTTCTCCGAGGAGAAAAGAGTAAAGTTCAAAGACGAAGTTTTTGCAGTATTACCAGAGAGGGGAACGACGAGAAGGGAATGGTATTGAAGAGAACGCAGCAGAGCGAAGCGGAAGGAAGTAAAATGAAATTTCATCAGCGCGCTCTCACTCTCTGCCTCTCTCGCACTCTCTCTCACCCTTGCTCTGCGCTCCGCACTCTGCCAAGAGCGAAGTGATATGCTTAAGCAGCAACAATGCGCTGCGAGTAGCTGTCGCGTCGCTGCCGCTGTCGCTGTCGACGACTGCGTCGGCGAAGGGCAGCAGCGAAACAAATGAAAATGCAAAAGTGGAAAAAGTTAAAAGTTTTGTAATAAGTGCAGCCGAAGACAGTGCCGTCGAGGGGTAGGGGCAGGGGCAGAGGCAGGAGTGCTGCGACAGCTGGCCGCAACGCAATGGAATAAAGTTTGCCGCAAAGTAAATGAAAAGAAGGGGGAGCGGCGGGGCAGCGTTACAGCGTTGCAGCGTCGCAGGGAGGCGAGCATGTTGATCCAAGAACGGAGAACACCCTAATCCCATCAGCAAACCAATATAAAAGTACGAGAATGATCTGTTTACGCTTTGAGGGCAGACAGCAGCCTGTTGGAACCCGTCCGGCAACGGTTGCACAGATCCTTCTACCAATCTGCTGGGCCATTCCATTCCCTGCGATGAGTCATTTTGCTGCCACTAGTAGCCAATGGAGCACGCTGATTAATTTCGACCATTTTGGGGGCCTCATCAAAAGCTCTTTTGTCGGACGAGTCCCTTGGAGTTGATTGGAATTTTTTGGAGGAGGTTGTACCCCATCACACAAATGGCACACACGCACAGCGCCCGAGAACACCTCACTTTAATCAAGCGCCAATTGTTGAAACGCCATCGTTATTCCAGCAATCCCCCCCCACTGCCACTGCCGCTGCCACTTCCACTTCCCATCTGGTGCAACTCGATGCGCCGGCCTGCCCACAATAGTTAACAGCATTGTTACACTTTTAAACGGTATTTTTACGTTTGAATATGCGGCAAAGGTAAAAGCAAAATGGCAAAATGGCAAAATGGCAAAACCAAAAACCGAAAACCGAAACTAGAACCCAGATGATGTCGCGACTCTACTTGACTGTGGGACTGGCTCCTCTCCCGCTCCTCGCAGTCCTTCTGGCCGGTCCGGGACCAATGCGGTTCATTAGCGGCTCCAAATGCGATTTTCTCCCTCCTCACCGCTGCCGCGGTCCATCCAGGAGAGAGTGGGTCTGGGGTCTGGGGTCTGGGGCCTGGGGACTGGGGCCTGGACCTGAAACTAGAACACATGAGCACGTAATTTAGTAGCCGCTTTGGCGCTTTTGTGTGAAAATCACATCGACAACAGCAACAGCAGCAGCAACAAATGCTGAAACTCCGCCAACACACAGCTCCCATCCAGTCCGATCCCCTTTCCGCCCCCGTTCCCTGTCCCTGTCCCCTTTCCCAATCCCCGTCGTTGTTTATGGCCATGTGCCGCATTGGGATCACATTCGGGCCACTTTGTGTGGGTCCGGTTTGTGCCGTTAATTCCTTTTTATAAATAGCAAGCGATACAATAGCACAATACTCCCCCCCCACCACCCTCCCCATCCCCCTTCACTGTTTTCCAGCGAGGCAAAGTAAAAAAACTAATTTTATTTGTTGCTCGCCGAGGTTAGTCCAGGGCCAAGACTAATCAGTTTTTTCTTGGGCAACATGCAAAGCCTGAACTTGGATTCGGCCCCGCCTGGAGGCGGACCATGGGGCTGTCCGGCTGCTTCAGGGAAAGCGGCCGAAAGGAAAGCAGAGGTCGCGTCGAGGCAGAGATACAAATGGCTGCGGAGAAGCAAGAGATTCCAAAGTAGATAGGGAGCGGTTCCAAGCGGCTTCTGACAGGTCTTCCTCCCACAAGTATCCGCAGCAGAGTACATACAGACATACATACACACTTATTGTACGCACTGTAGTCGCCGTATTGTGCACCACGATTGTCTATCCACAAGGAAATTCCTTTTAAATCAAACCTATCGCCGCTATCAGGCCACTCAAAGCATCGAATATCCCTGATAAGGAATGAAAACAAATTGCGTTCGCTGCTGCTCGAATTGATTAATGGCAATCATAAAAACTTAAGAACACAGATACACACGACCAGAGAGATATCGATTATTTCGGGCTTTGGCCAGAACTTCTGATGTCAGTTAGTGGAGCTTCTTCTGGAGACGCTCGGCCAGGAGGGCGGCCAGGGAGCCCTTGGGATTGTACTCAGCATCGCTGGCCACGGAGATGTCGGGAAGAAGGTCCACATCAGGACTGGCAGCTATATGACGAGGATCATTCGTTTGTACAAAGTTTACGAGGCAGTATGATCAGTAGGAACTCACCCTGGACAGGCGACTTCAGCGAAGTCTTCTCGGAAGTCTCAATGCCATCAGAGGCAACAGACATATCTGGAACCTGGGGAGGAGTCTTCAAGACAGCGATGGCCTTCTTGGGGGTGTCATCGGCGTCGGAGGCCACGGACATGTCTGGGATCAGGTCAGCATCGGCCTGGGGCTCCACTGGCTCGGCTCCGGAAGCCTTGGCGAACTTGGGAAGAGTCTTCAAGCCAGCGATGACCTTCTTGGGGGTGTCATCGGCGTCGGAGGCCACGGACATGTCTGGGATCAGGTCAGCATCGGCCTGGGGCTCCACTGGCTCGGCTCCGGAAGCCTTGGCGAACTTGGGAAGAGTCTTCAAGCCAGCGATGACCTTCTTGGGGGTGTCATCGGCGTCGGAGGCCACGGACATGTCTGGGATCAGGTCAGCATCGTCCTGGGGCTCCACTGGCTCGGCTCCGGAAACCTTGGCGAACTTGGGAAGTGTCTTCAAGCCAGCGATGACCTTCTTGGGGGTGTCATCGGCGTCGGAGGCCACGGACATGTCTGGGATCAGGTCAGCATCGGCCTGGGGCTCCACTGGCTCGGCTCCGGAAACCTTGGCGAGCTTGGGAAGTGTCTTCAAGCCAGCGATGACCTTCTTGGGGGTGTCATCGGCGTCGGAGGCCACGGACATGTCTGGGATCAGGTCAGCATCGGCCTGGGGCTCCACTGGCTCGGCTCCGGAAGCCTTGGCGAACTTGGGAAGAGTCTTCAAGCCAGCGATGACCTTCTTGGGGGTGTCATCGGCGTCGGAGGCCACGGACATGTCTGGGATAAGGTCAGCATCGGCACTGCCAACTGCTCCAAGCAACTGGGCAATGGGGGCTCTCTTAAGACCAAAGTAAGTCCGCTTGGGGGTGTCGTCAGCATCGGTGAGCATGGAGATATCCGGAATCAGATCAGCATCATCGCGGGCCAGGTTCTGCATCACAGCCTGAACCTGCTCGACAATGGCTTAAAGGAAATCGAACCTTAGATCCTGGGAAAACTCTTTGAGATCTCGTCCCCCTTACCTTTCAGATCAAACGAGGTGGGCAGACGGTTTATCTCGTACACGAAGCTCCGGGGCTGGGCCTGGGGCACGACGCTGCCGCTGACCAGCGGGAGGATGAGCAGAGCGCAGATAGCAAAGTATTTCATGGTGGGTGTCTTCGGGGCGGGACTGAGCCACAAAGCCACTTGAGGCGAGCCTTTATAGCGGCCTTATCGGGCCGGGACTCATCTAATTTACGACATATGGACGCAGACCTCTCCAGATTAGATTCCACTTCGCTGCCAGCGGAAAGCGCTGCGGCCCACAGGCGAGCGACTAGATTGCTCCACGCCCTGTAAATCTTGGCCGGTGGTTCACCCAAATCGGGAAGCGTCCACCGAATCGAACGTGACCAGGCGAAATGGGATGATTGCCCTGCGAATGGTGCTCTTCCCCAGCCCTGAGAGTCCTCTCCCTCTCTTCGTTGGGCCGATCAGTGTTTTCTTGGCCGTCGTATCTTATCAGATTTCATGACGTGGTGCCCAACCAGAACCAGCAGGTATATACATATAAGTATGTGTCACTCGGTCGTCGCTTACCAAGCCAGTTGCATCAGCTGATCAGCAAAATTTGATCAGGGATCAGTGAGTCCCCACGATAGTCCTGGTGAACGCCCATGACTAGTGATTATGATGCATAAATGCATGCATCAGACTTACAGTATAGTACGATGCATCATCAGAACTCAAAAACCTGAACCTGTCACGTGCCCAC
Organism: Drosophila helvetica; assembly: GCA_963969585.1. Lineage (NCBI taxonomy): Eukaryota > Metazoa > Arthropoda > Insecta > Diptera > Drosophilidae > Drosophila > Drosophila helvetica. The sequence continues at coordinate 60,094,014 of OZ018401.1, forward strand.
GTGGTTCAACCGAAAGCAGAAAATTAGTGTGGCTGCGTATTGTGTGGGGAATAATACCAAAGCATCAATTCAGCGTTCTCCTGCAAGCGTGAGCTCCGCCCCTCACAAATGTCCCTCTTCACTTTTATTGGCTCTTCTACCTGAGACAGCTCAGCTCTCGTCTCATCCTGGAGGTGGCGGACACCATTGCTGGAGTGCACAAATCCACCCTTAATTCCCACTGCCCTCACAGACACGAAAACGCTTCTGTTTTAATTTAATTTTTTTTTTAATGCAATTGTATAGTAATGAGGATAAAAAAAGACATGAAAGTTGGTTTCTACCACAAATGTTTAGTAGACGAAGAATATAATGGCGGAGTGTCGAAATTGGTGTGTGATCTATTTAATAGTTATCCGAATGTCAAGTATCTGAATCTATTATAGGAACGAAAAAAATAATTAACAATTTCTGTATACCCGATCTTATTATGTATGTCAAAAAAAAATGATTATCGTCTATTTTCAATGGTGTTATAGTGTTATGGTTTCCTATATCTATATATAATTTGGGATTATATATTCTTATATATATATATATATATATATGTATTCAATAGGGTTTTATCGCAAGGATGCGTCAAGGTTTATTCGAATTCTCGCATGTATGGGATTACATGCCCAAAATGTCGTCGCTATCTTCCTCCAGTGAGTCGCAGGGCTCGCGTTTGAGTCGCATGCCGCCGCCCAAGACCGAGAAGTCATCGGCTGCAATGGTGGCAGCGGTCTCCGACAGCTCCTTGACGCGCTGTGTTCGACGCTTATCCTGCTCCTTCGGATCGGCCAACACATCACCCATGGCAATCTTCTGACCTGGGACGGCTTTCTTAGCGTTGGCCACCACCAGGCTGCGCTTAACCGGAGAGCTGGACAGTCCAGACAGCGAGGAACCAGAACCGGAGCCGGAGCCGGAGCCGGATCCGGACCCTGAGGCCGGCTTGGGCTGCACGAAGTCGTTGAAGGCGCTTCCCTGGGCGCTGGTGATCTGCGCAGTGCGCAGCGGGGCCGAAGTCCCGCCGGGCGGCGAGAGCTGCTTCTGGCTGGCGGGCACGCTGCCTGCCGACTTCCGTATCAGCACACTGTTGCCGTGTGGGGCAGCGGCAGCGGCAGCTGCAGCTTGGCCAGCTCCAGATCCGGGGCCAGAGTAGCGGGGTCGCTGATGGGGCGGGGCCATGCCCGGGACGAAGGGTCCCATCATGCGACGCTTGAGCATCTGTGCTTCCATGGGACTGAGATTTTGGTGGGGATTGTTACCGGGCGACGGGCCCACGGTCATTGGTCCGCCGCTGCCGCAGACGGAAAATCTACGGGGCATTTCGCGCACCTTGATGAGGGGTCCGGCCTTAGCGGGCACCACCTGTGGCGTATTCGGCCCGAAGAGGGTGTTCATCGTGGAGGCGCCTTGTGGGCGTGCGGCGGGTACGGCTGTGCCTCGCCTGGGGCTGACGAGAGGAGTCCGGCCAGCACGGGTGACACTGGTTCCGGAACAGTTGCTGTCGGCGCTGTTCTTGCGCAGCTCCTCCGTGGGGATATTGGCACCGAGGCCGAGGCCGAGGCCGCCGCCGACGCCCGCGGTGGCGCCGCTCGGCTTGCCGTTCGCCTGCACGATACGGTAGATCTTCTTCTCCTCCGGGGACGCGACCAGGTTCACTCCGTTGCACTGCTTGAAGACGCGCTGAATGAGGTGGCGCGGCTGCCCGGCTGGGGCAGGAGATGGCGGCGTGGCTTGAACTGCCGAACTGCCGACGACAGGCGAAGTAGCGGGCTTCGCGATGGCGCCCGTGTGCTTGGCGGCAGAGACCAGACTCACCATCTCCCGCAACAGGCGCATCTCCTGGTCCGAGATGTGCTCGAAGCCGGACGGCGTGTTGATGTTGAAATGCTGCTGCTCCCCTGCGGTGGGGAAGTCAGTCGCGTCGTCAAACGTCTCCATTAGGGACTGGAACACCTTTTTCTTGAAGTGCAGCTTCTGGCGTTGATTCATCTCCGCCATCTGCGGGCGGACCGTCTCTAAGAAGTGCTCATCGGAGAAGATGTCCAGGGTCTCTGTTTGCACTCCGCGCTCGATCCTGGAATTCAGGGTAATGAACGAGGGAATCGTGGTGGATCCGACTCCAGTTCCGGCCACGATCGGCAGTGGACTGGCAGTCACCTGGCCGCTGCTCGAGACTGCGCTGGAGGTCGGCGCAATCAGGGTGGTCACCGTCACGGAGCTTGGCAGCGAGCTGGTGAGGAGCAGGGCATTGCTGCTGCTGATGCCGCTGGATGTGGAGGCAGTGGTGGCCTTGGGGAATGGGAGTGTGACTGAAACTGGGATTGAGATTGTCGGTGCGGACGAGCCCTTGGCTGAGGCTGAGGCTGGGGCTGGGGCTGAGCCTTGATTGCTTGGCGTTGGACTGGAGACTGAGATGTTCACCTTGTCCAGTCTGGTAGTTGGCCGCTTCGTTATCGTCGAACCGGGGCTGCCCATGACGCTTTTGCGACGCGAAATGATAATGCCTGCCTGGGAGTGGGTCTGCGACTGCGACTGGGACTGTGACGTAGCCGCAATCGGGGCCGGAGCTTTTGGACGTGGAAAGATATCGTCGCGTGTGAGGGCGAAGGCTTTGGCGAGCCCGGCATCCACTGTTCGGCTTGATTCTGCAGCTTCATCGGTGCCTGCTGCAACTGTACCAGTTGCCGCCCGATCCTGATTCCTGTTGGCCATATACTTGGGCACTGGCGTCATCTTCACTGGGGATATACGGGCGGCAGCCAGAGTCGTGGACTTGCGGCGCTGCAGTCTGGTCAGACGTTGCTCGGTGGCCATCTTCTTCACTGGGAGCTGCTTGATTCCGCCAACTCCTGTGGCGCGGACGGTGCGGCGTGGGCGACGGCCGCTGGGGCTGTCGCTGCCAGTGCCCGACACCGAATCGTCGGCGCTGTCTTCCATCGTTTCCTCGAGCGGATCCCTGGATTCAGAGGCGAACAAGTTCTTCTTGCGAATGATCAGACGATTGTCCTCGCCGGTCTGCTTGATGAAGAACGTCGGCTTTCCGGTCTCGTCAGCTGTCGAGATTGGGCTTGCGGGTGCGGCTTCCTCGTCCTCCGAATTGGGATCGTCCTCCTCGTCGTCCCAGCTGAAGGCTGTTGGCTCCTTGCCCTTCTTGCCTTTCTCCTTATCGACGGATTTCTCCTCGTTTATTTTGGGAGTGTCCGATGACTTGTTCTCAGTTTCCTCCGGTGCCGAACCTTGCTTCTTGGGCGACTTGTCTTCGTCAACTGTGATGTCCTGCGGCTTGTCACTCTCTTTTAAGGGCTGGCTGCTCTTGCCAGTCAGGCTCTCGCTGTTGATACTCGTATCGCGCTCACTCTCGTTACCTTCGTCCTCGTCAACGATGTCCTCTTGGACGTTCAGGTGTTGCCTGAGGAAGCTGAGATCTTTCGCGTATTGGAAGGGCAAGCGCTTAGTTCCTGCGCGTCGCCGCTGGGCGTCGACGTTCATCCAGCGAGCGTACTCGTTACGCAAAACACGCCACCGTCGCCTACACTTCTCCACTGCAACATGTTAGGGCGAGAAAGAGAAAGAGAAAAAGAAAGAGATGGACATAGAGATAGACATAGAAAGAGCTATAGTGAAAATTTGATTACATTCGTACATTTGTAAAGAGGTAGAAGGAACGAGACGGTCGCCATAAAGTTACTGTGGCTGTGGCTGTGGCAGGTAGCAGGTAAGCGCACCCAGCAGCAGATGGCCCAACGTTTGCATGATTGTGGCAGTAAAAGTTGGCATTCCCAGTGCAGATTCCTCACCAAACACCCTCATAATAATCGCGATTCGCTATGTCCTATATTAAACCAGTAATAAACCTTTTTTATACGTGCTTTAATCCCTAACCTCCGAAAAACCAAATAAGGTTAGCGCATCGCAACCGCTAATAGCCTTAAAATAGGTAGCCTGATCTAACCAATTTCAACAAGCCAACAAGAGAGAGCGCTATTAAAACCTTTGAGCTTACGATTTTAGTTACACAAATTTACAACAAAGTCGGCTACACTCGATTTTATAACCGGCAAGACCAGAGGGCTAATACAGACCCCCAGACAGAGGATCATGGCTAAGTGAGCATGCGATCGTTAACGCTTTCACCAGGTACGCTGAAGAGACATGCTGAGCAACATGGCCTCATATGCGAGCGATAATATCAGGAAAAATGTATGTTTTTCTAGGAGAGCTATTCCTCCATCGGTCCTGGCTGTGACAGCTCTATGCAATAGTCAATCAAATGCTGCTGCTTGCAGACTCAGCCTTCCAACAGACTTTTGTACATACATACACCTACATACAGTCCAGTCCATCTACTCGGTCCATCTAGACCGGTCTAAGTTTTCCAATTTGCCGAATTCAATCAAAGTCAGACCATTACTAAAACGACCGGTAACGTTGTGAGTAAAGGTTGGCAAAGGCCGCGGCTCTACTTTATACCCGGTACTCAGTCAGTATATACATACAGTGGCGAGCAAAAGTGAGTGCATGTTCGTGAACATATTGCACGATGGGAAAAAGTCCGATTTTTTGGCATAAGCTCTAAATGTAAAAATAGGAACTTGAAATTTAGCAAGAATTTTAGTTAGACTAATCTAAAGCTCTTAAAGAATTGTTTTTTTTTCGGATCACGCCTTCCCCTTCCCCTCTAAAACGACTTTGAGAAAAAGAGCAAAATATTGATCTGAAAATGATTGAAAAAGATTAATAAATCTGATTCTAGATGGTTTATTTAACAACCTTTAGGCATAACTCTTGTGCTAACTTGTGCTAATCTAATTGTAAAGCTGTAAGGCTAGGGCAGGAACACATTTTTTAGTTTCTAGCTAATAACGATGCTCGCACAAATATGTATGTGTCGTACTGGACAGAGTTGCCCGGTCAAAAATATTAACAAAATTATGCAACGCTCCCTGGTACTTTCAAAACACGGATATCGGAAAAGATCTAAGGGTTCCTGAGGTAGGCGATGTAATACAGCCACACGGAGATAACTGTATACATATACAGCATAAATAAACAACTCATTGTAAATAATATAAATATGTAAATTGTAGATAATTGTAAATTTGTACGTAATGCTGAATGTATACTTTCTCACACCGTGAAAAACTTTAATTGTTTCCCACTTAAATGTATAACGAGATTAAGCTGCCACTATAGGTAGCAAAAAACCTGTTCAAAAGGCTTAAACAATATACAAACTTTTTAATCCTAAAAAAAAATGTTTAAGCCTGACAATTGTACAGCCATCAATGAAAAATATGTTTTAATGATGTATGATATTTCACATTACAAATTCTAAATTATATGTAATTAATGTTGGACTAAAATTGGAAAGGAGAATGAGAGGGGTGGAAGTTTTGGATGTACTTGCCAAATAAGACCATTAAACCCAAATTTGAAGCAGTTAAAACTTTAAGACACGAAGACGGATCAATTATGATATGGGGCCCATTTCCCGAAATCATTTCATGCAATGGGGAAAAAAGTGTGTGCATAAACACCATTTCATGTATTCGTTAACACAAGAAAGTTGACTATGAATTCAGCCGGTATAGTGTTGGTCCGATTCATCGTATTGACGGAATAATGGACAGATTCGTGTACAAACATTTATTGAAGACGGTAATGCTAATATGCCGAGGATAATATGCCACTTTTATGGAATTTCCAGCAGGATAATGACCCGAAGCACGACTCTCAAGTAGTAAAGAATTAGTTCCGAGAGCAAAATGTGGATGTTCATGAGTGGCCAAGTCAATCCCTGGACCTCAATCCCATTGAAAATCTCAGCGGTGAACCCAAAAGAGAGGTCGAAAAGACTTTTTGTCAATATAAAAACCAACTTTGGGATATGGTCCAAAAAGCATGGTACAAAGAAAAAAAAGCACACCTATTATTTTTTCCATAAGTGTATATCAAATGGCATCACTGGTTTCATGGGTAGCATTTGAAAATGTTGCGAATTTGTTGCAAATGTTGTAAAACGTTCGGAAGACAACACAGCCACGCACACACACACACGCGTCCTCCGTTAAATCGCGCCGGTCTGCAGCGGCAGAATGAACAGCTCTGCGGCAGCGGAGAACGGACGGAACTGTACAGAATCGCCATTTTGAAATTAGTTTGCACTCGACACAAAATAAAAGCACACACACACACTACATAGCCTAAGACACCGCTTAGCAGTTCTGGTGCGGGCCAGTGTCCCATACGGGCTTGACCATTGTCCAGTCACGGGCTAGGCGAAGCTGGTGCAAAAGAATACACTAGAAGGGACAGCCCATGCCTAGCTGCACGGTCTATTCGGACGTGAACGCAGGCGCTCTGCACATTTCGCACATTTGCATATGTATGCGCGTAAGTCCGTGATTAATTCTACAAGCAATATCCTTTTGAAATAATTAAAAACTTACCCGACAAGTTTATACAAATGCATTAACTAATTAACAGTAACACTACGCACAAAATACTTCGTTTTGACAATAATTTCTGCAGCTATACGACGAGAAGAAGAAGAAAGCTTGATGAGCGTTGGTGATGGGCTCCCTTCGATAGCCAGTCGAATCAATACATCGATACTACCAGTGTACAAAATGTACAAAGCAATTGTTCTCAGAAAACGATATGCACCTCTATACAAATTATATTAGCAATATACATTTTAGCTGTTTTTATGTTCCAAGACTACAAACTTTCTTTACAATCAAATGCTCAAGCAGCTGCGATCAATATTTACCATCACCAACAACAAAAGCAACAGGCGAGCGAGTATCAACTCATTGCCAGTCGCCGCTCCTGCAACAGTTTTATATACGATTAGATACCAATCAGCAATCATATTCAAATGCATTTTGAAAGAACACTTGCTGGGCGCCCATCGATAGCCTTCGATAGATTGCAAGTCGCGAAAATATATCAATACCAACAGTGAAACAGGGTTGCATACATAAAACAGTTGTGCTCAAAAAGGTGTTTGCAGCTCTGCTGAAATTATATTAGACGAGCAATATACTTTTTAGCTGATTTTTGTTCCAAGACAACTTCAAGATTATATTTGAAATAAAGTAATATACATTTTAGTCTATCCCACCGCATTAAATAATTAATAGTCGAATTGAGCAACACAATTTGATGGTATCGCATATTAATATGATTTCCCACTAATACTGCACAATTTTCTAGATTTTTGCAAACTACTTAGATCAAAGAGACTACTTGTCTGCCATTGTTTATTTTCGAGCTAATAATTCCACTCAAAACAAACATTCGTTACATTCAAATGCTCCGGGAGCGGCGATTAATCGATGGCGGCCGCAAGTGTTTACCATCGCCAACAATATATTCAAGCAACGAGCGAGCTGCCAACTCGTTGCCTGTCGCCGCTTCGCAGCGCTGTGCAACACTCACCGGACTCTCCTGTCTCCGAGGCCACCATGTCCCAACAATTCTCACTGGCCAGCCTTTTCCTGTAACTTCCATGGCCCCGATCATATAGAGGCGCCTGCTTCTCCACCGCCCGCAATAGCTTCACATTCGATTCGATACTCGACATCGCACTCATAGGCAACCACAACACTTTTCTAGCTTTATTTAATGGGAAAAACGAGCGAGAAATACTGGGCCAAACACAACACACGCGCAGCAGCTATTTGTAAAACGGACTGAATACAGAGCGCACTCACACACACACACAACTTCTGGCGTCGTTGAGAGAGAGAGAGAGAACAGAGAACGACAGCGAGGGTTGAACACTCGCCCGACCAGGGTTACCGAAGAATGTGAATGAGCACATATTAATTAATATAGATAATACGCCTTAGAGGCTGTTTAATGGCCGTCTTAATCGAACAGCGTAAAATAATCTATTTCATTTATTTACGTCATAATTGTCTGTTTATTGTCAATGGTGGCAATTCATAAACTTGTCTGTTTGAAAAGTGATCAAACTGCATATTGCCAGCCCAAATATATTCACATTAATTTTGTGCCTGGCAGTGCTGTGTGCGGCTTGGCTCTCTTTCGGCGCAGCTGTTCTCGCCGTCTCACTGTGTGTGTTGTGTGTGAGTTTCAGGGGTGTCGTCGTGCCGCACGCTCTCCGCGAGGGTTGATTCACTTGGAATATTCTGGACCCCTTCGCCATTCCCTGAAAGCAGACGCCGTCTTTGTTTGCGTGTCGGTTTGTTGTGGATTTGCTGTGTGTTTTTGTTGCCGGTTCCGCTCGTTCATGTTTTGCGCCCTCCGAGCATTTTCAAGTGGAAATCTAGTGGGCCTGGAGCTGTAATGTGAGTTTTGTCTTGTAAGTCAAAGATTTTCACATTCGGCATTCAACTACAGCAGCAGCAAGTAGTATTAGCAAGTATAAACAAATAAATTTGGCGTCAAGCGACAGCAGCTAAGCCAGCAATTACATTTGTTTGCGGCCCCCTGCAGAGGCAGCGCGCCAAACAGCTGGTGTGCGCAGGCGACAAGAGTGTCGAAAACGCTCTCGTCGTTCCATTGCTGTTTTTTCTTGGACTTTCAATGCACAGTCTGCATTGCACACAGCGCCCACAATGAGCGAGCCACTTTCCGGTTCCCGACTCCAAACGGTACGCGAGATAACTCCAGTGTTCGATATAATATTTAATTAGTTTCTTTGAAATTTTGCAGATGGAGTCGATACCCGTAAGGCCGTCCAAAGCAGAACTCCAACTCCGGAGGCAAAGGAGAAAAATGCGTCATCCGTGCCTTTTTGATCGTTCCAATGAAGCGTACAGCAAGAAGTCGCACATAAATGCAGCCTGGAAGGATATATCTAAACAAATGAACGATTGATGTGTGGTGTGATGTGCGGCTTCAGGAAAGAGACTCCTCGTCCAAGCAGTATTTTCTGGTTTGATTATGTCCATCTTTTATGGATCGGGCGAATATGTATTCATCTGCCCCGATGTGTTTAATTGTGTAGCTATTGACTGTTCAGGCTGACAAGGAGCAAGGAGCGCTGGCGAAAAAGTCGTAGCAGCTACGCCCGATCCATAAAAGTCGGACATAATCAAACCAGAAAATACTGCTTGGACGAGGAGGTCTCTTTCCTGAAGCCGGGCGTTCCCAGACTTCCTTTGGGCCGACGCTCACGCACCAATTATAGGGTGCACGGCCGTAATGACAGCAACGAGACGACTTTCGACACGGAGCATGCGCATGCGAAAATGAGAATGGAGCCCGACAACGGGGACACAGATGATAATATGAGCACTGGCAACGAGCGCGAATACGAGAACGGGCCAGCAGCCACCCCATGGTCTTTCATCAATTCGGACGATGCCTTCCTGCAGGGTATCCGCCCCGAAATGGAACAGATGAACTTCCTCAAGAAGCTGTACTTCAAGCGTAGGGTCTACGCCCTGCTCGGCGAGATGTTTGATTCTCGAGAGGATGCCTTATGCTCCCATTCCCAGCTCGTTGACCGTTTCAATGCCAACGACAACGGAGCCTTGTCGCCTTCATCAATGTCAAGCCCATCGACCAAGAATGCCAAGCCAAAGAGGTCATAATCCCCCAAAGCTACAATTCTATCTACATCTACATAACAGCACTGAAATAGTTCAAATAAATATGGGTTACAACATGTATTCGGTTCGCGTTGTTGCATGGGGTGGACAGTAGGTGGGTGGGGGCTAGTAGGGGATCCGATCCGAATCGAAGAAGATCAGTTTCGATTTCGGTATATATCGTATGTTTATTTTTAGCAAATACTTTTGTATACGTAAACATGGTTTTTGTGTTTTGTTGTTTTTCTTTAAATAATATAATAATTATTAAAAAATAGTATACATATATAACGTTCCCGTATAATTTATGGCATAAAATATAATTGTTTTTTTTGTATGTTTTTTTGTCGGTTTTGTTATTTTTTGTGTTGCTTGCGGATTGGATTAATGTAGTATTGTTTATAAGGAAATAGCGCTGCTACGAAGTTTGCTTCTTAGTCTCCTCGTGTCTCCATTTTATTGTTTATTGATAAAAAAAAAAAAAATACGTAAATTAGTTTCGATTAGTTATATATATGTACAATCGATATCATCGATATTATCAGCGTATATTGGGCGGTGGTCGACGCAGCCGCATTGAAATTGAAGGAGTTCAAAAAAATTGCACTTTAAATTAATAATATAAAGTATATATATTATATATGTATGTGTGTATATGTATATGTATATAGAAGTACGCATACAGTTAAAAGTTCGTTTAAATGCAAAAAAAAAAAAAAAACGGTCGATTGGCAAGACCCTAATGGTTAGACCATCATCCATCAGGATTAGGGTATCGTATCGTATCCGACTACTATCAACTTAAAACTAACAAAAATTGTGGCGCATTCTTCCCCTCCTGCCCCGCCCGCACTCGTCGTGGATCTCCGATCTCCGATCTCCATCTCAGGCAAAGCTGATCTTGACCGGCCCCAGTGGCAGCTGCTTCATGTAGTTCCAGGCATCGACGCGCGTCATGCGCGACGTTGAGGCACCGTTGATGCTCAGGATCTCGTCTCCGTTGCGCACCTGGTTGGTCTTCTGGGCAGCACCACCTGGACAACAAAGTGGAAAGTGTTATTGGTATTGCTCCAGATGATATAATAGATAATAGATGATGACGCACCCATGAACACCTTCTTGACAATGAGCGGCCGATTTCCCAGCGGCGAGTCGAAGCCTCCTTCGATGGAAAAGCCCAGGCCGCAGCTATCCTTGACAATCTCCACGCACCGAGCTCCAGCTCCACTGGCCGCCACATCCTCTGCTAAAGTAAGAACGAAGCTTCGATTAGAATCCACCTCTGCGACTAGACACTAGATCTAGGAGCTATCCCTGTGCTCACCTTGGGCTCGTATCTCTGCTGCGATGGCATTCCGTGCCTCGGCCGCCCGCTCTAGGAGCTCGCTGGTGCTCAGCTTGGCGGCATCTCCGCGGGAGAGCTGTCGTCGTGCACGAATGCCAGCGATGGTGGCCTCCGCATCATCGTCGTGCAGACTGGCCGGCTGCTGGGGACTGCTGGACCCGGTGCTGGGGCTGGGCGTGGTGGTCACTGGCGAGTCGCCGCCTCCCGACTCCGTCTCGTTGGACACGATGTCCAGGTCCAGGTCCAGAGATCGGGAGGCCTTGTGGTAGTTGCGCTTGCGCTCGTACTCCAGATCCGTTGGCTTCTCGTTGAGTGAGCTGAGCGAGCCCAGCGAGGAGCGTTTCTTGTTCAGAGCCTTCACAATCAGCGACTCGGAGCGGGTGACGACCAGCACCACCTCCGGACGGGGTGTCTAGGGGGGAGGGGGAGGGGGGCGAAAAACGATTGGTAAGCTTCTGAATAATGTGAACTCCGCGGAATGGACTCACCTTGAGCACGCTGATCGACTCCCGATGCGTCAGGCCCCGCATGCTCATCCCATTTACGGCCAGGATGCGGTCTCCCTTCTTCAGGCGGCCATCCTTGGCCGCTGGCGTGTTGCTCAAGATCTTGTGTATCTGCAAAGGAGGTGAAAGTAAGGGAAAGCCCATTAGATGTTGCTGGTCCTGATCGTTGGCGAAAGACGCCGCCACTCACCGTTATCTCCTTAGCCTCGTAGTCGGAGCCCCCGGCCAGGGTGATGCCGATGCTGCTCTCCGGGTTATCCCGCTGCAGGACGATGATGAAGGCATCGGGGCTCTTCAGCGGCGGATCGGCCTCCTCGACAATCTGCTGCACGTCCTGGGCCGTGATCAGGCTCTGGTTGCTGCCCAGCGAGGAGAAGCTGCCGAACTCTGTCGCCGTCTCCTGGGTGGTGCTGACGTTCTGGGTGGTGGAGCTCACGCCGGAGGAGCTCGAGGCCAGCGAATCGAGCGAGGAGAAGCGCTCGTGGTGCGGCTTTGCTGCGGCCACCGCTGGGTGCAGTGGCGTGTGCATCTTGTGGTGTGCCGGCGCCTGGACCGCGGCTGCCGCTGCACTCCTCTCGAACTTCTCGCGCAGTTCGGCTGTGGTCTGGGACTTGGGCGCCTCCCGCTTCGGCTCATAGGCTCGCTGCAGGGACACGGGCGCGGACACGGGCTTGGCCTGAATCTGCATCTGCATCTGGAGCGGCTTCAGCTTGGCCTGCTGGCTGGGATCGGCCTTGAAGCTGGCCTTGCGCTCCTCGTCGATGAACATGGCACTGATCTTCGCCGGGGTGTCCGAGCGCCGGCTGCTGTCGTCCGTGTCCGAGGTCAGTTCCACGTAGGCCGCCACATTGATCAGCTTGTCCACCACCAACTGCTTGCCCAGCTGCTGCTGGAGCTGCTGCTGCAGCTGCAGCTGATGCTGGTGCTGGTGCACCTGCTGCTTGTAGCTGGAGACGGGCTTCATGCGTCGGCCGGCCAGGGTGCAGACCTCGCCATCGGTGCTGTCGTTGTCCTCCTCCTGGCCGCGGTTCTTCGCGTTCCGGCACTTGGCCGAGGCCAGGATGCTCTTCCTGTTGGAGAGGGTGACTGGGTCGCCGCTGCCGCTGCCGCTCACCTGGCTCTTGAGTACCCGCCGTGTCAGATCCAGGGCCGGCGTACTGCCCAGAGAGCTGCAGCTGGCCTGGGAGCCCGCCGAGGAGCCCGAGGTCAGGGTGGAGGTGTTGGAGCTGGCTATCGAGGTGTTCGTCTCCGAGCTGAGGGTTCGGGTGAGGGCAAACTTCTCGGGGGGCGTCGCCACCCGTGCCGTGCTGGAGAACACCGAGTCCGTGTCGCTCTCCTGGTCGGGCGGCGGCAGGGCCGGCGGCGGTGCCATCAGCCTGCAGATGCGATGGACCGTGGCAGGGATGCCGGTGGTGGTGGGTGTCAGGGGGGCGCACAGGGAGGTGCGCGGCGGCTTGGCCGGCGGCTGGGACAACTGCTGCTCCAACGGACGCCGCTGGCCGCCAGCCGAGAAGATGCTGCGGTAGGTGCTGCCGCTGCCGCTGCCTAAACTGTTTATGGCGAGGCCTGCTGCGGTGGTGCGGGAACGGGTCTCGCCCAGGCCGCTGTCGGTGCTGTCCTCCCCGCTGGCGGCCTTCACCTGGCTCTTGATCTCCGGGAGGTCGAGGATCGGCTCCAGCAGCTGCGGCCTCTCCGGGATGACTAGGCCCCTCAGCTTGGACAAGCTGCGGCGGCGCTGCTCCAGGATGTTGGTGATGGCCGCCTTCCGGTTGGCCGCCTCGCCCTCGCCCGAGAAGCTGATCCGGCGCTCCACCGCCGAGGCGGAGGCAGAGGCCGAGTATGAGCCGCCGTGCGCCCTGCGCGGCAGCGAGGCGTAATTGGAGGCGTAACTGTAGCTGTGGCTGTAGCTGGAATTGGGATTCGGATTGGAACTGGGACTGGGACTGGAGTGGGGATTGGGCGTGTGCAGCGAGTACATGGAGTCGGCCACGTGCAGCTGGGGCAGCTGCTTGGCCAGCTGGTACTGGCGCTGCACGTCGTTCAAGTTCTCCACGCTCATGGCGCGCGTCTTCAGGGAGGGCGCCGGAGCGGAGGAGCAGGTGTCCAGCAGGTTCTCGCTGCTCCTGTTCAGCGGCTTGCGCGAGAAGCTGCCGGAGACGGATGCGGCTGGCATGGTCATGGTGGGGGCTGCCGGAGGAATCGCGTCCAGCTCGTTGTTGGAGGAGAACATGGCGATCTTGTCTCGCACGGACTTCTCCGACTTCTCGTCCTTGCGCCAGTCGCTGGGCTTCCGCGGGGCGCTCGCGCTCAGCGAGCGCTGGTAGTCCCGTCCCAGGCCGGGCGGCGTCTTGGTCTCTGTGGTGTCTCTGGAGCGGGCATCCTCCACGTTTATCACCAGATCCTGGCGGTACACCTTCCTGGGCACTGTCGGCGGTGGTCCTGTCTTGGGCAGCGGCGGTGCTCCGGTCTCATCCGCCTCCAGGCTGTTGCTGTTGTTGTTATGCTCGAAGGAGAGCTCTGCCTTGGCCTTGAGCAGCGCAGGATGTGGGTGGGGGTGGGGGTGGGGGTGTGGGTGTGCGTGCATGTGTGAGGGATGCATGATCAGTGGTTCGCTGAAGTTCGGTGGGAACTCATGGCCGTCGGGCGGCAGGCGGGAGTAGGTGGGCGGCGAGGCGTAGCTGAGGTACTCCTGCCCCACCAGCTGCTTCGTGGTCGCCTGCAATTGGTGTGTGGCTGTCGTTGTGGTTGTGCTTGTGCTTGTGCCCTGTGTGGCGGGGGCTGTGACGGTGGCTGCGGCTGTGGCGGTGGCTGAGGCGCTGCTCAGCAGCTCCATTTTGTGGGCGGCCCCGTTCGTTGTGGTTCCTCCTGCGCCTGCTCCTGCTCCAACTCCAGTTCCAGCTTCTGCGGGCGTCTTTTTCTTCTGATTGAGGATCGTTGTCGTTGGGATGTTGATGTTGTTGTTGTTGCTGTTGTTGTTGTTGTGGCTGTTAAGGGTGGCAAGATCTGCAAAAGGAGTGGTAGAGAGCGGGAAAGACATTCGGTTAGCAACACAAAAACACACAAGGATTCAACAAATGATTGATGGATGGATGGATGGATGGACTATGGGATCTTGGATCGTTTTGGCTTGGACCCAAGGAATTTCTACGATATGTTAGGGATTTGGGTCTACGAGGAGGGGGGAGGGGGGAGGGGGCCGGTTACATTCGTTTCATTTCAGATATAATATGAGTTGGAGTAGTAGGCTGTTGGATAATTGAAAAGAGAAGAAAACCACAGAAAGAAATGTGAGTACTAAATACGATTTATGATCTTTTCCAAAATGCCATTTCCAGCGGCGTAAAAACCATCATTTAAATAATGCGTCAATTAGTTTTCGGGAGTGACAGAGAGAGGGAGATCATCTCTCTTACCAAACTTAAATAATTATCTGGGGTCGGGGCAAACTTTCGCCAAGACCCCGCAACAAAACCTCCCAAATAGTTGTCATTATGCGCTAATACCGGAACAAAAGCGAATCTTGTGGATACTCGTGTATTCGTATCTCATCTCTATGCCACACGGAGCAATTAAAAACCACAGCAGCAGCAGCCGCAGCAGCAGCAGCGGCAACAATAGCGACTGGCAACAGGAAAAATCCGTGCCACATTTTGTGGTTGACAGAAAAGCTTTTCGTTTCGTTTCGAAAGAGAAGGTCCGCCAGATTCGGCCAAAAATACAAAACAAATTACAGTATTAGCCAAAGACGAAAATGGGTTTCTTTTGGCCAAAAAGCGAAAGTAGAGAAAGAACCACCCAGCCGGACAGACTCTCGGCCCTCAAGCGGAGAGTTGACAAACAATAAAAAAGAAAAATAAAACAAATTCCCCTCCGCCACCCCGCCCCCCGCCCCCCGCACCATAAGGCATATTTCATTAGCATTATTCTCTTCGGTTCTCCCTTTCTTCGGTTTCTTTTCGGTTTCTTTGGTTTCTTTCGGGGTCAATTCTTGGGGGAGTTTCGCTTGCCAATTTCTATATAAATTATTTATGACTATAAATTTCGCAAAAACGTCTCCAATGTGAAATCCAATGGGTCCGATCTGCTCTTGAATTTAGCCAAAAATTAGTTCCCCATTTCGGGTGGCCCACCCACCCACATGGCCACTCCCAGAAGAGTTCTTTGCTGGACATGTAACAATTTGCATAATTAATTAAACAAAAGTCCACAGAAAAAAAAGACAAAATTTCATTAAACCGAAAAACTGCTGCGTGGATTTTTCTTTTTTCTTTGTTTTTTTGTTGCCTCTCGTTCAGCAAAAACACACAAACACACACACACACACACAACAAAATGTTAATGAACTTTTGCAAATGTAAGCGTCGCAAAAAAACAAAAACGAAGGGGTGGTGGTGGGGAGAAGGGAATACCCCCAGCACAGAAGTAAAGAAGAATTGTTTCATGAAAAGAAAGGCTGCAAAAAACCATGTTTGCATGTGCCGAAAGGTAGCAAAGCAGCGAAAAAAACAAAAAACAAAACAAAAAAATACAAAAACAAAACCAAAGTACGATGGCAAGTGATGGGGGGGGCAGCAGAGGCAGAAAGCACGCCGAAGAAGTGCGTGAAAAATTGCGAAAAATGTAAAGTCAAGGGCCTAAGAAAAAACTTTGACCTTAGTCAGAGAGAGAAAGAGGCGGCGGGGCGGCGTGGCGGCGTGGCGGAGAGTCGCAGCGCCAGAAGGTTATGGAATTCGTCATGAATATTTCACGACCAATAGACCCTCGGAAGAGGTGTGTGTGTGTGTGTGTGTGTGTGTGTGGGGGGGTATCCACACTTTCCTCATATCTCCACGAAAATAAATATTAAATCATCGAAATATTTGCTCAATGAGCCAGCCATCCAGTGGACACGTATTCGACCACGAGCACTACGATAGATCCCTCCCTGAATCCCCCTGAGTCAGCTTTCGGCCCCTCGACCACGTCACCGTCACCGTCCCCCTCACTCGATCGATGACGACACGTCGCAGCCGTGCCCACTATTTATTACACATACTACATGTGTAGATGAATTGGGATCTTTTGGGATCTTAAGGTCTATACGAAAGCCCGTAATAATTGTAATTATTTATCGGACAAATCTTTCTGTTCCGTTCCCCCAGAGCTTAATTAATCAAATTTGTGGCAACTTTGTGGCAGAGTGTTTTCGGTGTCGGGCGATCAATCTTCGAGTCGCAAGTGTAACGTGAGGAGGAGCCGTGGCATTTATGAATATTCGATTTTGAATATGAATTTGAATAATCCAAAACTAGTTGGTTATCGGATGTATCCACTCTTTTGCGGAGGAGGTTAAAGTTCGGCACATTCTCGTCATTTTGTGATGCTTAAAAGCCTAATTTGTTATTTATTTTTTCAATTTCCCAGATCTTTCACATTAGCAGCCTGCTGTGCAATTATCTCTGGCTCCAGAGATTCCAATCGAATTAATTGTAATTTTCAGGGGGTCGCTCTCCGACTTCCCAGGGGGCTCCACTCTCCACTCTCCGCTCTCTGCTCTCTGCTCTCCACTCTCAGTGCTGTGTGAAAGGCTGTTGATACGGTATTTCCATAATGAGTGTTGCCAATTCAAGATTGGAGCTCAACCCAAAAGACCACAAGGCATTCCAGCTCTTCGTTTATTCGCTGTCTTTGGGGCGTTCGAACTGGATAGATTCACAATAGTTTTTCACTTATTCTACAGATCTCTCAATTCAAACTTATCTGAATCATCCTCATCGACATGACACACGACTTCCTCACGATATTTGCACTGTATGATGTCAATTTATTTAAAAGTAAACAAATTAAGCAATTTGCATTCACTCGTAAAATCAGCTGTCATTTTAGTGATGCAACCAATCATCGATGAGAAATATATCGATTAAGTCGTAAGATTCGGTAGCGAGCTTGCGATATTTATGTTTATATTTATTTGCATAATTGGAAATCAATTTTTTGATTTAATAATTTTATAATTTAATAAATTTCATTCTAATCGCACCTCAAATTATACTGCATCCAAAAAAATGGCAAATTCCTGTTGCGAAAACCGAAGCCTGTATTACCTCTCGAGGTGAATGTCCCCAGCCTTACTGCTCGCATCAGATCAACTCATGTACTATATGCACATATGTACGTACCGTATGCCTTTCCGATTCACAATCAATCATGTGATTGCTTGGCTTGAGAACACTCTTCAAGACCAGCTTCAATCAACGTTGGCATGCTTCAATACCATTTAATTCTAGCCACTTGACAATTTCAGTAGCTCTTCAGTCTGCCCCGCTTCTCCGCCTCACGCGTTGCCGCGCCGCAGAGTTGCTTCGAGCATTTCCGTGCCACAAAGTGTCGTCTTTAATTAGAAGAGAAGAGAAGTGAAACCAAAGCACCAGCAGAAGACTCGGAGGCAGACAAAGAATCAGAAGCCAAGCCGCCTTGCCTTCTGAGCACATTCAGAGCACAAAAAATACATAGGTAGCGGGGGTAGTGGTGGTAGTGGTGGCCCTCCAATGTCAAGTTCTTTGGAAAAAGATAGTCTGTGTCCGAGCGAGTAACTGCAGTTTTTCTCGACTAATAACTTCCGCTATGCGCTGCCGCAGCTCCCAGAGCAGAGCGCCACCTACTCGTACTCAGTTCAGTTGATAATTATAAATGGGGCTCTTTTCCTGTTGCATCGAAAGGTTCCCACAGCCACAGCCACAGGCCACAGGCCGCCTCTCAGACCCGGAGAGGAGACCAAGACCCGATGAAAATCCTGTAACAAATTGCTCGCATTTAGCGAACAAAGTGCTGGCTTCTCTCTCTCTCTCTCTCTCTCTCTGTCTCTGTCTCTCTCGTCTCGCTCTTTGGTGGGAAAAATCTGTGCAAACGATGTGGCGAAGCTGAAGCTCGGCGTGGCTAAATAATTGAAATTAATATTTTCTGTTGAATTTGTATGCTTTTCAACAATTTCTTTAAAATGAAAACATTTCATCGGGGCTGCCTCTTTTCACACCCGGCTATCGCGTCGCGTCGCATCGCTTCTCGTCGGTGTTCTCTTTGACGTTGCAAGAGGGAAGAGAGAAGGGGGAAGAGAAGAGAAATATGCGTAGATTGGTCGGTATCCCGCACACTTTTTTTTCTACTTGGGCAGCCAGCAGCCAGCAGCGCAGCGCAGCCCCCCATTCTGCGGTTCCTTCGTCAGCGGTCGGTTTCGTGGATTCTTCCACTCCACACAGCAATTTACCCAAGTGCAAGGGGGAGGGGGGGTGGAGCAGGAGCAGGAGCTGGAGCAGGAGCAGTGGGAAGTGGGAAGCAGCAGCCGGAGAGACCTAACTAGCGAGCCTCGCATATTTCTTTTTAATTATTTTATTAAAGCCTCCCTCCCTCTCTCTCCCTCTCTCTCCCTCTCTCGCTCTCGTATTGTAAATAATGTGCAATTATTTAAAGTGTTTTCGATGCTGAAATGACGGATAGACGGATCGCGGATGTTTGGCTGTTTCTCTGCGTGGTGCGTGGAGAGCGCACAGGTACAGGGGGTACAGGGAGAGCGGCAAAAATAAACCACAGCTCAAGTTTGCCTTGAATGCTCTCTTCTTCTCCATTCCATTCCATTCCCCTCGCTCTCCCACTCTCGTTCACCGACGCTTCGTGTCACAGCTGGCTCCCAGATCCATTCAAATTGCTTTGTCATAAGATAAGGAGGCAGAAGGACGAGAAGGAAGGTGGCAAAGCGGAATGCAGGGACAACACAACAGCTGCTCGCTCAGGTTGTGCGGGATAGAGCGGGACAGACAGACGACATACGGTTTATTATGCGTAAAATGGATAACAACAAGCAGGATCTGGCTGTAGTCGACGGGCCGTGTACCCTGCACTGCCTAATCTGTGGAGGAACCACTACCAAATGCCCGTTCTCGTTGGCTTGGCTTGGCTTTTGCCCGAATCAAATGACTCTCCCCGCACCCAGCATCGTCCGTCCGCCCCTTTCCGTGCACTGCACCTTTGAGCTGGTTATAGGGCACATAAAGAATGCGCAAGCCATTTCTTTATTAAATAAAGAGTAGCAACAAAACATGGGTAGGAATGGGAATGGGGATGAGGATGGGGGGGGATAAAGCTGGCAGAAACCGCACCATGCTGCTGCTGCTGCTGCTGCTGCTTATTCTTCCTCCTTCACCTTCTCTTCTCTCCCTTTTCGCACCTTGCTGCCGTTTTGCATTTAATGTGTCATGCTACGATGCATAGCGGACGCTGGTGGCTCTCCGCCTCTCCTTTTGCTGCTGCTGCTGCTGCTGCTGTTGCATACATATGTTGCAGTTGCATCTTCTGTTGCTGTTGCTGCTGTCGTTATGTGGCAAGCGCCAAGTGTTGCCCAGCCATAAGCAGCCGCAGCGGCAGCAGAGAGCTGGAAAAACTGCTCTTATGCATATGGCGAGAGCAGGAAAATGTGCTGCCAAGAAAAATGTGCGCTTAAATTGCACCTGAGAGCGGGCGGAAGACGGAGAGAGGCTCAAGGTGGTATAAAGACCGACACCGAGATGGCGAGATAGCGAGAGAGAGAGAGAGTGAGAGATGCAGTGTGTGCCGTTGCATAAATATCGAGCTAAAGTGCCACAGAGCCTGGCCTCCAGAGGGGTGTGGGGGGTGGTCTGAGGTCGGATCGCAGCTGCCACACACGTTGCACACACACACACACACACACACACTGAGAGCCGACGCCGCCGGGGACTGCATTCGAGAAGCTTGCGGCAAACTTGACTTAAACGCATTTTTTGTTGTTTTTCCTTCATTACGCGAAGAGGTGCGTGAGAGGGGGAGGCAGGAGGTGACCAGGGTAAACAGTTTATGCGATACTCGAATAAATATTTGAGATTTTTTGTATGGATCGGATGGAATATAATAATAATAATATGTACTCTTCCTGATTCAATCGGAATTCAATCAATTAAAGTATCCAAAATATAATTATTTTCAATTCTTCCAAAGAATTATCCCATGGGATTAACCAAATATGTTTGTATGATGCAATAGATTTAAATACATCCCGGAACCTAATATTTCCAAGAAACGCACTAAACATTTTCCCAGCGCTTTATTGGGCCATTTCTCTGGAAATATAAAAACCATCGGCAATCTTAAAAAAAAAAAGAAAAAGAAAAATGCATTCCCCCATAAATTATTTCCACATTTATATGCGTATAAGCAAATAAATCTTTTTGCAGTTAAAACGTAGTCCAAAACAAAAACAAAAACTTATTAAAATAATACCAAGAAATTACGGAAGCAACAAATTGGCTTGAGCAAAGATTTTTGTTTTTGTTTTTGTATTTTGTATTTTGGTTTTTAAGTGTGACATTTGTGGGGCCCCGAAATGCTCTTTGGTGCCCGCTTACCTAACATCGGATCGGACTAAGGCTTCAGTTGGTTTCTGTTTTATGATGGAGAAGATGATGAGTGGGTACTTTTAATAACCCCCTCCCCCCTCCACACAACTGGCATGACATCCACTCAGCGCAGAGCAGAGCAGAGCAGAGCGGATCAGAGCGGAGTGGAGCGGAGTGGAGGAGCCTACGAATTCTTTGAATACGAGAGCATGTCAAGAACCGTAGCGCAGAGCGGACGCAGACGCAGACGCGTCGCGTAGCGTCGGCAAGGAGAACTTTGATCTCGACGATGACGATCCGATCCCATCTCATACCATCCGAGTTTTACTCGTAATTTGTGTGTTTTGGCATTTCAGATATGCTGGAAATGCAATCGGAACAATTAAATGTTTTGCAAAAGCAAAGGAATGGCCAGCATGGGTTAATTACTTATGCCCCAGTCGCAGTCGCAGTAGCAGTCGGGCCAGAGCGTCGAGCTGTGCAGGAGGGAGTGGAGTGTGTGGGGGGGGGGTCTAAGAGAAAGGCACGCTCCGGTGCACATTTTAAGTGGCCGCAGAAGGAGGAGGAACTGAGGAAAAAGGTTCAAAACTATTAAAAGTGTTTCTGTTTCTGTTACTGGTTGCTGGCTCTGGGCTCTGGGTTCTTGGCTCTTGGCTCTGTTCTCTCCCCCAAAGTGCACTCGATTGTGGCTTGAACTGCCACCTGTCGGAGGTCTCCTCTCTGGGCTCCCTGGTCTTTCTGGTCTCTCTGGGGTGTGATCTTTATCGAGGGGCAGAGCCAGAGTCAGAGCCAGAGCCAGAAGCTCGTCTCCCAGTTCTGAGGATTTCCATTCGAGTGAGTTTGGGCTACGAACAATTTCCAGCAAAGCCAGCCAGCCCAAAGATGAGACGACTCATCCATTGTGATGCGAGTGCGATTGTTTTCTTATCAATTAAAGCGTGACCTTTGTTGTGGTTTTATCTCTATCGGTTTTATCGCCAGGGAATTAGTTCGGCCAGACTTTGAAGATCTGTATGGCTGTGGGGCTGTGTGGCTCTGTGCCTCTATGACTCTGTGGCTGTGTCTGCCTTTATGGTCTAATTAGTTGGAGAAATCTTCCAACTGCTTACTCTTCTTCTGCGTGGGGACTCAACCTCAAGTGTGGGTTCATTTTGGGGACGATGACAGCACAGCGAACCCAGCTGGCCAATAAATTGAACGCTATCTATCTATCTCTCGGGCCGGGGCTGATAATGGCTATGAGGCGCTATAACAATATCAATTAGGTAATCGGGGGAGAAATATCTATGAGCTTCTCCTTCTGATTTCTGAGTCAGAAATTGCTTTTAGCTTCTCGAACAATAAATATCAAGTACAATCGAGTGTACTATGCAGCAGTTGTTCTTCTCTTTTATTGCCATCCCCATTCCAATCCCAATCCCAATCGCAGTCCCATTCCCATCCCTCGTACACAGCTGTCGACAGGTGTCCGAAATATGTATGTATTTATGTACATGCCTTTCGATTTATTCAAGTGTCAGCTGCTGACATTCTGATGGCTTTGAATTCGAATCTTTTCTTGTAACAAAGAAGGCAAAGTGGTGTTTATTATCGAGAGCGGGAAGTAAGCTCAGCCGGAGCTGGCAAAGGTATCTGGTATCTGATGGATACAGGGAGATTGTCACTCAGACACGGCACAAGTGTTAAGGTCGAATAGGAGGTAAGACCCCTCCCCCATCCCACAGCCCAAAACTATCCAAATTCAATACTGAATATAATAAAAAATACGATTAGGTTTCCGATAATAGCATGCCAAGAAATCCGGAAATAATCAGTTTTTATATATGATTTATATCTATATAATCTCTCCGTTAATTTCCCAAAAATATGCCACCGCCGCCGAGTGATATTTACTATATGCACCATATATGTACCTCTCCCGTTTCGTTTGCTCCAAATATTTGTACATCAGGTACGATATATGTACGATATATGCATGATGGTATATCATGTCCAGAGCTTTGAAGTGATACCGATTCCGTTACGGTTAGCTCTTTAAAAATGCCAAGCACAAAATGGCCCAGAAAAATAAATGCAAAGAATTGTATAAGAAACAGCCAAAGAAAAAAAAAAAAAATAAACCATCTCAATCGGATCGCTTTTTTTTGTGGTTTTTGGTATGTATTTGGTTTTGGTATTTCCTTTTCCTCTCTCTCTCTCTCTCTCTGCCTTCCCCCTTTTGAAATTCTCTTTAATGCGAATTTTGCAATTTTCGTTGACATTTGCAAATTCTTGTCACAAAATGTAAAAAAAAAAAACAAAGTAATATATTTCCAAAAAGTGTTATTTCAAGCGAATTTCAACTATTTGCAGCGGCCTCTTTTTGTGGGCTTGCTTCAATTTGTGGATTTTATCGCCGCACTGCTGGGGTTGCATTTAAAGAAGGGGCGTGCCCCTGCCCCTGTCCCTGCCACAACCCACCTCGGTTTTGGGCCAAAGCTGAATGAAAGCTGGCAGTAGACAGGCCGAAAGGCCGACGGGCAGACGGGCAGACAGGCAGACAGGCGGCCAAGTGGGTAAGCGAGTCAAGTGTTTGTGGTGCTGCATTTTACATACAATATTCGCGCATATGTACATACATACATACGTATATTTAACTGCATTTGACACAGCAAATCGCATCAAATATTTATGATAATTCCCCCACTCCGCTCCGCGCCCGCGCCCGTGCCCGAAATCCATTCGAATTCGAATCGGAATTGGAATTCGAATGAAAGTAGTTCAATTTGGTGTCAAAATGTGTGTGTGTGTGTGTGTGAGGCATACAAATTGTCTGTTGAAGAACTTTTACGCGGCGGCGCAGATGGATGGAAATGTGTCACAAATGAGCGGAAAAAGAAAAGGTGCCAAAGCGAGGGTGGGGGAGGGGACAGACCAAGCGGGGCCAAGCGATCACTCGAGAATGACTTGGCGAATTGCTGGCCCCTCTCGGAGGTGGTGTCTGGCCAAGTGGGAAAGGTTGAGGTTGTTGTGTTCGTCATCATCACAGAGAAAATTGGAGTAAAAGCAAACACTCGCAACTTGCCCGACGAGAAATAGGGGGAAATTAGGGCCCACAAAGGGAAATTAAATAGACGGAAATGGAGGAGTGGAATTTTAAGTGAGGAATCATTAGTATTAGTGTACTCCAGTTACCAAATCATTCAACACATGAACAATGGAAAGAATCATTCAAGGATCCGCGTGGATGTTCTACCCATCAGACGTCTGTGTTTCCGCTTGCACATAGATCTCTGCTCTGCTCTCTGGTGTCAAGCCCCAGATCTGTAACTATCTTTTCTTTGCAGCTTACACATCTCTCACTTTACTTGCCTTTCTCTCTAGATGCTGATCCGCTTTGAGCACTTTCGTTTTTGCATCAACTCCACACAGACATGCCTCTGGTGTATTTAAGAATTTTTGTGAAAATATTTAAACAGTTTGCTTTCTGTTTGCGTACTCCTCTGGGAGTACGCGTACGCGAACGAGTACTAGTATTTTATTTTATCTTTATTTATGGGCCATGAGTACTATATATCTTTTTGCCAATAGTACATGCATGCATACATATGTTTGTATTTGTTTGTCTCGCGTCTTGGACTACTGGCATTTAACGGTGATCAATTTTGCAACTCAACTGTCGGAGGTGGGAGAAAATTTGCTATGTTTATTTGTTGTATTATGTGTGTGTGTGTGTGTGTTTCAAAGAAATTTCACTTTTGCTAAACCAGCAATCATAAACAGCAGCAATTTGCATTGCAGCAACAACAAACGAAAAAAAAAACAAAAACAAAAAAAAAACGATGAGAAATGCCTGCAATTAATTGTTGCGCTCGAATGCTCAAAACACTCAAAAGTGAAACGGAAATGCCCGAAAAATGAAAATCAGAAATACAAAATACACAAAAATTAACTGTTAACAGTTTGCAAATTGCAATTAATTCAACGTTCGATTTCGATTTGAGCGTTACGTTGCATTAATTATGACGAAACGTGAATGAACTTGCGGCGGCCGCAGCAACAGTTATAATTTCACACACACACACACACACACACACAACACACATGCTCGCGCACAGAACGAAACTCACTTCACGGTCACACACTCAGCTCGGCTCAGCGTCGGCAGATGCAGTGCGCAGTGCGCAGGCAGCGTGGGAGCGGGAGAGCAACACAAAGTCAAGTTTACAACGAGCGCCACAATGCACTCCACTCTGCTCACGAAAAACCGTTGTGAACGCGACGAGCTTTGGAATTGAATTGAACGCGAGGGCTAGCTTGAGACGTCTGCGCAGCGCAGCACAGCACAGCACAGCGCAGCGCAGCACAGAGCCGAGGCGGCCCGATCGGTCGGCCTCCACCTCGTAAGTTACCTGACGAGCAGCTGATCAGCCGGCAGGGCAGAGACGGCGACTTCGACTGCGCCGCCGACAGGGGCTCTGCTCTGCAGCTGCTCCGCTTGCAATTCTCTTGCTCTTGCTCTTGCTGTGCTCTTGCTGCTCTTTTGTTGCTGTAGTTGTGGGGCTTTTTAATTGTCTGGGCGTCGGGCGATGATTATCAGCAGTTTAACTTCATTATGAGCAGCATGTGTCCCTCAGCGTCCCCCTCACCCCACCACACCCCACCCTTCTGATCGCATTTACAAGCTGATGACAAATTTTCGATAAGATTTTTTGGGGAAAATCTCATTTAATTAATTCGAATGGTGAAATGGGGAATCAGAAGACTGAAGACAGAAGGGGGGGAGGGACAGAAGGTAAGCCGATACATCTCAGAGACAGAGAGAGAGAGAGAGAAAGAGTGGGAGACTTTGTACTTTGCTTCAATTGATGACCGCCAGGCGGCGTTTCAAAGTGTTATTTATGGGGCGGAGAAAAATGTGGAAACAATCAGAAAAAATATTTGCATTGGGCGCCCCCTTTGGCGTATTTAAATGAATTTACGACTTAAATACATATATATCTAAATATTATGAAGTCTTTGTCCCCCCCTTCTTTTTATTTATATAACGATTCGCTTAATTGTTTTGTTTTTTTATCTAGAAATGGGTTGGCTAGAAAAGCCAAGAGGGGGAATGACCTTGCCAGGGAACAGGATGGATACAACTGTGGGATACACATACAATTTCTTAGTTTTCTTTGTTTTTCAGGGCGAAAAATATAAATGAATGGAATGGAAATGGGAATGGAGGATGACCTTGAGTAGTGGCTGGCCAAATCATTCGCCAACCCAAGGGAGAACCAATCGATTAGCAAGCCCATCCACAATATATTATTCAGCAAAATCCCACACGCATGTACATAAATATTTCCCAGTTCCCTTGCTAATAGTCATAAAAGATGTTTTCCTCTCCCTTCCATTTCGTTGACCAAGTCCGACCAGAAAATTGCCAACCGATTGTAATTGTAATCCAAGTTCGTGTGGCTTTGTGTATTCCGATTCTCACTCAGTCTGTCTATGAAATTCTAGATATTGTTCAAAGTGGCCCGACCCAACGGACTTTAAGTGCCAAAAAAAGCAACAAAATGGAAACAGAAAAAAATAAATGGAAGAAAAAAAAGAAACACACTCCAATTGCTTTTGCTTTTTTGGAGGTGTTTCATGTTGTTTCGGACACGCTCCACGGTCTCTTTTTCGTTGTGGTAATTTTTAATTTGATGATTAATCGATAACCGACGCGTCGGGCCATTGTACCGACCGCCCTACCGCCCTACCGCCCTACCGCCCGACCACCGGACACAGACACCGAGAAACAACAACAATCAAAGAGATCCACAAAACGAAAAAGAAAAAAGAGAAAAAAAAGAAAAAACCTCAAGCCTCGTGGTGATTGCATGTGATTAGAATTTTTAATAAGCCATCTCCCAAGTCTCCATCTGCGCGAGAGCCGCCTCTCGAGACTGGTCTGGCCATCCGAAAGATTCTCGGATAAAGATCTCTTACTTGATGATCATGATGGGGCCTGATGCCTGGCCTGGTTGGGGGTTAAATTTTCACCCGCTATAGGAAGAAAAACGAACAAAAAAAACTGAAAGTGCAGGAAACTTTCACTTGGATTTGAATTCGTAGGAGAATATATTGCATAACAGCCACAGACCCCATTGACTGATTCACGACCTTTGCGGTAATCATCGGGGAACCATCAAGAAGACGGAAAACTTTCTTTCTTATTTCCCTTTCCCACCATGGAAAGCCATCTCTTAACCAGAGAACATTTTCATTTTCATTTTCATTTCCATTTCCATCTCCATCTCCATTCCAATTGTCATTTATCATTGGAAATATGTTTGTATTTTTGTTTTTTTTTGATTCTGTGATTGTGATTGACGCTCTCAAGAATAGAAACCAAATGGGATCCATCAGCCAGAAAGCTGTTTCGCCCCATTTCGGGAGCCACTTTGGCTAATGAAACAAATGTGTGGAAATGCAAAACAGCTGCACAAATGGGCACTAGACCTTGGGCCCAGTGGGCAGTCAATGGGGCAGGAGACACTCTCCAATCATTCAATCATTCAATCAACTGCAAATCTGGCGCCAGAGAGCAGCCGCCTGCCTGGCAAAACAAATCAATCAGATATCGGCTGGCAAATGGTAAACATTGTAAAATGTATCCGCCCTGACCCCGTGTCCCTTTGGCTGCCCATCGCTCCCCCCCCTCCCCTCTACGTATCGCGAATGTGCGTCAGAACTTTTGTTTGACAGGCGACATCCCCTCCCTCCCCCTCCACGGCCCTGTTACCAGCGAACTTTCGTGAAAGTTTTGAGGCACAACTGAGCTGATTACAGCAGCAGCAGCACAGGCCAAGTTTCCTGCAGGGAATAAATTGGGCTTACAAGAGCGACACACTTGGGATCGAGGAAGCACTTAAGGACATACACTCCTCACGAAGGAATACGCTTTTATTTGCACCTCGATCTGTGCTCAGGCAGCAGAGCAAAGTGGGGCAGGAGAGTGGTTCGGATCGGAGCGGAGCGGACAATGAGCGCATTAACCCCACATAGCCCCCGCACTAACAATGCTGCACTTGACAGTTGGGGGCGAATTTATTGTTTTGATATTCGAATAAAACAAACCCAAATAAGGCATCCGAATCGCCAAACGTGGACCCAAACACAAACACAAATACAAGTACAAATACATTTGCTCATTAAGAGCGGGGGCTGTTTTCGGGGGGAGGGTGGCGGTGCGTTGGGGAGCCTTGGTTTTATAGCCTAGATTTTCGAGGCATTAGATTTCCATTTCCACTTCCATTTCCACTTCCATGGCGGCCAATAAACATAAACAATCCATATGATGGGTCCATAAACATCAATTGAAAACTACTAAAAACTTTAATTCCATAGTCTATCGGCTGGAGACGGGGATTTCGCCGAGTGCTTATTTACGAGGATCTCAGAACGGACCCAAAGAGAGACATTAAGCCCATCGGAATATCATATTAATAAATTTTCGCACACAAAAGCCGGCATAAATTTCAATCAGTTGGAAACAAATATTGTGGGTATCATTAAAAATAATAAAATTCAATTTTCCTCTGCGCCTTTGCTGCCCGAATGGCCCGAATGGCCCGAAGGAGTATACGTACAATACAATAATAAAAAAAATAGCAACAAACAAAAAACAATAACAGCATAAACAATAAACATAAATTAGCGATCGGCAATAATCGCAGTGCCCTAGCCCAGAGGGTCCTCCTGGAACCTTGGAATGTTTTGCGCGATTCTAGCACTATTTCTAACGGGTAACAAACGGCTTAAAGGGTATATCCAGCTTCGGTTCGTTCTGCGCTGCCTGTGGCCCCACTTCATTTGACCTTTACACTGCCAGCAGCAGCAATTGACCAAGTTCACATGGATTCTGCGGTTCTGGCGCCCAACAGATCATGTATTAGAAAGTAAACTGAAACTGGATTCGGGAGGGCGTAGCCGTGGCTAGGACACACCTAAAAGACAACAGATTTGTCAGAAGGGGCGGCGGGTGGGTGGGGGGTGCAGTATCGTGCCATGGCTGGGCCGCCCTCAGTCTTGGGCTGGGTTACCTTTTGGGACCTTTTTTTTTTTTTGGCAATTCTTTTTGGCCAACAAGTGGCATTTGTTGTTGCCGTTTGCCGCTTGCTTTGTTTTATTGTTTTTCTCTCTCGTTTTGTTTTTTAATTAATTTGACTTGTCTTTTGAGGGGTGGGGGGGGTTTTATTGCCTGCTCTCCCCCTCTCCATCCCCCGACGAGCAGTCTATCTTTATAGCTATTTTCTTTAATTAGTCGGAACATGTTTCCTCCGATTCGGTTCGGTTTTTGATGCATTTGACATTTTGGCGCTGCAGAGATTTGGATTGGATTGGAATTGACGCAGTTTGGGGCTCGGCTGAAGCATATTTCGATTAACCGCAAAAGAAAAGATTTTCCCTATCCATTTTCCATCGATTATGCATGTGTGTGTTTGTGTGTAAATACTCCAACGCAAATTCCCGCACGCATTTGTAATAAGTGCAAATTATGAAAATCAAATATTTATTAATCAAGAGCCAGCGACAGATATTTTAATGGGGGGAAAAAAACACCAGAAAAATGTTAATAAAATTCCCATAATATTAACCGCAAAAATTACATCAAATTGATTCATTAAATTATTAACAAAAACAAATCAAAAACAAAAAAGAACTCTTGCCATATTTGGTTTAAATGAAACATAAGTCAAGTCCCCAAACATCCATGAACATGAAACAATTGTTTCATTATTCTACACACAATTTATATCTGATTAAGCCGAATTGAAAGACAAGGGAAACATTTAATTCAACTTTTGATTGGGCGTTGGTCTATCAATGTATGAGATTTGGCGAGAATTTCGTTCTACTTGATTTTCAATTTTCAATTATCTAAATTAAAAAATTCCTCGGCCATGTTCCTCGGCACTCCATTTATTTTATATTATTTTGCACTTTTTGCTGTTCTCCGGCTCCCAGCACGGCACACATTTCACGGCAGTTGATTGCCTTTGCTTTTCGCTGCTGGCAAGGTCGCTGCCGATGCAGAGATACAAACGCACACGGACACGGACACGGACACGTCGAGATACAGATACAGATACAGAACAGATACAGATACTCCGGGAACTTCGTTACCAAATTGGCTTGTAAGTCGCAGGTGGAACATGTTCCGATACTACTCTGGAATTTTATCAATGAATCGCTATCGCTATTGTTATTGTTGTTGTTGTTGTTATCGTTATCGTTCACCGGCTCACCGGGTGGCTGGCTCTTCGACGACCTTGAGGCCGTTGGGATTTGTCATCAACATCAGTCCTTGTGATGAAATATGATTGACATTGAATCGGGCTTAATGTCAAAATATAGATCCTAAAGGGATGGGTAGGATGGGATGGAGCTGTCCTATGGGCTACCCCAAATATTTGGTCATCATTTCGATGACCAAGCCCCGCCACTACCCGCCATTCCAATGGATACATTTCGTATTTACTTGTCACTCCATTCGGATCGTGATTAAAGGTGCGAAAGGGTGACGTTTTATCTGAATGATACGAGTGCAAAAAAAGCAAGAAATTGTATTGAAGTGAAGTGAATTTGCATTTAAATCAAAACCGAACCGCAGCGGGGCCCCACACAGCGCGCCTGGGCAGGCAGGGATGGGGGGTCTCAGGTCCCAGGTCTCAGGCCTTTGGCCATCAACAATTTGGAGGGTCATAAATTATATTTTTGCCTAATTTCTAAGCGCCAACAGACGGGGGTAGTGCTGTGGGTAGTGGGTAGTGGGTATATAAAATTTACCATAAAAACTGCATAATTCACTGAAATGTCAGCTTTTGAGTGCTGTGTGCCGTGGATCCTGTTAAGGTGGTAAAAAGCGGTTGGGAGCCACAGCCACGACAGCCGCAAGAAAATGTTAGTAGCCCTCAACCCGAAGTCCTCTCCATGTCATTCAAGTGCTCGGAGTGGGAGTGGGAGTGGGAGCTAGAGTGGAGTGGGTGTGGGAGGGGTGTTGGGGGGATGCTAATGCAGAAACATTTTCACCGAAGCTCTGGCGGCGGGTCACGATTTATCATCATTTGACAAAAAGGGAACAAAAAGCGAGAGCCAGCCAGCAGAGAAAAAGAAGGAGCCAATGATATAGAGATCGGGAGTAAGCCAGGAGAGACAGAGACGCAAAGAGAGAGAGAGCAGCAGTAAACGGTATTTTTTGTTGCTTTTTCCTCTTTTTTTTGTCGGTCGGGCGGTCGGTCGGTCTTTCAAAGGGAACTGCGAACGGGGACCGGCGGCAGGGACACCCACACCGACACCGACACCCCTCTCGTGTAGCCACCGACACTTGACGTGTCATTGGAACATTTTATTAGACTTGACAATGAACTTTTGAACCGGCCCGGGAGGGGGGGCAGGGGCTGCAGGTAGGGGGTAGGGGTAGGGTCAAAGCGAAACATTTACATGGCGGGTGGCTCAAGCAAAAAACGAAAAGGTGCCACAAAAGGGAAAACTCTCCAGCAAAGTCAAGACCAGACTTTCACATTGAATTTTTGGCTAAGAATGGGAAAGTTGGTTGCAATTGGTGGAGTTGGTGGATCTCCACTGGAAAAGCACTCAAATATTGTTTTATTCTTCCATTCAGACAATGGAAATGCGATTACAATTTGAATAATGGTGACATTTTGACAATTTTTAATTTAATACAAATATCTGGGAATAATTTGTATTACTATATCGTACGCTAAAGATATGTACATATTATTAGAAATTATATTATTATATTATATTATAATATTAAATATTTATATCATTTTATTTGCATCGAGAGTGGAAGTAATTTGTCTGAATATATTTCAAATTTATATTAAATATATTTTAAATATAAATTAAATATATTTAATATTTAAGTTAAATACGTTTAATATTTAAATTAAATATATTTCATATTTAAAATAAATACATTTCACTTTTAAATGAAATATATTTCAAATCTAAATTAAATTTGTTCATATTTAAATTTCAATTCATATTTAAATTTAATACATGACCGAAAAATTAAATATGTATTTTTTGTTAATACATATTTTATAATTTTATTTTGTTTTATATTTCGATTTAATATTTAGTTTTGTAATATATTTATATTTAAATGAAAATAAATTCTGTTTAGTTTCCATTTTTTTGTCTTTAAAGACCGAATATTTAATTGAAATATGTAGGGGTGTGCTTTTCTTGCAGTGTATGCATGAGTATTTGCATACAAATGTTTAATCTTTCCAGCCACAAATCACAATTCCCCCAAAATACATTCCCCATCGGAAATTTTGATTCAGTAGCCCTCCAATTCAATCCAATCCAATCAGGTAGCCATAAAGACACCCACTAAAACAAGTTAAAACAAAAAGAAACACACACAGAAAAAACTGTCGAGATCACCCACGTTCCACGGTTCCCCGGTTCCACGGTTCCACGGTTCCAGGGTGCCTGGAACGGCTACCAACGGTACCAACGGCTGGCACCAGCGGTTCCAGTGTGCAGTGAGAACCCGAGCAAGGGCCGTTTTGGACCATTTATCAGAGAGACGGAGATACGTTTACATTTCTACTTCGATTTCCACTGTTTTTTATTTAAATGTTAGTCGTTGTTGCTATTCCTCCTACAATTTATTGAGGGCAGAAAACATTTCTCAATGTTCGATGTTCGCTGTTTGCCGTTCGCTGTTGGCTGTTGGCCTTTTCTTTGGCTTGGAATCGAAATAAATCTTATCAAATTAAGTCGAGACAACAAAAACAACAACAACGAAAAGCCCAGAAATCGTAGGCGTGAGCTAGTCGCACCAAATCGAACAGAGACGGATAGATGAGCGGGAGCGGGAGCGGGAGCGAGAGGGAGATGAGTGGGCGTTCATCCGAGGGCTTGTCGAGGTTTTGTCTGGGGTATTTTTGTGTTTTTTTTCTGTTTCCTTGGCTTGGGTCTCATTTTGTGATTGGGCAATCGACGACTTGACCAACTTAAATGTATGTGTGTGTGTGTGTGTGTGTGTGTGTGTGTTCGTTCCCCCCGAAACGGATCAAAATTGGTCAAATTAATTAAGCCATTTCGACAATTTTGCTTTGCACACAAAATTGCTGCTGGCACATTAAATTGTTTAAATTTAATTTTCGTATTTTCGTATTTCGGTTGTTTTTTTGTTTCGTTGACGGAACCGAAAAAAACCAGCACACGCTTTTCAGGAAGAAGGTCTCCCCGAATACCTTTCTTGTGGCTTATCTAAAATTGTGATTCGCGTTTTGTCATTATGGAAAATAAATACAATATACAATATACAATAACATACATATGTATATGTATGTGTGTTCGATCAGGAAGCGAAAAAAGGGCCAGCAGATGGGTCGGTCTCATCTCCAATTACAGTGGGCCACATACCAGTGGGGACAAAAACAAAAATGTAAAAAAATGTGAAGAAATGATAAGTGGCAGAGGGGCAGAGGCAGAGGGGCAGCGGTAGTGGCAGTGGCAGAAAAGAAAAAGTTTCGCCTCGAGGCTGGCAAAATATTTGACGCTCGACGAAGAGCGAACAGCGAGCGGCGAACAGCAACAAAAGGCAGCGACAGCTGATCGATCAAATTTCGTCTGCGGGGCAATCAATGAGAGATCATACGTGGACGGTGGACGTTGGACGGGGGACGGGGGACGGTGGACGGCATAACCCAATGAAAAGCCACAGTTAATGGGTTAAGAGTTTGCTTTGGTCAGATTTTTGTGACACACTTTGTTGACACAAATATTTGGCCCACTGTCTGTCCGCTGGCGCGGGGATTTCTAAGCGTAAGCGTGCGATTTGGTGTTGTGCATAGACCTCCAGTCCAGGACTTGATTCCATTGAATTCGGCAAAGAATGTAATTCGAATGTGTCAGAGCAGATTATTTTCAAAGCTCCGATACATATTGTACATATTTTGTGTATCTGGCAGCATCGATAACTTTCTCGAAACAAATCCAAACCGAAACCGACAAGACAATTGCAGCCAATTAATTTGTCATAAGCCAAAAGCGGTCAAAATCGTTTCTTTCTTCACAATTATGTTGTTGAAGCCCAGACCCAGATATTAGCCAAGTGATAACTATGCAAGCCATCGAGCAGTACCATTGTGCCCCCCTCCACCACCACTCTCGAGCATGCACCCACAATGATTAGATTGCAGGCAAACCAATGTCCAACAATTATAAATAACAACAGAAATTATAATGCAAAGCCTTCAAATCGAATCGAAAAGAAAATGAAAACGAAACGAAGCGAAGCGAAGCGAAAGATAGAAAGAGAGAGAGAAAGAGAGAAATGCAACGATTGCAGGGGGCCTTCCTTACCGAATCAGAGTCCGATTTCGACTCCGACTCCAAGTCGAAGAGCAAATTGCATAATTATTGCTACAAATGAAGCTGAGAAAGTGGTACCGCTTGAATCGTGATAAAGCGATAATTTCAATCCACCCCCACCCCCACACCCCCTACAAAAAGTCAACCAAAATGCATTTCACTTTTCTCCAGGTTAGCAAACAAAACAAAACAAAACCAAAGCCAAAGCTGCCAGCAGCACACTATATTATTATGAAATCCCCCAACAACAATTCACCCACGCCAAAACGAGCGATAAATTCAAAGAGCACAAAAAAGCACAGAGAGCGAACGGCAGAGCGTCAGAGCGTAAGAGCGGCAAGGCTGCATTTGCAAAAAGATCCATCCGTTCAGCTCTTTTTTTTTTTTTGCTTTGTCTTTGCTGCGGATTGCTTTGATTTGTCCAGGGTTTCAAGTCCGAGTTCAAAGTTTACGGTTTTACGGCTACACACACACACACACACACACAGAGCGAATAGCGGGGGTGTCTCCTCGAATGCAATTCACTTTAAATCATTTTGTTTTACATATCGTAGAGTCCTCTCTTCGCTGCACGCTTCATTGTTTCGCGGACTAGCCTTACTGAGAGCACTGTTATTTCATGCAAAGGTTTGTCCAACCACCATCGATCGAACGCTACTTAATGGAACCATCTTCAAACAAGTATTATCATCTATGTATGTATCTGTAAGGGTATCCATCAGTCGACTCTGTTGCAGCGTGCAGCTCAAAGAAGGAAACAAAAGAGGAAAGTGATACAAACACTAGTTTTGTGACTACTCATCCTCATAAATGGTATTTTCATTTTCATCTCAAATAGGCCCAATCACTGTGGGCGTAGGGAGGGGTGCTTGACGGAAGCTTGTTTGCACTTTTGACAAGCATTGGGGCAATATTGTGCTATTTCTCCAAAGTAACACGTACCACGTACAGCACCGCGGGACAAGGAACGTCGCGCCGCCTTCCATTTCCAGCTGGAAAGGAAGTTCGTACAGCAGACAGTTTAACATTAACGTAACAGCTTACTTAACAGAACTGCCCACATATGCATGCACATATGTACAAATGAGAGAAATATGCACGAAGAGTGAGAGGAGAGCCGAACGGGCAGCAGCTGCTCGGCAGCATTCAATTGCTGTACTTTTACATTACGAGTAATTTGTTGCTGTTTCTGCTACTGGACTGCATGTTGGAGGAATTTTTCAGTACTTATGAAAGGAAATTCGCCCAGGCAATGAGCGGTAATTATGCTGGATTACGTTCTTTCGGCTACTGTTTCAGAGCCTCGGGACATAAACTATAAAGCGTGTTAATCCCGCCCAACGGTTATGGGGCAACACAGTTAACGGGAATCCACGTCGACGTCGGCGTCCGCCCGCATTCGCTGCCTTCGGTGGGGATTAAGTTTTATTATTTTCAGCTTAATTATTTTACAAGCAAAAATTGAAGAGCAAAAGAAAAAAAAAGACTTTTTAAGCTCTTTGTTTTTTGTTTTTGTTTTTGCTTTCCCCAACTGTTGACAGCTGCAGTTTTATCTGGAAAATTGGACAGACACATCAAAGTCGAAGAGCGGCGCGAGGGGGGGAGTGAGGCGGAGCGGAGAGACGGGGAATTAATAGAAAATATTTTGCTTCAAGCCAAGGGCCGAAACGAAGGCGCTGGAGAGCTTTGCCAAAGTGCCGAGAGTGGGAGAGAGAGGATCGCAGAAAGCTATAAATAGACTGAGACTAAAACGACGCGACGCGACGGACGGCCCTGTGTTTGTGTGTGTGTGTGCGTGTTAGTGTGTTTGTGTGCAGGTTCCTTGGAAAAATGCTGCCTAGGACAAGTTGCAAGAAATCCCTGCGCTGTGTGGGAGGAGTGTTGGCATGGGGGCAGGGGACAGGAGTGTAGTCGGAGTCGGAGTGGGGCCGGGCCGGGCCGGGCTGGGCCAAGGCATTCGATCCCATGCATCATAGACAGAGATGCTGTTAAATTGATAGCGTGATCGCTGTTGTTCTTGCGTGTCTTGTGTTTTCGCTTTTCGGGTCTCGTCGAATTGATGTCGAGAGAGAAGGGCGAGTAAAGGTGCGGCTCTCGCTCCCTCTCTCTCTCTCTTTCTCTGGCGAGGACACTGGCGCTAGCGAGTAGAATGAAACAGTAGAAACTTACCCCAATAACGGTTAATTCTAAGCATTTTGAAAGTCAATTCTCAATTACCTGAAAAGAAATAAAAGATCGAAAATCAGTTTTAAAAATGTTTAAATATTAAGAAATTGTTTTAATAGTATTAAAATTGCATAAATTAAATGAAAAAATCCTAAAATGCAAGGCATATTAAAGAATCTGCCCGACATGGCCCATCACTAGGTTTTTGCCAGCCAAAAACCCCACCCAGTAATCGCAATTGATGCCTGTCGGAAACTATCGGAATGTTGCCCACTCAAACCCATAGACACAATCTATAGGAAAACGTCACTTGGGCCCCTGGGGCCCCTTGGGTCTCGCTGGGTATTCGGTTGGGGCTGGTTCTGGTTGCCCCCTTGATAAGGTCTAGGTCGCAGAGTCTGCGGGCGCCCACTTGGATGCAGAGACGAAGCGACGGAGAGCAGTGCAGCCGCCACGAGAAATGCAATTGAGATCGGGCATAGGGCTGGCAGAGCGATAAGAGGAAATTCCATTTATTGGCTTTGGGATTGGGATCCGATCCCCTTTTTTCTTTTTTTTTTTTCTCCTACTCATCGTTTCAGCTCAGCTCCGTTTTTTTTTGTACTCGTATTTGCTGATTAGCCAGCAGATTGGGTCCGGACTCCGGACCGGAGTACGTTGGGTGTGGTGCGGCTGTGGCACACGGATTGTAATTGCAAGAAATTCCAGCTTCCAATACCAATCCATAAAATGTATTTTTAATTTATTTTATTTTATAAATACAAGCACATTTGTACCTGTACATGTATGTATGTATCTCCTCCAACACTTGAACCACTCCGCCGCATACCACACGTTGCATAAGTCGCGCCACAGCCACAGCCGCCGCCTCAAACCAAATCGAAATCAATCAAAATGAAGAGCTCCCAGCTCCAGCTCCCATCTGCCATATGCCATCGGCCAGCTCCCAGCTCCCAACTCCATCTGCCAGCTCCATCTCCAGCTCATCTTTTGATCGCCAAAGCTTTAATTATTGACAATTTATCAATCTAACGGCGAATGTTATACAATTGAAGGCCCTTCAGTAACTTTCTCCGCCTCTCTTTCTTTTCGCACACATTTATTTTTCTTCTCCGGCACGTTGCAGCCTTTCTTTGTTTTTGTTTTGCCAATTGTCTACAATTTATTTTAATATCTTTTAAATAAATAAATAATGCGGGCCACTGCCAAATGGCTTTTCACATTTGTTTATAATTAATTACTTAACATTAGCAACGGCGCCGTTCGAGATTGGTGGCAATTTTCGAGATTTGTTTTGTTTTCCCTAGCAATTTGTTGGCGGACGCTGCCGGGGGCGTCTCCTCGCATGTGAAAACTTCATAAAAACTGTAATAAATGGAAACCACCTCCCAAAGCGTTTCTTCGGCTGCTTGTGGTGTGGAAATTCCAGAGAAATAATGTACAACTTCACTGCAAAATAGCTGGCATGGGGTTGCGGGGGGCCCCAGAGGAGGTTGGTTCCCGGAATATTTCTATATATCATCATTTATGGGTTGTCGTATGATCGTATGAGTTCTCTCACAATTCCTTCGATCTGAGCCTCACTCATCTATGCCATCACCCATCAATCTCATCTTCATTATCCGGAGAGGAGATGAGGTCTTAATTTTCGATGCTTAAGCCATAGTCAAGAGATTATGCGGCACTCGTTATATGATCTTCAGTCCTCAGACTTATCGACAACATCAAGGCGAACCAACCGATTATCCACCAATCGCATCCAGCCAGGGGATCGGGGATCGAGGCTAATTCAGTTCAAAATGCCGCTCGGCGATATTACGATCGTAATATTTTATGATATTGATACCCTGCCGCGTTACGATCGCCAAAGATCACTTCCCTCTCCCATCACCATCTTCCTCCTACTGTTCCTCCCCATTCGCATTCGCATTCCCCTTCCCATTCCCCTTCATCGTCCTTTTCTCCTCTCTACCGATTCGCTGTGCATGTGAAAATTATATGCATTATTAGATATTATTTCAGACGATCGGGAAATGCTGGCCCCACAAACAACAAACAACAACAAAAATAAAAAATACAAATAAAAAAAGTTGCCACATGGAACAAGATTTCAGCTGCTTCCAGCGGCCTCTGCTGCGGCAGGGGCACTGTTGCATTCATCGCCGACTAACGGTAGGTTGCTTGCAACTTGCAACAAAAGACAGAAGAAGACAAAACAAACATGTGTAAGCCCCTGCTAAGCAGCCTGCCGATCTGTTTGCTTGTTGATGCCACATGCACATACACCCCACCCCACTCCACCCCACTCCACGTTCAGCACTCTGCAGTGCTCCTCCACCGCCAGCCAATCTCCTTTAAAGTTGTATAGCCAGATTTTGAACCTGTCGTCATGACTTGGCCAAAGTCAAGTTAGAAGAGGCCCGCAACACGGCGACACCAACACCAACACAAACACCAACACAAACACCAACGCCAGCAGAACAACAGCGAAAGAAACACGTGATTTAGTTCCTGTCGCTGCTGCGGGAAACTTGTTGTCCCCACACACACACACACACACACACACGCACACAGACAGAGGCACACACAGACACACCAGAAGATCCACCCCCCGTCCGATCTATCCAGAGGATTCTCTATTTTTTATTTATTTATTTCTGCATATAAATGTATGTATGTACGTGTAAGAGTAAGTACATACCATGTGCATGGATATCGGTGGTCAAAGCTGCACTGAGAGAAATTTCGGCCCAAGAAATGTGTTAAGGGAGACCTGGGGAATCCCTTACGAAGCTTTACTGTATGGAAATAGTAGGACGAATGCTTTCCCATTGTCTGTATGATCTGTATTTGTTTTTCCATGTTTTCCATCCTGGACCTGGCACTGGCCCTGCCACTGGCCCTGGCACTTTTCAGTGTGTGTTTCTGGCCTTCTCTCCTTTTGGCCATGGACTAGCGTGCCTTATCTTTGGCTTAAATAAATTTAACGCTCGTGTATTTCTTTTCAACGCTTCTCCCAGTCGTCCCTCTCCGCCAGCCAGCCCCCACTGCCGACGACACACTGCCCAAATGTCCTCAGTTGCCACACATACTATGGGAGGGGGGAGGGAGGTGCAATGGTGCATCTGCATTTGAGTCCCCCCCCCACCCCGCACACCGCTGGTGGACCCTGTTTTGGATTTGTTTGCATCTTGTTTCGGTTTTGCTTTTCCTGAATTTATTGCCGCATTAATAAAATTTACAGCTAATAAAATATGCATTGAGGTCCTCTCACCCACAACTCTACTGCCCCAGCACCGCTCCACCCCTCCACCCTGAATCCCTCCCGCCTTCGCCCCCTGCTCTTGGGAAAGTTGGCTAAACTTTGCTTCACTTTTACCTATTCGAAAATGTATTATTGGCTTTTTGGGGTTTTATTCGACTTCCGTTTTGTTTATTTGTATTCATCTCAAGACCTTTTCATTCGTTCGTCTCAATATATTCATTATTCGTCAAGTATTTGACTTTGGCACTTGAGAAAAATGTTCAGCTTTTATTGGAGATTTTCGTATTTTTAATACATTTTTTTTTGCCATTGAAAATGGTTGGAGATGGCGAAATCGACAAAATAATTATTCGAGCAAATCTTATAGTTAGTCAAGGGTCTCGTTACTCGTTGTTTTATTCCGTTGAATAGAACGGAACGAGCAAAGCGAGTGAGCCGGGGGGTGGCGCAAGAGCCAAGCGATTTATTTCAGCTCATATTTAGATAAATCAATAACATATAAATAAATACAAAATAATTAAACTAAAATGTTAACAAAATTAATAAAATATCTCAAATTCAAAAAATAAATAAATATTCTAAAACTATGGGAATACCGATCCAGAAAACAGAAAAAGACAAGCTAAGGCAACAAAATGATCCCCCCCCTTCCCTCCCCCTTCTACCTTTTTGGATCATTTGGCAACTTTCTATAAATCTTTGTTGCGTCGCCTTTTCAGCTCCTCTTCACTCATCTCTCCAGCCGCCTCTCTTCGTCTTTCTCTGCCTCTCCACAGTGTACCGCTTCTCCTTCTCTTCTCCTTCTCCTCTCCTTCTCCTTCTCCTGTTTGAATAAAGATTGCGCAATATTACTTAAGAGCGGCAACAGCAAATAGCAAAAAGCAAACAGCAAATAGCAGACAGCAACAATGCAATTGATTTTCTCTTCAAAATGAGAAGCTCGAACCAGCAATTACAACGGTACTTGACGAATCCGATGACCCGACGATGCCAGGGAGCGGGCCGGAGAGGAAGAGCGGGGAAGAGATGCCAGGGAGAAGAGAAGAGATTCCTCGGGTCTGAGGCGATGGATGCAAACAAAATGCTTAACAAAGGTCACAACATTGACATTGAACAACCGAGAGAGAGAGAGAGTGAGAGAGGGAGAGAGATGATGGAGTGAAGCAGAAGAAAGACATGCCAGAGGCGGGCAGGCGAAGAGTTGATTTTGATGCAATATTTGGGGGTGGGGCAAAGTGAGGAGAACCTTTTTCCAGTTAACTTTTCCGTTAAATGCTGTTTAATATGCAATTACGAGGGCAAAGATCTTTTCATATTTGACAAACGCTCTCCGATGTGCTCCTCCCTCTCTCTTAAGCACACACACACAGACACAGACAGACAGACACACACACACACGTTAACTCCTTCTTCGTTCTGTTGTACCGTTGGCCAGTCAATCAAAAGGTGAAAGAGAGAGAGAGGGGGGGGGGAGGGGGAGAGAGAGTGGTGGAGGGGGCTGGAAACGTTTAAAATTAAATTATACGATGACAAACGAAAAGAATTTTCCTTCGATGTGTCAAAAGTTCACAAGAACTGCAGCAGAAGAAGGAAGATGAAGTTGAAGCTTTTCTTTGCTTTCTTCCAATAAGAGAGGTTCTCCCCTCTCCCTCTCTCTGTCTCTCTCTCCCTCCACAAATCAATCATTCGCTGTCAGAGCTCTTCTTCTTTGCGTCACACATAATTATGTTGTAATTGATATTTTTCTCTGCGGAGAACCCAACTACCCCACACCACACCCCACCCCCCTCACCACACCCATGAATCCATCCCCATACATCTTCTTTCTCTCTCTCTTTCTTTCTTTCTCTATTTCTTTTTGGAAGGCGTCGCTAGTTTTCAAAAGAAATCAAAATTTGTAACGCCTTTTGATGGGCGCGTTTTTGGTTTCGCCGCCTTTTGTCAGCCCCATAAGGGAGTGCTGGGGCTGTGGCAGGGGGAGAAGAGGGGGGGGGGGGGCATGGGCCATGCACTTAGTTTGCATAGGGAAGAATTCATTTCTTGGTATTCTTCTGCCCGAATACCGTTAAGTGATTGTCAGAGGCGAGCGTTGCCCTTCAATTCTTGTCGAATCTGATGTGACGGAGAATCGATTCCGATGGAAAAAAAAAGAAATGGAACACACAAGGAACATAAATAGCAAAAGTTCTAAATACACTTGGAGAAATTACCGCGAATCGGAGTACTCTTTTTTTGTAGAATTGTTATTTCCCTGAGAGCGCAGCTGTTTCTTAAACAGCTGATTAGCTTGACAGCTGATGAGGTTATTGGTCAGCTGTTTGCTAGATTGGCCAAAATTGAAAGAAAAAGTAGTTCCCATTCAAGACACGACAAATTATGATAAATGCCAATCGAATAAATAATAAAAAATATTCGAAGCCAGCCCAAAATGTATCTTTTCGCTTGCCTAGCATTGGCTTTTCCCACTCTTTCCCCCCCCCCCAAAGTCTGGTTAAATTCGCCTCATCATTTCCATCCGGCTTGGCTGACTAGAGAACCATCTAAGCCAAGTTACACAACATTCTATTCTGTTGCCCGAAACAGAATCGAGCAACCAATTGCCAAGCAAGTTTGTCACATCACAAGGGTCCCAGTCGCTGTTCCAGTCGCAGTTCCAGTCGCAGTTCCAGTCGCACTTCCAGTCCCAGAGACAGAGATTCAAAAACATACATCATTTCCTGCTTACGATTCTAGCAGCAAATGAATGCTGGAAAGGGATAGTGGGGAATCAGGGGAAAGAAGGGAGGGAAACCTCAATCAACATTTTGGTATTTTTTTTTTTTGTTTCTTGGGGAACTTTGGGAAGCGAAGCTCGAATCAAATTGGTTTCAGTTTTCCCCTTTTTGTTGTGTTTTGGTTTTTTGGTAAACACTTTTCCCGTCATTCACACGACCTTTCAACTTATGACTTTCCCAGTTGGCAGCTGCGGCGATCAGTCCCAGTCCCAGTCCCAGTACCGGGCAGCGAAGGTCGTGACTGACTCCCACAAAAAAAAAAAAAAAGAAAAATAAAACGAACAGAAATCCATTTTAATGATCTATCATTTCCAAATGATGTCCATTCCTGAGGTGTTAAAGATGCTCCAAAGAGCTGGCCGATTCTTGGGGGGGAAAACTTTCACTTTCCCAAATTAAACGAGCATTCACGAAGGGTGGGGAGGGGAGGGACTTCACTGCACTGCCGACATTTAATTGGTGATGAATAACCCTTTTAGATGGACTTTAGTTTTGACGAGACTGTACAGTGTACACCCACCATCCACAATGCATGGAAAAACGATGGAGATCCTGCTTTTCGGTTGAGTATTTGCTATCTCATTAAAATCTGATTTACGAGTATGTCTCAAGTGGCGCAATCCATCTCAATATCTGCCTGCCCAAATGCCATTCCACACTTATCTCCGGATATATATATACATATACCTTCATACATATGTGTGTAGTTTTCACATTTTGAAGCAGCAAATGGCAAAAGTAGCATTCAACCTGAAGGCCGATCAAGCGACTGGCGGCAACATCGAAAATAATCCACAAAATACTCGTAATCAATATGAAAAATTAACTTCAACTTTGGAGCTGTCATATGTGGCTAGATGTCATTAGCCCAATGGTTGCCATTGCTGTTGCTGTTACCATGGCTGCTGCTGCTGCTGCTGCAGTTGCTGCCGCTGTTGCCAGATCGCTGTCTGCCACTGACAGTTGCAAATTGTCAGCTGATGTGGCGTCCAGCTTATATCAGAGCTAATTACAAAGCCAACATTTTGACATTTCGCTTTGGCAAGCCTTTGACAGTTCTCCGTGTGGACCGGGGGAATGGAGTGGAAGTGGAACAGGCACTGGAACACTGGAACGTCGGGGAATTGGTAACCAGTACTGGGACTGGGACTGGGACTGGGACTGGCACTAGATATGGATTGGGGACCCTTTTATGGGTTGACTGAACCGACTGGAGATCTGGCTATCTGTTCATCTGGTTATCGAGTGTATATGGGATTGTTCTCGCTGCTTGTTTGTTTTTCCCAGCTACTGGTTCCACCTCCTCCATACACCCCCCCTCCCCCTGCGCTGAGTGTTGACAGTTTTTCTTTTCTTGTTTTTTTGTAATTTTCCATAATGAATGCATTATGCATTTTCCCGTCGTTCCTCTTTTTGTTCTCTTCCACTTTTGTCTGTCATGCTGCTTAGAACCGAATCGAGCTCGGTTCGATCTATTGCATTATGTGCTCGGTCATGTTTGGGGTGTAGTCTGGACAACAAATTGAGTCTAATGATGGACCAGACCATCGACCACTGACCATCGACACTTGTCCCTCGTGCCTCGTCCCCTGTGCGGATGCATCCTCTGGGGGAATAC
Source organism: Drosophila helvetica (assembly GCA_963969585.1). Classification (NCBI taxonomy): domain Eukaryota; kingdom Metazoa; phylum Arthropoda; class Insecta; order Diptera; family Drosophilidae; genus Drosophila; species Drosophila helvetica. Next base: position 60,138,044 of record OZ018401.1, read on the forward strand.
TTTTTGGTGGCTCTTCAGATATTGGAAACAATTTTGAAGATATTCTTTCGTTTGAGTTGTGGTCATTGATTTGACAAGGGCATCAAGTAGAAATGTCAACAATCGAAATAAGAAACCTCGCTGGGTTGGAGAGTGGTTCTGCAGTTGTTTTCTTTCTTCAATCTATTGCCCATTCCATTCCATTCCATTGGGGGCATCTCTTATTGTGATGGTATCACATTAAGGGTTCTTTTTCCAGTATTCCACCTCTTTTAGGATCCAACACTATGCCCTTTCATCCACAATCACTTCCACTTCCACTTCCTATTCCATTTCCCTTCATTCCACACGTCCAATTAAGGCCCCCTCTACACGTTCACAGAATAAATCGCTGCACTCTCCTCTCTGGCTGCCGACTCCGACTCCGTTTCCGAATCCGAATCTGAATCCGACTCTAATCAACAACAATTAAAGACAATTAAAACGAATGCAAACAAGAAAACAAACAGTCTGACTGTACTGTCTGCCGCTATGTAGACGACGCTACTGCTCTTCCTCTTCGTGTTCCTATTCCACTGTAGCTGTCAAATCCGTGCCGCGCATCGTTTGACATTTCAATTATGTCAGTCAGTGAGTCAATTGTGCAAAGTGCATGTGGCCGCCGCGTCGGTCGATGCCATTGGAGTTCTTTTGCAATTACAAATTCTAAACAGGCAGCGCACTGGCACCCACTCCGCTCCACTCCTCTTCCGCCCCCCGTCACCACCCGCAGAATGTATGTGAATGACCAGACCAAGAAGGGAATCAAGGCTTAATCGGCAGAGCCCCAGCTGGAAGTGGCAAGTGGAGCCAACTTCCACATATTTCGACTCTAGTGTTCAGTAATTACGAAAAGTCAGTAGGTTTGGAAATGTTTGACTGAAGGGCGCGGATCTTCAGACTATCCAAGACGGACAGGTGGAAAGGTGGAAAGGTGGACTGTCTGCCTGGGACCTAGAAGGCTCTTTCTTTTCTTGTGGTTTCCGTACTTTATTTGTGTTTTTTTTTCTTCAATATTTTTCGACTGCGGCGTTGCCGGGACACATACATACATGCATACATACATACATACATAAATAATTCCATGCGTCACTTCTTTGACAGGAACACACAGTGCACTGAAAGAGGGGGGAGGGGGAGAGAACTGTGGCGTGAATTCTCTGACAGCTGCCCCCCCCTCCACCAAGTGGCAGAGGGGGGGTTGGGTGGTGTTTTTTTTGTGTTTTTTTGTGTTTTTTTTTGCATAAATGCATAAAAATTGTTTGCCATTGTTTGCGATGGCCGTCGCCTCTGCGGGTTATTTTTGCGATCGGATTCCGCCGGAGATGTCAAAATATTGAGCTGTCTCTTTTTCGTGGGGCGTTATTTCTATTGAAAGCCGTTCTGGCCAGGCCCGAATCGAATTTGCTTTTTGGCCGGCGACATGCACATAATATTTTACGTTTTTACAGTGCAGACAGGATATATCTTTGCGATTGAAAAATTGAAAACCTGAAAAATGCGGACAGACTTGGGACATGTCAAGTGGGAAACTAGTGAAAAATAGGGACACATTTGATGGTAAATGAAATCGGGAACTGATTCGAAAGAATGTGTCGAAATTCAAGTACATATATGAATATATATCTGTATCTAGCATCTGTAGGAGCCCCTTCAAGAGCATCACTTAATCAAAAATCCAACACTCTTCTCCTGCTTATTCTGTCTCAATCAAAACACCACTTCAGATCCCATATTAAGCAGCGTTCAATCATCCTTAAGACAATCATCGTGCACAATCTCTGGGGGTAAATCTCGCCCAGAACATGCCGGGCCGTGGCCGTGGCCGTGTGTTCCCTGTTCCGTATCCAATTGTGTGCACTGTACACATTCCATCTATCTATCCATCTATTCATCTCTCTATCTATCTATCTATCTATCGGTATTTGTTCTTCTCACAACATTTCCCGAGTCCCAGCGTGCACAAAGGAGGCGAAGAATGAGAGGAGGAGGAGGAGAATCAGCAATCTGTAATGCAATCTCGGTCGCGTTTACCTACTTCTCTCTCTTTCTCTCTCTCTCCCTCTCTCTCTCTTTCACCACTCGACTGTCTTTGAGTGTGCGAGTTTGGTAGGGGGAGAGAGGGGGGATGGGAAGTGCAAGTGAAACAAACACTCGTAACGCCTGGACTCTGGGACACTCTCCACAATTGGAGAGTCAACAGAGTTTCAACTCTCAACTATATGCAAATATTTACGGGCTTCGACAGTTCCAAAGTCAAACCGAAATTTGATCAAATTCTGCCCCAGCCACCTCGGTCTCCCTCCCTCTCCCTCTCCTCTCTGCTGTCTCTCTCTCTCTCTCTCTCGCTCTCCCTCTGCCGCCGAGTTTGTTTGACCGATTGACAACAACTACAGAGCAAAAGACGCCGACGCCGACACCCCGCGACACCCCGTCTCACCTTTTCCTTGTCCCTTTCTTTCATGAGCTCTAATTTTTGGGCAATTGCCGGGTGCCCCGCTCCCGCTCCCGCTCCCTCCCCCATCCACCTCGCACAAATCTTTCCGAATCGGTCGGTCACATCTATGCGTATATACATGTATATGTATATGTATATGTATGCATGTGTATGTATGGAGTATGCTCTCATATCCGTTTTTATAACCCATTTCCCCTTTGCACTTTTGTCGGTCTGGCCGCACCACTTCAATGACATTTTAATTGCTTTATTGCTGCTTTTTTTTCTTTTTTTACTATCTTTCTCTTCTCCCAATCCCAATCCCGATTCCATTCCATTCCATCCCTTGTCGTGTGCCATTGCCTTACGCTGACGTTACGTCACGTTACGTATGTAATTGCAGTTATTTTTTGTGTCTTTCATCGGCTGCGTCTGCGTCTGCGGCTTCGGTTTCCTCTTCGCTCGCGCCTAACCCTAACCCGAAATGAGGTCAACGTGGCTGTGGGGGGCATTGTGGAACGGACAGACGGACGGACGGACGAACCCTTTTCCGTTCCAAATTATTGGCCAACTTTTGTCGCCCCAACTGTCACCTATAAATCAGATAATTGTGCCACAATACGCCAGGTACCGTATGTGCCGTATGTCCAGTATGCACCGTATGCACCGTATGCACCGTATGGGACGCCCGCCCACGCCAAGACGCCGTTGTTTATGTCGCAAATATGCACAAATAATGCATGCATATGTATGTATGTATTTTATAAACTAAAATCAACTTACGCCAAATCGGAATGTGTGTGGGGAAGAGAAAAACTCCCATCAAATTTCCATTTCATCTGCGGTATTTAGAGCACTTTTCGCCAAGTGGAAGTGGAAGTGGAGTTCGTGGAATTCCTATCTCTAGTATTTGTTCTTATTGTGCGAGCGAGCGAATTCCATAAATAATTCGCAAGTCGAAAGAAAATTCTCGCACGGAAGCACGGAAACAGCGAAGCAGCGAAACACGCGAAAGCGGAGCAGGCGGAAAACGTGCAAGGGAAATGCGCCGGCGACGACGTCCGTTCGCGCGGCAGTGCAACAACGGAATGAGCTGCCAGTGCGGTGCCCCGTGCCGGAGCAGAGCAGCAGCAGAGCAGAGCAGAGCAGCAGCAGCGCAGCAGCAGCAGCAGATCGCAGCGAGAGATCTGCAAAGTGCAGGCGGCCGGCAGGTAAGCAGAGAACCGATCGTTCCGCCAGAGAGTGTGGAATCCGGTTAGCCGGCTTCGGAGGGAGAGAGAGAGAGAGAGAGAGAGAGGGAGAGAGACGGAGCACGAGCTATGGATCGATCAAAAATGTTGAGAAGTGGCCTCCCGGAGCCTGGATCCAACGAATTGAGAGATAAATGATGGCATATGGTATATGGGAATTTTATATGATTTTATGGCACCGAAGATCATCTCGGATCGGAGCATTTTCGTGCTCAGAATGAAGAACTGATCCTGGAGATCGCTTAATTAATTCTGGGATAGTTCTTAGTTTAAGCTATAGCTTTCCGTTCATATCATCCTCCTGCTATATCGTAGCTTGATCTGCGGCATATGCATCCTAAAAGTATGCACTCGAAAGAGAGAAACGACAGGTGCTATTCCGCAACCTGATCGATATTTTGAAGGTCAGTGATCAATTCGGTGATCAAGAAATATATACACATCCGCCTCAGGGCCCACTAATCATAATCATAGAAATTGGAGCCATATCTACTTCTGTCTACTACTGATGTCTAAAAGCCTCTAGGCTGTCCGGGTTCCGGGTACGGTCTACGAGTACATTGTAAATCAAAAACTGCACCCCCCCTCCCACTTTGATTCATATTTCTTTGGATTTTCTTTTTTTTTTGCATTTCCCACAGTCAGAATCAGGCTAATAATCACAAAAATATGAACAATCTTGAAAATGCCTCGCGCCTGTCTCTGCTAATGAGAGCAGTACGTAGCACTCCCCCCCCTATACCCACACCCACAGAACCGAGCCCCGCACCGAGCCCCGCACCGAACCCCCAGATCTCCCGCTGACACTCTCAGCTCAGCGGAAGCCTGAGAAGATTTTGAATTGTTTCATAAAATGCAGAAAAGCGACTGTAATTGTGTCAGACAGACGGACGGACGGAGCAGAGACGGAGCAGAGACAGAGGGACGGACGGGGTGGGGCGGGGCGGGAGGAGGAGGCGCTGGAGGAGACCCCAAGATGAAGACATTTCGTAGAGGAACTGGAAGATGGAGTCCGAATCAGAGTCGGAGATGGAGTCAGGTTATATGCAAATGTCTGGCAGAAAGGATCTTGGTAATGTAATTTATGCTTGGCTTATTGGCAGCTCCGTCTCCGACTCCGTTTGTGTTCAGCTGCTGCTTCTTCTTCTTCTCTGATTTGCATAAATTTCATATGCAACATGTGGCCGAAAGAGTGGGCGAAGTCGAAGCATCTCTCTAAAAGGCAATACTCAAAAATAGACATCACAAACAGAAAGATTGAGAGGGATACTCGTACGAGATGGGATGGGATGGGTATCGGCATGGAGGAGGAAATAAACTTATGGCAGAGAAATTGTGACCCAGTTCAAGGAGTACATCTATATATATGTATTTATATATATATATTTGTGTATATGTCTGTGTGTTACCTACACGATACGATATTTTTTGGCAACATCGATTATGATCAAAAAGCAGGCATCGATCGATCGATCGCTGGCTGCCTGGCTGCCTGGCTGGCTGGCTGGATCGAAGCAGGTCACAATTGAAAGTAAAAAGCAACAGGATGAAGGCAGGAGAGAAGCTGGCCAAGAGACGAGTGCAGCAGACAACATTCTGACCCAATTTCGCTTTTTTTTAACGGGGTGCCAAAGGCCCCTACCTCCCCCCCTCCCCTACCCACCCCTCTGCGGAGGGGACTCTACTCTTTTCCACTTCTCGACTTCCAGTCGTTCTCCTCGATTTCATTCAAGCGATCGCATTGCGTTTGAAGGCGATCCATCTTTATTATGATTACTCTCTGGCGATTTTCACGCTCAATTAATGTTTATGACAAGTGATTGTGTCGCGGCGATAACTCACTGAGAAAACACTGAGAAGGAGAAGGAGAGACGGAGATACTTGTATGACGGCAGAGAGGGAGAGAGAGAGAGAGAGAGAGAGAGAGGGAAACCTTTGGACTCTCGCTGGGGCCAGAACAAGATCCCCAGCGATCGTTGGATCGTTGGATCGTTTGATCGTTTGGGGATCGCTTAAATCACGCTCGAATTCATTTGAATGGCGATCTTGTTGCCTAGAAAGTTGGTCATTTTTTGCGTAGATTTTTGTGCTCTTTTTTTGCTCTTTTTTTTTGATTTGAATTTATGTTCATCGGCGATATTTGACATGTGAAAATCAAAGCTTGATTGATGCCCACAACCAAGTGCAGTCGCAGAGATACTCTCCCCACACCAGCCCGCTCCTTGTCCCCCCTCCCTCCCTCCCTCCTTCGAAATTGAAACTGCAATTCACATTCGGCATTCGCATTTTTTTCCCTCTTTTTCTTTTTTCTTTTTTCTCTTGTGGCGAGTGTGGGACTGGAGGCGGAAATCGGCTTAACGCGTGCGGGAAATTAAACTAGATTCCATCACGATGGCCAAGAAGAAGCTGCAGGAGGCTCAGGAGGAAGCTCGAGGATAAGCCGCAACGGTGCTTGTAATGGCCAAATCGAGTGATCGAAGTGTTTGCAGAAAGAGAAAGGGAGGAAAGTGAGAAAGAGTCTGGAAAACTGTTTATTTTAGAATTCCATAAGAAACAAAAAATAAGAAAATACAACCAGGAAACGATCCAGTCCGCGGACCTTACCTTATAAAATTCCCCATTAACCCTCGTGTGTGTGTGTGTGTGTGTGTGTGTAGCCCATTTAACATCATTTTGCCATAATTATTGTAATCAAGCGTAATCAAATTAAAGACCAAGTAATACACAACACAACGACTCCAAAAAAAGATACAATAGTCAGGCACGTTTTTTTTTTTTTTTTTTTGGCTAAAGTACATTTTCAGGTAAGCTCCGCATTGGCTCTCCTTGCCCCGTGCCCCCCCTCCAGGGGCATACAATTTATTTGCATTTAACCTGCTTTCACTTGGCCAGGCGGTGTCATGATGGTCACGGCAACTGTTGCACACAGCGGACAGGCGGAGAGGCGGAGAGGCGGAGAGGCGGAGAGGCGGCGGACAACCGGACACCCGGACAAGCCAAAACACTTCTACATCGGCTCTGGCCTTAGATTCCGACACCGTCCAGCCGCCGTGTGGGTGGCACAGCCACAGCCATATGTATGAGCATGCCCAGGATCGGCTATCCCGTCCAGATGTGGCCATAGGCAGATGGGTACATGTGTATCTGCAGTTGCATGGCGTTTCCGTTTTAATCTCTCAATTCTAATTCAAATTCAAACTGTCGTCTGCGGTTGCGGTGGCGGTGGCAGTGGCATATTTTTGTCTGCTTTTTTCCTGTCGGTTTTGGCTAACTCTAGCCGGCAGTTTACACTCTTTCCGCAGGGTTTTCTTTTCGGAGTTGATTCGGGGGCTTGGGATACAGATGCCTGTATATACTGCTAATATCTGTAAGCAATCTAAGTGATTAATATCTGTATTATATGATGGTGTTCGGGAAATTCTCCTACACTTTATTTCGACCAACTAGAAACCCTCAAAAGTGCTCGAGTGTGGCAAATTGCGCCATGAATGAACAGCGGGAAGAGCGGGAACAGCAGGTGGATTCTACCTGCCACAGTTCCTGTTCCTGGTCCTGTTCCTCTCTGGGCATTCCTCCCCCCCATAGAGCATGCCACACCAACAGGGTGGTAAAAACACTTAAACTGCGTCGCGACGTGCTAATGAGTTTGTCGCAGGAAAAGGAGAGTGCACGAGGATGGATGGATGGGATGGGATGGGATGGGATAGGATGAGATGGCATGGAATGGCATGGCATGGCATGGTATGGTCTGGTATGAGGAACGGGACTGAATGAATGTGAAAGTGTTTGAAGATTTATGATATGAGCCAACACCCCGGCAGCAGGCGCAATTAGCTCACGGGTAAAAAGTGAAATGTTCTCAACGAAGTGCCGACAAGTAGTAGGTACAGGCAGGGGGCAGGCAGGGGACAGGCAGCAGCAACAACGAAACTGCAACAGGCAACAGGCAACATGCCTCATGATAAATGGCCAGGCGCAGAAAGGGAAAAGCAGAGGAGACTGCAAAAAGTGCATGAAATGCCAACAAAGGGTCGAGGCTGGAGATACCCTTTACCCTTTCATTTGTGAAGAAAGAATATTTATGAAATCCAAATTTAGTTTTTGCATAATAAAATAATTCTTTTTGCGGGTGTTTCTTTACCAAATTTATTTCCTTACTCTCCGTAAAGGGTACAGGGGGAAGGGGTGTACATGCCTGATGAAAATAAAACACTTTAGCGCTTTGGCTTCATAAATCACATAAAGAGGGGTCCAGGCAGCAAGAGAGAAGAGACAAGAGACAGGCGACAGTGGAACATGATGTTCGCTTGAGTGGAGAAAGAAAGAGAGTGGTGGGGAGAGAGAGAGCGGCAGAAGCGAGGAGAGCCAAGCAGGAGACACTTGACTGTCACAACAGCAGCAGCAGCAGCAACAGCAGCGGCCAAAATATGAGTAACGACTAAATAATAATGTTTGCCGAAAAAGGGGCCTCTTGTGCTCTTGCGCTCTTCTGCTCCCATTTATCATAAGCGAAATGAGAGTGGGAAGGGAAAGGTAGAACGGGAGGGAGTGCCGGGAGCAGCTGCAGGAAACGGGGTCAGGAAGTCCGTCAAGTGTTCCGAGAGGCTTGTTTGCAGTTGCTCTGTGCTCTCTCTCTCTCTCTCTCTCTCTCTGCCCAAGCAGCCCAAATGGCTCAATGAACCGTAATTTGAGGCGGCCTGCGCCCCGAGGTGTCTGCCCGGATTGCATGCAAAAGAGAAAAGGAAACGCAACCAGCAGCGGCAGCGGCAGTGGCAGCAGCAGAAGCTCTTATAATTCATCGAGCAAAGAGCAGGAGAGCAGGAGAGGATCCTATCATATCAGGCAGAGAGCAGACCAGACCAGAACAGAACAGAGGAAGGTGACGCTGAAGCTGAAGCTGAAGGAAGGAAGTTCTGTGGCTGCGTCTGTAATTTAAGCCTTTCTCGCTTACGTACATATGTGTGTGTGTGTGTGTGTGTAGGTGTAGATGTGTGCATGGTGGCTAAGGTTAGTTTTCCCAGGGGCTTCACTTCCGTTTCATGCAATGCCTCACCTTATTTGAATACACCTTGGGTGTTATATCAGCCAGAAACGGCGGAGCAGCCAAGTGGCGGATTGGATGTCCTGACTGATTGGGGGGATTTCTTACCAGGAATTGTCAGTTTTCGAGCTGGCATCTCGCCTTGCCAAATGTGGGCGGTCGGCTCAGAGACGGCAACCATTTGGTGCTTGAGGGGTCGGGTTTTTCAAGGTTATACTTGTGGACCAAGGATTCGGCTAACAAATTTCGAATAAATAGATTTTGCAAAGCGTTCAAAGCTAAACTTTCCTCACAAAAAATATTATATACTTATACTTATTTTTTTAGGTATATTTTAATTATTTATGATTTTTTTTTTTTTATTTATTTTATGTATTTATCCCTCAATTATATAAAAAAGTTTCCGGTGGTCAGATGATATTCTACTTATATCGGCGTGAGCGACCGAAGCTAGTGAGGCGGGGGTTGGCGCACGTGCGAGCCGAGTGCGCAGGGGTCTTGCCCCCCTAGTTACCCATGTATATTTGATTTTAATTATTATTTATTTATTTATTCTTTTTCCTTTTTTTATTATTATTGTGACTTTTTTTAAATTTGTTGTCTCTGGCTTTATTTTATTTATAAATATTTATTATATTCATTACCTATATTTACATTGCACTATTATAGGCACACAATATTAATACTCGTCAATTGAAAATGTATAAATTAAATGATGAATTTGAATATTGACATTTTATGTTTCAGTCAAATTTTAATTTTCCCCTAAATTAACGAATCAATAACAAAATAAAAGAAATATCGTCACTCCTGCGAGCAATATTTAAATAGATTTAGTCCAATTTTAGAAAAAAAAGAAAAAAGAAAAGTGTAACTGGTTAAACAGTTTTGTGTGTGGGAAAACCATTGGCGAAATGGCAGCGATGACTGTCCATTTTCAGTCCTCGGAGCGCAGTGGAAATGGAAAACACACAATTAGATGACCTAATAAATATGCACACGTGACGCGAAAACCCAGACGGATGGACGGACAGACAGAAACGACCGAAACGAGGTAAAAACACACATTTTTGTTTTTGTTTTGGTTTTTGTTTTCCTTTTGGAAGTGCAAAAATGTAACTGGGAATTACCTTGACTCTGTGGCTGTGACTGTGGGTGTCGTGACTGGGACTCCGACTCTGGGAGGGAAATGGGAATGGTATCGCATATGTTGGCATAGGCATAGGCATAGGCATAGGCATAGGGACGGCCCTGACTCTCTCGGCTAGGATCTGCTCATTGTTTTGTTTTGGTTTTGGCCTTTTATTGGTGCAGAGAGCGTGACTGCGACGGCGACTGCGACTGCGACTGAGGAGGCAGGCAATCAAATGGTTTTGGTCATGGGAAAGTGTCACCGAGGCAAATGCTGACGAGGCCATGTCCAGGAATTGTCTCTCAGAAGTGCAAAAGATATTGGCAGAAAAAAAATGAAGGGTTAGGGGCATTGGGATTCCATCTTGGACCACCACCTGAGCGATCTATCTCTACGTTCCACACACACTCACACACACAATCGTTCCACGTTCCACATTCCACTCCCGCCTGCACTAATGCGTATTTCTCACTCTCTCTAATTGGCCCACTTAAGGAAACAGCGACAGCGGAAAGAGAAACATTTCTGCTGTCGAAAGTCAGCGGGGGGGATATGTACATACATACATACATGTGTATGTATACGAGTGCGGGGGTGGTCGGGCATTGGATGGCATGTAAAGTAAAAGTTCAATTTCTTTTCAATAATTCTGCTTGTAGAATAATTACCCCAGACAGGCAGACAGAGAGCCAGCAGAGCCGGCAGAGCAACAGCAAGACAGACACCCACATGACCGCAATTTAATTAGAAAAAACAACGATTAATGGGCAACAAATGCACTTTTTGGAAAGGAAGAGTGCAGCCAGCAGCAGCCAGCACACTCCTCGAAAGAGTGATAGCGAAGAGAGAGGCAGAGGCAGAGGCAACGGCAGAGAGAGAGAGAGGCAGATGAGCGAAGAGAAATGCCAAAACCACATGCGGTTCGGCAATAACAGTAAAAAAGTGTAACATATATTTATCAACGGAAAAGCGACAGACAGCATACACAGAAAGCTCACAAGGAAGTCCAAATCGAAGAGGTTGGAGCGTGGCTGGAAAGGAAGGGGGCCTGGAAGGAGGAGGAGGGGGGGAATGTGGGTCACAGCCACAGCCACAGCCGCAGTCTGGCCTCTGTCCAAACAAAGAGCAGACCCGAAACGAAACGAAACGAAACCAAACTCTCAACACGCTTCACATTTTCGATGATGATAAATGAGGCAGATGAACGCCAACGATAAAAGAGGCACCGCGCTTTAACAGCAAGGGGGCGAGGGCAGAGGGGCTAGAGCCAGCGAGCGAGCGAGAGAGGGAGAGAGAGAGGAGCCAAGCAAAAAGAGCAGCAACATGACAAGGAGCCTAAATCTCTTGCTCTCAGGACAGCTCAGAGATTGTACAATGGGCCTAAATGCGAGTTTAAATGGCAGCTGATAAGCATTGAATGGGCTGATCAGCCAGCCAGCCAGTCAGCCAGTCAGCCAGCCAGCAGCTTCAACTTTCAATTGCCGGAGTCGGATTGACAACTAACGAAAGGAGGAGAAATACTCGAGCCAATTTTAATTTCTCTTCTGGCTAGCTGATTAATTCTTTGATTAATTCTGCAATATCCACAAATATGAGAAAAGTACTACAAAAGTACTGGAATTGGAAGCCACAACTTCTCCGGCCACCCTCGCACCAGGCAACATTTTATCATCAGCTTGTACAAAGAAAAAAATCCCCAGCCATAAATTGCCCAAGCGCTAAACTTCAACAGAAGGAAGCGCCAGAAAAAAGAGAAAAAAGAGAAAAAAAAACAAGAACAACAGAAAAAAAAGAGAATTTAGAGCAGATTGCTTATCACAACAGTCGAAAAAGAGCGTGAAAAGAGCAACAGAAACGCAGGCCACCGTCGCGAGCCGAAGCTCTTGATACCCTACAAGGCACAGGGGCGGGCATGTGCGCCAGAAAGTTCTTTTTGCCACAAATGCAAAAAGGCAGAACATGAGAATGTGTGCGTGACGATCACTGCCCTGGCAAATGGCCAGAGATCCAGCGGGATAATCCTTAGGCTAAAGGACTTGTTCACGTACGAAATGGACAGACGACTGCGCGGCTCTTCTCTGCCGAATCCTAGGGTATTGTACGAACCGCGGAATAAGCCCAGTTTGAGGAGCTTTGGCGATGGCGATGGCTTTGGCTTTGGCCTCTAGTTGGCCCCGCCGATTGTGTCAGAGCGATAACGAGCGGAACTCCAGCGCCCCCCCCCCCCTCCCCCCACCCCTCTCTTGCTCACCCTTTTGGCGTGTGAAAGCGCAAATTATGAACAAAAAGAGTGTGCGAGAGGGGAGGGAGAGAATTGACTAGCAACTGTAATTTATAGACTAGCCCAGGCAGACAAATGTCCCCTCTCACTCACTCTCTCGCTCTCTCGCTATCTGTTCTACCCCCCTCCTACCCCGCACTGCCCTGCCCAGCCTGCCGCACTTTCCGTTTTCACTACTCAACATTTTCTATGCCTGTGTGTGTGTGTGTGCCTGTTTTTCTCGTGATAAATTTGCGTGGTTTATCCTGCGGCTAACGGCAAATTATGGTTCTTAAATTCAGTGGGCCAAATATTTGCGCCCCTCCCCCTCCGCACCGCTCCACGCCACTCCTATCCCCTCCGCAGATCTGTGCGGTTCCGTTTATGGTGCGAGTAATGTTTGGCAAGCACGAAAAATGGAAATGGAAATGAAAATGGAAATGGCCATAAAAACGGTTAAGCCATTTTTACCAACAGGACTTAGCGGATATAAATTGCCCAAACAATTGCTCTGCGCTTAGACAGTTGTACATGGCAATGTGTTGCATTTAATTATCCTGCTGTTTTTAATCCTGCAAGATGCAGGACGAGCCACCACTCGCCAGGCAAAGGTGAGAGTTTGGGATATACATTTTTCCCTGTAGCAATTTTTCTCAGTGCTTGACAATCGCCCCTCTGGCCTGGAGCAGCCTGCCTTGGTGCCTTGGTAGCCCTCTAAAAAAAAAAAATATAAAAAAATATATATATATATATCCTTTGCCCTAATTGTTTCCATTTTGATGTGGTACCCATGGTACTCGAGCAGCATACATACAGACATAATCGCAAATCCGAATCTCACAGCGAAATGATGCTGCACAAATTGAACTGTGAACAACGGCAGCCACACCCCCAGCCAGCGTGGTCACCCGCCCACTTGACACAACTCAATTCGGAATGGGCCATTAAGACAGAGCCAGCCACAGCCACAGCCCACCAGAGATGCAGATAGACAGAGAGAGGGAGGAAGAGCAGAGCAGAGCAGAGCACAGAGAATATCAAACATGGTCTAATATTTATTTATCACAGTTTGTGACTGGCTTTTCCACGAAACTGAAAAAAGGCCACAGCCATAGCCACAGTCGCCAGTCAAGTCCTTGTTGGAAACCTTTCACTTGGCTTCTCCACTTCGCCAAACAAAACATACACACCAACACACACACACTCGAACGGTATTTATTTGTATTTTGAGCTGTATTTGTATTAAAAGCCAACGTGTTTATAACTTAATAATGGCTCAATAAAATACTAAAACCAAAGACAGCCAACAGAAAAGCTTTCCTTTCCTGCCAGGCCAGGCCAGGCCAGGCCAGCCTCTTCGCTGCCTCTCCCCCCGCCTGCACAGTAGTCGGTAGTCAGCATGTGCCTCTCCCTCCCCCCGTCACAACTCTGCCTCAGCACCTCGCTGATAAACCTACTATTATTCCGATATTCGCAGAGAGCTGAGAGCTGAGAGAGAGAGGGCAGTGAGAGGGTAGTATGATGTTAGGAAAATGTTTGCAACGCCAAGAAACTGCCACTCACAGCCCCAAACGGTAGATAGTTATACATTTTCCAATATATCAGACATCTGTACCGATCATTATATGATATACCAGGAGGCGAGCCACCTGCGCACTCGCCTTGCTCGCACGCCAAACCCCGGCTCACTCGCTTTGCTCGGGCGCTATCTGGCGACGACGATGGCCCAAAACTATAGACAGATAATGCTTTATCGACGGACTACAAAGGACTTTTTCTTGGAGGAAAAAAAACTATAAATATGGTAAGCTTGAATTTTGATCAAATATGGTTGAAAGCTCCTTGCAATCCTTTAGGTATTTATCGGATACAATTAACAAATACACAATTGAAATTCAGACGTCCCGAAATTAATTTTTTTGTTTTATTTAAAATTTTTGTTTTATTTAAAATATTCCTCAAACCAAAAATGTATTTTTAAATGGAAATGTTTTTCTGTGGTTCTGTATGCATACAGCATCCCGTTCACCCATAGAAATATAGCAAATAAATCGGAACTAGACCATATAAGGGTTCACTTTAAATTGCAATAAAATCTCAGATACAGCTTGAACGATCGACCTTCTGCATAAAGTATCTGAAGCGCCGGCTACCAAGTGCAAGTACCAAGACAGAGACAGACATTCTTTTGGCTTTTGTTTCGGGCTCAAACGTGAGCGAGAGCGCTCTTCGATTGGAGGCAGTGGGGGAGTGGGGGGGAGTGGGGGAGCATGTAGGCTGACCACGGTTTAGAAAGGCTAATGGGGCGTTTAGCCTCCTGGTGGTTGTTGTCCCTGTCGTTCGGCTGGCAAGTTAATCAAATGAATTATTATTACAATAAATAAGCGTACTTCGACAGGAGGGGGAGGGTGTGAGGATGAGGGGGGTGCGGTGCCAGTGTTGCCTCAAATTGAAGTGTTGCTCAAAACGATGTCCGAGTCCCCGCTGCAAATCAATTGCAATTGGGCAAGTTTTCCTTTTGTCCGACTCCGAAGAGGTCATACAAATTGGTGGGAAAAACATTGGAAAATAAACATAAATTGCATTTAGTTTATATATTTATTTTATCTGTGCACTTTTATTGCCCTGCACTAATGATGATCGAATCAGGTCGACTTCTCAAATTGCCTTCTCCTCCGTTTATTATAGCCTTGAGAAAAACTGACGATGCAGCTCGTATATATGTATATATGTTTACGCTGATCAGGCCTATCCTTTATTCGAAATTATTTGCAGTTTTCTCCGCAGCTATTCCCAAATGTATCCACCATTTTTCATCCTTCCGCCGCATCCTTCCTCCATCGCGATCCCCTTTCAGGCCATTGCCAATTGCATCAGGACGTAATCTTGGACTTTCTAATGCAGTGGCAGTGGCAGTGGCTCTCTTGCACATCATTATGGGCTGGGAGTGGGAGTGGGAGTGGCAGTGGCACTGGCACTGGAGAGAGGGAGTGGCAGTAGCCCAAGTGGGAGTGGGAGTGGGAGGCAAAGGAGGCTTCCTGCTTCCCACAGATGGATTTATTGCCATTCGCCTGCGGCAGTCGACTACTGTCCATAATTTTTCAACAAATCGTCGCTCAGCTGTCACACTAATCTTTTCTCTCCGAAAGAGAATTTGCATATGGGGACCGAAATAGGGGTGGGGGTTGGGGTTGGGGTTCGGGTGGGGTTTTCGGCTTACATGGGTTTCGATTCGGGCCTGGGTTTGGGCTGGGTTGGGTCTCTTTTTGCTGGTCAGTGAAAACAAAAAAAAATCATAACACACCTAAGCCAACAATTGTGGGAAATTGTGGCTAAAAGAGGGGAAAATCTCGCACAGTCATACATATGTATATGTGATACAGCAAGTTTCAGAACTATAAGCCCAGCCAGCAAGAACTGATGGCAATATCATTGGCAGTCTTGAGCGGCCTTCCAGTAGCGAAACGCACTGTCTAGCTGCTTTGGCTGCTGATCGTGTGAGTGCAATCGCTTATTAACAAGTTTCAAAATTGTCTTGGCCACATTTGGCTAATGCCATTTATTGGCTCTAGGCCGGAACGTCTCTGTGTGGGCCGTCACGCCCACCAGCCTCACAAAAGGCAGCCACTGCAATTTGACAGCAGTGGGAAAGTGGAACTGCCACTGCCACAGCCACAGCCACAGCCGCTGCTGGAACGAACTGCCACCAAAAACGGTGCCCACTCCGACTTCGACTTCGACTCCGACTCTGGAGCTCTGGAGCTCTCCTCCTCCCCTCCACATGTGATTCAAATGTCAGTTTTTATGTCGATTCTAATTGTTTTATGGAGGTTACTAGGTGAGGTCCAGGCCGAACACGAAAGCAATTAATTCCGCTAATTACCGAAACCCAAAGGCATCGACCAGACCAGACCAGACCATGCCACACATCTCATATATTGGGTACATCCAATGGCAGCGACCCCTCGGGCGTCCACCCCCATGGAGGAGAGACAGTAAACCTTTTTTTTCTGCGGAAAGGTCAATGGTCAATGGTTGGAGATATACAGAAATCTGGCTGGGCAGGCGCCATCTACAGGTGGGCATTGGCATTAGCGGAAAAATATGATTTATGCGAAAATGGAAATGGCCAAGAAAAACTGTACTGTTGATTGATTGCCAGTTATTTACGATCTTAGTTTTTATGATGCTCGGATTTTATGATTCTTTTTGAAGGTGAGTTTTAATGGTTCTTATTAGGAAATACTTTTTGATATTTCTGTTTTGATCAGGTTTTTGTGAGAACCTGGCGCTAGGGGCGGCAGTTCCGTTGGCATTCTCTCTAAAGTTTCGAGGAAGCCTTGAGAAAATACTAGGTACTTGCCTTCAGGATCTACTGAAAACATTACCCAACCGATACTCCAAGCTGCGAATATTTTGTGTGGATTGGGAACATCGTCTGGCACATACCTGAAACGTCAAAAGAAAAGAAAAAAATTGTAAGTATGGCTGTCGAAAATGTCTCCTCACATACGAGTATAATGCAAACTTTAATCAGAGTGTTTCTGCCTGACCTTTGATGGGGGATAATTGCAAATCAAATAACGCAAATAAATGTGCGAAAGTGGGAGCAGCGATCACTTGAACAAATTCAAATAAAACAAGAGCAATGCAAAGAAAGCAGAGAGGCAGAAAGAAAGGTGTCGAGGCTGTTGGATACCCTTCATGGGAACCACCGCTGGTAGAGCTGATATCTGCAGCGAGTGAGCCGAGGGTTGGCGAGTGCGCAGGGGACTGCTGGCCGCCTAGTTTGATATTTCAATGAGAGTAAGCTCTTCCCTTTGTATCTGCTCCAATATCTGGGGTGCCGAGTGAGCCGAGGGTAGGCGATACATTTGTACCTGCAAAATGGATCGACTAGCTGGTGGCACCCTCCTCTGTGAGGGCATGGAAACAGTTAGCCCGCACTCAGGCCGGCAAATGGAATGTGTGGCGAGGAAGTCGGTGTGAGAGCAGGCAGAAACCGTGAAGCTGTCGAAGGGAGGGACGAGTTGTGGCTGCGCCTCAGGGTTAGCCGAATTGCGCATGGCTAAGAGCCGAAATATGCGGGTCAATAAAAGAGCAAGCACACACACAAGCACACACACACACACAGCAGAAGCAGAGAAAAAAGAAGCAAACCTTATGCAACCGTCTGAACGGCTTCTTCTCTTGTTGTTGGCCTCCAATCCAGACTTTTGCGTGGATTGGAGCGGGGCTTTGGCTTTCAGAGGTGGCTGGGTGGCTGGGGGGGCTGGGGAGGCTGGCCAAAGCTGCTCATTAATTTCATAAACGCAAAAAAAAAGAAATGCAACAATGAAACCGAAACCTATACTTACAAATAGTTGCCTTCCCCTCTCGCTCTCCTACATCACCCTCACCCATCATCTCTCTCCCCTCCCTCCACATAGACAAAAGACATAGGCATTTGGCACTCCTCTGCCAGAGAGTGGGTTGCATGAGGGGGTCGGGGGAAGCGGGGCAGGCGGGCAGGCAGGCAGCCTTGGCAACGTGTGTGATGATGATTATGGCCTAATGGTGGATGGATAGCCTGGTGGCATGAGGCAGCAGCGGCAGCAGCAACCTAAGAAAAGGCCAAGAAAAGCTCGAGTCGTTGGAGCTGGCTGCGGTTTTGCCGCGTTTGAAGCAGCGCGTGATGGCAAATAATTTTTGCTCTCTGGCTGATTAGAGGGGAATGCCTAGGCAGCAGATGGATAGCCTGCCATAGAATGGGATGGGATGGGATGGGATGGGACCGGACGGGACGGGACGGGATGCAATGATGATGGGTAGGAGAGAACACAGAGTGAGACAGCGCGAAAGAAACAGGATTGAACCTCTTCCCCATTCTTTTTATTGCTAATTTCTTGATATCAGCTAATCGATTATGATAATAATAAATGAAATATGAAAGCAACCAAAGCCGGGATGGCTCTGGCTCCGGCTCAGTGTCAGTTCTATTTACGATGGCCAAAGATATTGAGATTTCCGATAGGTCGGACACACAGCGATGGGAAGGCTGATAACACCGATCAACGGTATCAATGGATATCAGAGGAATCGGAAACAACTTTTAGCATATGCACATTTATATTTACTTAAACTTACTTTCCTGAAACGAATTAAGATCAAATTAAATAATTTCACCGATATTAAAGCCAGCGGAATCACTCAAGCTATACTCCAGGGAGCAAGCAGCCCCCGGCTCACTCGCTTAGCTCGTACACCAACCGCTTTGCTCCGCTTTGATCCGCTCTGATCCGCTTAGGTGGCGCCGATGTGAGTCAAATATATAATCCAGAGATATATTCAATTGTCAAATCTAGAGCCTCAATTCTTAAGATTTATTTCGCATTTGATCGCTATATTTTGTTTACCAAAAATGTATTAATTCCACCCGCTCAACATTTGTTCAGTTTGATCAAAATCGGACTACTGTGTACATATGTAAATATATGTATATCAAATAATGTGATGGCTGACTTAGGAACGTTTTTCGAGCTTTTCGGTCCCTGAAGGGGTGGCCTTTCCGTTCTTGTTGTGGTAGTGGAGGGGGTGGGCGGGGTGGGCGTTCTCTTTTGTCCAGTCTAGATCTACTCCAGCGTCTCTCCGGGACTTTTGTGACGCTGAAAAATTGTTGGGCATATCGGTTTTAATGTCTGTTCTATTCTTTTGTCCATGTGTAACAAATGGGCTGCAGTGGACGTGGACGTGGACTAAGGCAAGACCAAAGAGAATATCGAGGAAAAAAATCACGCCCAATCATTCACACACACACAGCCACATGCAGTGCCCGTCTGTGTTTGTGTTTGTGTGTGTGTGTGTGGCTGCACTCAAGGTCGTTTCATTACTCAGCGGCGTCCTTGGATAATTACACACACGCCAAGAGACCCCAAGACCGAGACCGAGACGCGTCGCTGTCCAGGCCTCCGACCACAGCGCAACAATAATAACCCAAGAGATCGGTCTCTCTCTCTCTCTCTCTGGAATGAGTTAGGGCGGGGCTGGGGGGCGTGGGGGGCTTAAGCTCTTCCGCGGAGCTTCGTTTTTCAATTTTAGTCATCATAAAAAATCGCCAAGCCAAGCCAGCAGAGCAGAGCACAGAGCAGAGCAGAGCACAGAGCAGAGCAGACAGAGGCGCAGTCACCGTCAGCGTCAGCGTCGCTATCGTTTGTCGCCGTCGCCGTCGACGTCTCAGCTTGCAGTCGGGTCGCTCCTACCCGGGGATATTTCGTTCTCTTCGCTGCTCGGCACAGCTCTGGCTTTGGCGCTGCCTCTCTCTCGATCTCTCTCTTTTGCATTTTCTGCAACATTACTTCCTTTTAGGCTTATAATCGCTTGCTGACTCAACCCAGCGTTTGCCTGCCAAGGTGCATTTAGGCAGGGTGAGGCATTACCGCTCCCCCGGACTTTGCGAGAGCGTTCTCCGAGTACGGGCCTCACCCTGCGGCTAACACACTTTGGCTTGCGCGATGATCGTGCGAAAGTCTGTCCGCTGTCCCCCCCTCGACGCGCGCTGCCAGTCAGCACACCCCCTC
Source organism: Drosophila helvetica (assembly GCA_963969585.1). Taxonomy (NCBI): domain Eukaryota; kingdom Metazoa; phylum Arthropoda; class Insecta; order Diptera; family Drosophilidae; genus Drosophila; species Drosophila helvetica. The sequence goes on from OZ018401.1 coordinate 60,157,738, forward strand.
AGCAACCGGCTTCCAGCCAGAACAGAACAGAATACGCTACACGTTCGCTTCGTTGCAAGTTCCAAGTTGCAAGTTGCAAGAGAGGAAAGAGCTTTTCTAGTTTGGAATGGCAATGTGGCCCCGTGCTGGACCGGGGGTTCAATGCACCGACTACATTTTCACTCTGCTTCCAGGCAGCAGGCAGCAGCGGCAGCAGCGGCAGCAGCGGCAGCGTCGTCGTCCAGCCATGCATTTTTCTATCCTCTGGCATTTTATGCAGTTTTTTTCTGCCGCTGCTGCTGCTGCTGCCGCTGCTTGTGCTTCTTCTTCTCTCCTTCCTCTGCATTTTTATTTGCTTTTTTCCGAATGCCCTACCATATTGGCGGCGGTGCGATCGGGTATGTGGGCTCCGATGGTCAGTGGGTACGAATGATCCCACTCTGGCCTATACTGGCCTATACATAACCCAAGCAGTTTTCAACCAAATATCCAGCCACAATGATCCGTGGTGCCCCAATCCTCGATGTCCAGCTAGTCTGAATTCTTAAAGAATACGGCAGCCAGCTGTGGCCTCCGCCTGCGCCATTGTTAGCGATAACAATAAAATGTGGGTGGGTTGAACTTGGACCTCTCTCTCGTGTAGCCATCTCCCTCGCACACAACACACACACACGCAAACACACAGAATCATCGGATCGGCGGCCGTGTGCCCCACAATTATGGGCACATGGCTATCCTCTAGACGAATTACTTTCAGAACAAAACTTGAAATCCCACAGCCAGTTCTTCTGCGGAGTAGAAGCCGAAGGAGGAGGAGGAGGAGGAAGGAACAACAACAGCAGCACAACAGAAGAAGAAGCACAAGAAGAGGCAGAGGCAGATAAAGAAGAAGAAGCAGAAGCAGAAAAAGTCCAAGCTGCGGCTGGACTCTGGCTGGAGGAGCATTACTCAAGCGGAGTAAACGCCAATGGGCAGCTGCATTGCCGCTCTGCCGCTCTGCCACTCTGCTGCTCTGCCGCTTTGAGCAGTTCTCTCCTCTGTTGCGTCGCGTCGCTCTTTTTTTTTTTTGGTAAGAAGAAGGAGCAGAAGGCGTGCGAGTGCAGGGGGCGGGAGTGGATGAGGGAGCGGGAGCGGGAGCAGCAGGAAAAAAACGGCAGTTTTATGTCGCCGGAAGCAAAGCTAAAAGAGCAAAAAAAAAAAAAACAAGAACATTCGTTAGAGGTAAGAAAGAACCATCTGGAGGGTGATGGGGATGGGGAGGACGGGGAGCAGAAGAAACGCCAGAAAGAAAGAGAGAAAGAATCGAAGAGAGGACGGCACTAGGAGAGAAAGAGTTATAGTAGGGTGGGGGTAGGGGTAGGCAGTGGAGTGGTTCGGGAAAACCCCAAGAAAAAAGGCATTTATTTTTAGCAGAACATTCGACCACTCGGACTCGGACTCGACCTGGACTTCCTCTCTTTGTTCTCTGGCTCTCTGTAAACAAAGAAATCATTTCTGTATTTATTTACCCGAAAGCCATAAAAAGAAAGGAAGAAACACTTGGCCACGGAACGGAGTGGACAATGGGTTGGACAGGTGCATGCCACGGACCTTTGGCGGTAGAGTGGGTCAAGGATCGCTGCTTGCTGCTTGCTGCTTGCTGCTGGTGAATGGCGAAAGATTATGAAAGTCTCACAGAACGCAATTCAATGACATTTGAACTCAGCTCGAGAGCATTGAAAATTACATTAATACTCGGTATCTCTCAGTACTGTTACCCTTAAGGATATACATATAACAAAGAGGGAGAGCGAGATACAATCTAATCAAAATCGCCTTTTTTATTACTGGGAAAATCATCTGCTCTGTTCTGTTCTGTTCCGTTCCGTTCCGTTTCAATTACCCATTCCATTGAATCCTTTCTTTCAGGCTTGCAGCAGAGCCTTTCCCTTTGGCATCATTATGCCCATTTAATTATACCTTTTTGCCAGAACAACAATTTCCAAATAAATCACTCAATCAAAATAGAATAGCGAATTCCAGGCGCAACACATGAGGGGGGGGGCAGTTTCCCACAAATCGCTCAAAGCGCAGTGCAGAGCGCAGCACAGAGAAGGGGAAGGAACAGGGGGGGACCAGACCACATAAATACATCAAATGTCAAAAAAGTGAGCTTGGCCCGGCCCGGCCCGGCCCGGCCCGGCCCGCAGCAGAGACCAAAAAGACTACGACCACTACCACTACGACGACGATTCGCTGGAGCGTCTTCGGGGGCTGGCCACATTAAATAGCAAATAATAAATTAATATGCCGTAAGTTAATAATTACAAGCTGGACTCTCTCGGTCGGGCAGCAGCGCCGAGATTCTCATTCGGCCTGGCTACCGCACCGCTTCGCTTCTCCTCTTCCTCCAGCTGCGTTTATCTGCAGCATCTGTTTGCCCCTCTCTGGTCTGGGTCTGGGTCTGGTCCAGTCGGGGTCTGGTTCGGGGTCTGGCGCCCCCAAGGAATCTCATTAAATGAGACTCGAGCATGTCGTGAAAATGTTTGTGCGATTTGTTTCTAGGGAACTTGCGAGTTCGAGTACGAGTCCAACTGCGACTCTGGGACTCTGGGGGATGCTCGGTTCGTTGGGCTTCGTAGAGCCCGCTGGGGGGCTTGGTCTTGTCAAGGTAATTTGGCTACTGTCGCTCCTACCCACTCTAAGCGGAATCAATCAAGTCCCAGAATATTCCAGCCAAGGTAATCCTTTGATATTAGAAGTTATGAGCCATTCTATTTGAGCTCGTTGGGTCTTTGTGACCTCTATCCAATGATAGGGGACTTCATTTTCATGTTCTTCTTCTTAGCTGAAGCAGACTTGGACTTGATCCTGGAAGAAATTATCATGGACTTTACAGGACTCATAATCAAGGCGGGAGAACTCAAATCATCGGATGAAAGTATGTGAGCATCCTGGGAGGAAACAGCCGCAGACGCTTGAGGGCCTGGGCCTGGGCTATATCTTCAGGAGCTCATCCTTGGCCATAGCTGTTTACTTTAAGGATCCCACAGCAGTATTTCTTGGCGTGGCCCAAGAGCAGTAACAGTAAACCCTCCCAGAGGAGACTCCCAGTAGATTAGCTGATAATTCTAGATTATGTTAACCAACACACCTGAGCCTTAAACAACACTCTTGAATCTTAGCCAACACTGGGAATGCATTGCTGTCTCAAAAATGCAGTAGCACTTACAATGTACATATTTTGTTCGTTGTGGATGTGGAAACATGTTTCTTTCATTTACTTTTTATTCCCAAATCATAAAACTCAATTAGAGTGCAATTGCAGTGTTAAGCAACTCTTGGGGAAATGCAAGTGATGGAGCCATCAACGAATCAGCCACCTGAAAATGAAGTGACTTAATAACATCGGGATTCATGGGAATCAACCACATAAAAGAGACTAGGCCTCTGCACCTGACCCTCCATCACCATCTCCATCTCCAGCTCCATCTCCAGCTGTATGGACTCTCTCCTCTCCTCTCCGCATGCCAAATGACTTAATGCGAACAGAACTGTAAAGTCTCTGGCACATGCAACATTTGTGAACCCACATAAAACGAACAGATGGAGGAAGTAACCGACTAAACGTGCCATATACTCTTACTCGGAAGAGTATTTCGATTTATCCCGAATAATCTTCTGCTCTTTGGTCGCTGTTAAACTATCGAAGACACTCGATCTTGACCTTATTACTTCCCCGTTACCACCTGAGAATGTGTCCCTTTTTAGCACTCAATATTTGCTGCATTTTAAATCTTGAATGTGAGTATTAAATATTTTATTTACTATCTACTAATATTATATTTTAAAATAATGAATGAGATTTTTTTTTGCTGTTGGTAAAGATAGGTTAATCGAGAGCACATTTGTGTATTGCCTTCTCGTTCGCTCTACCAGAAAATCAAATGCAAAGTGAGCTTGGAAAAGAGCCGAAATTTTCGGATCTGAAGTAGTAAAAAGTAGCGAATCGAACGATTCGAATCCGAATACCGCATCCCACCGAATGTCCGTTCAGGGCTGGCCGGGCAGGGATCTCTTATGTATGAAGATCTAATAGGATGTGGTACATGGGGGTGGCTACGTCTTCCTTCGGCCTGGCATAATCATGTGCTGCGTGTGCTACAAGGGGTATCGAAACAGGCAATACAAATCTTGATCTAGATCAGGAAGGAAATCAAGAGTCGTTATAATTGATTAACTGTAACAGCCCCTGTCGGGTGAGAAGAGGAGAAGGAGTAGGAGAAGAGAGAGAAACAAAAAGGTGTCGAACCATAAAATGCAGATGAAGAAGAAACCGAAACAGGAAGACTTTTTTTTTCTTTTTTAGACAAGAAGCAGAGGCGAGATATTGGGCAGTCACGCATGCGTCCACCGAAAGCTCACCTCTCCCTCTCTCTCTCTCTCTCTCTGTATTTTTCCCTCTTTGTTGTACGCTCTCACATTCTCTCTGTTGGCTGACAGCAGAGCATTGCCAGAAAGGGAAAACAACCGTTGAGAAGAGCGGAGTGGAGAGGAGTGGCGTGGCGTGGCGTGGCGTCGCGTCGCGTGGAGTGCAGCAGCATCGTTAGAGTATTACGGTAAAAGCGTTCGTTCCTACGCTGTCCCTGCTCCTGCCCCTGCCCCTGTGCCTGTTCCTGTCCCGCTCTGGCTTAACTGATTAGACTGGCATTGCTCGATACTTAGCTAGTTGGTCCGCAGAGGTCATAAAAAGAGAGGGAGGTGGAAGCGGCAGAGCCTAGACTGACTGATGCGTGCATGTTGGCCATAAAAGAAATAAGAGGAGACGCCAAAGCAGCAGCAGCAGCAGCAGCAGAGGCAGCAGCAGCAGCAGCAGAAGCAGAAGAAGAATCGAATCGAGCCGTGGAAATAATTTAGCTGACACAACGTCCAGTGTTCACTGTCCAGCCCGTGTCCAGTCAAGTGTCCGACTCGAGTCGTTGTCGTCTTAAGGAAATGCATTAAATGAGACGACCAGACTCTGGCTCCATGAAAGACACGTAGCAGAGGGTCCCGGAGCTGGAGCTGGAGCTGAAGCTGGAATGGAGTGGGATAGGGTGATTGGGGAGGGGGATAGGGGGAGTCGGTAGTCGGTAGTCGGGAGGGTACGGCTACAAGTTTGTAATTTTACAGTTAGAATCGTCGGTAGCCAAGGTGGAAGGGGGGAAGTTGGGGAGTAAGTGAGACAGAACTGGCGAGACGACAACGACGTCGACGACTACTGCACAAAAAAATACAAGAAAAAAAAAACAAGCCGTCAAAGAGTGAGAATGGAAGTGGAAATACCCTAGCGATACGATTGTTAATGATTGTAAATATATCGATTATTTTTAGCATCAGAAATGCCAGAAGAAAGCAATTCGATTACAGTTTTAAAGGATATCAAAATAAGTAATGAATGAGAGCTCTCTGGCTGTCTATTCCTCTCTCCCGGCGTGGCTTAGCAGTGATATCTTATCCATAAACTTTCCATATGTGTAACTCAACAAAATACTTCAAATATAATCCCCAAGAACCTCCTTCAAGTGTCTTTGTAAATAAATTGTTTTCGAATTGATTTCCCGATGATTTGGCCGATGGCCGATGGCCGAAGATTCGATGGATTTCCTAGTTGTATTGAATCCTAATTAGGACAGATTTAGAAAGGCAGATAAATACAAATATTATAGGACCAGTCGCATCGCATCGCAGTACAGTGTCGTGTCCTCGTGTCCCCCTGCGCGCATCTTTGGGAGAATGTATGCCAATCTATGGCCATATTTTTTATAGATTTCCATAATAAATCTTTTCAGTCAATTGGCCAAGACCTGGCCGCGGAATGGACCGACCATAGATGGCCAGGAAGAGGGAAGAGCGAAGGGGGAAGGGGCAGATGAAGGAACCTTAAAAATCTGTCCATGACCTTCTTTGGAGAGAGAGATGTAGAGTGAAGTGCGGAAAGTTCTGCCAATGCTGGAGACGGAGAGATGGAAACCCAAGGAAAGGCGAGGGAAGCGGAGCTCTGTGCACGACTTTGAACTTGGCTTGGATTTTATTTTGGCTTGGTTTGGTTTGGTTTGGTTTTCTGCCTTAGCGGTGGCTTTTCTCCGGATGAGGACAAATTGTGCCCAGCATTTGGCATGCAAAATGCGATCTTGACTGACTGACTCGACTCGAGTCGACTCGGCTCGACTCGACTCTCTAAATCTTCAAATTATGTGCTGGTCGAATCGTGCATCGCCCTCCTCTTCCAGAGGAAAAGCTCAAAGATTTTCATTCACTTTGCTGTGCAGGGGGGCAGTGCAGTTGGTCGGGTGGGTTTTGACTGCTGTCCCTTTTTTATGGCTGTCCGAACCGAACGAAATAGAAAGAAGATGATCTCCTCCAGCTGGATGGAAAGGCCTTTTCTAGGTCGACTTATCCAGCGATTAGTGGCTAGAAATAATCCCCCCTCTCTCTCTCTCTCTCTCTCTGCTGTTTATAATCAAAAGTAAAATGATTGCCATTTCGTGTTTTGGGTTTCGTTTTATTTATTTATTTTTGTTTTGTTTTTCTCTGTTTAGGTATTGTCTTTCTTTCTAGGAAGATGACCCAGTTGCTGGAGTTTTCGTTTCTCAGCTTGCGGTGAAGAAAGTAAGGGATTGGATCTGCCAGAAGCCTGAAGGCATCGGGAGATCCCCCTCCCCCCCCGTAATTGGCAAGGGCTTGTGGTTGCAGCGGAGTGGAATGTGGAATGGCGGAGTGACTCGAATTTTGGGGCAACAAATATTGTTGTAACTTTCTTTGAAATTAAGGAACAGCGATTAAATTAAATGATACATCCAAGTGAAATTATCTTGACAAATAGAATTCGTTTGTAGCCCTTGAAGGGGGTATATCTTCATTGCCTTTATTATAATTATTATTATTTTTTGCTGCACTTAACGCTCAGAGGCAGTTAGATCGTATAATAATAATATTAATAATAATAATTCAACTTTATTCCCCATACATTTCTGCATTCCACAAATTCCTTAAAGTACAAAAATATTAAGTGCTAATAATTTCGAAAAAGTCTGGTTCGTCCCACGTGACGTATGGGTAATGACAATCCCATCAAAAGTTGAAGCCAATTGATTGAATCTTTGCTGTCGTTTGCTAGTGTTTCTGAGCAAGCCATTCCATCTTAGATCGATCAGTGATATATATATATAGATATATGGAGTAGTATATGGTAGCATGTATGTATATACTTTTTATATGTACCTTGCTTGGCTATCAAAGCAACGCGTCTCTGCAATCGATACATTTTGGATCTGATCTGATTTGTGTAAACTATTTGGAAAACTTCACTTGGTCGAAGGAGCAGAGGAAACTTCACTAATCTAAACAGTTCATTGTTTAAGATTTAACTTATTTTTCTGTTGTTGTTGTTGCTGTTGTTGTTTGTTTGTTATCGGTTTGCTTGAAGATATTTTTAGACACTATTTGAGGCACACGCGATAGAAAAAAATACAAAAAATAGTTCTGCGTGTTCTGCGTTTAGTTAGAGTCCGAAGTCGAAGTCGAAGTCCGCTGAAATCGAGTTTCGAACGCCGCTGGAGCCGCTCTTGAGCCGGAGCCGCTTTAACCGCTGGAGATGACGTGCAAAATTGAACTGAACTGAAAATTGAACTTCCTGCTGCTTGCAAAAACAGACAAAACAGAAAAAAACATGGAAAAAGAGCAGTGGAAGAAGCAGAAGCAGAGGCAGAGGCAGAGGCAGAATGGCTAAAAATGTTATATCTCGAGATCGAAGAGGCAGAGGCGAGCCTCGTGTAGGAGTCTGTCTGCTCCAAGAACGGAACGGAACGGAGCAACTGCAACTTGTTTGGTCTCTTGCTCTCTCGCTCTCTTTGTCTGCTGTGTGGCTGTGTGTCTGTCTTTCCCTCTCTCTCATCGAGAGCAAAATAATCCAGTCGGGAGACGAGAAGAACGTTTTGCAGAAACTAAACAGAAGAAATACCAGCTTCGAGGATCGAATCTTTAAATACCCTTGGGATCGCCAGAAAGCTCTGTGATGTTGGTGTTGGTCATATTTTCGTCATCTTCCATAGATGCTATATGTTTATTTTACAGCAAGTTGTGATATTTGATACAGACTTAGCGAAGAAAATAGTATGGACATGGCAATGTGGATACTCTATGGAGTGCCAAGCCGGAAGTACCCTTCTGGTGCGACGTGCATCCAAATAGCCAACATCTTCAACGAGGCATAAGGTAAACAAAACTTGCTAAAAGCAGGAGGGGGAAGAACGAGGGATGCAAAAAGTCGATGGAATAGATGGAAAGGAGAGACATTGCAGCAGGCTAGCCGTGGAGATTCGGGAGAGCCAGGAGAGCCAGGAGGCAGGGGGGACAAAGAAGAACTCGTTTCCATTGTCCATAGTTGGAGTTGGAGCATTACAATGTGTGCGTGTGCATGGGGCTTAAGAGAGCACCCGAGCAACCGAGCAAGAGAAGAGAGCCCAAAGCAGAGGTTCGAAGAGGTTCGAAGCGAACTTGTTGGCAGGTATCGAGCTGCTGCGCTGGTTCGACTGATACCGCTTGACACTGAACTTGAGGTTGGAGCTGTCTTTGTCTTTGATATTCAGTTGGGGGATTGGAAGATCGTTCTAGGCCCTAGAATCTAGGGGAATCTTACAGAGATATATCCATGAAAATATTCATTAAATTAGAACTTCTTTGTAATAGAAATTATCTACAGAGAACTGCATTTGTTACCTTGCCATTAATTTGCCTGAAGACTACCTTCAGACCACCAACTCCTTAAGCCCCGACTAATTACGATCCATAAACCGATCCATAAACAAAATGCTCTCCTCCCCAAGAGCCCCAACAACTACTGTTTGAGTGCGATCGGCTCGCCCACATTTTAACGAGCGGCTCTCTCGCTCTCTCTCTCTCTCTCTGTCCGAAAGACGTTGAGATGACAATTTCATCCAATTAGAAGGGGGAAAGGGATGAGATGGGGGAGGGGGGGGGGGGGGGGAAGCTATGCTATGAAAGAGCTGTAAAAATTGACACATAAAACGAGATAAGAGGCGATTTCGGATTGCATTCGAAATCAATAATCAGATCGTTGTCGTTGCGTGTAAACGCGCCATAAAAAGCCATCAAAATTAGCCCACGGTCCAGCCAGTCATGCCCTTACCCCAAGGAAGGGAAGGGAAGGGTCGTAAAAGAAACCTAACCGATCCGATCCGATGCGATCCTCGAGGCAAATGTGCCATAAGCCATAAAGGGAGATTTCGATGGTTACATTAGCCAATAAAAATTTATAGAGAACATTTTCCAGCTTTTAATGCCCCCCTCCCCCTCCGAACGAGGCAACAAAGTTGGGGGCCAGAACGCGAACGTGAACGTGAACCTGACTTGACAACTCAACCCAAAACACGCACACAGAAATCCCAAATCCAAAATCCAAAACCCAAACGGAGTGCCAAAAAAAAACACATGTGAATAAAAAGATTATGTCGGAATACTGTAAAGCGTGAGAACATATTTATAGGTAAATTGAGATCTTTATCGGTCGGATTGTAAATCTTCTTCAGGCCAAGAGCACGGATGCCAAAACACAGGTTTGCCATGTAAATTTCTTCTGTTCTGTTCTGTTCTGTTCTGCTCTGTTCTGCTCTGTTCTTTTGTGTTCTCTTGTGTTTCTCCTCCCTTTCGGGCTACCAAAAAAATACCAAAAACCAAACCAAACCGAAGCACAGCCAAATATTTTGTCAGTAAGGCATTAATAAATTGCTTTGACTGCAAACTTTGACCTAATTTGGTCTTTGACTAGGGATATACATACATATGTGATTATTCTGCAGAGTCAGTGTCAGTATGGTGTCTGGGGGCCTCGAGGGGGAGGGTCCCTCGAGAAGTTTGTTGAACTTGATTAGGTATTTGTGGGTAGGGTAGGGTAGGGCAGGGTAGGGGCGTTACCTCTCTGAGGAGAGAAGAACTGTAAGTATTGGCTTTATTTCGGATTTGGATTTGGATTTTGCTTGGCATTTTCTTGGCATTTTTCGTACTCAACAATCGCCAGTTTTATTATCGAATTTCTTCATCGTTTCGATTCTTCATTACATAACACACCGTATAAATATCTACAAAATTCGCTTGCCTGCTGCCTTATGGCCACTCAACTTCAAGTGGAGAGACCACAACAAAATATATATTCCCTCCCCTCCCCAGCCCACTCCACCCCTTCTCCGTCAAGTCCTCCTCGACTTTAGCCGCCTCCTCCACTCAATGGTCATAGAAAAACATTTCACGAATTTTTTGTAGCAAAAAAAAAAAAAAAAACGAAAAGAAAAGAAAAGAAAAAGAAAAAAATGGAAACAAAACCCAAAAACCAAACAAAAGAAAGCTCGCACGGGCCGCAGACAAAACTTTTGTGTGTGCGATCCCCGATCCCCGATCTCGATCCCGATCCCCATCTACAGAGAACAGGGTACAGGGTACAGAGATACAGTGATACAGAGGTACAGGGTAAAGAGTAGAGTACAAAATCTACTTATTTTCGCATACAAAAATCATTAAATGCGATCATTGAACTGCGATTTCGGCGGCCACGAAATATACACCCCCCCATAGCATGGAAAAAAAAAAAACAAAAAATGGAGAGCTCAGGAGTCACGCAGAAAACATTAGACAGCATCATCGCTTAAAAATAAAAATTATGCCAAGAGAGAGAGGGAGAGAGAGATAGAGACTGAACAGATTAGCCGACAAATCAATAAGGGAAAATTAATCAAAGAACAAGAGAGAGAGAGGAAAAAAAACAAACCTTTGCTTAAATTTGTCACACAATTCAAATAAATTATTTAAGATTCCCCCAATCATTAATTTCAATTTACAAACCCCCCAAACACCAAAAAAAAAAAATAATAAATAAATAAAAAAAATACAAAAATGAAGAACTACACAATTGAGGGGCGAAGTGGAATTTCAATTGGCATTTAATTGCGTTGAGAGGTTGAGGAGGGGTGAGTGGAGGAGGGGAGGAGAGAATTCATTGGCGACAGCCGCCATCCAATCGATACAGTTTCGATTCCAAGTCCCCACTCCCATTCCCATTACCATTCCCATTCCGATTCCGATTCCGATTCGGAGTCCGCTTCCAATTTCGATTTCGATTTCGTTTTCGTTTTGGTATGCCTAAAGCATTCTGACCTTCAGCACTCATTGAGATTTCGTTCACTTTACTTTATTCACTTATTTATACCGATATTTATTATGATTATTATTGAATTTCCACTTGGCGTGGCTCTGGCTCTGGCTCTGGCAGTTGCTCTTTTTTTTGTCGGCTGGTTTGGATCGGAGCAATTCTAGGCATCGAAAAGAGTTCAATGGTTTAATTAGTGCTGATATATATTATTGAATGATATTATTTCGATTGCTGCAATAAATGGAGGGAATGCTCCTCCATCCTCCATCCTCCATACTCCATCCCCCATTCCAAATTTCCAGTTTCATTTGCAGCCAGGATTCTTGGCCATCTCTCGATTCAGCTGTTGCCCCAGCTGTCAATTGAACCACTGGCTTCCTGGCTCTTATCAGCTTATATTTTGTACCCGCGTCAGTCATTAGTTCCGATCGATCGTTCGTTCTCATCGTCTCATTCTCATTCTCCTTCTCGTTCTTCTCCTCCTCCTTCTCTGCTTCTGCCTGGTTTCTTCATATTATTATGGGCAATGATCGTGTCCAAATGAAATCTATTTTTTCACAACAACATTTTCTTCTTCGACTCATTCATGGCTAATTTGGCATTGGCCAGAAGGCGGCAATAAAGCCCCACTAATGCGATTACATTACAGGTCTTACCCCAGACCCTTCTAGCCTCCCAGCCACCCAGTCTTCCCGCCTTCCCGCCTCCCAGCCTCTTCCCAGAAACAACCAAAACTCTGACAAAAGAGCCGCTTAATGCCAGGCCCAACTAATAATAAAAAAGTGAAAAAAACAGCAACGAAAATTCATACGCGGCGGAGACAAGTCGCTGACCACAAATAAATAATACGAGTATTATTTACCCAGACTGGGGTTGCCTTTAGGAAATTTCTAAAGTCAATGAACGTTGCGTAATTTCAATTAGTGGCTCAGAGGAGGAGGAGGAGGAGGAGGAGGAGGAGGAGGAGGCGAGGATTCTCTTTCGGAAATGACGAGAATGAAATTGCATTTAATATTTTGAGTCGAATGTAATTAGGGCTGGCCTGTGCGAAGCTGGCCGAAAGCGAACCAAAGCCAACTAATGACAATGGAGGTCATCAGACTTACCCAACATTAAACATTTTGTATGTGAAATCCTCCACAAAAGCAGACCCAACATATGTATGTATGTATGTGCTATGGGATGTTCTTGACTCACCTGAAATGGAAGGAAAAGCAAGCCAAATGTATTAGAGAGTTATGCCTATTAGTTGGATAGTACAAATACAAGCAAGCTTAAGGGGAAATATGGGGAAATTAATCACATCTAAACTGGAGCTCGGCAATCGCTCATTAAATGGAAAGCCATTTGCACTGTCTCAGATCCGAAAACACACAGAATTGGCCAATATGTTGCCCTTCCTTCTGCCTGGAAACTCAAACCAATTTCAAAGTAGAAAACTTTGTGCAAGAAGATACAAACTCGATATTGGTCGGAAGGCCCCAAGACTTAATTGCTCCGTTCACAGCCTGACCGCCATATGATACTCCCATTATGCATCGTATCCTTTTGAAGTCGAAAACCACATTCTATCATTCACTTTCGGTTTTCAGTGAAGTGACTTTTGCTACTCTTTTGGCATTTCCTTTGTCTCCGTCTGCGTCTCCGTCTGCGTCTGCGGCTGCCATGCGTCACAAGTCACAATCGATTAGGCCAGAATACTCGCAATTGACTGATTTTTCAGCTTCGGAATTTTGTGGCCAAACATTTTTAAATATTTTGTTGCTGCCATTGCTGGAGCCATCATAATTCGCCGTGACAGCAATGGGCATAACTCTTGTTTTCTGTTGTCTGTTTTCTGTTTTTTTGTGTTTTTTTGTGTTTTTTTGTGTTTTTTTATGGATGGATTTGGTGGGGGGCTTATCTTGAAAACGCAAGAAAAATAACAAAAGACAAGCGAAAAATATACAGAAATACAGAAAATAATTTATAGTTGAAGATGTAGTTGTCGGCTTATATAAATGTGAAATTAATTGCTTAATTAAGTGGAATGGATTGCGAGAGTTTACACGAAAAACGAAACACAAACGGAATGCTATGCAGGGCTATGGAATGGAAATCTTCAGCCCAGTTGGTTGTCTGACAGCTTTATCACATTATTAATTAGAAATAGAGCTGGGAGCTGGTGGCTGGAGCTGGAGCGGGAGCTGGGTCCCAGGCTGCAGCTCCTCATGGCTCATGGCTGATGGCCGGAATGGCCGATACCAGGAATAGGTCGGTCTTTATTTGCAAGATTTCTGCTGTTGCTGCTTTTGCTGCTGCTGCTGCTGCTGCTGCTGCTGCTGCTGTTGCCATAGTTCCTTTGAGATGTGTGTGCGCATCTGTCAGGTTTTCCACGCCCTCGTCTGGTTCTAAACTGTCAACGTGGCCATAATTCATAATAAAGCGGCAGCGGCGCCGTCGATTCTTGTTCTTGTTGTTGCTGTTGCTGTTGCTGTTTCTGTTGCTGTTGCTGTTTCTGTGGTTGCCTACGGTTGCCTTTGCCTACGCTAAAAGTCCACAACGACGCGGCAAATACACAGAGCGCAACAGGGCAGCCCCAGCCCCTGCCCCAGCCACAGTGCCAGCCACAAAGAGGGAGCGACCGGGGTGCGAGGGGCACTCCACTCAGTCAAGTCAACAAAAGGCATTTTGCAAACCGATTGCAAAAATGGAAAGGAGACTTTTCGGTCTAGGGCCAAGCCGAAGCCAGAATGCTCTGCCGAAGGGCGCATTCAAAATCTTTTCGCTCCCCGATGGAATTGGGGAAATGATTAGCTCGAGTCGAGAACCAATCCATAACACACTCCAGATAGCCAGTGTCGTTGGGAAGCTCAGTAAGCTGGCAGATAGCCCCGTGGCAGGGGAGAGCATTTACCCACAGAGTCCACAGAGTCCACAATATTGGTAGAGTTGGCTGATATTGTTGTCATGGCCATATATAGCCGTATATATCCACAGGTATAGGTGTAGTCGTAGCCCGGTTTCTATTTGCTGCCTTTTGTTATCGCCCAACGTCCCTCGTCCCTCGTCCCTCGTCCCCCGTCCCCCGAGAGAAGCTGCTACAAATTGTTGAATCGTTGACTCAGCCTTTTGCTGCCTTGTGCGAATTGTTCGATGCATTTGTTCCCAAAAAACCACACAAAAAAAACGAAACAAAACAATATTCCACCTCCCCCTGTCCAATAAATACGAGATTTATGGATTTTCCATGGGCGAAAATAGTTTTCGAGTTGCCAAAAATCAAATAAAAGAGGAGCCACGAGGTGGGCAAAATATCCATAAAATAAATGGCTCAAATTGAAACGTATTCAACGTTTAAGATCGGGTATATTTCGGTATGGGCTGGGAGGAAATTGATGGCCAAGAATCATCTAGGCGCAACTTTCAGTCTCGTCTCAGTCACTCCACTCCGCTCTCCCGCTCTCCCGCTCTCCCGCTTTTCCCTTTTCCCATGCAGCATCTTATTAGAGATGCTCCCTGCTCCCCATTAGAGATTCGCCTTGGCCAATAATAAATTCAGAATGCTGCAAACACATTTCGCTCTGGCCATGGCCGTATCAGTGGCCAACTGTCCGACCGGAGTGGAGTGGGGCGGAGAGCCAGCCTAGCCATGGCCATGGCCATGGCCATGTCTATGACTGTGGCTATGACTGTGGCTGTGACTGTGGCTGTGGCCATGGCAGCGAGAGAGAAGAAATGCAATTACAAATAATATGCAACTTGGTCGTTTATCTTTATCTTATTTATGAAAACGACAACAAACCGACAAATGCAATTTATGTGTTTGTTGCTGGTCAATGCAAAAGGGCAACGCCAGCGGGGCATGGTGCGGATCGGGATCCACCATGGAAACGAGAAGCATTTGCAGGCAGCTGCCACACGATGGGATGCGGATGAGGATGAGGATGCGGATTGGGATGGGGATGGGGATGGAAGCTCCAGCGTCAAATAATGCTGCATAATGAACAATGAAGAGGGGCAGAGTGCGAGGGAGAGGGAAAGGCAGCGGCAGCGGCAGCGGCAGAGGGAGACGAGGCCCAAATGCTGATAGAAGGGGCTATGGGGCAGATGACTCTCCCCGAAAAAAGCAAAAACAACAACAACGAAAAATGGGAAAAATGGCAAAAAGAAATGAAAAGCATTGCCCAACTAGGAAGAAGAAGTGGCAACAATTGTCGGGGCATTAGAGATAGATAGAAGGCGAAACGAAAACAAAAATAAATAAATAAATAAAAGAGAATGCCAGGCGATTTGTTGAAAGTGTGGAAGTGCCCGCACAGTGGCATAAAGTTGGTATATCCCAAAAAAGACAACAACCAGCCATCTAGCCAAAGGAAACTATAAATGAAAAAAAACGATTTAAAAAATAGAATCTATTTTTCAAAAATAATAACAAAATAAAGAACATTTGGGTGAGTTCAAGGTATGAGAATTTATAAAATAAAAAGTAGAATTTTCCCTGCACCATTCAGAAGTTTTGGGTCTTCGTTGTTCTCGATACTATACCAACGAGTGCAGCTAGAGAGCCGGGGGTTGGCGCACCAGCGAATTCGCTGGGATAGGCTGGATTTTCTATAATTTTATGAATTTAAGTAACCAATAGAGTGGACCTATGGCTAGAGTATGGCTATGTACCACAGTGCCCCACCAAAGACAGCGGCAGGGCACAGTCCGCAGTCCGCAGTCCTTGGTGCATCATCGAGTGGCATTGAGATTGGGGAATTGGGGATTGTGTTCAGTAACAGAGTGAAAAAGTGTGACTATGCTGAGCTTTTCGGCTGGGGGCTGGGGGCTTGGGGTTCGGTTGGGTTGGGTTGGGCCCCGAAATACACCTGGAAGTAGGAAGTGCCTTGCAACACACAGAAATCTGAACAACAACAACAACAACAACAACAAGAAAATGAGGAAAAAATCCCTTTTGGCTTGGATGGGATGGGAGCTGAAGCTCTCTTTCAGCTCCTTCTGGCCGGAAAGCAAACGGCGTAGAGCACGCAAGAAATCAACAAAAATAAATCGCGCTTTATGGTCGGGCGGAGCAGCAGCCGAGAGGAGAGGAGAGGAGCTGAAGCTGGTGCTGGAGCTGGAGCTGGAGCTGCAGCAAATGGCTGCAACTTGCAACAAATATTGCGTTTAATAAGCGCAGGGCTAGAAACAAAGGGCCGTGGCATGGCTGGGCCCCCAACCTGTTGCCAATTGCAAAGAGGGATCGGACCTGGCTCTGGCTCTGGCCGGGTCTCGGCAGGGACTGGGACTGGGACTGGGGCTGGGACTGCGACTGGGCCTTAGTCGCATCTTCTATTGATAGTCAATGACATTTGGTGTTTGGCTTGTGGCATGGCAGCAGCAACCGGAGCCAGAGCCAGAGCCAGAGCCGGAGCTGGAGCTGGAGCTGCCACAGTTGCGCTCGAGCTGAGAGAGGTGGCCATAAAAAAGAGCCCAAGCTTCTTTGTTGCTGCTTCTGCTTGGGCTGCTGCCGTGACTGCCATTGAAATCCTATAAAAATGTTATCTTAATGGTTTTTATGTTAGCGAAAGCCATTAAAACAACAAAAGCCCAGGCCCAGTCCCAGTCCCCAGTCCCAGGAAGGAGCTCTGCGACGCGACGCGACTCTGCCACATGCAACAAGCTGCTGCTGCTGCTGCTGCTGCTGCTGCGCGCTGCCGCTACTGCAGCAAGCCTCCACTTCTTCTGCTTCTTCCTGCAAATAAAGTAGGATTTTACTCAATTGTACGATTGATCAGCAGACAAGAAAAAAGGGCAAAGAGATGAAAAAGTAAAGGAAGAAAACGTTGGCTAGGGTGGGGCCCATTGGCCCATTGGGTCTAGGTTTGGGTTTGGGTTTGGGTTGGGGTCTGGTCCTAGGCACAGGGCTGGATGCAGATTACGGAGCTGCGAGCTTCAACTATTTGCTCGATCGGTTTCGGGGATAGGCCATATGGGGAGGAAGCACAGTAAATTATTGTGTTATCGGCCATAAATAAAAAAGAACCCACGAACAGCGTATTACGTTCATTTAATAAATGCCCCCTATATTTGATAATACGAGAGCTGATAAGTGCGTGACCGTAAGGATCTCCTGCCCCTTTGATTGATGGGGCAACACTGCTCCTGTCAAAAGGCATCTATCAGCTGATTCCTGTCAAAATTTGAAGAAGCTGCGCCATTTTGTTTTTGTGTCTGACAGCCTTTGATAGCGGGCTTCCTCGTAATTCGAAAACAAAATGGAAAATATCCTTAATTGTTTACGGAAAAAAAGACTACTGAAACCAAGGCTAAGCTTGGTAAATATATGCTATGGAAATTCTGTCTGCTCCAACAAATTCAATGGTAAAAAAGTGATTTACTTTAGGCCCGAAAAAATTTAAAAGAATCATACATTAGTTGGCTGATAAAAATAATCCTGAAAATATTTATAAAATATGAATAATATTTTTAATCATAAAAAGAAACATTCTTGATAATTCTCTCAAGCCACTATTAATTGCAGCACAATAACATAATATACCAGTATTTAATTGGAATATTTTTCTAGAATTAACAAACATCCATTGAGGTACATTTTCATTCTCAATCTTAAACGTTCTAGCTCTCTCTCTTTCTCTCTCTCTTTCATCAAATTTCACCAATCCCTAAAATATAGTGCTTCTGTTCTAACCACAAATCAGCCGCACCACAAGAATCCATTCACACGATGTCCCCGCCACAGCCCCTGCTGGCCCCATCATCCAATATTCCACTTGAGCACGACAGCTGGCCAAAAACGGAAAAAAAGGAAAGAAAAAAAAGAAAAACATTCGAAAAGCAAACAACCTACCGCAGTGTCGGCCAAGGGAGCCAACAGCCAACAGCCAACAAGGGAACATTTTCGAGAGCCATTGTCAGCTTTAAGCCATCCCACTTCCAACCATCCCCCCTCCCCCTCCCCCTCCCCCCACACCATCCCTCTCCCCTGACAGCTATCAGTTTACGTTTTTATCAGGCATATTTTACTTCTTTTTTTTCGGTCTTTTGATTATTTAAATAAAAACAAACAGTAAATATTTGCAAAAAGGCTATACGGAAGCTGTTTTGAAAGCCGTTTTATATGCAGCGGGTTAAATTTATTAATAAATATTTTACAAGAATATAGGCAGGGGGGGGGGGGGGGGTTGAAGGAGAGCAGCGAGTTTACTTGCTACGAGTACGAGAATATTGCCAAGTGAAGTGAAGTGCGACAGCTGCCGGTTTCAAGTGGGCTCAGAACAGCATCAACAACGAGAGGAAAATCGTTGGCTAAGCTGAGCGTCGCGCCGAGGCATTAAATACCCTGGCAGACCGATCGTATATGGACATACAAAGGTCCTATAAAATCAACATTCGCATTCGATTATTTATAGTTTCCGTAAAGGTGAACGTATAGTGAATATTTTTAAAGAAGACTTTGAAGGCTTCAAGAACTAAGGTATACAAAGTTATTGATTTTCTGTAAAATATTATATTTTTGAATATTTTTTATCTAAATAAAGGCACTATATTTAGTATTTTAAACCAGATTTTATTTGTTACAATAAAAAAAAATATAATTAATTTTAATTTATAATTTTATTACATTTTTATTTATATCTTACACTTTTTTTTTTGCTTATTTCAAATTTCTAGGTAAAACTGGATAACCCTCTACGAGGGTATAGAAAGTTCCTTCCTCGTATTTATGTACATTTGTATGTATGTATGTATGTTGTACTTGGAGAGCCATCAACTGTCGTTTGTCAGTCTGAAGCACAGTACAGTCGGAGCAACCTGCCAGGGAAGCCTTCTGCGAAATGAACTCCAAATATTTGACAAATAGGAATTAACAATAAGATCAGCGGCAAACAGGAAGGAATGCATGATGGATTCAAGGGGATCCCAAGGTGAGGTGAGCGAAAGATCTATGGCAGCCTATGGCATTTGGCCCCAAACACAATCTCTCCCATTATCGGGCAAACTGATGCCGATTTCTGGGAAGCCTCTCCTCACACAGAACCGCAACTAATTGCATTTCCCACTAAATGCTTAGCCCTAGAAATGATGGGAGAAGAGAGGCAGAGAGAGAGAGAGCAGCATTGCAGAGGGCGGAGGCGGAGGCGGAGGCGGAGAGAGGGAGGCTCAGGGCAAAAACAACTTCATTCAGAAGCATCAAAAGCTATTTAAGATCTTTGACACTTCATTTACAATGGAAATGAGAAGCTGCCGAGCCGCCCCTCTCTCTCTCTCTTTCCCACACACACACATACACACACACACACCACTGCCATTAAGTGCAGTTCGTGCCAAGCTCGGCAAAAGGCAGACAAAAAGCCATAAAGAACGAACAGAAAAGAACAAAAATTGAAAATAAAGTATTGCAGCTATACTAAAAACCTGAAACTGAAACTGAAACTCGAGTACTGTTCCCGTATGCTGGTCGAACCAAAAACAAAAACAAACAAAAAAAACTACAAAAAAACTTTCGCATAGAGTTCTCAAAAGTGTTGATGAGGGGGTGGGGGGGAGTCACAGAGCGGAGAGAACCCGAACAATGTCGGGGGTGTCGGTGTCTGGTCCATGGCGACCAAGTGTCGCACGACCTGGCCCTCCATTGCCCCCCTTACCACCCTGCTCGTGGGTCCCGTTCCCTCCACAGAGTTCCTGGAACTGCATTCAAACTAGCAGAACGAAGTTTTTTGTTTGTGTTTTTTTTCCGACTGATTTGCAAAATAAAAATAAAAACTTCAGCTGCAGAACAAGCCACACCACAAGAAGTTATAACTTTATTGTCGATATCCTTAAAATATTAATTCAACAAATGTCTGGCAAGATGGATACTGCTAAGGAGAGTTTCGATTGCACTGGCCAACTACTAAACTGAATCTCCCTCGATTTCTTAGAGTGCAAGATGAGAGAGTCATTAGTCATCAGAATCCTTCTCCAGTTGACGTCTGCGTTTTATTGAAATTTCGGTATTCCCACACACCATCCCACCCCACCCCACCACACCACACAGCACAGCCAAAGAGCAGAAAAGCAGAAACAGAAACGGAAAGAGAAGAAAAAGGTGTGAAATTCACGCACGGTAAAAAGTAAAGAGAGCAAAAACCGAAAGAGAGCAGCCAAACGCGGCGCCTGCCGCAGATATTTATGAGTGACTGGCGGAATGGCGCGACTGCCTGACTGACTGACTGACTGACTGACTGACAGGCTGACTAACTGACTGACTGACAGGAAGAGAGAGGGAGAGAGGGACAGCGGAACAGAGTGACACGGAGACAGACGGAGGGGCACCGTGCTACGTGTGTGGCTTTTTTCGACTCTTTATCTAAGTCGAAAGGGAAACGAAATGTGCATTAAGCCAGCTACAGTGGGCACTCGTACAAATGGAAGCCACTGTGTGATCTTGCCAGTGGGAACGCGGGAAAACAGGGAAAACATATGGGAACCGAACCATAGCACAATCAACAGATTCCAGTTCTATTTCAATCAGCTATCCGTCGTCTATGGAGGTCCCACTGTATTCTGCAGACACAGCCAAGATTAGCCTTTCCAGGATCCCTTTTCACACGCGTGACTCATTCAGAAGAAATACCAAAAGAAAAAAGAACAGCAAAAAAACACTCTGAAAAACAATCAAGAACATCTAAGGTCGTCTCACTCACACACCCAAACGCAGACAGAGAAACCGAACGAAATACATTTGGCAGCGGTTCAAGTTCAAAACTTCTTTTGGCTTTTGCCCTCGATGGGGAGGGGGAACGGGAACGGGAACGGGTATCGGTGCCCAGGAACAGGACTCGATTCAAGTCCGGACCACCCAAGGAATATTTGAGCAATTTTTGCTGAATGAAAATTGAATTTGAAGCACATAAATTATGGGTTAGAGTGGAGAACAGAGGATATTAGCCTGGGTACACTCTTTTTTATGCGGAAAGAGCAAGAGCCAGAGCCAGAGCCAGTGCCCCATCATGGACAAGGACTGGGGGTATCATCATTAGATGATGGCATCAGGGATGCCAGGGAACAACAGCACTGCAGATGACGCCGATAAAGCGCGGGGCTGCCCACGAATGACCTCGGACAACTCTCCACTTGGAACGTGGCAGTGCAAGCAGTGCAGGCAGTGCAGAAGGGGTGTGGAGTGGTGAGAGGAGGGGGGCGGGGGGCACAGATGGAGTCTCGGAGATGGCGATGGC
Organism: Drosophila helvetica; assembly: GCA_963969585.1. NCBI lineage: Eukaryota > Metazoa > Arthropoda > Insecta > Diptera > Drosophilidae > Drosophila > Drosophila helvetica. The sequence continues at coordinate 60,179,107 of OZ018401.1, forward strand.
GACGGCGACTGCAGCTCATCAGGCATTCGTCGCTCGTGTGATCCATCATCGCTAGACCAGACCATAAATATTAATAAAGCCTGTAGGAGACAGACAGACATAGAACAAGCGCCAACTTCCTTTGAAACGGAATTTAGAATTCTAATTAAAGCAAAAGCAACTTTATCTCTGCACCAGATGAGAATGAGAATTAGACGGGGGTTTGCTTTTCATTTATTTATTTTCTTTTGTTTTTTGTCTGGTGTCCAGCACGTGCCCTTGGGGAAAGGGTCCATCCTCCTTTACGAGCATTGATCTCTCTCGTTTTATCAATTAAATCACAATTACACGTATTTAAGCGTACCGACTAGAAGCAGCAGATCATCTTCGAAACTCAAATAAGAGTTTAATTTCCCTCTAATTTCTTTGTTTTCTGGAAGCTTTTACGCGTACTATGGCTGTACGGCTGTACATTTATCTTATTGCTGGCTGCCCACACGCTGTTAACATAACAGCAGGTGCAACAACAGAAAAAACCCCAATAAGGAGACTGCTTCTTCTTTGTGTTTGATTGGGGCAAACATAGAAACGAGAACAACAGCAAAGTCAAATAATAGCAAAGAGCCATCATTGGGAGCACAAAGATATGAGAGGGTGCTGAGAGGAGCAGAGGCAGCAGCAGCAGCAGAGGTAGCAGCAGCAACCAGAGCACAGTAGCCAAAGAGAGCTGTTGCTGTTCTTGTTCTTGTTGTTCTTGGCCGTTGTTGCATTTGTATTTTATTTAAACAATTTACAAGAAAGCAACATTCCAGCTGCCTTAAAATGGACAAAAGTTGGCACAAGAGCCAAGACCAGCCAGGAGTCGGACTGCGGACCGAGACGCAGACTTAAACGCAGACGCAGACGCTGCCGAAGACGAAGACGTAGATGCAGGCAGTGGCAGTGGCAGAGGCAGAGGCAGAGAGACGACGGCAATGCAATGGCAAATGTTGGCGCGACAGCAACATTTTTCTTGGCACCAACACAGACAATGTACACAAGGGAGTAGGAGATGGCGTTGCAGTTGGCGGAGGGCAATGGGAGAGCTTGACTAAGACAATAAACGCGTTTATTGACTCTTGGGGGACAGCAAGAGCCAAGAGCAACAGCAACAGCAAAAGCAAAAGCAACAACCACTGCGCGGCCTTAACATTCAAACAGCATTTAACAGTAAAACAGAGTTTAGCAGCAGCGGAAAATGTTAATTGGGTGTAATGTTAATTGCATTCCGGTATGTACAGCGACCGGGTGCTAAACAAAATGGCAAGCAGAAGAAGCGATCATCGGCAGTGCAGTGTGAACAAAACTGTAAGTGGGAGTGGGAGAGCGGAGCAGAGTGTCCAACTGCTTGCCGGATTGACTGCTTGCAGTCTCAATCAAACTGTCGCAGAGATTTTCCATTCCTTACTTAATTTCCTTGCTGCAATATTCTTCCGGTCGGAAGGGATTGAGTGATTGGGGGACCCTCTCCCAACTTGCAACACGTACCACACCATCGCTGATTTGGATAACTTTTATTTGCCTGACTGTTTTCTCTTACTTATTGATTCGAAAAAAAACTATAATAAATTATCATGCAAGCCTAGCGCCCCTCAACAAAAAACAACAGCAAATAAATATTATTATCGCGATATTTTGGTTTTTGCTTCCTTATTCTTTCAAGGCAAAAGACACGCAATGAAGACAACATCTTGAAAAGGGTCAAAACATCAAGCAGTTCATGCTGAAGAGCTGAAGAGCTGGAGGAAGAGCAGGAAGAAGGTTTCGACTGAAGGGATTCGGACTGCAAAAGGCTGCCCTCATCTTTCCCTTCCTTGGCTCTTTTTTCTCCTTTTTTTTGTTTTTTGATCTGTTGATAGCAAGACAACACAAAGGGATTAATAGGGGAGAGAGGGAGAGAGGGGGAGAGGGGGAGATGGTTGGGTCTTTATAGCTTTATACGAAACGAAATCAAATGAAATGAGAGATTTGCAGCACGCGAGATTTATGAGCTGAGACTTTGAGATGGCTCGTTCAAGGAAAAGAGCAGCCCAAAGCAAACAAAAAAAATCCACATTCGGATTGGTAAAAATGATTTGCGGGATTTGTGTGGGTAGTTATGAAAATGGTTCCAATGAACAGAGGGCCATAACAGGGCCATAGCAGGACCATAACAGGGCCATAACAGGGCCATACTAATTTGGAGAAAATTCGAGAAATAGGAGCATGAAGAATACTTAAAAATACTCTCTTCAAATCACAAAACACACAATCAGTTGTTGGATGTCTCCACTCCACCTTCCACGGGCTTACATCCCTCTCAGGAAATTCTCTCTTGGCTCAAGCAGTTCCTCTCCGGCTCTCGCGAGGCAGTTTGACATCCCATCCCCAGCAGGCATTTCTGTCAGCGCCGCAGCAGCAGAACTATTTAATGTCACTTTGGCACTTCCTTAAAAGTCGAAAAGCCGCCTCCGTCTCCATCCGCGACTGTTGTCAGCGTCTGCGTTTGCGCGCCTGCCAGCGGCTACAGAAATATTTCAGTTCGCTTGGCCCCGCTCCGCACCAACTGCTTTTTTTGTGAGCTAAGAATTTCTAATTAGTGGCGCCATATTGTTGTGGCAGCCAATGCATTGGAACCCCTCCCCATCCCGCCCTGCAATCACGCTCTCTTCTAACTGTTGGTTGTTGCTGTTCCTAGTGCTGGCTGCAAAAGGCAGCGACAGGGAAGACTTGTTTGTTGCCTTAATTCGACGCAAATAATTTAGAAAAGAGCGATAGAGAGAGAGAGAGAGAGAGAGAGCCAGTGCTGCACTCCTTTGACTCCTTCTCCTTCCTTCTTCTTCTTCTTCTTCTTCTTCTTCTTCTTCTTCCACTGCTTGCTAATTACGTTAGGCATTCGACGCTACACACCGCCTCTCTCGCGCTCTCTCTCTCTCTCCCGTGCCCACTCCCTCTCCGCCTTCCTACGACTGCTTGGCTGCGCTGCTTTGCTGAAAATCAGTTATTTTGGTGTTAATTACATGGCATTTTGTTGTTGTGCGAATTTTACGGTTATGCGTGTGCAAGAAAATGCCATGCCCGTCAAAGCAGTGCAGCCAGGGGGCTTTAAAACTGTACGAAGTCGCAGAAGAATTTCACCAGCTCCTAGGCAAGGGCTCCGGTTTTCACGTACTCTTGCGTTTTGCAGATATAGTACCGAATCGGGCTGCGACAGGAGTAAAGTGTTGCTGCTCTGATCAATTATTTCGGAGCACAATTTGAGGTTGTTTTACAAATATTTATAAAAAGGGAACAGATAAATTGCTCTGCTAATTTTTCCAATTAAATGTACACGCAGCAATAAGTCTTCTATTTTTTTATAAGAATTAAGACTTGTTTTTGTGTGGTATAAAATACCGTTTAACATATTGACAAGATTAACATCATAGGATGGTCTGCGAAATAGTCGCCAAATACAGATCCAATTGTAATATTGTACTGCACAAATATTTCTATCAAAAACCCAGTATCCAAAGCCTTTCAGATAGCAAAAATAAACAAAAAAAAAAACAAAAACAATTGCCATTATTCATCTGCCCTTCCCGATTTCCCCCAAGTGATTCCACAGAGACAATGGCTTTGTTTTTTTTTTTTTTTGGCTGCCATGAAGAAGGTTTCCTTCTGGGTTCTGGTCACATGCTTATGAGCATTTAATTAAATGCAAGAAAAACAGGGAGAGAGAGAGAGAGAGAGAGAGAGAGAGAGAGAGGGAGGTGGAGGTGGAGAAGAAGCGCTGCGGAAGACCAAAAACTGCATACTTAATGCATAGAAGAAGAACCAGCAGCAGAGCAGCAGAGCAGCAGAACAGAACCCAAAGGCAGCTGCTGGCTTCGCTTTGGGAGCCTGCCCCTGAGACGAGAGCGAGTCCCAAAAGTTGCTAATTAAAAAGGCAAACAGCAAGCGGCAGCAGTAGCAGTGGCAGCAGCAGCAGCAGCAACAAATGCAACAGGAAGCAACATCAAGATGCGGCACGAACGAAAATGTTGTTAACCTTTCCAGGCAGTGGCAGTGGCAGCAGCAGCAGTAGCAGCAGCAGCAACAGCAACAAAGAAGCACTCGATAGCCGATATCGCGACTATGGCATACCCCTTAATCGCATAATACTCGTACTCTAACAAAGAAAGATAACGAAGATCGCGTTCAATGCTTTCGATGGAAGCCCTATTGTGGCAACAGGTGATGCTTGCTAATCAATTTGTATACATACATATATCCGTATATCCGTTGAGATTCTGCGGAGGCAGTGTGACCCCTTGCCACTTAGGGGTCGTCCAATCTGCTATAAAAAGTTATATATACGAATGCCGCATAAATATGTGCATCTCGACGAAAAGAATACGCCCTCGGGCCCAGCGGAGTGCTGAGTAGAGCAAGGAGAGTTGTTGGCTGTCTTTGACAAGCCAAGGAGCAAAATGCTATCACCAGGGACCTAAAAAAGCAACAACAAGCTGGAGGCGAGGCAGATGCAACCGCCTAACGATCAATAGAACAAAAAACAGAAGCGAAGCAGTTGCAGTTGCAGTTGCAACATTTTCGTGCAGTTGACATTCGTGCCAAGGCGGGCAACAGCAACAACAGCGGCAACAGCAGCAGCAACAGGGGCCAAACTCCTTAAAGCAGTCGGTCGGCAAACTGTTGCAAGTTCTTAGAACGCGCCACATGCTGCGCGACACGTCCGTTCCGTCGTCCTAGTCGTCGTCGTCGTCGTCGTCGTCGTCGTCGTCGTCATCGCGTCCGTCCCTTCAGCGTCTATTGAACTTGAATTTTAAGTGCCTCCGCTTTCTACTCGCCACTCGATGCGGCTGCTGGAATGGATGGGAGATGCTAGATACTGGATACTGGCAGCAGGCAGCGGGCAGCAGGCAGCAGTCGGCAGGCAAGGGAGAAACGCTTAAAAACTGTTGAAAGCCAGGGAAATATTTGAAAATTATTAGCCAAATTATACATTATTTGTGGCAAAATGCGAACAAAACAACACTTGAAACCCATCACTATTTTGCCACTAATGTTCCAAATAAAATACAACCAAAAATTGTCTCTATCAAGTTGTACGAAAATTGGTTTTGCACGCGCACAACTTTCCAATAAGCGATTAAATTAAATCTGATGATAAAAGTCGATGTCGAAGAAAGGAAAAGAAATGAAATAAAAGAAAATAAGACCGAGAGCTAGGGGGAAGCAAATAAAAGGAAAGGAAAGTAAAGAAAAGGGCAGACAATTGCAGCAGAAAATTGCATATGCTGATGCGGATAGCCGTGTGACAGAAAGAAGACCTGACCTGGGGAGAGGGGGGCCATTCCGAATGCCAAATGCACGGAAACAGGGCCAAAGGCTCTGGGCCATTGGTGGGTGAGGTAACGGAAATATGGCCAGCAAAGAGCCAGGAAATTCAGCAGAAGAAAAAAAGCTGAGCAGGAAAATTGAAAAAAAAAGGAACGACTACGAAATGAGGAAAATTGCTTTAATTTAAAACTCGAACTGGTACCCAAAGCAGGAGCTATTAAATGGATAGTAGAAAGGATTATAATTTGATTTATCATATTTATACAACTTTTCCATTAGCTGTAGTAAACATAGAAAAACCCATAAAATACTCAACAAATTTCCCCTCGAGATTCTAAAAATTTTTAAAAATGTCTCTCCATACAAGGTATGAAATAACCAAGAATCTTGTATTGATGACCGTAACTGTTATAAGTTTTAAAATAAAACTTGCAATCTAACGAATATTTCACAATTTTTATGTGAAAAATCAAAGAAAAAGTATTTTTTTGTATTTTTTCTGGAACAAATTATATTTAATTATTTTTTCAGATTTGTTCGATAAGAAATAAAAATAAGAATCAAAAATGATTTATATCATTATCATACCGTAACATATTTCCCACACTTTGATTTATTTATTATGTTAAAATTCGCATTCATAGCTCTTGTTTGCGGTCCCTGATAAATACCACAAATAATTAAATTTGTAATAGGAAGACCTACAAATAAGCTGAATTTTTTTTAATGCCTCCATTTAAAGTCTGCAATCATACAAGAAAAACCTTAAAATATGCAGTGCTACAAGAGCATTTCGAAGATTACAAGCATTTCAGCGAGCGAATAGGGAGGGACACACACATTTCCATTCCTGGCAAAAACCGAAGTACCAATGGGTGTCCATCCCACTCAAAGTAGTTCAACATGAAGTACTTACATTTTCCGTCTTTTTTCTATCTCTATCTCTATCTCTATCTCTGGCTCTGGCCCTAGCTCTTCCTTTTGATATCTTTTTCCGCCCACCCATGTAGTTACTGCCACTATTCTTCGTTTTTTTCAGTCTCCTTTGGTCCTCGTACCACTTTTTTGCCATTCTGTTATTTTATTTTTTTCAGCTGTATTTAAAGCAAATTAAACAAAATTGCGCGCAATAAAACTTAATGGCTAATTAAATGGGATGGGATGGGATGGGATGGGCTGGACTGGGCTGGTCTCTGGGCTGGGCTGCCTGGGCTGGTTGGTCCGGTCCTGCAGAGCACATCCTCGTGGAGGGAGGATAACGAGGTTCGGTTCTCCTCTCGCCCCGGCCAGAGGAGGAAGATGTGCATCCCTGGCAGCAGCAGCTGCTTGCAATCGTTTTAGGGAAGACCTTTCTGCATAATTTACAAGTGGCAGGAGTCGAGCTAGAAACTCCCTCTCGTATTCTATGTTTTTCTCAGGTTTTTTGCTGCTTGTGTTCTACAATATTGGCCATTTGCACTAATGAAATTATCCCGTTATGGCTTTATACATGTGTAAGCAAGAAAAAGAAGGAGGATCGAAACGAAGAGGAGGTACTACTCGACCCAGGGAAATACATAAATGGGAAGGAAGTTAAATGTACAATTTCGGAATATAGCCAATATCAAGGGACTCGACAAATTTCGATTTGGAAAAGGACTGATTATATTATTATTATATTAGTTATATTGGAACTACTTTATTTCGCGAAGGTGGATTGATTTGATGGGCAGTGATTCGATCTGAATGATAATTCATAGCTTTTACGAAGAAATTGATTTGTCAGGAAAATAATAATTTATTCATAAATTTACCTTTGATATTGTATGGATTTGTTTCTTGAAGATATGTGCATTTGCTTACCTGGAAAATTCGAAAGAGATAAAATCGGTTAAATATAAATTGTATTATCAAGTGAAATATTTTCATGAAATCAGCGCGTATTATTAGAAATTAATACAAGGATTATGGTTATTCTTTCACCAAAGGATAATTCCACTAAGTTTCTTAATCATCATTTTCCTTTTTAGCTCTTCTTCGAGCTTAGCTCCTCGTCCTTGGCTACGTTACGTCCCCCCCTCCCGCTCCACCCCTCCATTATGTCACACTCTCGGCTAAACTCGAGCATAGTTCCCTCGACTTATTCACTGCCTTTGTTGTTTTATATAATTTTTATAATTTTAATTAGCCCGATGTTGGGACCCTGGCGGTTATCTTCTGAGCTGCCTGCCTTACGCCCAATTTCTTGGCTGCTGTCCCTCTCCCTGCCCTTGCCCCAGTCGCAGTCGCAGTCGCAGTTTCTGCTCTGCTCCTAACCCGAGCTGAGTTCTGTCTGTATCTGCTTCTGCTTTTGCTTTTGGCCCTGCCCTGCCCTGCCCGGGCCGGCTCCCTTTTTCCTATCTCTGGAAGTCTCCTTGGCAGCCAGCTCAGATAAGCGCGTTAAATTTCCAAATGGACAGCCAAGTGTCGGGCAGCCCGAGAGCAGCCCTGTAATCTGCATAAAGAGGTGGGGTGGGGAGACAGAATAAAAAGGGGGAAAAAAAAAGGAAAACCGAAGAAACCTCATGGGTAATTAGTGCATTTTAAACGTCTTTCGGTATTTGGTCTCAGCAGCAGGCAGACGGAATTGTGGTGCAAATTTTCCAGGCTATTTTAAGAGTTATGGGCATAGATAAATGGATTAGTCGGGGCCCCAGCTCTGGTTCCTTGGTTAGCGGCGCGCGGAGAGGGTAAGCCACACAACAAACTTGCAGAAGGGAGAGAAATATGGCCTCCAAAGATCCGCAGTAATGTCCAGGCCCAGTGCCCGCTACCCGGTACCCGGTACCCGTTCCGTTTCGTAGTTTTTTGTAAAGCGCAAAACGTAGTTCAAGTCACAGATCTGACTGGTAAACGCAGTCAAACGTGCGATAAATTCAAAGACCAAAGACCCAAGACCAAGAACCAAAGAAATGGAAATAAAAGGAACAAATGTTAATTGGTTTGTGTCAATCTTCGGCTCGCTCTAACCCTTCTGCAGACCCCTGGCTACCCCTGGCTACCCCTGGCTGCCCCTGGCCGCCCCTGTCCGCCCCTGTCCGCCCCTGGCCGCCATTTGACGCCCTGCCCCTTGAGAAATTCATTTTAATGTCTGGACAGATGAAGTTGTTTAGTTGCCAGCTGAAGCCTGGCGGTTTTTCCTCCTTTCTCCTCCTCCTCCTCCTCCTCCTCCTGCCCACCCCATGCTTGACTTTTGCAATTTTCATTTCAATTTCTGCGGCGTGGAGCCGCTGAAAGCGAAATGATGTTCGGACCATGGTCTATTAGAGACCCAACTCGGAACCGAACCGAACCGAACCGAGCTCCAGCAGAGCCAGCCACGTCCCACCTGCTCTCTGGTTCTCCTGATGATTCTCTGATTCCCCGATTCCCTGATAGTCTTGCAGTTTTGTGGTTCTGATTAGTTTGTTCTGTTCTGCTTTGCAGTTGTGCAGATACTCTGACGGAAGTGCGCGTGGCAAGTCCATTTTGAGTGGCAATTTCCTCATGAGAGATGGGAAAAATGTCCGGTCCGGTCCGGGCTGGGTGCTGGGTCACTTAAGGCGCATCTCTGTCTGGCTTTGACATCTGCCCGGGCCGGGGCTTATGAGTGAGTGCCTCGAAGCGGAAAAGTGCGAGGAAAGATAGTTCGATATGCAGGAAATGAGCTTTAGCCTTGGCTAAGAGATCATGGCCCGGTTGAAGCATGATGGGACCTCAGGTGGGGTAACCAGACGAAGATGTTACCATCTGTCTTTGGGGTCTTGCCGATCCTGTACTACTGTCCCCCTTGGGCTTCTCCTCCCGGACAAGTATTCGGTTTTCAAGGGTCTTTTGTGGTGCTCCTACTTCCTGATCTACGCACCTTTTCACCTCTTGACCAGAGTGTCCAGGGACAGTGCTCTAGGCCCCCAGTGCTGTATGCCCTGCCCTCATCACATTCATCATCTTACACCATAAATTATCCAAAAGAAGAATCTTACAAATACTCGCAATTTGTCATGCAAGAAGAAACACTTCCCGTTCCCCGTTCCCCTACCCCTACCCCTACCCCTACCCATACCCTTTTCCCTCCCCTCCTCACCCTTCCATTCATCAAATTCACTCTACACGAACTGTCTCCATGTTCTACCTGCATTTGAAAAATGATCAAAAAGCGAAAATGCCGAAAAGTCCACACACCGAAAACGAAACTGAAACCCCCCACCCCCCACCCGGCACTGCTCCCGTCTCGGGGCAAGTCAAATAGGCAATGGAGGAGCCGCCAACAGAACAGAGCTCGCTCTTGGGCTCTCTGCCCGTCCAGAGCCCATTCGCATTGCCATTTTCGGGTCGCAAATCCCTTCAACTTTTGTTTGATGTCCCTTAACTGTGTCCCCATGCCATACCATGCCATACCAACCCATCCCATCCCATCCCCACACATCCCATCCCAAGCGAACCCATTCGGTAACTTCCATCAGCGTCAGGGGATGCGGGCCGGGATGGCGACTGGCAACTGGAAACTGGCAAGCGGCGGTCTCCTTTAACCGCTCGACTCGACTCGACTCGACTCTGCTGGACTCTGCTGGACTGGACTGGACTCGCTTCAACTTGTTCCAAATGTCCGAAAATGTCCAAAGTGTCTGTTCAAATGTCCAGGGCGCAACTTTTATGGCCAGGCGGCAAAGTTGATTGCCCTCTTTGCGAAAGGGAACAAAAACCGAACCGAAATCCGAGTTGATTCGAGATGCACTCTGTGACAGAAAGTTGCGCTCAGGCTGATGCAGATGCAGATGCTGATGATGGTGATGGTGATGGGTATGCTGATGGTTTTGAGCATGGGACATGAGTAATTAACACCCACGTGATACGTGGATAGTCGATAGTGAGGAGAGCATAGCATAGTGGAGGCAGCAGCAGCAGCAGCAGCAGCAGCAGCAGCAGCCACTTGCAACCACTTGACACTAAGCCCTCCAGAAGCCCAAGTGGGTGTAGGAGGTGTTAAAAGGCCTCACAGCCAAGTCCATGGCTCATCTCGCTCTCGCCCTCAAACATTTACATGCTACAATGTTGCCTCAGGTCTGGGTTTGCCTGAGAGGATTTTGTTTGATTAACCCTAGAGATGGGAGAGTATTAGATGGTCAGCGGATTGCTTGGAGTAAGCTTCGGGAGGGATTCCTTAAGGACTCTCCCTGCATTGCGTCATAGAAAATAAAGATACCAGCAAATTAAGACAACCCCAAACACCGAGAGGGACTAGAAATGAAGTCTCCTACCCACTCGCTACACTCGTGCGCCAACCCCCGGCTCACTCGCTGCGCTCTCTAGCGCTGATATGAGTAAAATATCGGCTGACGACGACGACCCAAGACTTTTTCACTATGAAAATATTTTAATTAAATATATTTCTTATTTAAAATAAATGTTTTTCATATTTAAAAATAACGTAAATATAAAATAAATTATTTCATATTTAAAATAAATAAATTTCATGTTTAAAATAATTTATTTTATATTTAACATAAATATTTTCATAGTTACATTTTTATTTATTGATTTATTTTAAAGTGTTTTATACTTAAATCATATATGGGACGTATTAAAAAGACTTTTTAATACATTAATTTTTAAATCAAAGTGAACTCCATTTAACATCTCCATCTTTTATATTTAAAAGAGTAACATTCGATTTGAATATGGGTGTGTTTATTGAAGGAATTATTTGCTTGGACGACAACACGATTGATTTATTCGATAGTTGTTGATGAGGTTTCCTTTTTCCACATTTTGCTGAGATGGATTGGAGCTCTGAGCCAAGTGCAGGAATCCGATAGTTCCTTGATCTTTTGCCCACAGACTCCCATCTCGAATTCAAACGTCAAGTGCCTCGAAAACTGAAAGGAGCTCTCCGTGTACCCTTCTGCCTGCCTGCTGGCTGCTGGCTGCTGGCTGATGCCTTGGCCAGCCCCAGCTCATTCCCCATCAAGTGTGTGGTCTCTGGGATGCACTGCAGTGCGACAGTCGCTGATACGCACACTTCACATTGAATTTCCATTTGTTGTTGCCCAGTCCACAGTCCCCAGTACACGGTCCGCAGTCCGCAGTCCCTAGTCCCCAGTCCCCAGTCCCCAGTCCAAAGTGGCCAGGCTACTTGGAGCTGGAACTGTAGCTCTGTGCTGGCTGGGCCCTGGTCAGTGTCCGTTCCTGGTTTCGTTGCTGGCTTGCTCCGTTGATTTCCATCGATTTTCTAGACACTTTGATTGTTTTATTGTTGCATTAAGTGCTCGGTGGTAGGGACTGAGGGAGCCCCCGAGAGGTGCAGGGAGGTGCAGAGGTGGAGTCCCTGCCTTCTGGCCATTGGCGACCAACCACAAAAATGCAATTGACACTTTGGTGTGAAGTGCTTAGCTTAGCTCGTTGCGTTCCTTATGGCTGCGGGTTGCGTTCCTTCTGCTTCTGCTTCTACTTCTGCTGCCTCGACCGCCCCACCGGCCCCCGCCCCCCGCCCGACTGTCTGAATGTCTGAATGCCTGAATGCCTGAATGCCTGATTTCTGTTTAATAGATACATTTGCATCTGGAAGATGCGTCTTGGTTTTAGTCATGGCTTGGTTCATGGCTTGCTTCGTAGGCTTCGTATTTTTCCAGCTGGTTGCATGCCTCTGCTTGAGTGGAAAATTGTTTTTGGTTAATTCTTGGTTACTCAAGGAGCCAGGCCGCGGCGGAGGGAAGACGTCTGGCATGTCTGCGGTGGGCTCCTCGGGTAGGCTGTGCCCAGTGCCCAGTGCGCAGTGCCCAGTGCCCAGTGGATTGATAGTTTCTGTTGCTGCTCAATCGATTAGCGGGGCTGCGTTTCGAAGGGCTTTGTGATGATGGTTCTTGTGGTACTTGGGGTTTTGCGGGAAGTCTCAGCCGACTAGGAAAGTTACGGAGAAAGGGAACACTTTCAGCTGAATTGAGGGTTGAGCGTAAGGTTTCCCCCTAGAGGTTCTTATTGAAAACTTGCCGTTATTGCTTGAATTATACCTCTTTTAGCATGCGAGGCGAGTGAGCCGGGGGTTGGCGCCGGAGCGAAACGAGTGCCCAGGGGCATGCCTCCTAATTATTTATTTATTTTTTTAATTTCTAGGAAGTCTGAACACATTCTATGAGATTCTTAGACTGCTTGGAATGGGTTCTATTCAAAGATTATAACTAAAATCGGAAAGGTAGTTCTTGAAGACTTCAGATAAGGTATATCAATAAAAGGTGCAGTATTCTTCTACAGTTCCTCCCATAATTATATGTCACTTGTATGTGTATAGACTTTCGCTTTTGTTCAGCTTCATCCCGGGCAGAGGTTGTTCCTTTAAAACTTGCTCCAATACCGAGTACGAGCAAACTTAACCCACATAAGTACCTCTACCCAATATGGAGAGGACCCAGAAACCTCCCGCTTTCCGCCTCTTGCCCCCCCTGCGCCAATTTCCACACACAGACACAGAGACACATGGGGCAAGCCACTCATGCAGAATGCTGTCTGTCCGTGACAACAGCAGCTCAGGAACAGCACCGTCAGCAGCGTTGACAATGCCTGCTGGCGGAGGATGCAGTGGGAGGTGGGTGGGAGTGGGTAACCACTTGAACTGCCCCCCCCCTGTCCGAGACGGACGTGGATGGGGATCCACGGACTCTCATGCAGTGACTTTTGCTCCACATCGAATCGGTGCTGTTGTATAAACACACTCCCGGCTATAACTGTCACTGTCAATAGGCTGGTCCCCCCGCCCCCCTCTCAGCCACCACCCGCTGGAGTGCTCTCCGCCATCTCTCTGGGTGTACTATCCTGATGATTGCCAGCGCAGGATGTGACTGGAACAACATCCAACGTCCAACCGCGACTGAGCGACGGAGTGGCGGAGTGGTGGAGTGGTGGAGTGGTGCAGCGGTGGAGCGAGTACGAGTATATCGTTTGCAATCGAAACCATCGATGCCAAAAGCCTCTAGGCATTCGTGTCGAGGTCCAGGCACAGGCACAGGACCGGCACAGGACCAGCACAGGCACAGGCACAGTTATTATAGAGAGTCATTCGGCCGGACCAGGCTCCGGAGTGGACTCTGTGTCCAGCGTTGCATGCTTCGCTGTCCTTTTCAACGCTGCGGCTTAAACCGATTTTCTGTTTGCATAACGACACGTGGGGGCGAGGCGAGGCGAGGGACAGGCCCTGCCTGTGGTTCGGCTGTGGCTCGGGTTCGGGTTCTCGTTCTGGTTCTGGTTCTGGGACAGATGCGTTGGATAATTGCCGCAAGATTTGCCTCGGCGAGACATGAATAATTTCGCACGCAAATTATTTGCAATATTAACGCGCAGGACAGGGCCCCAGGACCCCCGAAACAGTCGGCGGACCGCAGAAGCGAATTTCAGCTTTCCATGCGGTGGGGGCATCATCACGGCGCACCTCTGAATGCGATGTGCGATGTGCGATGTGCGGAATCTCGGGTAATTGGGTGAGAAGAGGGACGGAGACTGGGCCGATGATTTTTGATTGTTTTGCGGTTGGAGGCTACCGCCTGGAGGCTGCGGTCTGTGCAGGCGACAAAGGTCAAGATGATGGCACAAAAAAAACCAAAAATGATTCATATTCAATGCTAATAGCCACATGAATTCGCATCAAATTGGATATTGAGCTGTATCCGAAAAGATTTACAGGGGCAGAAATATGACTGTCCCATATTATTTGGGGGAAAACAGAAAAAGATTGTCAAGCGACGAGGTACTAAGGCAAGGAAGAGAAGAGAAGAGAATCCCAAAGGAAACCTACAAGGAGCGGCGTCTCTTCTGGTTCTTCTGGGGAAGTCATCTCGTTACAGGGGTGCATACTAGAGCTCTGCACGAACAGGCAACCGAATCGATTTGGTGGAATTCGGTGGGATTCGGTAGGGTTCAGTGGGATACGATGGGATTCGGTGGAATTCGGTGGGATTCGGTGGGATTCGGTGGAATTCGGTATTCGATTCGTTCATTCAGTTCGAATCAGCCTCTCAGCGTCTCTCGTTACATCGATTCGCTACTTTTTACTGCTTCAGATCCGAAAATATCGGATGTTTTTTTCGTGAATACTCATTCATGCTCTAGTACTTAATTCCATAATAAAAAAACATCGGTTAGATCAATGAAGGAATCGAAGCCCCCTTGAATGTTTTCAATCCATTAACGAACGCTGCGGAGCCTCCGGAAGGCCTTTTCACACACCCACAAACCAAAAGGCAGCCCACACGTGAATTTCCATTCCATTCCATGGGTTAAGCCTTTCTGCCGCATGTGGCAGCATTACTCGGCACATTAACACCTTTCCACCGCTAACAGATCTTTTCCCCTCACCTACTCGTACCTGTTGTTCTCTTTCTCCGTCTCAATTCATTCTTCTCTCTCTCCCTCTCTCTCTCTCTCCCTCCCTCTCTCTCTCTTTGTCTTTCTCTGTCTGGCAATCTCTCACAACTGAAATTAACAAAATTTAACGCATCGCAAATTTTTAGCGCTTCTCTTTTTTTTTGTGCTTTTTGTTTTGTCAACGTGGGCAGATGGCAGGGAAATGGGTGCGGAAAGGGGTGGGGATAGGGTGTAGGTATGGGCATGGGCATGGGCATGGGCATGGCGGAAAAGGGGAGACAAAGTTGCGCCTCCGCAGACGAGACGAGGCGCGGACAGCAGGCAAAAGCGAAAAAGCGCAAACCAAGCTGAAAATTGCTTAATCCTGCTGACAAGACAGACTAGCACTGGAAATGGGCAGGGAGATGGAAGGGAGGGGTGCGGTGGGGTGCGGTGGGGTGGGGTGGTGGTTCGGGGGAGGGAGCACTGGAGCAGGCCAGGTCCAGACGATGCGCCGCCGCGACCAGAGATGTGTTTGAGAAGAGCCGCCCGCCCGCCTGCCCGCCTGGGCTCGGGCATCCTGACAGCGGAAGAGAGGGAGAGGGCCTGGTGGAAAGAGGAAGCTGGAGACCTGCCGACTGCACGGGACGCAGGCACGGGCACGGGCACAGGCACAGGCACAGGCACAGGGTAGACTTGCTGACAGAGGGCGTTGCAGCGCATAATTATGCATACAAGACGAAGAGAAGCAGGAGCAGGAGCAGGAGCAGGAGGATGGACGATGGACGATGGAAGATGGTGGAAGATGGAAGATGGTGGATGAAGACAAGAAAGAAGGCGGCCTCGCCTCACTTTCGGGGTAATAAAGCAATGCATCACTCGAATGCAGTCGGAGGTCCAGAGGATACCCCATACCATACCTCCATAGCCCCTCCCGATCCCCACCCGATCCTGAGGTCCAGTCCACGGTCTGGGGACTCGTGTAGAAATTGTTGACGCATCGTAACTTTGGTTATTTGTGGCCTTGAGCATCAAATGCTGTAATTGAGTTTCGTGTTTTATGATTATAGTTTGCTAGCTTTATTAGCCAGGATCCCCAGCCGGAGTCGCGGCTGGGGCTGGGGCTGGGGCTGAGGCTGAAGCTGAGGCAAAAAGGGTTCGGGCGCGGACCCTACTCGAATAGAAATGTTTTTCGAGTGGTATTTCGAGTGGCTCCAAAGTTCGCTCTGATCGTATAATTAGAATGATGAGGCATTGGCTCTCAAAAGCCTTTAACACTCCACTGTGTAATTGAATAGTTTATGGGCAGCCTCATGAAAGGAGCCTCATAGTGCTGGCTGTAAATCATTCGGGCGGCTATGGTCGGGGCGGTCCTCAAGGGTTTATTATCGTTTGGGCATTTATGGCTGGACATACATATGCCAGAGGGGACATCGCACGGATATGGTGTCCCAAGGGCAGGTTCCATTGATTATTTATTTTAAGTAGAATTGTGGAGGATCTGGCTAATATGCAAAAACACAAAAAAAATAACGAAGCTTAGTTACGACGAGCCCTTGGGACATCCCAATCCCAATTATCTGCAGTGTCATCCACAAATATCTTATCTGGCAGATCACCAGCCGGAACCTAGAAGAAACAATTTCCGGTGGTTGTCACTTTGACACTTACCTCGGAAGGGTAGCCCGTGATGGAAACTCTAATCCTACCTAGAGGATTCTGCTCCAATCAATCGTGATGCAATGGCTGACAGGCCATGAACCGCATCTCTCCGATTTCCAATCGTTCAGATTGTCACACATTAAACCCCCAACACCACGGAACCCCCCTTCTTGAATTGGTTCGCAGGAGAAAGCCAAGCCCCAGCCCCAGCCCCAGCCCCAGCCCAAGCCCCAAGACTTTGACCCACAGTATGGCTAATTATAACATTTTCGTTCCATGACCAATTCACGCAGAGCCAAGCCAGGCGACATCATGACTTCATTGCCATTGTTTTTATCGGTTCGCGAAATCGGTGGGCTCCGTGGAA
This sequence comes from Drosophila helvetica, assembly GCA_963969585.1. Lineage (NCBI taxonomy): Eukaryota > Metazoa > Arthropoda > Insecta > Diptera > Drosophilidae > Drosophila > Drosophila helvetica. Next base: position 60,195,782 of record OZ018401.1, read on the forward strand.
AATCTCATGAGCGGGCACACATCATAAATGTCAGGCTGGCGAGAATTATGACACACACACACACACACACACACACACACACACAGAGAGAAGGCAGCCAGAAGGAGCAGTGCGGGCGAAGGTGAACTGAACGGGAGGGAGTCCATAGGGTGGGAGAGGTGAAGGGGAAGCCTTATGAAGTCGTACAGGCAATGGGGGGGTCGGCTCATATCTGAACTCAAGATTTCGTGGTCCGTGACCATTTGGAAATGTGATAATTGCTGGCAGCCAGGCTGGATAGCAGGCTGGCTGCCATGGCAGCCTGGCAGGCAGGAGCTGTAATGAGGCATAGCCAAGAGGTTCGGTTCGGCTGGGGTTCGCTGGGTTTTCCCCGACACCAAAGTGCAGCTGGGCTTGGCTCCTGTGAGTTCTATTTCTGCCCCCGACTCCTGACTCCGACTCCGACTCCGGCCCCACCTCCGACCACTTCTTTCTCCGCTTTATCTCCGCCTCTGTCGCGGCTACTGTTGCACATTTCGCATTTAATGTGACAATGTCACTTTGTTTGTGCCTCTTTGCTATCTGACTGTTAATTTCCAAGGCCCGAGTCTCGGTCTCAGCCGCAGTCTGAGTCTGAGTCAGGGCAAGTTCACACTCTTAATTGGATTTGAAAGTGCAGCAGGAGACATCAGTGGGAGCAGAGCCAGGAGAAGACGAGTTGACACCTTCTCTGTGGGACTGGGACTGGGACTTGGCCTGGCACTGCGGCTACACCCTTCTTTCTCTCTGGCCATCCACACGGAAAACTGATTAGATTCGGTTCCTGTGAATGGGGTTAAAGCCACTCGTTGTGTTGGGTGTTGGGGCCTTCCCCCCACTTGTACCCCAATTTCCAGCCGGCACAATCGAGGAAGATGATCCCTTTCCGTGTGCCGTCGTTTGAATTTGAAATAACCACTGACGCAAATTGGCAATTGTTAATTTTGGGAAAACCGCAGAATGGAAAAGCTGCAACCGCAGAAATGCGCTAAATATCGCATTGATTCGATGTGATTGCCATTAAATGGCAATGGTGGTTAAACTGACAGTTGATTGGAAGGCCCATCAAAGGGCTCATCGAAGGTGTTGCTCTGTATAGATGTGCAAAGAGAAAATTAAATAAAAAATAATAATAATAGCTGGCAGCTGGCAGAAGTCTCGAAACGCTCAAGAGTCCAAGAAGATGAGTGATTGACTGCATGAATGGACGGACGGATGGATGATGTACGAACGGATTGATTGAGTGGAGGCTGGGACAGAAATTCTCTTTACTCTTGATATATGTTTGAGCCGCAGCCGCAGCCAGAGATATATGTACATATATGTATGTCTGGATGCAAATATGAGTATTTCTTCATGCCACTTACTTTTTCATATATCATTTCTGCGGGTGGGTGGGTGGTGGAGGGAAATGCTAAAAGTGCATCGGGTATTGGGTCAACATTGAGTTGCACTTTTAAAGCGGACCTCAGTGGCTGGGCCATCAAGGGGGTAAGCGATACTCGTAAATCGTTCTGAAGAGCGCGCAAACAAATCGAATGAGTGAAAAGCCAATGAAAACAGAAGTTTCCATTTGATTCGATTTCGTTTCACGACACTCCGCCCCTTTCCATTGCCCGATGGCTCGATGGCTCGATTGCTCGATTGGTCGGGTGGCAGCAAAACAATTGAGAAAGCCGCAAAACCACACAACAACAAAATTAGTTACAAAATCTAATCAAAAGACCCCGAGGCGCCAATGACAACAGCAACAACCAGAACAGCATGTAATTACATGGGGGGGAAAACTACGATACAGCAACAGCAACAGCAACAGAAATAACAAATCGAACCAAGCCAAATAGCAGCAGCAGCAGCAACAGCAACAGAAAATCGAAATTGAAAATTAATTTCAAATTAATTTCAAATTCACAAAAGCGATAAATTTTGCGCAACACAACGCAACACTCGTGACACACACAGAGGCACAGACACACAGATACACAGCCACACAGACACACACATCGAATGGGTTTCGGGGTCTGGGGTCTGGGGTCTGGGTCTGCTTTCCTGGGTGTTCGACCTGTAAACGTCGAAAAAGGCTTGTAATCAAATAAACAGACAAGGCTGTCGATTGAAAATTGCCCTACTCAGAGTCGGGCGGAACAGAAAGACAGAGAGGGACATAGAGAGAACATATGCGAAGCTCGAAACACCCTTAGATCATTTTGAAATAAATTAAATTAAATTCAATTAAAATTAAAAGCTATTGAAGAAGTTATCCTGTTCTGAATTTATATATTCTTTAAGTGCATTCTTTGAATATTTATATTCAGGTGTGATATTAATATTTGCCTATTTATTTAAGGGGTAACTTTAAGCAATAACCAGAAGTACGAGTCACTAGCGCAGACACACAGAGTGGCAGTCAGAGTCAGAGACAGAGACAGAGAGTGTCACCAGTACACTACTACAATTTGCCATTTGCATGAATTTTCATTAGCCGAAAACAGTTGGGAACCGACCCACTGAGCCCAGGTTTCGGGCTGAACAAGGGGCCGGGGAGGGGACGCCCCCCAAAAGCAATTATCCCAGAGAGTGCGAGCAGAGAGCGAGAGAGCTGCAGCTGAGGTGCATGTCAGTCAGTCAGTCAGTCAGTCAGTTCGCAGACAAAAGCCCAATCCAATCCAATTCCAGAGTGTTGAGTGCAGACCATTGAAAACACTGTGTGGGAGATTGCCGCCCCGACATCGGTTCCATGGACGCCATGGAGCTGGGCTGTATATTGGGCAGCTCTCAGGATTAGTTGTATATTTCGTGGCAAGTCAATTATTTACAATCTGTGATAAGCTTGTGGCCAATCGCCATATGCTCATCATAAACGTACAAAACTGCCAACAGATATGGCAGATATGGCAGGAGCCCATCGAGCCATCGACCTTATCAATGCAGTTGTCTGGGTGTTATATCAATGCAAAGCCACCCCCTAAAAACAAACGGACTGGCCTGGCCTGGATCGTAATTGCGAAACTCAGCGTGGCATAAAAAAGAAAATAATTTATTTTTATGGCGATCAACGGAATTCCAGAAAAATCATTCTAGGTACAAACAATATACACATGCACATACCACTGCAAGTACGAATATACATATGTATGTGTATAAAAAACCTTTGCATATTTTTGTGCAAATTTAATTGCACATTTGCACGGCCACATAAAATAATGACAAAGGACCAGGCGGACTAGCGACAGAACAAAAAATTAAATGCAGATATATATGTATATACACATATGTATGTATGTATGTATCCGAATATTCCCAAAAATGTCCATGGGAAAAATTTGCTTATTTGTTAAGTTTTATCAGGCTGCAAGTGAAAACAACACTAAAAGCAATGTAGCTGTCCGCGGAATGGTCTTTGAAAACAACACCCCCCGCCCCCCCACTGGGATACAATGGGAACTGCAGAGAATTAGTGGATACATTTCTTGTATAATTTTTTAATTTTTTACACTTTTTGCAGATATTTCTGCGGTATTTCCTTGTAAATATCATAATTTTTCTATCTATTTTCTAACTATGGCACACATTTTGTAGGAGCCTGTCCCAGGATATTTTCCCACTGTTCCCTGCCATATGCAAATGTGAGCAGAATTGCATTATTATTTCACACCCAGAGCAGAGGATCCGGAGCCCACAGAATACCGAATCGAATCGAATCGAATCGAATCCCATTGCCACCCACCAAACGCATTTTGGTATGTAAATATTTTGACGCGTGTCCGGACCATGGACCCATGGACCCGGCCCTAGCACCATGGCTTGGCTTGGGGTGAAACTGCGATTGGTATTGGTATTGGTATCGGTGCCAATATTTGCCAGTTTTTTGTTTAATTAAAACATTTTCTCCAATATTTTATGTGGGCTGTGTCCAGCCAATGGAGGGGGGAAACGAAATGCAAATTTTCATTGCACAGGTAGCGCACAAATGCAATCCGCATGAAATATTTAAGCCAAACAATTATGCCAGAACGGGTCCGGTCCGGCCATAGATGTAATAAAATATATTCTTATTGCTGGTGCTATTAACTTTCGGATTTTCAATTGGTTTGAGGATTTCCGTGGCCAGAAATCGAGAATTAATTGAAAAGAATTCCGAATGCTGCAAATCTATTTTTGTTTAGTTTTTCCTTCCTCTCTTTATAATTTATAATTATAATTATAAATAGTTCCAAATAATTTGTAATTTGTTTCTAGAGTGAGAAAATGAAACCATTTTCCTAGGCGGATAGTGTCGAAAATTATAGCCTTTGGCAGAAGGGTAGATCGAGCGTGGAAGGTAAATATTTTGTATTCCTTTTATTTAATCAGATTTCAATGCTCTCAAGTGACTTTCTAAATCAAAGAATAAGCCCAAGAAAACTATCATCGAGCTGATCCGAGCTCTTTCTTGTCTCCATCAATGGCGTTCACTTAATCGGACCTACTAAACCGAGCCCATTATCAAACAAATTGAAAGATAAACTTAATTTGCGTAGCATAATCCGAGCCATAAAAACAATGCCACTATTCCCACACACACCCACCCACACCCACCCACACACACATTGTAGGGTCGGGTGTCGGTGTCGGTCCCATTAAAACCCTAAGCAAAAATACAAAAAAAAACTAAAAATAAAAATGAAAATAAAAATAAAAAGAACCAAAACCAACCAAACAAAACTCTGCCATAAAGTCCATTAGTGGCCGTTTTGCATACGCAATGGCCGACTGGCCGACTGGCCGACAGACTGGGCCGGGGCCTAGAGGAAGCTAAAATTGCGGTCAATGTGACAAGTTGGCAGGGTCCCGGTCCAGAGAGCGGCCAGAGTTGCCAGAGCAGCCAGAGTTGTCGGGTGACCAACGCTGAGAGTGGTGGCGGGGGTGGGGGGGGGGGAATGAAAATGAGTTGCTGAGGCTGTAAAACTCATTTGGTGGCTGATAATTGCGTGCGTCGTCGGTTACAGGAGGATGAGGGGAGGGAGGGGAGGGTAGGGTAGGGGCGAGGATGGACGAGAGGCTGTCAAAAAATCAACTAAGTAAACGGGTGGTGGGGGGGTATCTGACCGCAGCAGGGGGGAGGGGGGTGGAGCGATGAGGGCTGGCAGTCGTAAATCTCATGAGATGCAAGTTTGCGCTTGGGCAAGTGCAAAGTAAATTGTGTGGCATAAAGTGTTGGGAAATGCAGCTTTAGCGAAGAGAGAAAAGTCTCTGGGTGAAGGGCCCAAAGCTACAACTAATATTGACTTAAATTATTACATTAATTTAGGTAGGGCTTTTGCGAAATTAATCTGCGAAAGTGTTGTGGCGGCATCCAGGTAATACTTAACGTTTCCTTAGGGAAAAGAACTGTCTATTGAAAGCAGTTCTTGCGGATAAACCCTCCACTATCTGTGCATGTATTAAACTAAATTTGGAGAGCGAATTCTTAACCAATTTCTAAACAAAAGTTCAAACGGAAAGTCTCTTCATCGCTCACCTGATTCTTCGTGTTCTCTGTTGAGCGACAACGTTGACACATCCCCAGGGGGGCTTATTTCCGCTGGCCCAGTCACTCCTTCATCATCGTCATCCTGCTCCTGCTCCTCCTCCTCCTCCTCGTCCTCATTCTCATTGTCATCGTCGGTCCGATGGCTGCTGTCGATGCGGCTGTCAATGGCAGGGCTGCCATTGCCATTGCCAGCGCCATTGATGACCTCGATGACACTCTGGACCGAATCCATCGATGACGTGGCAGATACCAAAATTGGTGTTGTTATCGGGGTCGCCGCCGTGGCCACCGACGACGCTGATGAGGATGTCGACGGGGGCCCGCTGAGCAGGCCATTTGACTCCTTTGGCTGCTCGCCCTCTGCCTGCTGCAGGCGCCCCTCGTCGGGCAGCTGATGGCTCTCGAAATGCAGGTCATCCAGCTGCAGCTCGGGACTTGGGTCAATGCTGGAGGTCTGGGCTTGGACAGCGGGTGCCACATTCGGTAAATCGACGCTGGCCAGTGTGATAATTGGTTGACTCTCCACCTGCTTCTGCTTCTGCGGTGGCTGCTGCGGTGGCTGCTGCGGCGGCTGCTGCTGCTCCACACCCAAAATGATGCGCTCTAATGGCTTTGGGGGCGTCGTGTCCTGGCTGCTGCGTCGCTGGCTGGGCGTGGGCTTTGGCTTTGGTCCACTCCCAGTGGCACCTCCTGTTCCTGCTCCTGCTCCTGCTCCTGTTGCTGGCAGCTCGCTGCGCTTGCTGGGCACTGGTGGAGGCGCTGTCTTGGGCTTAATCAGAGTTGGGGACAGTTTCGGCTTGTTTGTGGGCACAGGGGGTTTCGGCTTGGGCTTGGGCAGGGGAGTGGGAGTGGGAGTGGTCTTGTTCTTGTTCTGCTTTTTAGGTGTTTCGATGATGTGTTTGTGCAGGACATAGCCAAGGTCGTCTTCGAGGGCAGGTGAGAGGAGTCCTTCCTCTTTGTTCAAGGCCTCCTGAATGAGTTGGATTTCTTGATCCATGGCCCGGATGCCATCCTCCATAACATTCACTTTGGACTCTGCCTCGTCGAAGGATTCCATCCCGACTGTGACTTGTTCCTTCACAGGCTTGTCCTGCTCCTCCTTCTCATTGACATCAGCTGCCACGACTGGTTCCTCCTCTTCTTCGGCTGGCCTATCTTCGGAAATTTCAACACCTGCACCTCGCCCATCCTGACTCTCGACCTGCTCAAAGGCACTCAGGTCGAATCCCTCCTGGTCATCGACCTGCTCCAGGTTGTACAGCTTCTCCGCCTCCTTCTTGACCTTCTGGTAGCTCTCGATCAGCTTCTGGGCCTCCTCTTCGAGACGCCGCTCCTCCTCCGTTTTCTTGAGGAGCTTGGCCCCCTTCTTGGCGGCCGCTTCCTTGCTCTGCTCCAGCTTCTTGGTCACCTGCTTCTCGCCATCCTTGGTCACCGTCAGAGTCTCGCTGAGCTCCCGCTCCAGGGTGGCCCCGGCCCCCGACGTGGATGGGGTGACGGCGTCACCTCCCCCGTTGAGGGTCTGCTGGCCCTCCAAGTAGGATTCCTGTTCGGTCTGCTCGCACTCGGTGTAGGTGGACATGCCTCCATTCGCGGACAGCTGTAGCTGCTTGCCACATTCGGATAAGGTCAGGGTACCCCTCTCGATACTCTGTTTATCCTGTGGGTCTTCCAGGCGCTCCCTCAGACGCGTCTCCGCCGAGACGGTGGCAGTCAACGGCTGCAGTTGCAGCTGCTCGTCTCCGTCTCCGTCTCCATCTCCGAGCTCGAGGTCGAGCTCGAGCAGGTTGTCGTTGCTGCTGATCTTCTTGAAGCGGGCACTGCTCGACTTGGTACCGGCGCTGGTCACCAGCTGCTCCTCTCCGGTCAAGGCATCCTTTGTTCGCAGTTCGCTGAGGGTCTGCTCCTCGCTGAGGACTCTCCGCTCCTCGTGAATGGTTGTGGTCGATGTTGCCAGGGGTGCGGATGCGGATGCGGCTGTGCCATCCCCTCTCTCCTCATACGACTGCAGCTTGAATGCAATGTCTGGACTAAAGCTGGAGATGCTGGAGCAGCTGCTGGAGGAGCTGCTGCTGCTTGTCTTGGTGGTTGTCACCCGGGTCGTTGTGGTCCTCTGGGTCTTCACGGTGCTGCTCTCCTGAACGGAGCTACTCTCCTGGATCGAGCTGCTGTTGCTGCTGCTGCTGCTGTTCTCCTCCTGGCTGGATTTGCTGCTCGTCTCCTTGTGATTCGTTGTGGTCTTAGTGCACGATTTGAGACTCTCCTCGACAGGGCTCTGGCTCTGGCTCTCTCTGGCCAGGGCTGTCTTATCGTGTGCGTCATGGGCAGTAATCTTATCGACATTCAGCTGGGTCAGACCGCCAGCGTTAGCCTCCATGTTGGACGTCGGTGGTTGCAATTTCTTCAGCTCCTCCGGCTTGACAATGGTTCTGTGGGGGCGGAGCAGAGAGAAAGAACTTCAATCAGTCAGTGAACAAATCGAGTCAATTGAGTAATCATAATTATGGCCTCTGCTTATCGGTACATTCCGATATGCTAATTGGCTCTGTTTCTGTTCCCCTCGCCCCTCGCACCTTGCACCTCGCACCTGGCCTGGCTGAGCAACAACGAACGGAAAACGGAAATCGAATGTCAGTGGAGACAGGTTCTGTCGCCGATCGAACCTTTGCCCAACGTTTCCAAAATAACACTGACATTTCTCCATAACTTGTTGCCATTCCGGAGCACCTTATCGGCGGGCGGCTAGCGGCTAGCTCTTGTGCCGGGGCCTTTATCAGTGTGTTAGTAAACACACCGGCATTTTGTCTTATCAGTTATTGTTTTTCTATTTTTGTTTCTTTTTTTCTCTCATATTTTTGTGGGTGTTTTGCCCCCTTTACCCTCTCTCTTGTCCCCTCTGCTGTGTTGCACACAATCTGCCCATTCTGCCCATTCTGCCAATATGTGTGTCGTTTTTTTCGCAACAATCACTTCTGGATGATACGGTAACAAAAAGCCCCTCTGCACTGGCTCGTCAGGCAACCTATGGACCCATCTATACATCGGTACATCTCCACCCCAAATGGTGCCTGAATGATGATCGTTGATCGTTCTATATACATATAACACTAGTAGACTGGTGCGCTTCGACACTTATCCTTAAAAACCATACAGAATGACACAAAATTAAGTGAATTAGGCGTTCAAGCACATTGTGTGTGTGTTGGCCAAATTTGTGATTTTTTTGACTGGTTTTTACTTTTGAGGAACTTATTTATAGAAAAGTAAGCAATTTTCTTTTTAAAAGCCTTGCCACATACTCTGTGTATCATTTGAAAATGTGGGAGCACGCGTTCCGGCGATAGCCTCTTTATAGTATAGATAACCGATCGAGTATACTGCCCTAGCCAAGCTCCTAGCTAGCCCATTAGAGTCCTTGTGGATAGAATGGTTTTCCTTGAAATGCTTACCCATTTGTCAGCGACTGCGGTTCCAGAGATGAGAACTCCTCCTCGACCTCGCCGATGGTGGGCAGCATGTTCGAGTGCCAGAACATATTGAAGTAGGCCTCGGAGGGTCCCGGACCATTGATCAGTTCGGGGGGCCCCAGCTTTTCGCCGTCCTCACAGATGTACTCCCTCTCGGCGGCATCGACATCGTCGTCCTCGTCCTCTTCCTCGCCGCTGGAGCTGGAGTAGCAGGTGGTGGTCTGGTTGTCGTCGGCGATCTTCATGCACTTGCCCACGACCAGGGGCGGGGGCGATTCTCTGGAGAGATCAGCTGCCTCGGCCGCGGCGGCCGCCAGGAGCGCCGTAATATCACGTTGGGGCTCGGGGGAGGACTCGAATTTGGAGGTCTCCTGTTTGTGCACCAGATCGAACAGACTTGGCAGCTTGTCCTCGTCCTGAGTCTTACTCTCGTAGGTCTGGATCTTGAAGCGTATCTCGCAGTTGCTGGTGGGGGAGGGTGTGCCCACTGGCGTTGTGCGGGGTGTGGCCGGCGGTGTGCCGGCTTGCTTGAAGGTCTGCATGCTCAGCGTGGGCTGCTGCTGTGGCGGGGTCGTTGGCAGCATCTGCAGCTTTGGTATCTGTGTCTTCTGGAGCGACTGCACCCGCTCTGGGGGCTTGGGCTTGGGTCCCTTCGGCGAGCGTCCGTTGCTGCCGCTACTGCCATTGGAGCTGAGGCTCTCCAAGGAGTTTGTGTTCGAGTTGGCAGTGGAGTTGGAGTGGGAGTGGGAGTTGGAGCTGCTCTTGGTGCTGCCATTGAGCAGGACGGGAATGAAGGTCCGTTCGGGCGTCCTGGTGGGGGCCTCTGCGGAGTAGGCTCTCTGGAGAGGCGGTCGCCCTTGAGTCAGAACGGGGCTGGACTCCTTCGACTTGCTCCGGTACAGGTTCAGCTTGAGGTCTGTCTCGGATTTCTGCTTCTGCAGCAGTCGGGGGATGCTGGAGCTCGTGCTTGGACTGGAAGTGGGACTGGAAGTGGATGTGGACGTGGACGTGGAAGGAGATGCCATGTGCTTGGACATGTGGGGTGACTTTTGCGCTGGTGGGGTGACTACGGGAATGCGAGATTTGAGCTGCGGCGACTGTTGCTTGAGAGGTGGCATCTGCAGCTTGATCTCCCCCTCGGTCTTGGCCCGCGAAAACTTGGCCTTCGGTATTTTGGTAGAGCTCGGATGCATTTCCTTAACCTCATTGCTGGGTGTCCTCGGGGAGCTCAACTGGGGAAGGTCCCTCCTCTCATTTGTCGGAGTCGTGGGGGACTCTGCAACGGGCACGGACACGGACACGGGCACGGGCACCCTAGGCGGAGCCACTTCAATGGGCAGCTTACTGGGCGCTGGCATCTTGCGGGGCATGGGTATTATGGATCGCTTCTTCGGCTCTACTGTGGCCAATTGGACCCTCGGCTTGGGCGTGGGCGTGGTCGCGGGCGTACCCTCCGGACTCTTCAGCTCGACATTCTCGTACACGTTGACCTTCTCTGTCCTGAACTCCACATTTTCATAGTTATTGCCGGGTATGAGTAGCTTCGGGTGTCCTAGAGTCTGCTCCAGGTGGAACTCCTCCTCCAGGAGGGTAAACGGCTTCAGCACCTTGGCCAGATCGTGGCCGTTGAGACTGCTGGCGACATCCGTGTCCGAGGAGTAGTTGGACCCCATCGAGAACTTGTCAATGACTGTGGATATGGTGCTGGCCGTGTCGTCCGACTCGGAGCCCGCCTTCATGGACTCGGCGAAGAGGTTTATGTAGTACTCGGCATCCGGCGGCGGCGTTAGGGGCTTCTCTATCACCAGCTGCACCTGGTTGGGTTGGGCGGGCGGCTCTCGGGAGTTCTGGCGCTTCACCAGCTTCCTTGGCGGCACCGGGGGCGGTGGCGGGGGCTGGGCATTCAGTGTGATGGAGAGCTGTTCCAGCTGCTGTTGGTCCTCCTCGCTGGGCGGCTTCTGGCCGTGACCGTTCCTCACGATCAGCTTGATGGCCACACTGTCCTTGAGGCAGCGCACACAGTCGATGCGCGTCATCTGGCAGACCTCACGGCCATCGATGCTGACGATCTCGTCGCCCTCGCGCAGGTGGCCCCAGCTGGTGGCCACCTTGGAGGCGGGACTCTCAGCAGCGCAGGATTGTATGTAGAGTTTCTGGACCAGCTCGGTGTTCCGTGTGCCCCCCTGGAACTTCAGGCCGAAGCCCAAGCGCTCCCCCGGCAGACGGTAGACCGTGACGTCTTCCCCCTCTATGACTATCTGCTGGCTGGGGTGGTTCTGCTGCTCCTCCTGCTGTCGTCGCTGCTGGAGCAGCTCCATCTCGTTGATGGTCAGCACTGTTATGAACGAGGAGGAGGAGTGGGGGTCCACGGAGCTTTGCCGCTTGACTAGCGTCTTCAAGTGGCTCGAGTCTTTGGTGGACGATGTGGGATCATCGACTTCCACAACCGTCACGTAGTCATCATCACTGGTTGCTGTCTTGGCTCGTGCTTGGCTTTGTGCTGCTGTTGCTGTTGTTGTTGTTGCTCTTTTTGTTGCTGTTGTTGTTGTTGTTGAGGCCATTTTGTGTGTTCATGTGGCAGATCGCTTGTGCACTGGCTAAGGTTTCAGTCTCCAATAAAGCTTTGATGTCGCTGGAAGTAGAAAGAAACCAATTGCTGTTTAGTCAAGTAATGAACCATAATGTCACATGTAGATAATGTAATTTTGTGGGTGTAGAATTCATGTAGTAATCCCAATTCCAGCGATCCCCGAAACCGATAAATGTTTTACTATCGATATCGGAATAGACGCAAAGACGCAGAACACTTGTTTACACCGGCAAACGCAGGTTCAGGGAAATCAATCAAATTATGGAAAACGTGAGGAAAATGGAAGAGACTTGATGCTCATATTTGTTTCTTATTATTTTCAGGCAGTTCTTTGAAGAGCTTTTTCTTCCTCCCATATTTCCAGTGGTGTTTTATGGTCTCAGAGGTTCACAAAAATGTTTTATCTAATGATACAATTAGCTTAGAATAGTTTTTTAAGTTCTTATGCGTCGAAATCTAATTTTTTAATTTGCTAGTGGTTTACCCCTATGCTTATCCACTGTAAATAGCCTATAAGTCTTCGTCATATGGCTGTTTTTGGATTATTTAAAATCTCCGATAGCCTAGGGAGCCCGGACTTGACCCTGGTGCAAAAGAAAAACGGATCTGGGGCCGTAACTAAAGTCGTGTCAAATCGAAATAGGTATCTATGTATCTGAAAACTCTAAAGGTCAAAGCTGGTTTATCATAATACTCGATGGCTGCAACTTCTGCAGATAACATTGTGTTAGCCACAGGCCTATGGGCTTCTGCTGCATTCCCATTGACTGAAGGAGGCTTGGAAACAAAGGGTCTGGCCATATTGTGAATCATTGTGTATTCATGGCTGCCCAAGCATGTAATAAGCTGATTAAATTGATCTGGGGTGGCTGTGCTATAGAATGGGGGGGGGGATGCTCCATGCTGTTGCATGTTATCCGAGCGATAACACAACAAGAAGGATGAGTCGATATAATTATCTTTAATTCAAATAGAAGGAGGAATTATTAAGGAGAAAAATCGTGTGAGAAAAGGAAATGTAAGTGGGTGTTTGCTCAGGGGAATCTCTTCTCTTTTTCACAATATTTTCCTATCGATAAAGGTATACTTGGGAATGCCGGAAATTCCGCCTTTAACCATATCAAAATACAGGAAACTTTATTCCTTCTTATCGATTCCACTCGCTTTTTGGCTTTTTAAATTTTTTCACCAAATTCAAATTGATTTAAATTGTACAAAAAGTTGCACAAATTCTACTAATATTGTTCTTTAATGTGTCTTTCCATGGTAACATGTAATTTGGAAAACTCTTTGAAAAGGTCGAAATGAAAATTCATAAGAAATTGAAGTACACACTTTTCCTCTGGTCTCCTCTCATCAAACTAATGGCTTTTACTTGGCTTTTCACTGCCCAGATTCGGTTTTTTTTTCGGTTTTGTTGCTTTCTGTTTTTCATCCATCTGCCATGTTCCACTGTCAACAGAGCTGGAAAAATTTGTTATTTATGCACTTTGTAGCGCCAAAAATTCTCCGGCGGCACCTGTCAGTCAACACTTGGAACAGCGCACAAACAGTTCGAGGGGAGTCCCTGGGCAGCCAAAGGCAGAGCTATCTGGGGATGGGGCATGGGGCATGGGACATGGGGGAGGAGCTGGAGCTGGAGCTGGAGCAGAGAGAACTCTGGATGGACAGTGGCGACTGACTGGCAGCCGTTGACGTTGCGCATAGAAGGCAAACGAAATGGAGAAATGAAGAGGGGATGGGATGGGATGGGTTGGGTTGGTTAGATGAATGCCAGTCAAAGAATTTCTCGCGATGAGGCCCTCTCCTGAATGGGGCTGACACACTTTGAGCTTTTCGGGGAGAATGAGGAATGAGGATGGGGATGGGGATGCGGCTGCTGACCAGAGACGGGAAAAGACTGAGCAATAAGTGCTCCCTGTCTAATTGAAGTCAAGTGTGTTACTGTTGCTGTGAGCAGCATTTATCAGATACATAGCGACCGAACAAACCTCAACAAAAAAGCAGAAGAAACCGCTGAAGAGCAGAAATAGTACTTTACGGCCCAACAGAAAAAAGAAAATTGCTTGAAGCTCTCTCTCTCCTTAAGCCTCCTTCGGAGCCCTAACCAAACTGTCTGCCACATCGTCTAAAGGTAACAATTTATATAATGAACTGATTTCAAATTTGTGATGTGCTGGCGCCCGCGAGGCGAATGCTGAGGCTGAGGCTGAGGCTGGGCTGGGGATGCGAATGGAACTGACTCGAGTCGACTCGAGTCGACTTGTTGGCCTGTTCTCGTTCTTGCTGCTCCCGTCATTGGTAATTACCGGGCACCGGCAAAAACAACAGTTATACAAAGTAAAAAACAAAAAAAAAAAAAAACAAAAAGAAAAGATGTATAAGGACAGGCGTAGCGAAAAGTCCGAAAAAATAAAAGCGACAGAAAAGGAGAGAATGGGAAATGATAATAAGAGCGAATAGAAAATGCCCTTAAATCTGACTGATTTCGGGAATATTAATATAATACCATACTTTAATATATGTTTTATTAAATTCAGATACAAAATATATAATGATTCAATATAATAATAATTCTACACACACCTAGAGACCCAACAATTAAACTAATATATATACCAAAATTGACAAATTAATAAATATATCAATAAATAAAATTAAGAAAATAAATCAAACAAAATTAAGCAAATAAATAAATAAAATAAATAAATATCAATAATAAAAATAAAAAAAATGTATTATGAAAAATTCGAACATAAATGTTTAGAATTAAAGACCAATGTATGTAACCTATATTAAAAGATTACAATTAAATATAAGTTAATCTTGTAGCACTAGATTGAAGGAAATCCAAATAAATAAATAAAAAAAAAAAAAATTATTTCTCATAGTCAAACAGTCATTTTCTGTTCAGAGAATAGTTCTTCATGGTTTTTGCCTCCAAAATGCAAGATATGTTATGTTAACATGCCAATATAAACAGTTATCTTATCCTGCAGATAAGCAAGTACTCTGCGAGAGTTCTCAACCCTAAACTCTTTAAAAAAACACCACATACCCCTTGCCTATGAGGGTATACGAATAATACTGCAGCAGCAGCAGCAGCAGCAGCAACAGCGGTAAAAAACAGTAAATTGAAACAAGTTTAAGAACTGAACCGACCAGTGCTGGTGCTGGTGCTGGTGCTGTTGCTGGTGCTCTTGCTGTGGTTATTGGTCACCTGTCCTCCGGTATCCACGAAGGAAGAGTTTCATCGAATACTTTCCGATTACTCTCCCTCAAAAAATGCACCCAAACGGTGCAAGGTGGGGGAGGGGTAGGAGGAGGAGGAGGAGGAGGAGGAAGGAACCGCAACATGATTTGGCAACTTTTTGGCTTGTCTTGCCTTGCCTTGGCTTGGCTTGGCTTGCCTGCAACTTGTAGAAGGAAAAACCCGTCGCTAAATCATCTGTTCAGAGGCACCTCCAAAACCCCAATCCGGCCAGACCATTCCACGAGCAAAACCCACCTGACTGGATGACTTTGTGTGGGAGTCCGTGTGGTGCAACATTTTTGCGGTGGCTTTGAAAATTGTTTGGAATTTTGTGTGCCGTCGTTTTGCAGCACGTCGGTTGATTCCTTCTTTTTGCTTGATAAAAAAGAAAGTTGACAAATTGTTAAGTTTTTTTTTCGTTCATATTTTCAAATTTTTACTCGTACATTACACATTTGAGGCAGCAAAGAAAAGTGCCCTGGCGGTTGTCGTTTTTGCTTTTTGGCTAGTCGTGAAAACGAACAAGAAACCTGTGGCTGTGTCTTGAGTTTTTGGCAAGTTTTCTGTCGGGTTTTTCGGTTATTAGCTTCTTTTTTGCGCTGCACTTTGAAAGTTTGTGGAACAAGTTAATCGGTTTTCGTGTCTGAAATTCGGCTTGTTGAATGTGTCAAGGAACAGTTGGGTGGGCAGCTGATTGAATCTGGCGGATGTTGTGTTGCATGATCAGGAAGGACTCGTGGTCATTTGCCACTCAATGAGTTCATTTGACTAGTCATACATATATCCAGTATCCAAGCGCCCACAGATTTGTCGGGGGATACAGTACAGGCCATACGTTTACACACAACTTATGCAGAGGAAATATTATTATGAAATTGTTTTTCATATATAGTATCTATGGTATCTTTCTATTTTCCAGATCGCCTAACGCAAAAAATGTACTCATCATACTTAAATATTTTCCTTTACATTCTCTTTCCCCTGCCTTTTTTGGTAAGTGTTTGCTTCCCGTTTGTTTTCCACTTCCCCCATGTCCCACCCATTCGATTTCATTAGCAAATTTGAAAAAAAAAGAAAAGAAAACACACACAAACTTATTAACGAGTATTTTGCAAAATATGCTTTAAGTGCATTTAATTAAAAACATTTATGCAAATTGCAAACTGTTTACGATTATGGTAGCAGCGAAATGTAAGCGCGCAAGGTGCACTACCCTCCCCTCTCCATGCCACTCTCCGCTCCCCACGCGACCCTCTTTCCCCCCTCCGACACGTAGCAAAGTTTCACACCATTTGCTATTTGCTGACCGCAGTTGCTTCCCCTCCCTCCCCCCTCACCACCACTGACTCTCTCAAACTTTTTTCCAAGCCATAGCCCATCAGAGAGGGTATCATGAGTTTGAGCATGTGTTTGCAACACTGGGAAGGAAGTCTTTACGGGCCCTCCCCAGTGGGAATATATATGTATTACACTATGCGACAGAATGGCTTTTTTGGAATGTACTTTTTCGAGTTCTTAGGCCTGGGATGAGTAGATCACTTCCTCATATTTGCAATTTTCAATATACCCCTAAATATTTTTTTAAAAATTCAGAAACCTCATCGACATCTGCAGCGTGAATATATAGAAAAACGTATGATTGGGAAAGAAAATTGTACGACCCATTCCGGGATCTTTTTTCGTATCGATATACCTGAAGATATAGCGACCCAAAATTTAAGTTTTATAAAGTATTTATTCTTTCTCAACTTTGACATATTTATTACAATTTTTTGTATGGAATGGTTTTTATTTTATAGGTTAGTTCTTTGGTGGCATCAGTTCCGAACAACCTAATTAGCATGGAGGAGCGAGTAGACCTGCATAGCTTAAGTCCTGCCAGGTATGATTGATCAACTAAATTGAAGGAAATTTATGCGGATATAGCGTATCTGAAGCTTCGTGGCGAGAGGCGAGAATTCTTTTCGTGATTTGTACCTCCTGCTTCTTGCTTCTTGCTCATTATCTGCACTGAGGCAAATTATGGGAAACGAGTGCAGCCGTTTTTGCCCTCTCTCGGAAAAAGTCAATGCTTATGCTAATTTCTTTGTGCCGCGAACTTCCTTTTGCCCCCGCACCCCCTTGTCGCCGAACCGCACCCCATTCGAATGCATTTTAATTGCACTTTTTCCTGCTCCGCCAGCAACTAATAACTGGCAATTTATTAAAATGTTTTGCGGTTTTCCAGCAAAGTGCTTCGATAGCGGGGGGAAACGGGAGAAAACTCAGCGCTTAGTATACTTTTGGACATTAGCTTATTGTTGTTGCTGTTGCTGTTGCTGCTGCTGTTGCTTTTGTTGTAATTCAATTTCATAAAAAAATGAGTAGTGGAAGAGGAAAACACCAAAGAGCTGGATTGGCTTTTTCGCCATCCGAGCCAAATGCGTTCAGCGAGGCGTGAAAATTTCTCTACACCGAGTCGCTGGCGATTTATGTGAGAATTATGTTAAATTAGCCAGCGAAGCGTGCGGTGGCCGCGTCCTCCCCTCCTCTCCTCCCACACTTTGGCTAACAAATCTGATAAATTTATCAAAGACAAACCAACAAAAAATCTGAGAAATTCAAAGGTGAGCAACTTTGCCTTTGCCTTAAATCGAGGTACGAGTACGGGTGTGCGAACTAGATCTCTTTCGGGGGAAACAAAGTCGAAAGATGAATTTTCAGATTGGGTTGCCTTATTTGCATCTCGAATAAGTGTGCTTTAACCTTCATCTAAGGGAACATCTCCCACCATCCACAGAGGGATCCAGCTGCGAAGTCAACTCCCAGATATCTGATTGTGTTTTCTTTGATACAAAAGTCAAAGTTATGCTTCAAATTGAAGTCTAGTATCGAAGCAAAAGATAAATTCAATTTTGAAATTCTAAGAGAATCTACCGCCTGGTGCCCAGTGTCCTGTGCCCACTGCCCAGCAATGAGCGAACCTGCGGAACCATCAATTGAAGCGAGTGGCCCAGAAACAATATCGAGGGCGGAGGAAGCCTGTCGCCTTCTTGACTGCCTACACCTACACATCTGGCACCTTCTGGAGGACCAGGCAGCCCAGAATCATCAGCTCAGTAGGGCGACATCGGAGGCCCGCCTGATCCTGGCCAGAGTTCGTCTGCAGGAGGGCAGCCAGCGAACGGCAGCCGAGGCCCAGCTGCCCCGATGCCGACCCCACAAGGCTCTCTGTCGGCTGGTCGAGGAAGCCAGGCCCTGGGGTGCCGGTACCGTCATCAAGCTCCTCCGATTGGCCGTCGAGCCCAGTCGGGGATATTTCCAGCCGGTGACGAACATCTTCGGCGCCTTGGTTCCGGTCAGCCTGCGAGTGGCGAGTCGCAAATGGGAGCGCTGTGTGAATCAGATCGTGGACTGTGCCAACACCCAGAGAGAACTGCGAGCATCCATGGTCTCCCTAAGGCAACTCAGAAGGTCTCTTTCTCCAAGGTATCCCCATAAATGAGCCGCCATGGAAGGCGCCTTAATTCTAAGTAAAAAGTACTGCTTGAAGGAAAAACCACAGCCCCAAGAATAGAAGGAATTTTCTAATCGATCGTTGTCTTTTCTTGCCATATAAATAGAATGGCCGATATCATTGCGGTTTTTATAATTTGATTTGCAAATAGTTGATAAATGGCACTTCAAATGGAGCGAATATTAGATGGGGATTAGGTTCGGTGAGTGAATGAAAGTGGAAAGGAGGGAAGTCCATTCTGAATAGTTCGTAAGCATCAACCCAATAAATGGAATCGAAAAACACTAATTTATGCGAAAAGGTCTAGTCGAAGGTTCACAATATCTAGAAAATAAATTCTACACAAAAATAGATACATTTGTATAATATAATTAATCATTGGGATTAAAAAAAAGTATATTCTTCAAATGTATGAAATGTGGAATATCGAGAATCCCTTGGATCCTTCCACAGACTCCTCCGATTTGTGATTTAAAATGTCGTTTTGCCCCACAGTTTCTCCCTTTCTCCCTCTTGAATTTGTTCGATAACCCTTGCAATGCCGGGCATCAATTATAGTCTAGTTAAAAATAAAATCAAATGCCAGAGCAGCCAGCATTGACGACATTGTCGATTCAGTGGCTAGCCTGCCCCCTCCCCTCCCCTCCCCGCCCCACTGCTCGACTCGGCCCGGCCACCCCTTTTAGCGGAGTCGTGGCGGCGGCAATTATGCGGCATTTTCTTTGGCCCCTAGCCACAAACGAGTTTCTTTCCGCCGAGATGTCTTTGCTGTTGCTGTATTTCTGCGACATACAGCGGCGACTACAACAAAATACCAGAAATAACTTGAAAATCCATTAAACAACTGTCGGCAACGACTGCCGCCGCCGCCTGCCCGGCCCAAAGGGATAGAGATAAAAGTTTTGTCAACTCTGGTCCGAAGGAAAGAAGGAGGCTAGCTTGACAAGTGATAACAATGTGTCAGTCGATAACAAGAGACAACGTCCTTGGCTTCAATTTTCTCCGTCTGCCCCCCAGCTTCAACTTAAACTACGACTCCAGCTCCAACTCCAACTCCAACTCGGACTCGGACTTCGATTTATATTGATTTTTGCAAGCATTGGTGGAAGAAAAAAGTGAAAGGCCACTCTGAAGGGTATCCGTAACCTGTTTCCACAGACATTTCTGCACTTTTTGTTGTATCTCTTTGGCATTAAGAAAGTGAAGCCAGCTGGAAATTGAGGGAGTTGCGTGGGCACCCCCACAGCACCCCCACAGCACCCCCACAGTACCCCCACAAATACATACGTACATCCAGACAGACATACTTGTACATACGCTTACAGATATTCATAATTGTCCATGAGCAAGTGTGAGAATGGGATAGATTTATGGGGAAAACAAATTGTTTGGGCCTGGTGAGCAGCCGGAACTCATTTGATGGAATATGAGTCTTGCGGAATGCCTTTCTTCACTGAATTAAACAAAAATACACACACACAAGCAGTTCTTGCATTCCAAAAGTTTCCAAATATTCCCGAACCGCCCTAACAGTATACACCAAAAAGCCCTCCATGTATCCACAGTATTCAGTTATAATCATGCCTCTTTAATGGTTGCTATCATTACGAATCCTTCCTTCTGTCAGATTCGAATCACCCCCGAAGCACTTAAAACCGCAGTCCTTCGCAGTCTCTGAAATGACTCCAAACATAACACGGAGTTCGAGGGACTTTGACTTTTTTTTGCATCGAAAAGAATGTTGAACAAATATATTTCTTCTATATGGCGCACAACATTTTCTTGCTCTATCTGAAATTCATTTTTTGTTCAGTGTAAGACCGAATTCGCTCAATCCGTTTTGGGCGAGCGATTCGATGTAACGAGAGACGCTGGGACGCTGATTCGAACTGAACGAACGAGTCGAATACCGAATCGCACCGAATCGCACCGAATCGCACCGAATCGCACCGAATCGCACCGAATCCTACCGAATCGATTCGGATGGCAACAGGCCTATCTCGTGTTTCACTGCTGCGCTGCCGCGATTTGTACAGCGTGCAAATTATATATGTAAGTCCCTAGCTCATATTTGGATAATTTCCCAGACAATATCCAAGTCGAGGCGCGAGGCAAATAAAACAATCCATCTAAAGTTTGAGATGGCTCAATTCGCCACCAAAAAAAATGTCATATAATTTACTTAACTAATTAATACAATAGCATGAATCTCTGGTATTGACTGCTATCCAATCCAAATAACGAGAGACGCGAGTGTAGACACCGGGAGCATCGGGCTTGGCACAGCCGTAGCCGAAGGACACCACTCCGGCCAGACGGAAGATGCGATCCCTGACGATCAAGGGACCACCGCTGTCACCCTGCAAATACGAGTATGAACCCAAGGAGGAGATCAATATCACGATGATGATGATGATGATCGATATCATCCAACCAACCTGACAAGCGTCGCGACCTCCAGTTTGGACATAGCCAGCACAGAGCATAGTGTCCACAATCATGGACCTGTAGGAAGTGGCCCGGCACTGAGCATTGGTGATGATGGGCACGACCACCTCCTGCAGGACACTCGATGTGGAGCCACCCTCCTGGCTCAGGCCCCATCCCGCCACGATGGCCTTCTGGAAGTCAAAGTTCTGCAGCCAATAGGTGGGCAGGCAGGCCGGCCGCATCGTATCCACCAGGGGAATCGGCTGGTCCAGTCGCAGAAGGGCAATGTCGTGGACCAGGCTGACAGGATCGTAGCCGGCATGGGCATGGGCAAAGGCCACCGAACGCATCACCCCCAAATGGTTCGAGCTTCTATCCAACTGAAGGAGACGCACCGACACGCCCCTCATATCCATGCCATGGACACAGTGAGCAGCAGTCAGGACATAGCGATCATTGATCAAAGTTCCGCCACAGAAGAGCAGGGTTCCGCGTATGATCTGTGCGATCCATGGGTACTTGTTGGTCCGCACTTGGGTGCCGCCCACAATTCGATTGACGTTAGGCACGCCGCAGGCTAGAAGAGGATGGGGGTCGGTCTGGTCAGAAGGGGGGTCTGTGATAGGAACCAGGACTGCACCAGGGAATGACGTTGGAGATTTCCGATAAACTATCTTCGAACTTGCAAGTCTCGTTTAAAGTGGAAAGCCACTACGAGTGGCTGTTTTTCGCACACAATTTTCATAACCGTTTCAGCAATTATCAATAAGAAAAAGCTGTGCATCGAAGTGTATCCGATAGGCCACATTTAACCGATTTAAACTTGAAATTACTATCCTTATCCAACCATTGGAATCGATTCCCCATCATTCCCCGGCCCAGCTCAGCTCAAAGGCTCTGGCTCTGGGACTGGCTCTAGCACTGGCTCTGGGCTCTACTCACTGCAGCTGGCACAACGATTGACGCGGAACGCCTTTGCACCGCCGCCCTCCAGGGGCGAGAAGGAGGCTGCGGCTGCGGCTGCGGCTGAGGATGAGGATGAGGAGGCCGAGTCCAACGGAGTCTCACTGGCCCCGCCCAAGACACTCGATAAGATTTGCTGCTTATGGCCCTCAATCAGATCATCAATGAAATCCGATTGCACTCCGGGCGGTAGGCCGGAACCCGGTGTCCCAGTCGAACTCCCATTGACTGGCAGTGGTGGCAGTCGTTCTGGTTTCGGATAGAAATAACCGCGAGGAGGTGCCTTATGATTATAGACGGCAGAGCTCCAGTTTAAGCCCAGGCCCAGACACACAGCGAACAGAAATGTTCGCGGATTGAATTTCATATTTTTTATCTTTTTTCCTCGATTGGAATCGATTCGAACCGAACCGAACGAAACGCGCTGCAGAATCGGACTGATGAGAAGAGTTCCCTACGAAACTGTTCTTATAGACAGGCCCGGCCAGTCCGGTAGGATCGATCGCCGAGCCGATATTTATATCCATGCATAAACTCATTAAAAAACTCCAAAACTTAATGAAGAACTAAAACTGTCCATCAAATAATTTTATCAGTCAAGCTCCTTTGCATATTCAAAGAAAAAACTCCAGCCGATCATGTCTGCGCCGCGAAGCCCTCTATCATTACTTGACCTAGTTCAAGATTTATAAAAAGAACCCGAACTCATTTGTCAATATATCAAGCAAATAAACGTATCATTTCAGCATTCTGCCAAACAGAAACAAAAACAAAATCAGCTTCGAAGTGTTTCAATGTTTTGTCTTTATCAGAATTTTATGTTTTCGGATTTGCATTTCGTTCGCGCAGCTTTCTTTTGCCCCGAAAGAGCCTGCTGCTATTGGAGCACTACATTCCCGAAGCGGACAGATCAAAGAGAGATTCATAGACTTGGTTCTTGCTCATGTATGACCCGTAAATGGGGCTTATGGGCAATACAAATTGGCAATTATCTGGTACCACACAACAATCAGCAAAAATGACCGAAAACGAACAAAAACGACAAAGACGAAGCAATTACGAAAATCCATAGAAAGCTGACCCCAGGTGATCTGTGGGGTTGTTGGGGTTACCAAAGACAGTCTGTGTCGAAGTCCTCGATTGAATATTAAAGGCGAATAAGTGGAAAAGCTTGAACTAACTAGAGAAGCTCTTCAATTGATTTATTGCCTTATTTATGTACTGCAAAATGTCTCCATTTCCTCCTATCTTGTGTCTCTTTTGCCCAAAATACTTTATAATTCCTTTCCAGCGCAATCTTAATTAACATTCTAATATGTTTCCGTTTCCTTCTCAATATATAAAGCTTTTCGGCCCAATATCACAACGGATGCTGCTATTAAAAGCGTTCAGGGGCATCATAAACGAAAATCCCCGAAAACATGTTTTCCCAAATGAAAGTAAATTGACTTCCTCCAATCAAAAAGCTAACAAGATGACCATCCCAGCCGAAATAAATATTCTGAAGATGATCGAGAGAAAATAGAAAGTAAAAAGAACTCTCAATGCATCGGACAAAAATAAATTGGGTCAAACTAATGAAGATACCGATAAAGACGCGTTTAATCGAAGAAAAGGCCCAGGCGCGGGAGCGGAAGACTGGAAATACTTGTAAATGGGATGGTGTTTATAATCGGACCGCTTGTTGGACCAACAGCGCACCCAAAGACTCCGAAAATGATACAAGGTGCACGAAAACCCAGCCTCAGCCTCAGTCCCAGTCTCCAAGCCCAAGCCCAAGCCCAAACCCAAACCCGACTCCAACAACGACTCTTACTCTGACCCGAGTGAAAGAGCGGCGAAGTATTTGGGTCATCTCAGTGAGGCGTCAGCTTAGAAGCCGATGAGGAACAGCACCACAAAAAAAACAACAACAAAATTGAATAGATGATGACACCAAAGCCAGCCTCACACAGATACACGCCGCACGCTCACACTGACAGAAAGAAAGTCTCTTTAATTTATTTATTTATATGCAAGCCGCTAGAATCAATGAGAAGAAAGTTCTTCCAAACAGCATCCCATAAGAAACGAGTTTTTCTCTCAATCCGACTCTCAGCTCAGGCTCAGGCTCAGGCCCAGGCCCAGGCTCGTCTCGGCTCTCTTCTACTCAGAATACAACCTGAACGAAGTTGAGATGGGTCTCATGGTGAGTCGGAGTCGAAGTCGGAGTCGGCCGCCTCTTCAGCAACATCTTCATTGAGAAGTGAAGGCCTCAAGTCTCAGTGAGTCAGTGAGTGAAGTATGGAGTATGGAGTATCTTTGGGTAGTGCTTGGCTGTCTGGCTGGCTGGCTGGCTGGCTGGCTATTTATGGCCAATAGATCTTGTTGCTGCTGAAGTGGTTGGTCAATGCGTTCCACTTGCATTAAACTGGGTCAGCGCAGAACCCGAGAAGATGCAGCAAAGCAATAAAAGCCCGAAGCAAATGATGGAAAGCCCACAGCAGCACTGGAAGACGTTCTAAAGATCCAGCCCAAAAATAATTCAAAACTCATTTAGTGCGTCTGGAGTCCGTGTGTCTATCCGTCAGTCAATCTTCAAAATGTTGGCTCAGTTGTTGCATGTTTGGCATTCGGTTGTCTTACGAATCCATGGTCAATTATCGCATTTTTTATTATTAACCAGCAGTGGTGGCTGCACTTAGTTAGTTAGCTCAGCTATTTGTTGTCTTATTTTAATGATTGTCACTTTGCAAAAACTTTCTCAGGCTTTATTAAGTTTCACCGGGACACCGGCACACCGGCACACCGGCGCAATGGGCACGATTTTGCTTATGACTTTTGCGGAATTGGTTTCGAAATTGCTTGCCATCCGATCCGAGGATTTTGAGGCGCATCGTGCATTGAATTTAATGTAATTGCAAGCGACGACACACTCGTATGGCAAATGCGAAATATTTTAATAGATTTTTCGTTTATGATTTCGTACTATATACCATATATTATGCTCCTTTGCTCCTTTTTGGGTGCACATTTTTATAAAATTTTCTTCTTTGAAATCACCCGAATGTGTGAATATATTTTTCTTGAAGCAAGTTCGCTGCTGTAGTCTTTTGTTTTTTTTCTCTCTGTGCTGCTCAAGGCCCCTGCTTCATTTTCAGCCATGACTCAATATATGTAAATCAAATATAAAATAGTTGGAGGGAAACAAAAAAAAATCCAAATATCATTGTGGACCACCTTCAACTTCGCCTGACATTTGAAAGTATCCAGCAGCAGCAGCAGCAGCAGCAGCAGCAAAAAATATGCAAAATGAACGAAAACGTGTTTGCCAAAAATTCACACAACTTGCAGAAATGTATTCTCAATTTTCTTGCTGCCTTGTTTTCTTCATTTTCGGTAAATAAAACTAATGGAAACTGAAGAAAATATAAAATATTGATGAAATAAGAAATACAACTGAAAACTGGTTGGGGCTGTTGACATCGTCGGGAGGCTCCATTTACGGGCCACAAAAAGTCGTTACTCGTATTACCCGCCGTCCAACGCCTTCTGTGGATTCTACGAAACCGGGCAACCCCCCTCCCTGCCGCCCGGTGGGTGTTTTGTATGTGCCACGCAATTGTGCGGTGAGGTAATTAATAAGCCTGCAACAACAACATTAAGCGAGCCAGAGCCCCAACTGAAATTGAATGTTGCGTTGTGAGCGAGTGTCGAATGGCCCGTCCCGGCCCGGCCCGGCTCCGACCCGGGCATACTAAGCAGCTAGCAATATACTCAAAGTCGGCCCGGCCCGGCCCGTCTCCGAGCCCGGCTTGGTTACTGACCATACCCAAGACGAGTTTCTGTTAACTGTTGTAGGGTTTCAGTGTGTGTTTGGGCCTTTGCGCAAGTGCAGTAGCTCCAAAAACCAGTCAATGCAAAAGTCAATGCAAACAAGCTTCAACAGAGCCCCAAGTTTCGGGGATAAGGTTTCAGCTGGGGATGATGGCTGTGACTTTTTTGTGATGGATCTTTCAAGAACTTTTCCACCTTAGCATAAGTCTGTCAATATATCTTAAGTCTCATAGAATATACAAATGCAAACATGTAGTATATGTTTGTTTGTTCGCGTCCCAGTTGGGTCTTTACATTTTCTAAAGCTTCATTAAGTAGCAGCAATAATATGATTTTTTAAATAAATTTACTTATTAAAAGTAATTCTGCAATAATCAGTAAAATGTATAAGTATAATCTTTCAAAATTGGGAAGAGTCCAACGCACGACTCCGGCCAAACATTCCATTCTATTTCTTTGCATTTGGATTGAAATATTGTTGGAAATTCGAACATACATACATGCGAGTATGAGTGGATCATGGAGACTCGAACAGAGCGGAGAGCGGAGAGCAGAGACCAGACTCGATACCAGACCCCATACCTATGCAATATTTCTGAAACGGCAACAGCAACTTCAGGTTGTCTAACAATTTTAACCCAGTTTTGTTTATTTCTTTTTTACGTTTTCCGATTTTTTTCTTTTTTGCTTTCCACATTCTTGTAGGAGCTAGCTGCACAGCACCATAAACAAGTTTTATTTTTTTTCTCTTGGCTTGAGCCAAGAAAAGCCAGAGCAAAACTGGCAAAAAACGACCGAAACGAAACGAAACGAAACGGAAAAATAAAACAGAGTGTGGTGCGCAAATTGAAATTGAAGCTAATGAAAAGGCCAAATTGCCAAGTGTGTGGAAGAAGAGGAAACAAGCAGCCGCGAAACAATCGTGAATACATACCCCGTATATGTGCTGGAAAGAAGAGCCAAGGAAGGGAAACAATTGTAGCATTTATCAGGTTACAAATCAGCCAGCCCTGTGCAATGGCTGATGGCCGATGGCTGGTGGCTGATGGCTGGAGAGTCTTGAAAGTAGGAGGATATGTGCGGTCATGCATTACGGTTGAGCAATACGGGTCAATAGGGATTTACGGTTAGACATGAGCGCTGCGGCGCCTAAGTAGGTGCGGAAATAGCCAGGCAACGTAATGAGAACGCTGGACGATTAACCATCGCCCGATACGAGGTACACAATGAAATCCATGGCAAAAGCGTGGAATGGCATGGCATGGCATGGCATGTCATGGTATGGTATGGTGTATGGTACGGTGTACGGTGTATGCTGGATGGTGGATGGTGTACAAGTTCTCGTATGTGTGCCATGCCGCCATCGCCTCGTCCGATGTGGATGCTCCATCAATGGCCGAGTGCCGAGTGGCGAGTGGGTCAGCTAGCAGCGAGGGGCAGGCAGGTGAATGAGCTTGCAGCCAGCTAGCCTAGCCGGCCAGCCAGCGACAAATGGGAACAGAACAATAATGTCTGAGGTTTGTCAAGCTGTTTACAGTTATTGGAAGCGGTTTAGTTGCCGGATATTCCCGGGCCACGGCCAACACGAGAGTGCTCATTTCGCAGAGTGTTATGAATTATAGCTCAATTTGCACTGAATGTTTGAGAAAGCTTCCCTGAAGCCAGAAGCGCAATGTGGCAAGAAAATAAAGAAAAATACACCACAAATATAGCAACAATAAAAATTTAAAAAACATATGCATAAAAACAAAAGAAAAATGGGAAAACTGATTCATGCTGGGCCCCAATTAGATCCCGCAACCCACGTAGACGAGTGACATAATGCCAACAATAAAGCCAAACAACAACATACAACAAAATACCAAAATTACCCATATTAGCAAGTTTTATGGTCTTCAAGCCATTATAATTTCGCGTGTGTGTTCCGCCAATTCCAGGCCAAGATAAATGAAACCCATTCACAAAACTGGTCAACTAAATATCGGTGGCTGTTGTCAGTGGCTTAGTGCAAGGTACGCTCATTTGAGGAGTCCGAGGGTTCAGTGACCTCCGCGTCGTTCCAGCTACTTGGGCAGTTTTCCTCTGCCGTCTGCCGTCTGTCCTCCGTCTTCTGTCTGTCCGTCTGCTGTGTCTTATTGTTCTACACTTGTCTTCCAGCAGTAGTTTCGGTTCGGTTTAGTTTCTCTCTATCTCTATCTCCTCTCCACTCCTCTCCTCCTCTGGCTCAACACCACCCCGTTGGGTAAATACCCAGGCCAGTGTCATCTCACTCCAAAGTCACACATTTCCCCAAGTCATGATCCGAAGGTACTAACTACTGGAAGGGGCCCCCAAAGAGAGCTGAAGAATTGTGGGCATGTGCTGTAGGTATTCTCAGTGTGTTCACGTTCACTCGGGGACGGTCTCTCCCTCGCGTAATTACGTATTATATTAGCTTGATGGCATCTGGCTAACTGTAGCCAGAGCTCCTGGTACCGGTCCCGTGGTCTCGTTTATTTTGATGCCTTTCTGCATCATTTTCACACATAAAAGACGCATAAGAATGTTTTATTATCATTAAAAAGTCAAATTTATGATAGTTATATTTTTTCACCACTGCGACTGTTGTGTTCCAGGTGAAATGCTTAACGGTTTTCTCGGCGGGGGCTTTGGGGCAAATTCTCAGAAAAAGAAACCAAACGGTATCGATAAATATTCTTTGCTTTCGGCTTTCGGCTATCAGCTTTCTGCTCTCTGCCGTCTGCCTTCTGCTTTGAACTGTATTGTAGGTCTGCCCTAATGGTTTATTAATTAATAAACAATTTCATAGCTCTCTACATGGCTGATGATACGTTCAAGGCATACCCTCGGATGATGTTGATAGATGCTTCTCTTAATGGCCGATGACACAATTATTGATACTAATCATAGCCTTGAAAAAGATGATGTATTTCATATTTTGCAGCAATAAGCAGCAGCAATAAAGACTTAAAGAGCAGCTCGGGGCCAGATGGATGTTTTGATTAAGGTAATTAATAGAAAAGAAACCAAGCAGGGAAATGCTTAAAGAATGCTTCAGGGAATCCCTTAGCACTTGCCTCAAAATTTTAAAGATTTCTTTGATTTGTTCACTGAAGTATGTAATATTCACTTAATACTTTCCATCGTTATCTTTATCGTTCATCATCTACCCCACCAGCTGAAGCCTTAGCTAGCTGCTCGCAACACTTATTTAATTTTATAAAACATGCTTTGTTTTCGGCTTGAGAAATGAAGCAATTACAAAATGCCAAAAACGAGGTGCGACGGGGCGTTCGTTCCACTCGAGAAGTGTTGAGCTTCAATTGGCAGCCCGGCAGCCAGACAGCCGCTTGCTCGGGCGTTTTAAATGTATTTATTTTGAAAACAAATATCAGAAATGTTTAACAAAACGGCAACCTCAACAGCAGCAACCTTGACATTGACAGACTGACTGACAAGTTGCGTCAAAGATGTGCAACGACTTGGAAAGACACCAGCGCCAGCGTCATGGCTAGACCCCAGACCCAGACCCAAAGCCAGAGCCAGACCCAGAGAGAGGGGGAGAGCGGCCGGAATGTTGAGCAATCTTAAATTAAAAAAATATACGAATATTTGGACGTGTCCAAAACTCCAAAACTGCATGCTAAAATATGCAAAACAACTGTTAAAACTCAACCGAAATCAAAGCCGAAGCCAAGAGACGAGCTCTAAAAATGAATCACTAAACAAGTTTATGTTAGAATATCTTGGCATGAGCTCACAGCCTGAGGCGCTGTCTGAATGCCGTTAATAGACATCACAAACAAGTTAACAAATGGAACTGGAAAAAAAACAAAACAAATTAACAGCAAAACGAAGGCAGGCAAAAATAGTCTGGCGACTCTGGGATACCCGCTACTCCAAATTAGTGTTATTTTAGTTTTAGTTACTAAGCCGAACCGAAGGTAAACTCTACCAAAGATAATACTAAATAATTGACTTATATGTTGCCATAAATTGTGTTGTTAAACTTGTGTGGTAGCTGCAGTTCTTGCATTGCCAAATCAAAGCTCAAAGGATGGCATATACCATATTCCGGCTACGGATACATTTTTTATCGAATACAATATACCCGCAGGAGTTCAGGGTACAAAGAGTAATCAGTTAAGAGATTATTTTATTCACTTGTTGCCTTACCTTATTTAGTTGTATATTTTTGTTGCTTGAAGTCTGAAGTTCTGTTGATTTCTGTAGATTTGCTCGCCACTTTCACGTTCACAGAGAAGCTCAGATCTCTTTGGATTCGATGGCTTCTGAGCTCCTTACTCGTATATGTATATATATATGATTTGAGCGTATCAGTTTGATTTGATCTAGGAAGTATGTATATTTAAAGTTTTTAATTTGATTTGCCTTTAGGAGAGCTGCAAAAGCGACTCGGATGCGACTCGGATGCGACTCCAATATAAATTATTAAATTATGATGCTCGTATTTTTGTTCAATTTCACTCTTGCTGCGGCCAAAAGCATTTTCCATTTTCAACTCTGTGCTGGCTTTTTCTTCGACCAAGTCATAAGTCAAGTCAAGACTTTCAATTAAGCGGCTTAAAGACAACAACAAACGAACGAATCATGTCTATGTCTGTACGTGGGTAATAGAGAAAAGATGCTTATGAGCATGAGCGTACACTTGTGCCCGTACCCGTACCCATACTCGTAGTCGTATGTAAAAAGTATCTGCAAGTATGCTGGCATGTGTCTACGGCAACGACGTCTTTCGCTCGTTGGTAAAAGTGTAAAAATTACGCTGCACACAGATACAGCCAAACGACTTGCGCTTTCACAAAACTAACAAAAAACAAAAACAAAAACTAAAACGAAGAAGATGGTGCCTTTTTGTTGCCTTCTCTTCTTTCTTTCTATCTGTGATTTATGCATTGCGTTTGCGATGAAGATGGAAAGATACATTTTCGGGAAAACATCCACACGCAGACGGACGACTGACTGATTAAGTTCACAATTAAGTTCCGGGTTGAAAAACATAGTGTTTGCCTTTTTTATTTTCGTTTCTCGTTTCTTGATGAAATTTAAATAGCGGTTCGATTCAAAATAAATTAAAATACACGCAAAGCTGCACAAATACAATGCCAATTGGGACCGTGTGTGCGAGCGTGTGTGTGTGTGTGTGTGTTTTTGAAAGTGCAAAAAACAGCTTGGCTAGAGATACTCGAACTATAATAAAATAGAAACAGAAACAATCAAAGTGAAAAACGTCGCCCATTTGGAAATGGAAAATTGTCAACGCACATTGAACTTGACAAACAAAAGAAAGAGCAGAAGAGAGCGCCAGAGAGCACCTCAGAAAGGAGGAGGAATGGTA
Source organism: Drosophila helvetica (assembly GCA_963969585.1). Classification (NCBI taxonomy): domain Eukaryota; kingdom Metazoa; phylum Arthropoda; class Insecta; order Diptera; family Drosophilidae; genus Drosophila; species Drosophila helvetica. The sequence continues at coordinate 60,226,683 of OZ018401.1, forward strand.
GGCTGGGAGTAGGGGCTGGGGCTGGGGTTGGGGCACAGACACAGGCACAGGGGGACCGCGGCACATGCCTCAATTTACAGTTAAGCACCGCAGACAGACGCAAGATGCAAAACTCCAAAGATACTTTCGGCCAGCGGAATGCGAATCGCGAATGGCGAATTGCACTTGCTGCGGCAACTTTTTCATCCGACCACGAACGAACGAAAAAAAAAAAAAAACCAGCAAAAAGTGAAGGGGCCCCAAAGCAAACGTCGCCAAGTCCCATGTCCCAGGTCCCAGGTCCCAAGTCCCTTTCCCCCGATCCTCATAGGAGTATCTGTGTGAGTCTGAGTGTGTGTGTGTGTGTGTGTTGTGTGTGTTGTGGATGCGGCGGCTAATGGTTGCATACAAAATATATGGACAAGGCAAGGCAAGGCAAGGCAATGCCTGTCTAGTCATAGCGGTACTCCGAGTGGGCCTCCACCTCAAAGAGGCTGGCTAATGACTTGGCGCCCAACTGAAGGAAGTTGCCAATTTTTGTTGTTGGTTAACTAGTTGGCGACTGGCGCTGATTGGTTTTTCAGCTGCTTCTCCACTTCTTTTTTTGGTTGCGAGTTGTGAACGGGAACTGACGAAGGAATTTTCGGAATCCAATGATCCAACGATCCAACGATGCCCGATGCCCATATGCGGTTTCGAATATCATTGGGAAAGTTGAACAGTTCACCATTGGGGAAATTCCATATCTAATATCGTTATTATTATTACCAGTAGCAGTGCTGCCAAGTATTCTAGACAACCTCTCTCTATCTCTCAGTCTCTTTATAAGAAGCCATTGCACAACTATCGAACTATATAGAATTAAGAGGATATCCGGAAAGTGGGAAGGGAAAATTGTTATTTGCTTTTTCAAAACAGAAAATGAGATAATCTTATGAGATCATTTTTCAATCTGATATTCATTGATCACAAACTATTCAGTAATTCAATAGGGATTTCGCTGTCAGTTTGCGATTTTGATGATACATATGGCTGGAGAATGACATGTTATGATATAGCTGATTTGGAATGTTCCATTTCAGCTTCAAATCCGTTTTCACTTTTTCTGATCGATCGAAATTTAATCGAGGACTCAAACTTTCTTTTCTGATCCCAAGGGTACATATGTACATACTACAAGAATATCCAATTTTTGCCGCTGAATTTTCCACATCAACTACACATGTACTTCCCCTACCCCGCTCCTCGAACAAAACACAATCCGTTAGGCACAATCCGATGCCGCTTCTTAAGCTTTCCGAGCAATTCCTCAATCAATTTAATACACCACTTTGATTCAATATTTCCTTCAGAAGATCCAGCTCCAGTTAGCAGACCGTTACACAGATAAACAAAAAAAAATACACACAAAAAAGCGAGCGAGCGAGCGAGCGGGCAAGCAAGCAAGCACTTTGCATGGAAGCACTCATTTCTTACATTTAGCTTTAATTACTCAATTATTTGCTTGATTTTGTTGCTCTGTTCACTTCTTAAGTTGAAAATTAGCCGCGAAGTGCGCAGGTCCAGCTTGTTGGCCAGCTATTGGGGCCAGGCCAGGCGAAGAGAGACACAGAGCGCGCGTGTGCGAACGCGCAACGCAACGAACCTCGAAACTCGCTTTTCTGTAGCTTGTGCTTTTGCAGATCACGACGCGCGCGCATACGTCTTGCTTGGGGCAAGGCTGGTTTTTCTTTGCCACAACAACTCAACTCAAACTGTGGGGCTCCGCTGCCATATGACAAATGCCATGGTATAGCCATATGGGGTATGGTCTTACCGCTCATCTGATCTGTGGATGGGCGGCTTGGCTTGCCTTGGCTTACATGCCATGTGCTCGGTTTTTACTGTTTGCCGACAACACAACAAATTGAAGACCATGAGGATCGGTTTCTTGACTTCGGATAAAGTTGACCACCAGAAATACTTATCGATACAAAAATTCGGTTTTCTCGAGCACCGGTTAGCATCCGGAACGACGAAGAATAGCAGGGTTCTGTAAAGCGCACAAATGTGCTGTACAGCGCAAAACACTGGATGTTGTATGCATTGGAATGTTAATATTTAAGATATATTCACAGTTATAGCTGTAATATCTGGTTATCAAAGAACCAAAGATATTTGTTCGGATTATATAGTGGCTACAGTCAAACCTTTTAAGCTCAAACTTTGACCATTAATGATCGAGGCATACCCTACCCTACCTACCTATATATCTACCATGGCAAAGCGGACTAAAGCAACAGCAAAAATAACAGAAAAAAAAACGCAACAAAGCAAAGCGAAAATACTTTGACAAAAGCAAACCCAGACTCAGAGCTTTGGTCAGGTGAAAAAACAGCATGGAGAGAATGGAGGTAAAAGCTTAGTAGAGAGAAAGAGAGAGAAAGCCATTTTGCAAGCAACTGACAAGTAACACATCGGCCAAAAATTAAGAAACTTGCTTAAAAGCCTTAATGGATATTTTCTATTTTCATCATTCTGTTTTATATTTCATTTTGAATTTAAACTTTTTCCATTTAAATATTGCGCACAAGTGCGCTTTAGCCGCCGTTTTATCTCGCCAGAGGGCGCACGCTGCGCGATGAATACTGTGTGAAAGAGAAGGAATGAGTAGCCACTGAAATTTCTTTTGTACCGTCTAACTATAATAATGATCCGATCTGTTCCAGATTCAGCAGATATGGTAGATGGCCATTCTCTATGATTCGTCGTTTTTAGTTTTGGGGCGGAAGCGCTTCCTTCTAGGCGTTACACACATCCACTTTCATCCAAAGTCTAATATACCCCTAAACTCTTTGAGTATCGGGTATAACTAGCTCAAGCAATACTTATATGTCCAGTTTCAAATGCAAAATAAAAAAACGGTCAATACATTTCTTCGTCAGGTGTCTCTGTTGATAATTACATCAATATGTAGTTGATATGTAGCAAAGTAGTAGTTACCGCTTACTTTCCATGTAGAACATGAACTTAGCGTTGGACTTTTTGAAGAAATTATTAATTAAAATAAGAATATTACGATGAAAATCTTTTAATAATGGTTTTCCTTCCAAGGATTGGGCCCAAATCCATTCCCAACACGATTCTAGCCCCAATTACAGTGTAAAAATTAGGATTAATTTCTGAGAAAATATCGCATTTCGAGACATCCAATTTACTAAATAAAATATCGCCATATCGAAAAAAAATCGACCACGAAAATATCGCACCGATTATATACCGATATTACTGTACTTACACTTCCCCAGCAATTTTCCAGCGGGAAATTTTATAAACTTCCCTTCGCGGGTAGATATTTCCCAGCGGTGGATTTGAATAAACGAGCAAATTACGATGAAATCTTTAATTAATGGTTTTCCTTTCAAAGAGTGGTCCCAAATCCATTCCCAACACGATGCTAGCCCCAATTGCAGTGTAAAAATTAGGATTAATTTCTGAAAAATATCGTATTCTTACTAAATTGAAATATCGCCATATCGGAAAGAATCGTCCACGAAAATATCGCACCGATTAAATATATATATATATACACGCCGATATTACTGTAAAACTATACACGGGCCGGAAAGGTTGCTGACGAATTGTAAGTGCGAAAAATCAAGGGACGAATTGCATAAGCATCTTCAATCAAATTCAAAATTGTACATCAAATATAGGGCAGATCAAAATTATTTGTCAACCCTCTCTCCACCCGCCCACTTGCTCTGTAAGTGAAATATTTTCGTTTGCCGCTCGGCCGCTGCGAATTCTTGGCACGACGTTATGTAACCTAAAAAAGTGTTGGCCACGGCGCACGGAAAAGAAAGGGGCGAAAGACAGAGTAGAGCAGTAGAGCAGTGCAGAGCAGCTGATTAAATTAGATAAGCACATGTCTTTGAACACTAATTGAGAGCGGATTTTCTTCCTCTTCCCGCAGCTCACCTCACCTCTCACCGCAGCTGCAATCCAACAAAAACAATAGTTACAGCCATGTTGTCGACCTTCTTTGAAACTGCCAAGAACTCTCCGTTCCGCAGCCCCTTGGGCCGCGTTCAGTGCGAGGGTGCCCCCGCTGTGACCTCCTCCCAGGAACTGGATCGGGAGCCAGTGCGTGCCCGTCAGATAAGTGCAGCTGCCGGGACCGTTGATTCGTGCGAGTTTGGTAGCAGCAAATACTTTGCCCTGTGCGGAATCGGTGGAATCCTCAGCTGCGGAACCACGCACACCTTTGTGGTGCCCCTGGATTTGGTCAAGTGCCGCCTGCAGGTCGATCAGGCCAAATACAAGAATCTGTTCCATGGCTTCAAGGTCACCGTTGCCGAGGAGGGCGCCCGCGGCCTGGCCAAGGGCTGGTTCCCCACTCTGTTGGGCTACTCTGCGCAGGTAAGTCCGTCCGCCGGTTACGCAACGCTCTAATCACGGAAACGTGACCCAGACGGCAGCGGCCACGCAACGGCAGCTGATAACCCAATACCCAATGGAGGCTAATTACCTTTCTGGCTTTGTCTTCTGTCTTCCGTGTTCCGCCTGGTGGCTGTAGGGTCTCTGCAAGTTCGGCCTGTACGAGCTGTTCAAGGTGAAGTACGCCAATCTGCTGGGAGAGGAGAATTCCTATCTGTACCGCACCTCGCTGTATCTGGCCGCCTCTGCATCCGCGGAGTTCTTCGCCGATATTGCCCTGGCTCCTTTCGAGGCTGCCAAGGTTAAGATCCAGACTGTGCCCGGATTCGCCAGCACCTTCCGCGAGGCTGTGCCCAAGATGATGAAGGATGAGGGCATCAATGCCTTCTACAAGGGCCTGGTGCCATTGTGGATGCGTCAAATCCCATACACCATGATGAAGTTCGCTTGCTTCGAGCGCACCGTTGAGCTGCTTTACAAGTGAGTCCAGAACTAAAAACTGTTTGGGAATCCCTCCTAATCAATGTTCTATCCTGCTCCATTTCCTGCCAGGTATGTGGTGCCCAAGCCCCGTCCTGAGTGCACCAAGGGCGAGCAGCTGGTTGTCACCTTTGCCGCAGGCTACATTGCCGGTGTGTTCTGTGCCATCGTATCGCATCCCGCTGATGTGGTCGTGTCCAAACTGAACCAGACCAAGGGTGCCAGCGCTGTCAGCGTGGCCAAGTCCCTCGGCTTCAGTGGCATGTGGAACGGCCTGACGCCACGTATCATTATGATCGGTACCCTGACCGCTCTGCAATGGTTCATCTATGATGGTGTCAAGGTTGCTCTGGGCATTCCCCGCCCACCACCCCCAGAGATGCCCGCCAGCCTGAAGGCCAAGCTGGAGAAGCACTAAGTTGAAACGGGGGCCAGAACTCAATTATCAACTTGTAGTCTAAGGCCAGAGTTGATGCGTTGGCGCGGATTTGGGCCGAACCAGGAGCAGCAGCAGCAACAACAGCATACCTTTACTTTTTTTTCGATTATGAAACGAGGGTATTCGTTTTTAGATTATATATTTAATTTCTATAGATCTGTATCTACTAATTTCAATGCTGTGTGTGTACGATGGACACATGGACATTCCAGTAACACTTTATGCATTTCTCTATCAGCCATTTATCTACACTACTCTACAAAACGAAACTCAAGCTGTCGGCAAACCTAACATTCTATAGGCGAATCTATCTTATGTAACTTAAACTACACTCAAGCTGAAAGTATTCCAACTCTAATTTTACACATATATACGAGTAGACATAATTAAACCTAATGTGTGTCTCTAGCTTGCGCTGGCTAGAATGTTTCATGTTGTCTTGTCTCCTGAGCTTCTTCCCATAACCCGGCCGCCCACTTGTTCACCTTCCCTGTCTCCTGGTCCTGCCCCAGTCACACATGCGAATATGATATTACGCTGTTTCAATTGTTTGATCCGATCCCCAAGAAAGCACTCTGAATAAATTAATTTATAAAATACATCAAACCATGCATTTCCAGTCTCTGGCTATCTATCTATCTTTCTATCTGCAACTGGTTGTAGCCTGAGATGACGTCAGTTATCGCTTGGAGATAACCTTATGACCCACCAAGTACATAGGTGTGATTCCCTCACATTAAAATGGAATTTTTTATGGGATCTTTTATTAGGTGGGGAGCGTATTCCCGAGCTTGAGCGAGGTGTGGTGTGTATTGTAGAATGATTCCAAATCAATTTACGAATATCTTGCCTTCAGTGAATGCCCATCTGCTGGATGCAATAAACATGGAATATAGGATTTTAAAGTATTGTTGAGCTGATAATTCTCTGTTGGTAAATCTCAGAGATTATATGTGCTAGAGCAATCAAAATTTATGTAAGGAAATCTTTGTTTAAGTTTGTTTCGATACGGTTGCCTACAAAAATTCTTTCTGTCCACGGGAAGCGACGAAAATGAGTTCAGAATCGGCTCAAACTACCGAGGATTCGGTTTTCGAATTGAGCCCAAGGCTGAACAAGATCTCTCACGGCCCCGGGCGTTGCCCAAAAGCGCCGTACGTAGAGCTCTTACCTAGGCAGAACAATTAGCCTCATATTAACCAGCTTTTTAAACTGTAGACACCATTAGTCTCCTCACTTCTACGAAAATCAGTATATCTTATACACTAGAATGTATGGCATGTAGAGTAGATCATCAATGTTCCAATTTGAAGTAGCGCAGTAGAGGAGTCTTGCTGTATGGGATGGTGGTAATGAAGTTTCATCGTGGTTCGAGCCAAATCCTGTTGTCAAATAGGGCTACCTCCGAAGCTGTTTGCTCGACATCATAGTGTCCAGATTCAGAAATCCAAGGAAACTATTTCAGGGATACGCGAAAGACGCTTCTGCGATCTCTGTATATACCATATACCATTCAAATCACATGTAACAATTTTTGCGATATGGTTTTTTATTTTGTTAATTTTTATTTTGTTTATGAGCAATGAGCATAATTATATAATATAATGGCTCGTTGTGTCATATTTTATTTTAGAAACTAAATAATCATAGGGTTCTCTCTCTCACTCTATTTATATATATTTATATATATATATATATATGTATGTATATAGATATACATACATATGGTTGATTCATTCACATTATCAGTTTGGCGCCTTACTAACTAAATAACCTCTAAGGACTACGAACTAGGCATCTTTACATAATGTAACTAAGCTCAGACGCATATAAATGTATGTAACAGGCAATTTTCTGGTATATGTATGTATGTATGTATATTGTTTGCTTTGTTGCTGTATGTACAAATCACTTAGATCTAGTTAGGTGTATTGTTTTTTATTGTGTAGTATATAGTCGGCGATTGGGATCACACAGAACACACATAAAACTATGACACAGAATTTCGTTGTCTGTTATGTGGTGATGCGAATATTTTGTTGCTATTATGTTATCATATAGTATATTGCAGGACGTGTTTTCTTCTCCGTAACAAGCCATTTCAGTCTTAGCGTTTCAAGTAACCAAAAGGAAAAATTTTATGATTTAAAATGAAAAGATAAAAAAAAATTAAGAAATTTTACATCAAATAAACTTAAGAACTAAAATTTTGTATTTTTTTGTTGTTTGTTTGTTTGTTTGTGCATTTGTATGTATATTTAATGCGATTATTTTTGTTTTTGTTTGTTTGCTTGCAATTTTTCTTTCTTTATTTTGCAGTTGCAGAAAATTTCGAAACAATGGTTCGCTAGGATACGTCACGCCTTGAGCTCCACCTCCTCCACTTCCTCTCATTATTATAGTTTATTTTTCGTTTGGTTTTTCTAAATCTAATATCAGTTATTTCGATGTAGACAATCACACAGGCAAATAGGTAGACATATATGGTACATAAATTTAGTTTTTTAGAAAATTCTTTCCGATCAACATACAAACAATTAAAAAAAAAAGGGGAAAAAAAAGATATGCGTAAAAGATGTGAATCTTGAAATTCCGTTGGACAAAAACATACAAATTCGGGGGTTGGCTTAGTTAAAGTAGTTATGGGCCCTCGTCTCGTCTCGTCTCTCATCTAGTGTAGAGAAAATCTCTAGTCAATGGCACTTTAATTTGGGATTTGGTACCAAGATACGATTAAGTCAAAAGTTTCTTTAGTGTTAAAATCTCTTAGACTCTCTCTCTCTCTGTGCCTAATTCTTTCCTCTTCTATTTCTGGCACTTTCTGTTCGTGTGGCCTAAATGAGAAACTTTTCTTTTGGTAAGGGGAAATCCACTCCCTCTCCCAAGACTTCACCAATATGGTGTATGCGGCTCTTGATTCCATCCGTTTTGGTCCTGCACCTTGGCCAGGGCATCGGTCAGGGTGGACCTTATCTGCTGACTGGCGTTGCGGTTCTGGCCCTTATCATAGGGCGAGAGGGCATTGTAGTAGAAGGGCGAGCGCTTGCTGATCGTGTAGTTTGCACCCTAGAAAAGATGATCGGAAATTATAGGCAAATTGTTCACATTTGAGGGGACTATTTCAATGATCAACTCACATCATTATTGTCCCAGAATTCTGTATCGTTGGTGCGATAGCATATGCAGAACTCCAAGCGCTTGGAGGATGGCGGCAGCGTGATCTTGAACGAGAATGTATCGAATACGACGTGTGCACAGGTGGACGGTCCATAAGCCCTGGCAAAAGTGCAGAATATATCCTGCTGACTCTTCCAATCGTCCCAGGTGACACGCACAATGATCTCCTTCTGGAAGTCAACGTTCTTCACCTTGATGGTGCCCACCACTATGGACTCCTCGTCCTTGACAATCACATTCTCTAGGGACACAAAATCGCGCTCTATCTTTTGTCTGTCATGATTAAGAATAAAGAATTAGTTAAGAATTAGGATACTCGTAACATGGGATGGGCAGAACTTACCGAAACGATAGATAATCTGAGGCTGGCTGCTTGAAGTCCACCGTCCATTGATCTGGCGGATGTGGACTGACCAGACCCTGTGTTATCTGCTCCAAGAACTTCATGCTCCAATAGGGCGGCACGTTCGAGGGTTCGGACATTACGCGAACCTCGGTTAGCGATAGACCCTCATCATCGGCAAAGATCACATGCTTTTTGGGGCCACGACTGAAAAACAAGCAAGAGAAATCCCGAATGAATACGAGTGTATGTAGGTATATATAGAAATACATTATAATTATATATATTATTAAATATAGAATTGACCCTGGCCTTATCAGGTTAACGTGACCCCCCATTGGGCGTTTATTCATTGAATTTTATGGTCATTGACTTTTCTTCTTTGAGGAGATTTCTATTTCAGTGTCCAACAGTTTGATGGCTTTGTTTGTCTTTTAGTTTAGCTAACTGCGTCGTTTCGAAATGCATTCCTTTCAGGCAATTTGTGGATTTCTGTGGATCAGAGGACGCTCTCTCTATCTATGCCAATTGTTTGCATTTCCAGGCCCAACAATCAACAGAAAGTCCAAATATATTTTCTGCAGAATTTTCCGTCTCCACAGAAAGAATTTGTTCCTTTAGGAAAATGTTGTTCCCAAAATTTGTCTGCGTCATAAAACGAGTAATGTGTATTGAATATTTTGTTGTGTCTATTTTTGGTAGCCACGTACGATTGTGCCAAAGATTTGCTTGAAGCTATATGTAAAACACGCCTACTTTTTTTCATTCCTTTCTTTCGGTTCTTCCCACGAGTCTCTGGCTTCAATGTAAATAAAAACACACCCCACTCGGATACCTATATATATACATATATCCCCGTGATTTGACAAAAAGGGAACGATTCACGAAAAAAAAAAAAATATAGGCAATAAAAATAAAAATAAATAAAACAGTTTTTTCTGTCTGAGAGGGAAAATACTTCTTGAACCCTTGAAATTCCTATAGTCTTTGTACATACATATCTGTACATAAATTCTACTACAAATATGAGTGCATATATACCTATGTAGATATATAGATATAGATATATAGATTTCAGGATCTACACATTCTTAGATATTCAAAGAACTGCAGTTCTTTGTGTATTTTGTTTTATGAATTGTGGTTTTCTTTTAACTTTTTCATGGTCTTTATCATTTGCTCTTTTTTGTAAGCTTCCAATAAGAATCGCTAAGAAATAAAAATAAGCTTTATTTAGAAAATTGACCCCATAGGCCGATAAGATAACTTTGGCTTATCGGAGTCGTTAGGGGCTCGTTTTTTATGGAGTTATTCGAAATAGACTGAAAAGTTTCCGTCAGCCAGCAGCAATCTACTAACAATCCAAACCGAACCCAACCCAACCCCCCGCACAGAACATTTATTTGGCCAGCAGAGTGGGGAAACGCATCGAGTGCTAAATATATATCCGAAATACAAATAGCCAGCAATTGTTGGCGTTGGCTATTGCCAGGCCACAACAGACCAGACCAGACCAGACCAGACCATGCCAGGCCAGGCTAGGCCAGGTTGGCTTTCTGTTTATTGGACGCCGACAATATCAAACAGCCGGCTCTGGCATTTCTGTAGAGATCGTACCACCCGGCCACGATCAGGCGGCTCGACTATCGATGTGGACGACTGCGATCACGCATCGAGGGAATGATCAGCAGTGCGCCGGCTGCCGCCTGCCGCCTGCCGCTGCTGTGGCTGCATTTTCTTCAACAGGTTTCCGTTCGGGTCGAGGCGATTGCTTATCTTGTGTGGGCTCAACGCTCAACACCCATCAGAGCCAGCAGAGCCAGCAGAGCCAACAGCAGACCAGAAATCAGAGACCCAGACAGGTCTCGTTTTTTGGTTTCTTTCTCTTGGCTGGCCGCTTTCCTGCTTTCAGTTTTGTGAGCGTGTCAACTAGTATACTCGTACACTCGTAGTCCGTACAAGAGATCGCCCCGAAAAGTCATTTACATGCCGATCCAATACATTTTCCATTTAGGTTCCATTTTTTCCAAGGGGAACGAGTTTCACCGTCCCCGTCCACTGCATTTGCTCACAAAATCGAGCGAACGAAACGAATCCACCAAAATAACCACACGATTCCGTATGCATTACAGATGACATGTATTTTTGAGGGAGTCCGGTTTTAAAAAGTCGATAAATATTAAAACTCTTCAATATGCAAGGCACATTAATGCATTTATTTTACTTTTTTTTAGGGGCTGGGGAAACGAGTTTTCGCTTCATGTAAAAGGCATTTTTAACATAGTTAAAAAAATGTTCAAAATTTCCTCAATTTTCAATTCTCAGACCTTGGTCAAGGCCCTTGCTTTAAGTCAAAAAACTGTTCAGAATTTATGCTAGCCAAAAGACTTGTTAGAGATCTAAAAACCTGAATATGGATGGGAAAATTCTGAAGGTTACACTGACTGACCTTTACAAGCGGTCCCTGACCATTTCTTATTTGATATTAATAATTACAAGGTGCTTCCCACCTTTTTTATATTTCAAAGATTTCCATTTCTTTATAGTTTGTTCTGTGGTCTCCTGATTCTCAGATTCGTTGGTTTATGTTCTCAAAAAGCTCAAAGTCCAATAATAAGAGACTGAAAATAGTTTTTCTGTGGATATTTTTTTAGGGGCATCGGTTTGGTTGATGATCTTCCCGTAACATTACTTTCTATCCCACAAACAAAGTGATACTTGAGTGAAATGAAATGCAACATACATTAGTAGGTATAGACTTCATTTCAATGTTCAAATGTACAAGTTTTTCTGTAGTTTTCACAGCAGGCAATTGCCACACGATCCGATCTGATCGTGGCACGTGATCTTCGCATGAACATCAGACAGCTGCCCCCCTCCACCTCCATCTCCGCCTCCGCCTCCGCCTCTCCCTCTCACAATCTCTATATATAACCTTAAATATGCGTGTATTTGTACGGCTGGGTGGGGACTGGGACTGCGACTGCGAGTGCGACTGTAATGTCGAAATATATTTAGTTGGGTTACACCCGAAAAAAGTGTCTGCTCGTTTATGATGTGATGCCTTTCGTTTGAAAGAGATCACGCTTCTAGGCTAATAATTCTTCGGCCTTGACGTGACCTGGCATCGCCGTCTGATGGGTGATCTTGACGATTTTCGTTTTTGGGGGGTAATTAAGAAAGCTTTTTTCATCGTCTGTCAAGTCTGATTGAAAGGTGGTGGGGAGGGTGGATTCCTCTGAGAGTGCGGGAGTTCTCTGCGGGATAGACGGCTGGAAATATCCAAATACCCATACTAGATCAGGCATACATAATCAACTACATTTTTCTCCCAGTGTATACGCAACATTCAATCAGACACAACAAAAACTGCAGGCACGGCACGCGTCTGCACTGATAATGCTACGCAATGCCACGTCGCGAAATATTTTATCTAGTTTCCCTTTTCTCTATATAGTATACACATATGTATGTGTAAATGTGTAGATGCGTGTGTATCTTGGCACATACAGATTTGTATATATTTTTAGGCATTTTTTAGGATTTCAGAATGTCAAGTCCATTGCAGGAACACGTTTTGTAGGGCTTCTGGAACTCGATAGATATTTCATTAATCTCCGACTTTCACAGTCTGATATATGTACGAATCAATAATGTATACCATATATGTACACGTAATTATAATTTTGAGATACTATAGAAAGCGAAAATGAAAATAATGGCGCCTCGCTGTTCGGCGCTATACTAGGTGCCAGCGTATTCCGTTTTCAGTCTTAATTTGTTGTGGTTTTTTATCTCGGAGATACTAGATAGAGGGACTGCCACTGGGACTCAACACTCGTTGCAGTGGCGTGTTTTTCATGTCAGGGTTTTTTGGTTTTCCTTTTTTTTGGCAGATTTCTGCAATCATTTAGATAATTTATCTTAAATTTTCTTAAATTTTGTTTTCGTTTCTTCTGTAAATTGCATGCTTTAAAATTAGATTAAATTGTTGGATGTATACAGATGTATGTACGTATGTATAAATATTCCCTCTAGTATATTTGATGATCTTTTTGGCTGTATATAGTATGGCAGTCTGGGGGCTGTATGCAATTTCCTTTTTCTCCCATTTACCATTTGACATGTGCTCGACTATGACGTCTGTGGGAAAGTTGTCCGACTGCCAAAAGAAATGTACGGGATTTCTTGTTTTTTTTTGGTAGCCATTCGTTAATGACTTTTAAAAGAAAAATAAATGTTTATAAATGGCATAAAAGGAAATGATTGGCATTCGGATGGGTCACTGGGTCTGCTTATGAGATCAGAAAAGTTGGATTCTTCTTTGGGGTGATTTTATATGGTTTCCTTTGGGGTTTTCGCTGCTGAGGTTTTCCTTTATCAACTCTTTTGCTTTCCATGAACTGTTCAATCAAATCAACCACGAACTCCCTGCCAACCCTCCCAAGTTTCTCCTCTGACCGAACCGATCCAGCCCTTTGGGCCAGATCCAGCCCACCGCCAGTGTCTGCCACCTCAAACTAGTTCATTTAGCGGTTAAGTAAGTTAGTTTAGTGAGTGCGGCGCCATTGTCTTCTGGCGCCTGACGTCAAAGTGATTAAACCCCCCCCACCCAAGGCATTTGCAGCACTCTCATTCGGTTTGCGGTGCTGTCTCGGGTTACCTCAATGATGTAATCTTATGCCTCATGCCCTGCCACATCCCATCCCACTACTCACCTCTGTTCGCAGTGGGCCACACCGTTGGCTTCGCTGTTATTGGTGCAACTGCAGCTGTCCGCGATATCGCTGCTGGCATTGTTGGCATTGTTGGCTGGAGTCGGCTCATCTATGGGGCTGGGACTTTGCGGGGTTTTGTGCAGACAGGACTTGCGGCTGAGGCATGACTTGGGTTGGTTCATGAGGAGTGGGGCCGAGGCCATGCGCTCCAGATAGCTGCGACCCGATCGACTGCCCACACCCAGGGGCGTGGCACCTGCCTTCTGTTGACCCGGCTGGCACTGCATGGCCGCCGAGGCATTGTTGACCATGGCTTTGGAGGCCAGAGTTATCACTTGGGGACGGCAGTAGCGCGATGCTCTATTGGGTTCGTCATTGTAGCTGCAAGACACAGAGAAGATGCTTCGATCAGTTCAATGCGGGATGTGATGGTTCAAGTGGGGTGGGGTGGGGTGGGATGGATGATGGGACTCTTATTCGGGGATCTACGCATTCGCCTGCCTGCCTGCCTGCACTTTTATCAGCCTTGATAAGCGGGGGTCCGTCCGATGCGATCCGCTTTTATTATGCTCGCGCTTTAAATTTTTACGGCGATAATATTTGCCTTCCATTGTTCGGAGGCCTATGTATACCACTTAAGCCCACACTTCTACTGATACTAAATATAGTATGTATGTACGGTATATATTGTCTATAAAGAAACATCGCTGATAAGCCCTACAGTTGCGCACGACCTCCGCACTTGTTTCAGGAATGCGATGACGATGGTCGAGTTTTCTGGAGGGGAGGGTGTCCATTGGATAGAGAACATTTGCTTGTTAGTGAATCATTGTGAATCATTGCCGAAAATGTATTGCCGAAAGGAAACAGCCTCTAAAAAGGCCATTTCTCCCATTAACTATTGCTATTGTGCTGAATCATTTCAAATAGTTCCATTTTTTCGTCTAGACGATAACAAGTCAATGCTTGATAAGGTCCGATCGCAGCCTAGACACACTTGCATGTACATATGTATGTTGGTCGCATATTTATCACTCATCGTGGGCCTGCTTTCAAGAAAAACCTTTCTGGCTGATTAGTGATTAGGCAGTCTGATCCGTATCACCACACCCACCTTATTTTTGGCAACTGAAACACTTCAACTGCTTCACGATAAGTGGATACTTGGGCTGTTTGGAAAGGGTGCAAGTATACTTTACAAATGTGCATATAAATAGGGTTCGGTAGCTCTCAAATCACGCTGTGAAATTTCGATTAATTCCAAGTGGAGACGGCCGAGTCACTTGAGTTTGCTACTTGAGTGGACCGGCCCCAATCACGTGCTTTGCTTGATAAGGTTGCTTAGATAGTGCAGGAGGCATAGGCGGTTCAGTGGCTACGGTTATCTGGCTAAACAAAAGATATACTCCAACATATACATATGTATTTGTTCGATTATTTTTAGCCAGAGTATTTGAATATCATCCAATAAATTATATGGAATGATGTTTTTGTGTACGTTTTATCATCCCCGAAAATAACATCCCCACTATAAATATCGCCAGCAGAGACTGATGCAGCTCGTGCACCAAACGAGGCGCCACAAATATGGCCATTACCCCAATTGAATCAATTGGTTAGAAAAAGATCAGAATATGTACCATACGAGCACCTCCCTTTCCTCCGATTTGTCATATTTTCGTTCTTTTGGTACTTGTGTCCCTGAGCCAAAAAAAAGTTGCGTCAATACGAGTATGCCACGCGCAAATTTGTCGTCAAGCGAGCAATCGTCGGCGTCATCTACACGACTCGTGGACAACCCTCCAAATCTGAGAGCTACACTAACAAAACACACACTAGCCTCTCCCGAAATGTTTGTTTTGGTTCGCGATCATCGTCCATTCGCCTTGCCTTGCCTTGATCTTGACTGCTTCCATTTCAGCGTATTTCACTTCATTTTTCGCCAATCTGTTGTCAACCCAAAACGTTTCTGCGAGTGTGTACCTGAGTCCCCAGAATATTAATAGTGACTGCATTCATTGTGTTCTTTAAATACGGTTAGTTCTCCATGTGTTTGTGTGTGTGTGTGTGTTTGTTTGTTTGTCACACAACATTTTTGTGTCTTTGATCAGCTGGAAAAGCGGCCAGTGACACAACTGTACAGGTGTTCTCGATATACGAGTACGACTCAAGGTGCATTGAAACGGAATTGGGCTTACAAATGTTGGGTACATTTTTGGTGCTTTTTCGGTTCCTCTGACATGCATCTAATCTAAACTAATTTTCTAATTAATTTCTAACGCCTTTGTTGCGTCCCTCAACAAGATTACAGATTGGGGAACTGAACATTGATCATACATTTTTGAACCGCATTCATTTTAAATCCATTTTAATGTTGGGAATTATCACTTGGGAGTATCGACTGTTTTAGTTCCATTTTCCGTATTTTTTTTCATAGCACGTACACAGCTGTGATGATTCTTTTAAAATGTTTATCAGGAAAGAACTGGAGACTTATCGAATGATAAGAAAATTGAAGAGAAAGTTCAAGACGTGACAGAAACCTTTAAGCGTGGAAATTATGAAACTATCCAGCAGCTCATTTCACTCGTTTCCTATTCTTATTCATTGAATTTATTTTGATTGACAACCGAAACCCGTGCGTTCACTTAAATCAATTTAGTATAAAATTAGGCAAATTGATGGAAATATTTATTCATGATTCTTTTTGGGTTAACTTACTTCAATGCCGGCCGCTGATGTCCGCTCATGAAGTCCGCCAGAAAACTGACGGGTGGACTGTGACTGAATATGGGCGGACTGTGCGAAATCATTTTATATAGATCTGTGATCTGTGTTGCTTCCTATTGATTATATTGATCTCGGAACAAGGAACTTTTTGTGTGGAAGCCCCTGAGAAAGAAATATAGAAAAGAAATGTTTTATAATTATGGCAATTGAAGCGCAACGAAACAATAACAATAACAAAATATAAAAATCAAATCTCAAATGAAATTTTAATTGCAAATATGTGCTGTATAGTTTTTGCTGATTTTTCTATTTTGTTTTTTTTTTCGTTGATGATAATCTCAGGTGGGATCTAAACTGTGATTTTTCGATTCATTTTGCTGCCTAGCGTGATGACAAGAACTCGTACATTTTTAAGCGGATGATCAAAAGTGTTGTTTATGTTTTAAAAATATATTTTTTAAATATATATTTTATGATACTCGTCGTATGGGTTGCAAACTTAATTATTTTTATTGTGATTTTGTTTTGGTTTGGTTTCGGTTCGGTTCGGTGTGGAATGTGGTGTGCACTGGTGCACTGGTGTACTGGTGGATGGAACTAACCGTTAGTTGCTGTTTAAGTCTCGCTCTTTCTTGTCGTGTGTCTGCTTTGGTTTCTTCTTTTGCCTGCTGCTAAGGAACTTTTCTTCACTCTCTTCTCTTATGATATTTGAATTAATTTTTTCATATGTGCATCACGCGCGCTCTTCACGGATGTCGGCGGCGTCAGACAATGAAATTATCTTATTATTTTAACCGAATTTATTGAAATATTCGTGAGATTTCTGTATGTCGGGTATGTCGGGGCACTTTGTGGACGGACACACGCACAAACGGGGGGACTTTACGTTACGGCCTTTTCAAATAGATTGATTAGCCGGCGCTTTCTCTAGTCCCTGCCTGCCGCGTTCTGTTAGTAACTTATTTTTAGTTTCGACGGACAAACGAACATGAACAAAAAAAAATATCCACAACCGCTTCGCCTTCGGGCCCGTTCCGTTCCGTTCCGTTTGAAGCTGCGAAAACGAATGAATGTTTTGTTGGTGCAAGACTTGCCGTCAAGACTTCTGCGCCCACAGCACAGTGGGTCGAATGGCCAGTGCAGCACGCAAAAACGTCTAGAAAAAATTACATAATATTTAAGGCCAACAGCATTTTCTGTTAATAACAATTGTTTTTGTTTTTAATTGTACTATTATGATCTCATGCTAGAATTCACTCTTAAAGCAACTCTGGGCATTAAAAAAATAACGGTATAAATCCGGTAGGAGCTGGAGCTGGAGCAGGACGAGATTATTATTTATTTATGAAGACTTTTTTTATCCATTATCTATCTGCACAAAACACACAATCTCAATATTTTTGCTCACCAGACTGGTAATTTGACCCACTGTGCGCAGCCAGAGCGTTCGAGAGAGATATAGAAAGAGAGAGAGAGAGCCACGCCACGCTCTCTTGGCATTCACATTCACCCTATCTACGCATTCGAGCCTCTCGCTCGCTCTGCCGCTGATCGACGTGGCGTGCATATTTCGATTGCATTTTGATATAGAGTTTTTAGTATTGGTTTTTGTTGCTTTTTCTGTGTGCTTAGATTAGTTTAGGCGCCACCACTTACCCCGACTCTCTCTCGAACAGGCGGGTGACAAAGTCGCTCGGTGTCAGGCCCGAGAGACATGATCAGATCACAGATCAGATGAGATCAACCGTAACAGCATCTCCCAACCCATCCCATCCCACTTTTCGGTCTTCTTTCGCGTCTCAGCTGTTGCTCTTCATCTTCATCTTCGTCTTTATCTTTATACCACTTTTATCGTAGTTGGGGAGGCCTTTAATTTAGTAAGGGTTCCGTTTTAGCCCACGCATTTCTTTGGGGCCTTGTCAAATCGAAATCAATTAGTCCAACGGATGAGGGTCTTGTGTAAGATTGTATTTTAAGCAAAGTGTCTTTTATCGACATGGATAATTCATGTGAGTATTGAAGAGGCTGTTGGCATGGGTTTACTTACTTGTAAATTATTACAATAGTAGATACTATAGCAGTGATATTTTGATGCCTGCACTGATCCGGTTCTGTATTTAGCGTAGGGCAAACCCATTTAATTTCTTTTCATCTTACCATCCATTTTCCGTCTAATGCAACGCAAATGGAATGCCTCTGGAGGGCCCATCGTCAATGGTCAACCCACATGATATCTGTCGTACCCACATCTACAAAACTCTCCCTCCGAGGCCAACGGAAACCCCTGAATCTGAATCTGAGTCTGGTCTGGTCTGAATCTGAATGCAACCAACTCTACACAGAAATGCAGCAGTCTGGTTTTGGAACTGGAACCTCGTATCGCTGGGTTTGTTGGGCACCTTCTATGGCAAAGAAAGTGTGTCTGTGTGAGTTTATCTTTGGTCTGGTTGCCTGTGTGTGTGTGTGTGTGTGTGTGCGTGGTGTGCGTGCCTCGATGACATTCGCTCATGGCGGTTTAATAGTCGTAGAAATGCTCTCTCATAATGAATGATCTCAACCCCAGCCTCAAACATGAGTTGCAGCATGATAGTGCACCTACATGGATGTCTACATATTTACATACATACATACATACATATGTAAATATGTATGTGAAGGGTTTTCACGCTTTTTCTCTTTCGAGTGTTAAAAAGTCTCATTTTGCTTGCACACTTTCTTCGGATCGCAACGCAGCCTCCATCCCATTCGGTGGATGGATGTTCGTTTAAAAGGGGGTCTTGTGGAGTGGTATGTACATACATATGAACATACGTACATACACTCGTAAGTAGATGAGGAAGAGCCGGCCGGCTTGCCTAGTAGAAAGCCGGTTTCTCACAGATCCCTGCCTGAATCAAAAGTAGTTACTCGAGTGGCTCGCTGCAGTTCGTCGGGTAGAGAGCTCTCAGAAGAGTCAGAGAGCTCTCCATTATCATCCCGCCTTGCCCGCGCCCCTGTTCATTCCTGTCTTCCTGTCGTCCCCGTCTTCATTCAGGGCTGGCACTTCCTCCGCCCCTTGCATCTGGCCCTGCAGTGCTCTATCTCCTCGCTCTTTGGCTGCACTCGAAATTGCTGGCACTTGCGTGGGCCTCTCTGTCTGTACCCTCTGGCAAAATTTAGTAGCTGCTTCTCCATACACATACTCGTTTACATACGCACATACATATGCACATATGTAGCTATGCATGTATGGTATGTACACTTGCATCTTGTCTATTCCTGCAACGATTTATACATTTTCATACATCTTTTTGAGGCGTTGTAATTATAGTTCGTTGCTTTCGAGCGGAGCGGATGTGCTTTGCTTGGTGGACAATTTACAAAAATTTCAATTTATGAATTTATGAATTTATACGGGTGGCTTGCAGTCGTCTCTCTCTCTCTCACTCCCCCCTCTCCGCTTTCGCATTCCATGTGTCGCAGAGTGTCAAATGGAAAATATCCAATATACACTCATATACATACATATGTATGTAGGTGTATAGGTGAAAAGATCAAAAAGCTATCGGTCTATACAACTACTCGTATTATATAAATAAATGAACAGGAATCCACGTGTGACTGACATCGGGGGGCTGATGAAACCCGCAGGGAAATTCAGTGTCAGGCACGAAAAATGTGGCTAGGCCGCGGCGCTTGGTTATCAGTTGCGATCGGTGAAATTCAATAAATTGTAGTCATAATATAGCATGCTTCGCATACACAGTATACAGACTAGTTTGAGAAGGCCTCTTGGGAGAGTCTAATTTTAGAAATGGGCGCGCGACTCAGACGATTGTTTTTTTTTTTGTGTTTGCACCTTATCAATGCATATTGAGAATCCCCCGAAACAAGCGAACCGAATCGACAAGCCATCTTGCTGATAAACTGCGCAGCATAAACTAGAATCATCATAAATATAGAACTGGTTTATTTTTGGTCGGAGATAGAACCCAGAGCAGAGCAGAGAAGAGCAGGCCAATGGCCAATGGCCATGCCATGCCGTAACTGACCTAGAGCACATGATCGTAGCGTGATCGCCGAAGGAAAACCACCGAAAAGAAAAGCGACACAAATTTCTTTTTGGCAAAGATCTCACTCATATCGAAACAGTTCTTCCGCAACGGAAACTGAACGGAATAGTCGCAGAAAAAGGTTTCACTATAAATAAACCAAAGGATAGATCCGAATGCTAAGAGAGGAATTCCCCATCCCGTGAATACTTTGTGGGCAGAGTGCGATCTCTTTAACGATCCTTAGTCCGTCTGGGTTTGTTTTTATTTTGTTGCGTGTTTTTTTCCCCTTTTCTTGGAAACGTAACGGATCCGATCGCGTAATTTTCCATTGGAACTATTACGATCGGGGATCGGGGATCGGCAATCGAAGATTGGCGATTGGCGGTCATCGGTGATCACTGATCAGCATTAAAACAAACTTAATTATGCGATTCAGTATGTAATCGTACATATGTACATATGTATGTATGTATATTCATCGAGCAAACAGCAGGCGAGTGAGTCTGAGCCGACCACAGCTGATCACGTTTTCACTTGCTGCTTCAGATAGTGGTCTCGGCAATAGTTCCATTGACATCGCCAGACTACGACGACGACGACAACGACGACGGGTGCGACGGCTATCGACGCAATGTCTGATATCGCGTCTGTCTGCGCTGATAGCCTCCTGATAGTGAGCCCCTAATTGAGTACTCCCCAAACAGCCTAAAAATAGTAATACTCGATCTCTTCATTATTCCCATGTTAATCACCGAACCAATAGACACAGTGACCAACGCCAATGGAAGGGGTGAGGGCGGGGGGAGAGGGAGAGGGAGAGGGAAAGGGAAAGGGTAAAGGGAATGCCACTTATCAACATCTGTTTGCCAGACCAAGTTGAGTAGCATGTGGCTTAAGTCGAGTGTTTACTGTGGCTAATGTATTTGATTTTCAAGTTTGGCTCGTGTGCTGGCACCTCGGAAAGGTATAGTTATACCTTCCAGGGCAGTGATGAAGTGATTACGGGTAGACACTTGCCCTGATTGGGTAATACCTAAAGTCCAAAGAAGATCTATAGGAGGTTTCTATGGGGTTGCAAGTTGCACATACTCTGGATACATCTTAATCTCGCTGCTTACTGCTTATCCATGTGCATCTTTTCGAAACATCAGTATCAACTAAAAGATCCTATAGATCCGCATCTCTTCTCATTAACTTCTTCTTTCTTCTAAGTTCATTTAAAACTTGATCTCATCCCAAAAATACAGAGTCAACTTGTATTCAAAAACACATTCACTAATTGACAGGTTCCAAATTGCATTATTTTCTCTCTCACCTGATGAGATAAATTTGCATAATTTTTGGCCATTTTGTATATATTTATGCGTTGCTATCTGATACAAAAAATATAAGAAATCACATAAAATAAATAAATAATACAATACAAAAACAAAGCAACGAGTAAATGGCTTTTAAGTTAGAAAATGTTAACCATCCAATGATTCCATTGCATATGTACAACAAAAACATTTCACTCAATATAACATGATAGAAACCTAGACCCATAAATTGCGAATTCTAATCTTAATTTTTGTAAATATTTTTGTTTAGAAAATTAATATTTCTTACTTGGAATAAAAACTAATCCCAATCAAATTTCAAGTCGGCTAAATTGTGCTCTCAAAAAACGATTTGCAACACATAGCCCCTCAAACGATTTGCAACATTAAAAAATACAAATAAAAAATAAACCAAAAAATAAGTAATTCCGCCTTGCTTCAAGACCAGGGATAGCAGTGAAAACTGTTGAACATCTTTCCTGTTTCCGGTTTGTGCAGCATTAACATAAAAGCGAGCGAAATCAAGTTCAAAAATATGTACATGTACATATACATATGCTCTTGCATTCAATGTTGAATGCGTACATTGCACTGCCCATAATTACAAAAAAAAAAACATGTATCTGTAGAGCTGTTCGGCTATAAAAATAGATACATAGATAGATGTGCACATCTATCTAGAAACGCGTAGACAAGTTTTACAAATTACATGGCCGTGCAAATGAGTCAGTGGGACAGGCAAAGCAATCTGCTTTTCGTACGAGTATCTATAAAATACAACAACTTTCGCGTATCGTATCTGATAAATGCGCAGCTCACTTGGAATTTGGCAAAATTTTGATTCAATTAACCTTCTATTTGGTGGAGAGGTCAGTCGCAATCTGGACTAGAATCAGTTTCTTTGGTTTTTTCTGCTCTGTACGCGATTTCTGTGGCATGGTGTTTGGTATTTTTTTGGTAAGGAAGGTCAGTGAACTGTTTTATTATTATTTTACGAAGACTCCCGATCCTTATACTTCTGTCTTAGTTTTATATTCTGCTTACATACGTACGAGGAGATTGTTGAGGATAAGAAGCACTGCGATAGGGTTATCTAGAGGCATTTTTTTATGGCCTTTTTTGTTCGGGAACTTTTATAAGTACTCTGCGAAATGTTTGTCCACTTTTTGCCATTTTACAAGTACTCGTAGCGCAGGTCTCAACTGGGTCACCTTTTGGCTTATCAACGAGCGAACACATACGCACATACATATGTATGTACATACATTTATAAAGAAATAAACCGGAATGCAAGGTGAACAGAAATATTATATCAAATGTGAAGATACGCTATTACGATAAGAAAATTATTGAGATATCCCCAGAATAATGGAGCCTATAAAGGAGTGCCGAATTAATTTCCTATGCGTTCTTTTATTTAAAAAACTCCTTACAGCACGAACTTAAAACTTATTTTCTCAATGCTCCTTCCAGAGTATTCGAGTTTATTTTCATATCAATACCATTAATATATACCTACAATTGTGCCAGTATCTGTACTCATTTTGTGTACATTTGTATTTACATATATTGATGTTTAAATATAAATATTATTACGAACATGATTGTAAAACAGCAGCAACAACAGCAACAAAAAACATTTAAATAATCAACGCGAAAATGCCTCTGAAAATTTTCCACCCTAACCTTCTCATTATACTCGTATTTGCAAACAAATAAGCATTGCCTATAAAGAGCAGATCAAAGATCGTATCTCTGGGATTTATGGGTCAATGGGTTTATCTCCCGACATTTTACAAATTGTTACATACTAGGTGAAATTCTGTGATTCTCATCGGACTCATGACGTCAATAAAAATGGGTTTTGAGTTCAGAAGGAATCGTAAAGTTGTTTGAGAAACGTAGTTAAATATCCATATTAGTATATAGTTGAAAATGTATCATAATAGAAGTAAGTATGTATTTCTGGGAGGGATGTGTGTGAATTCCTATGTATTCATGAACATGTGCACATACGCTTTAATTAATTAAATAAAAACTGTCTTTGCAATAATGATTGAAAGCCCTATCTGATCCGTAACGCCTCCCAATCAAGTGTCGGTTGTAAATTAATCAAAAAACAAATAAAGTACAACTTTCGAATAAGTTGATTATTCCTTCCTTTATTTGCAGATATTTCTTAACACCCTACCCCATCCTTGCGTGGGCGTAACTTAATTTGACGGCTTAGCGGTAAATGTTTTCCTCTTCCGTTTGCCATTCCCCCTCCATTCGCCTCCCCCTTGCGGCCCCCTTTCTAAGCATTTCTAATGGCGCACGAACAAGAACAAATTTGCTTTCTGGCGCTTATGGGTAGCGGAGCGAGTGGGAGATTGATTAGGAGCGGAGGAGATTGTGGGCTCCGGCTCCATTGTTGTTGCCGGCCAGTCGCGCGACCAACTAGCATATCAGTTGCCATTCTGTGCCCCTCGTCCCCCCTCGTTCTTCTGCTCTGCCATTCTCCTATTCGTGTCTTCCTCCTCTTCTCCAATGTTAAGTTCAATGACAGAATTTTGAAGCCCCCTGTGCCTCCTGTGGTTGCTCATGAATCTTTGGCCAGGGTTTAATCAGCCTGCCTTCTGCCTTATCAGTAGTACTATACATAGTATGTATGATGGCCTAGTTTCTTCATCTTTTCTTTTTTTTTTGTATTTATTTTTGGTGGCAGATGGGAAGACCAGAATATGGCCTGAGGAAAGGTTCCTAAGCTTCGTAGCCTTGGACGTCTGGGAAAACTACATCACTTCAATACAATATAGTTCCGGAAGATCCATGTAATCTTTCTTTATAGATTTCATTCGATTCCTTAAGAGCAATTAATATTTAATTCCCATTTTTAGTTCAGTTTGTTTTTGAATATGTTTGTTCTATTCCAGTGACATATGGATGTACCTACTGCCCTAATGATCTTCGATTGAGTGACAAGCTGGACATGAGCCGAGGTAGGAGTGCCGTGCCGGAGCACCTGCTCTGTGGATGCAAACAGTCTGATTGAACGGCTAATTGGCTGCAGTTCCGCTTTGGGTTAAAAGATCGCTCTGGGATGGGCTTTAAATAGATTGCATTTGCATAGGGCTTACCACATCCCTATTATTTTTAGAGGGAATTTGCGGTGCTTAGGTAACCGTTTTTCCGGATTTGTTATTGAGTGGAACCCCGCCCCACCCACCTAATCAGGGCGATAATCGATTCGATCCAAACGGGGCTTGAAAATCCCAGGAATTGCACATGTTTCTACATTTCCAAGCTCTAATCTGGAACCGGGACTGGGGCTGGGGCTGGGTTTGGGGTTGGGGCTGGACATCTCTAGGCGTTGGCGCCGCTGTCAGCGGTGCCGTCTAAACAAATGTGGTCCACGTTGTAGTACATATTGTATATTATACTATGTAGAAGTACTATTTGGATTATCAGTTAATTTAATGATTTCGAATTTAGATTTGTGGGCAGGCGATTAATTAACATTTGTTTTCAGCGTGTCCAGCAAAGGCCCAAAGGCAGAGACAGATGAGATAATTACTAGCACATGCAGTCCTCCATCGCCCCCTCCCTGCCGCCCTGCCGCCCTGACGGTACTCCGGCTAGTTTTTATTTATAGACAAGGTTTATGGGTTTGTTGTGCCCACCTCCTCCAATCTGGGGATCCGTTTCGCGGTGCACTCTATTCGTATGTGTTTGAGGGCTGAATGTTATTCCAAAAACTGACGATCCCGGCAAATTGGTTCTGATAAAGACACTTGATTGGGGGTGTCAAAGGGTAAAGAGAGGTGTGCTTGGGTGTGGGCGTTGTATTTCCAATTGGCTGATAAGGACTTTTTAACCCTATGCTGGTAAAATACAATTGTATTATTCAGATTAAAGACACAACACCCAAACAAACACCAAGTATAGTTTTCATGCTTCAGGTACCAGAAGACAGTTGAAAGTTATCAAATATTACAAATTCTAAGATCGGTAAATTTTCAAATTAAGATTTCAAATTTAGTCGGCTCGGCGCTAATTTCCCAATTTCAAGTCAGCCCTGGAAAGGTAGTTAGAACGGCGTGCAGCAGATGTCGCTTTGACAAAACTGTTTCGGCTTAAAGCTAATTTTATTAAGAATCCAATACAAGTGGGCCTGAAAATGGACCCATTCTTGTACAAAATTGATGACTTTATCAGATAAAATTGTCTGATCGGTGAATAGGATCCTTAGTAATATTAAACAGAGGTTTTTTAAAGTCACTCGAGATTCGCACAGGGCATTCGGTTCATACAACCTTCGTAAATATGTTGCTGATATGTAGCGAATGTGTAGTTACCGTGTAGTTGCCATGTACGAAAAGGGGAATTTTTGTTGATCTTCTTTGTTTAAACCTATTTTGTAAACTATCCTGTACAAGAGAGTCCTAAAAATGTTGCCATTCTTGTAGAAAATTGATTAATTTACAGGTTAAAATTATTTGGTCTGTGCGTAGGATAGCAACAGCAAGTTGTAGCTTTATATCTAAGCTTTTCAGTATAATTCCTTTAGTTTCTCAAAACTATGTAAATCTTGCAAATCTCAAGCAAAGTTGCCAGTTAAAAATTGTAAATGTAGTTTAAGGAACATTGGCATTTCTTTTCAAATTTACCGCCAACAACAATTTCCCTACAATTCGAGCATCAGTCACACTTTTCCCGCAAAATTGAGCGAAAGAGACTAATTTCCTCTCTTTTCGGGGTTTTTTGGGTTCAACGAACGAAAGGTATGGCCAACACGCAGAAACAGCCAAGGAAAATTCCGAAGCTCGTACGAATCTCACCTAACCGCCATTTTTCGACGATATACCATGAGGACAGGCCTGTCCTCACGTTATGTTAAGCAGGTGGGGTGGGTTTTACCTTGCAGCCTTAAATTTTCTGGCCCGTTTCGCCTGTTGTCCATACCCGCTTTTTTCTTCACTGCCCCAGCAATTTCCCAGCGGGAAATTATAAATTTCCCAGATATTTCCCAGGCACAAAATCAAAAAAAAAAACAAAAACAAAACAAAAAAAAAAATAAACAAACGAAACAAAACGAAATTAGTTGACGAATTTTAACTTGTAACTAATCCTAGATTAGGCCTTTGTAGAAATAGAAAAACAAATCAATCCTATAATAATAATAGTAATAACAAATAAGCATAATACAAAAATGGTGAGTGGCGGCAGAGGAAATGAGTTAGACACGTGAGTTTTTCCCATTGCTCGCTTTGCAATTTTCATGTTTATTTAGACATTTAGTGATATATAGAGGATTTGAATTGGCATTTCATACATTTTCGGAAAGACTCGGGGACAATCTCACTCCTGCGCCGCTTAATAGTAGCTGCGATCTAGTCCTGGTCCGGTTCCGGGTCCGGCGCCGACTCCTGCATCGGGGACTGCGAACAGGGGCTCCGGTGACCTCTTGCCGCCCCATGAGTGGAATCGCTGCTTCTTGCCCAGGACCACGGAATTGCGCTTCTCGTCGCGCTGCAGCTGGGACTTGATGCGACAGCGCTCGATGACAGCATCCCGGATGATGGAAGCGAACTCCACGTCGTTGAACTGAGCCATCAGCAGCTTGAAGAATGCCCAAATCTCGCCTCTCTGCGAGGTGGGTGGTGGGGCGTAGTGGTGGAAGAGCCAGCCCCCCTCCGACAGGGCACTGTCCTCGGCGCTGACCGAACGGGCGTTGTAGGCGTCGCACACATCTTCGAAGCTGAGGATGGCCTGGAGGATGAACCTACGGTACTTGGACAGCTGAAGCTCGCAGGTATTCAGCTCCACGTCGGTGGAGGCAGGGTGCGCGGGCAAGGCGTACAGCTGCCTGGAGAGGGCCAGCAGCAGGAAGAGGAGTCGCCAGGTCTGCATTATTCAAGGAGCTGCGTGCGATGTGCGTACGGATGTGGGTGCTCGTAATCCTCTTGGCCAACTGCGCTGGAAAGTGGCTCGACGTCTGGCTTATATAGCTGCGGGCTAAGGTTCGACTGTTGGTCCGCCCCGCCCACTGGTGGTAGAAGGAGTTGTGCCCGTTGACAACTTTGAAGTCCATAAAATAATTATAAAACGTTTGTCGTTCGCATTTTCTAAGCCGTTACACACGTCGCTAAACAAATACGAGTGCGTATTAATAAGCGTGGCATGCCCCGCGTCCTCTCCTCGTCCTCGTCCTCGTACTAGTACTGGCTGTGGGCAGACAGTTGCAACAAGTGTCATAAATTTTAACACTCCTAACTGCCGCTCGTTTGTTTCCTTTCGCGATGCCCGGGAATTTATTAATCCTGCCCAAAGATAAACGTGACGGGCACTTGAAACTGAGAACGGCTCCCCAAACGACTCGCCTTATATGTGATGTGGGTCGTGCAGCGCTTCTCTGTGTCTCTGTGATGCCGCCACCCACCACCACCCACCAACTAACCCCTTTTTGCTTGGCAAGGCCCTTGCCACTCACTCAGTCGTACAAATGCTCGCTGATTAGCAGGCAAGCGTATGAAATTAATCATATGCAAATATCGCCACTTTTTCCGTTCCTCAATTTGTTGATGTCCTTGCAAAGGAGGGGTATATCGGTTTTTCAACAAGAAACAAGATCAGTTTAAACTTTAAACAGATGCTAGTTCGCCCGTTGTGTAGTTTTGCTCTCATTATTTTGTACAGTTGAACTCAACATCCACAAATGCGATAAACAGCCTCTATACAAAAATTACAAACTATCTTTCAAGGCACATTTCCTAGGGTATTCCTGGCTTTGAGGTATTCGTTCTACTTATTTTAGCTGAGAGCGTCACAGTCAGCCCTAGCCCACTTGTTGGACCTCTCTCTAGTCTTTAATTTACTCAAATGTGATATGTGATGTGATAACTTGGCTGTAGGCGTTTGTTTGCCGTAAGCATGTGTGGGTGGTAGGACTTGAAAAGGAGGAGGAGCCGGATAGCCAGATAGGATAACTTAACTTATTTCCTTATTTCCAGTGACATTTTTTCATCCAAACATGCTATTATTTATGTTCTCTTTAAAGAAATTCCGTTTCTGCGGCGAAGGAGATTGTCCCGATTGGGTATTGGCCGAAATCATATCAACGCTCTCCAACTTGAGTATAGAGAATTTGGAAAAGCTAAGCGATCTGGTGGCCCAAAGAATATGTGGTGAAGCCTTTGAGGTGAGTGTGTGTGATATAAAAAGGATTTGCCATTTACAGTCTCACTCTCTCTCCCTGCTAAAGGAAGCGGCCATCAAATCTTTGACATCCACACTCACTAACGAGGGGAAGACGGCCGTGGCCTGCATCCACTTTATGCTGATCAATGCATCCCGCTACAACTGCACGGAGAGCATATTTGGCGAGGAGATCCAACAGCTAGGTCTTCCCAAGGACCATGCTGCCGCCATGTGCCGGGTGCTGCAGAAACATTCCGGCTCCATACGTCAGAAACTGATAGATAAGGCATTTAAAAGTAGGTCCCTCTAGGCATATGCTAAGCTATCACACTAATTAAGTTTTCTTCCCCCATTTACCCAGTTAACGAGCTGCAAAGCGTACGTAATGTAACCTCGCCCGGCGAAACGCCAGCAAATTGTGCCACCCTGGAACTGAAAATCTCGCAAGAACTGGTCGATGGCCTGCCCAAGGACACCACGCATATTGTTAACTTCGAGCGCCCGCATCTGATGGCTCTGCTGGCGGAGCTGAAAGTGGCCCGCGATATTATGGACAAATTTGATAATAAAAACTAGAAAGCATCTTTATTGGAGTCCTCCACGACTTTGCTTTGAAGCAAAAACATAGACAACGGGCTCTAAAAGGAACACACAAAGCGGAGAGATATTTTGCCAAGCAGTTTAATTAGGGCTTGCTCTTTAATGAATTTTGATACCAAATCAATCAGTGAGAGAGGGAAATCATTTTATATAATATAAATGTATGTACATGTCGATTTTACGGGACTTTGGCACTCGATTGTAGATCCAGTTCCCAAATCTGGTTTCCAATTAACATTTCTCAGTTGATGGAGCAACACATTTTCAAATCCTTTTGCTGTTATGTATAAAGCCACTTTTGTCCCGGTCGGCACAAAATAGAACCATATGGACCGACTACGCTTTTCGATTCGCGAGTATTGGCAGGGATTGATTGCTCGCTATAACTTGGAGAGGAAAATCCCACGAATCTGAGTTTAGGCAAAAGAAAAGAGATGTTTATAAAACACTCCCATCAAGTATGTGTATGTGGGATCATGTCCGTATTGACCATATGGAAGGAGCCGCGGTGGCTCACGGAGAACACGAAACCAACATTGATCAAGCCGTCACTCAGGACTGCACGCATTTCAGCAAAATGTCCTCACAGAAAACAGGCTGGCCGTGGCCGATCCTTTTTTGGACAGCGAGCAGAGCGGGCGTTCTGAATCTTCTGGCCTCTGTCCACTACGCTGATCCTCAAGATGTGACGTCTCCACAAAATGCATCGTTGCTCGTAGCTTCATCCCCAACATTGCACTGCAGCGGCATCGTGGAATATTCCGCTCATAGTCCGCTCACCAAGTTATTTACAAAGCACCGTATGGCGGATCGTCCTTGAGTATCTTATGCAGCGTTCCCAGCATGGAGATGAGATGTCGAGACCAAAGATATTCTGGTGCCTAATGCATCTAAAAGGAGAGCTGTTCACTCCACTCGATGGGAACATTGAGGAACATGTTTAGCGAAATCTCCCACGCATCGCTAGACATCTACTTGAAGCTCGTCATCTTCTCCATTTCTATGATGGAGGCAGCAAAAGCCAGGGATACATAGTTCAAGCAGACCCGGCCGCTTGTCCAGGTAGAGACAAGCCTCGACAGCCTCTTGCTTTGGAGAAGCACATCCAGTCGTTGAGCGTGGCCAGAGAGAGTTGTAAGACTTGGAAGGTGCTGCCTGCAGCATCGGATCATCAAAATCGTACAGCTCCTCGGCCGTGAAGACATCCAAATCCCGCACTGTGTCGAGCAACTGCTTGGACTGCGGTGGCTGTGCCTGTGCCTGTGTCTGGTGGAGCATACAGTCATACAGTCGATGAGGAAATGCTTGAGAGCCTGAGAGACTGTAATGACATCACGCAGTACTGCAAGCTGCATTAGCTCGGGCAGTTTCTTCTCCAGCATGTCCAGGACCCACCGCAGCCATTGGCACAGGCAACCTTTCATGCTAGAATTTCTTTCTGGTGAGATTCAGGCCATTCTCCCCTACCCACTGCTGTTGTGCTGTGTGAGGGGGGTGAAAATGCTGCTCCCCCACAATGACGCCCGGGATGTGCGCGCAGGTGCTACGGAAATTCAAATTCGGCCGCCAATTCGCACTTCCGGAGCTGTTAAGCGCGTTTTAGTTCGGTTCCAAGTGGTTCCAAATCGATAACAACAGCGCCCTGTGAACATGTAGTTACCATGTAGCAAATTTAAGCCGTTATCACGTCATATGTATGATCACGAAACAAATCAGAAATTGACGGTATGCGTGTTTTAAAACGAGTCAAATGCCAAAGAAAATGCCAGAAACTGATCCTGTAACAACTTTCTCGATAAAAAACAGCAGGGAGTTCTGTTCTGATTTACTGAGTGCCAAAAGAGCTGCAAAAATAGGTTAAAACGCTTTAAAATGGATATTCAACTTCCTGGAGAATATGTTTAGAAACAATAAAAAAATATGTATTTCTGAAATTCGAAATATAACGTTGCGACTGGAATGTGTATTTGTTCTGTGCCCAAATTAGTACGTATAACACCCAAACACAGTGGCAATACAAACAAAAGTGCCACCGTCGAAGGCATGGCTAACATAATCATCTGAGAGCTGATCCCATATGGCACGAGCCCCGTAGAAACAGCCAGCACCGCTCTGTTGGTAGAGCATTACGTTGACCACGTTCTTGTAGCGCGGGTACTGGCCCTGTCCCTTCATCTTGATGTTGATATCGTCGGCTATATCGCGTGTCCACTTCACAGCATCTGCAGCAGCGTAGGTCTTTCCGGTCAGTCTCTCCGTGAGCACACGTTGCAGGATGTAGCGTATGTACGGACAGGAGAACTTGTTGCCAAAAGCTGGTCCCATATTGTAGGCATTGTAAATGGTAACGTCCTTTGCTGGTCCCTTCTCTTCGTGTCCTCCAGATGGATCGGCGCGCACAACTGTACTCAACACACTGGAGGTCGCACCGCCCAAGCCATCCCCACTCCCCAGTGACCGCTTGATATCCAGACTTTCGCTTTTTTGCTTACTCTGCGACATTTTTGTTTTTATTGTAAAATTTTCTCTCTGATGATTTCACTTCGAATAACATCCGTGTTGTGATTTTTCAAACAAAAAGTTTCTGTACGACGACAGGAATCGATTGTCAGCGACTGACAGTTGCTTCCATGCTTCTAAGTTCGAAAGGTTATGGCAAAAATCGTTGAATATGGAGAATATTACTTAGGTCTGGATTTTGCGTTATTTAAAACGTTTTTCAAAGCCATGATCATGATCAGTGACTAGTGTAGTTGCAAGGAAGTTCTGAAGGGGACGGGGTACAGACTCTCAGCCCCGCCTGGAACTTGTATTGTAGTTTGGGACCTAGAGAGGGATCTATGTAGGAGGGCAAGCCGACACACCCAGTATGGGGAAAGGCACTAGAGTTGAACGCAAGGATATGGAGGAGCAACTACTGGACGAGAGGAGGATGACTCCCGAGTGTTAGGTGGAAGGAAAGACGGGTAAAGGAAGGATTGCTACGCAAATTAAATGGCTCCCAGTACCCACCGAAATAGCACCTGTACACATATGTATGTTTATGTTTTCTGAAACAAAGCCAAGTGTCCTTGTAATATATGTAACATATTTCACACCCCTGTATATCGGTAGCTGGGGCACTTTACGATAATTGTATTAAATTAGTTTCTTTATGGAAACCTGTTACTTTCTTTCGAAGGGTAGGGAGGTGATCTGCACCGGTACCGCGTTTCTCGAAATTTGGGGGGTGGGGGGGATCGATTCCCGCTCTCGCTCTCTCGCTCTTTTTCATGTGCATGGGTGGCTGCGCTCTCACTTTGTAGCTGCTGCTGGCCATCGGGCCTCTCTTTCTCTCTCTTAACACCTCCCCCACATACTACAATGAATAGGTTGAGTGGATCTTACACCATTTTCTTTTACTCTCAAAAGTAGAGCAGCAGTCCTTGTGATTCTAGTACATGTGATTTGGTTTCCATTTAGATTGATTTTATTCAGCCCACTCTAATCTGCATTCAATCTCAGCGCTCTAGTGCCCCTTCTACAAGATTGGCTAATTTTAGGGACTCCCTTTAGTGGATTGTGTATAAAATTCGGTTTAAACAAAGTGCAGCCGTTCTGCACTTCCGGTGCTGTTAAGGACGGCTTAGTTCAGTTCAAGTGGTTCAAAATCGATAACACACATATCGATTATAACAGAGCCACCGTGAACATGTAGTTACATGTAGTTAAAAATTACATTTTTCTACATAATATTTAACGGCTAGCACTACTTCAAGATAATATTAAAAATGCTTTATCCTTACTGTCCCTGGTGTCAAACGATCGAGGAGATTCATCCGATCACAAAAGGGTATGGCACGGCATCCGCCAACAAATAGTGGGGAAAATTCAGTAAGTATGTGTACACATATGAGCACAGAGATTTCCAAAGCTCGCCGCGAATGTAATCGCTCTAGAAGACACTAAACACAAGTGATCGGAACCACGGCTTTACCATTGATGTCCCAGGAGTGCGCACTGAAACTCCAAATTCTCAATGTGCTGAAGCCAGGATGAAAGCCGTCGTCGAATGCAAGCCTTCAACATTTGCCTTCGTGAAGGCAAAGACATGGAAGCTACAGAAGCTAGATCGCTTGCTAAAACCTCAAAAGATGATCGAAGAACCCGCACGGAAGGAAGGAAGGAAGGAAGAGGAGTAGGAGGAAGTAAGGAACTCCCAAAAAGCCATCTCAGATCTGAATAGTAGGGGATATAGTTGCAAAAGCTTTTGAGGGAACCAGGTGACTTGGAGGACTCAATCAGTACTGTCTCGTGGTAACACTCGACATAAAGAACATCTTAAGCTCGGCTATGAGGACGTCATCTGCAGGTTAGGAATCCCCCACTATCTGGCTATCGCTGATGGCTAATTGGGGATTACTTCACAGACCGCATGCTGCTATAGAACACCGAAACATTGTAGAATATACATAAACATGTACACTGTTCTAGAAAATATTTCCATATTCCTTAATGTGGGCTACATATTAGAAAAATACGAAATATTTGAAATTAGGGAAGGTTTTATTCGATGAGAACTTGTGCGAAACTTTATTCACTAAACCCTCGTGCATCTCGCGTGTCTCCCCCATAAATGTCCTCAAAAATCAACCACAAATACAACCCTTTTCAACCCAAATTTCAATCTCATATCGACTCCATGAACTGTATCAAATTTAATCAACTTCCCAGCAACATTTTGTTACCTATCCTGGTTATAAATTATAGCATAACGTGCGGCGTAAATAAAGTAAAATTTGTTAATAAAAGACACAGAAAAGAGAGTGAATTCGGTGCAAGAAAGGGGTTTGTTTCGCTCCCAAATTTGCTTATCATCCGCTTTGGCCACGGCAATTACCGTCGCATCCTTTTTGGCCATCCTCCTGTGTGTAGAGCAGGTTATTAAAATTATCTGCAGTGGCTACAGAAAAGAAGAAAATTTCAATTAAAAGAATACAAAAAAAAAAGGAAGAATATATTAATTTCGAGCTCTCTCTCTCTCTCTCTCTCGCGTTCGTTCTCTTTGGTGGATTTTCTAATTATGAGCTTCGGCAGCAGCTGCGGAGGTTAAAAGTTGCGTTTTTATGGCAAATTTTTTTGTATTGTTTTTTCAATTAAACTTGACCATGTCAAAAACGGAAGGAGCGCGGACTGGACTGCTTCGCGACATTTTTGATTGCTGCGTTTTGTTATTTTTTGTATTCGTTATTTTTTCATTTTTTTCTCCTCCTTGCCACATGTTGCTGACACTTGCAGCAGCTCCGCTCCGCTTCCATGCTCTGGTCTGGGCCCTATTCCCAGTCTCTTCCCAGTCCAATTTCCGTTTCACTTGGACTTTGAACTTTGATTTATGATGCTCAATGGCGGAAATTATGTGTGTGTGTGTTTGTGTGAGTGTATGTGTTTCTCTCTCCTCTTCTCTCCGACAATGTCACCTGTTCTTTAATTAAATTTCCCCTCAAGGTCTGAAATGGACTGCAACATTGAGTTTACCCCCAGCCATGCCACCCGCCTGTCGGACAGTGTACAAATATCATATCGAAAGGTAAATAAATGCTCCACGCAGCTTTGATCCAATTACCCCGGCAACTATTTGCCCAGCATTTAGTTGGTGCCTCATTCACGTTGTCATTCCGCTCTCAGTTGTCAGTTGTCGGCTCTCCTTGTTCCTATTTACGCAAAATGATATCTAAACATTTGTGTGTCTGTCCGTTTTGGCAGGATGTTCGTGTAAACAAGGCGGCAATGTCAACAGAAATGGTTCACGTAATACTCGTATGGGCATGGTAAGGTGGATAGCGCATAGGATTGATTTGATAGAGGGAAGGTAGGCAGCTTGTCTGTCAAAAATAGCGAGAGGTACTAAGCCCGAGAGGGTGGGCAGAAGAGTTTCTTTATCTAACTCTTGCATAGCAAAACCCCACTATATCTTTAGGATAAGTAGGTATTACCAGAGAAGATCCGGAAAGTTCCAATAGAAGGTACTCGAAGAGTATGAATGAAACGGCAAAGGCTAGCTACCCTGCTATCTCTCTCTCACATACACCTTTCTCGTGCAGTGTGCGCCCTCTGGTGGAAATGTAACGGCTGGTATTGGTGTGAGAAGAGAGAGAACACCAGTAGCGGAAATATTGAAAGAGATTAAGCCCAATTAAATGGTTTTCCCATCTGTCAAGACCAGTGCGAGCAACACTAATGTCGAACGCTATTGCGTTGGCTGTCCTGTAAAGTGATTTGTCTAAGCTACGTAAAGGCTACGTACCGGGAATAAAAGTAGAGCCGCGGACCTTGCCGCAGCTCACAACGTTCCCGCTAGTTTAAGCTATTTTCGCAATCATCTCTTCCGACTCTCGCAAACCACCATCCTCCAATCCCCCAACTAGATTCGACTGGCAACGCCCAAACATGTGTAACGTTATGTCTGGCCCACCCACCCACTCCATAACCATACCCATACCCATACCCACACCCCAACCCACACCCCAACCGATTTTTGCTCGGGCCTGGCAATGCTGTCACATTATGCGCCTGTTACCATATCTTTACAACTGTATCTGCGGATCGTCCTCCACGCACTTCTATGACAAAGCACAAAACTTAAAAACCTTATGCATGTGATTTGAGGCCGCCCGCCGATGAAGTGGGGGGAGGGGATGTGGATGTGGATGTGGATGAGTATGAGGATGATGATAAAGAGGAGAGCTGGGTGGGTGGGTGTAGGGCTTAGGAAGAGGACACAAGTGTCAGCCTTTTGTCTGTGGTTCGGTTGGTGGTGGGTGGGCTCGTTCTTCCGGGTATTTCTTGTTGCTCGGCTGCTGCTTCCGTTCCGGTTTTTAGTTCAACGTCCACGTCCACCCTTGCGATGTTCTGGGCCGGTGGCTATCACTATTTGCCACCCCCTGTGAGCTCTTAGTGTATTTATTGTTGTGGTGTGGGAGGGGAGAACCACTTTTTGACTTTTTCAATTTGACTTTTCCTGTGTCTGGCCTGTTTCGGGCCTTCCCCTAGGCGTAATAATGAAATAAACGTTTCGCTAAATGCCTACGTATTTTGCGATGAGGGTGAGTTGGTTTAAGAGTGTATCGCAGTACCGTAGTACTGCAGTACCGCCGTACCGGAGATGGGAGGTGGATAGATGTCATTCAATTAATTCGATGCGAATTTCTTTTGAGGGGTACTCGTCTTGGAGAAAGTTAAAGTGAGCCACAAATGAGGCTATCAGCCTGAATTGTATTTATATACACTTAAAGGGAATTTCCACATACCATCACTGGATTGATTGGAAGACAAGTGTATTATTGTTTCGATACTTTAAAGATCGGTGTAATTCAACCACCATTATCTGTCCAGATATTCTGGGTTTTCTGAGCCTGTTGATGTGGGGATATAAACTATTTCTATGGAATAGATGAATGCCAAAAGACAAATAGCATAACTTTAGCTCAATTTGTATACATATTTCATTCAGCACTTTTCCGAGACATTTCAAGATTCTGCTCAGCCAATCAAGTATTCATATGAACTTCAAATGTTCCACCATTCGTTCACATCCTCCGGGCAACACCTGAACATTGCGCTTCTGTGCGCCGAGAGCTGGCGGAGATTGACTGCTCGACATTAATCAACGCATAAATTTAACGCATTATTATTTATGTGCCCGCCCTCTCCACCGCTCCCCGCTCCCCGCTCCACGCCCCCCGCACCACTCCCACCCCCGCTGGCTATTGCTTGTTTCATTTTGAAAATAGAAATTGTTTTACAAATGTCACGCCGGCAGCCCCTCCACTCGGAAATCAGAAAGAAAATAAATGGCGCTAAAATGATTCAATTACCCGAAACGGAAAAGAAAAACGAAAAAAAAGAAACGAAATGTATGGTATTGGGGAACAGGTGGCCAGGCCAGGGCGACAAATTCTTTGGGGCTACAAATTTTAGACGTGTTTATTGTCGGGTGGGTGGGTTGGCCCGGGCATACGGCTCACACCTGTGCATCTGCGGGGCGCCAGAAAATGTAATAAGCGAAAATAAGATTTTAATTGCCAACATTTATGGGCGGCGTTGAATGCCATTTTAATGCTCCAGTTCGCATGGCTGCTGCCGCACAGCCCCTGGGAGCGAAGGCTTCCAAGGACGGCTTGGGGTGGGGCTCCTTACAGTCTTCAAAACTGAAGCTCTAATTGCCTAGAGGATTCATTAGTGGGTTCTATTTGATGTTCCGCTTCTTCGCATTGGTCTCCTCTGGCCAGCTTCGATTGCTGGCATCGATTCCTGCCATCAGTGTCCTGTGTGTGTGTTGGTTCCCTGTCCTCGTTCCTGTGTGCTGTGTATTTGCTTTCGCTCTGGTTGCATCCATGGCCAGGCGAGGCTAATGCGTAATTTCCGCTTGCCCATCCTCATGGGGTTCACGTTTACGCTTCGTTGGATTCCCCTTCCTATGGCTGGTCCTTTGCTGCCTCCTTCTATGAAATGGTATTTTTTCCGGTTTGTTTGTTTCGATATTGCACTTAATTTAATGTTGTTCTGTTGTCAACGCAAGTAAATCAAAGCTGCGACTTTTATTTATGATTTCATTTATGCGCTTTGCCATTAACTAAAGTGGTCTTCGATGGTGCGGCGAGTGTGAGGCGATTGCGCATGGATGGCAAGTAAGCAAACCCTTTACACTCACCAATCCCTACTAAGAACATCCCCCTCCCAGCATTCTCTGATTTATAGCTCAATATTAGTACTTTAAAAACATTTCAAGCCCCAGTGAAGCCTTCTATTATCGTTTGTCAGGGCCATGTCGAAATAAGCCAATCCAAAAGTCCTATGCACGGCTGAACGATCTACATTGGCCCTATGAACGGAAACAGAGATCTTCGTTGGGACGATAAGCCGTTCTGCCCCATATCATCTTATCGGATCTAATCGGTATCTGGATCTGGAACTGAATCTGTATCTGCATTGGGCCAGAAAATGCGTAACTATTGCAACAATCCCACGTTCGATTCCTCGCAACTTCTGGCGACCATGTGCATGTGGGTTCGTCGTCTTGGATACGGAGTGCCCGTTCCCAGTTCCTGCTGCTGCAAGCACTGCGGAGCATGTGGCCCACGATACTTTGGATGCTCCAATGGGTGCTGGAGATACTGGTGCTCCTGCTGTGGAGGTTTCCTCGACGCTTGTTTAGGTCCTAGCTGTGAGTCGTGCCTGGATCCCGCCTGGTTCTCATGGATGGCTCCCAATGTGTGCCCGCCCTGCTTGCCGCGATGTAGACCAAAATGCTGAGGAAAGGCAGATAAATAAGCTCTGAAAATAATACTCTCCAAATTTTTAATTTTATTCGTATCTTGTCTGAACGATAATAGATTTTCTTATTCCATTTTTATGCGTATATATTACTTGAAACAACCAACGAACAAATGTCTGTCGTCTAACCATTTTCCAACCTCAAGTCGTACTTTCTGCAGGGCCTTTACCTGCCCTTCTTTTTCCCTTTCTCTTCCCATTATCCGAAATTCCCCCCCAATCGAATACGAAACATGAGAAAATGCAATTTTGATTTTCCTGCTGTGGTCGCCATATTGTAAAACTATAAAACAAATGTCCATGTATAAGTACATATAATTCGTGCAAATCGCGAATCGTAAAAATTGCGCAAAAATTTCCCTTGCAATGCGGAAAGAACCGCAACAAATTGGGCCAAAGGGCAAATTAGCCAGCGCGGCATAAAAGCGCCACATAATGTGGCCAACAACCGCCGTCTGCGCCCGTCCCAGTCCACACCTCCGCACTCCCCCCTCGACGGTATTGCAGGGGTACAGGGCCAATAAAAAATTATAGATTTCCATCTTTGCATATTTAACTTTTATCGCCAGGCCGTTTCGGTGTCGGTTTCGGTGTCGGTTTCGGTGTCGGTTTCGGTGTCGGTTTCAGGCCGGCCCACTTCACTCATGTGTTATAGGCCCAGTTCGGGCTCGGGCTCGGGTTCGGGTTAAGGTTCAGGTTCGGTTCAGGTTGATGTTGACGTTGACGTTGTCGTTGATGTTGAGGCTACCGTCTGTTGCGGATTTGCTTGCGGTTTTTATGCTGCCGCAACCTGAGGTTGGCATAAAACAAATGTCATACTCAGGAGGAAATCATGTGTGTTCTGCCATGTTGTTTCGGATTTTTGCATAATCGTCAATTTTTGATTTTAAAATTTCACCAGGAGGGTGAAAAAGGGAGAGAGATTGGAGTGGAGTGGAGCGGAGTGGAGCGGAGCGGAGCAGCCCTGCTGATGTTCTTCGGTCAACAATAAAAATTCATTTTTATAATCTTTACATGTGTTACATCCAGAAATAGCCGAGGTATAAATATTTATTACTATTTTACGATTGATTTTAGTTTAGATTTTCTTTGCTTTCCACGTAGGTGGAAGATCTCCTGGCCTGGCCTGGCCTGACCTGGCCTATTGGCAAATAATGCCATTACGACAGCGGTGGCAAAGACGTTCGAAGAGGTTAATGTATTAATTTAATCCCCCAAATTATAGATACCTACGTACTCATGGTTGGATGTGGTAATTCCATTCCTTTTCCACTCACAATTACACAATTTTTATGGCAAATGTTCCACACAATGCCAACAAAAACCTTTCTAAGACCGCTCGGAATATGCACAGGATTTTAAAAAATATCAGCACGTGCTAGGGGATAAAATAATGCAGCAACCCCAGCAGCAGCTCGGACCGAGCCCTATCATTCTTTAGAAGGTTTCATTAATGGCTTTTGGTTGTTCGCAGTCAAAACAACATAACGCTGACAAAATCCCACGATATTGTAAACTCTGTAAAATTGTTATCTCTCCTATCTCTCCTCCGCTTAGATTTCGTAATTTTTTGGCGCATAATTTACATGAACATTAAACGAATGGCGGAAAGGAGCGGAGCCTTCGGTTTGCCCACATGAATGATGAGGCGTCGGCACGCGGCAGACCGCAAATCCTCCTGCCTCGGCCTGGCCCGGCCCACACCCCCGCCGACTCTACTTGCCAACAGGCCAACTATTAAACGCTTAATGGCCATTTCATTGCACGAGTATATGGTATCAGATCTCCGATATCGGATGTCGGATGTCGGTCGGATGGGCTGGATGGGCTGGACGGGCCGGTCCGGGCCGGTCCGGGCAGTCCCAAGGCCACATGTTTGCTGTGATTACATGCGAGTTGACACGCCGCCTGGTTGGTGTGGACACGTGATCTGGTCACGTGTCGCCAATTCGCCCACAGGCCGCAAACAAAAATGTTTTACAAGCTATAGCCATGGCCTGGCATACTCTTTT
Source organism: Drosophila helvetica (assembly GCA_963969585.1). Classification (NCBI taxonomy): domain Eukaryota; kingdom Metazoa; phylum Arthropoda; class Insecta; order Diptera; family Drosophilidae; genus Drosophila; species Drosophila helvetica. Next base: position 60,267,424 of record OZ018401.1, read on the forward strand.
TTGTTTGATTGGGTACATCGAATAGTTGATGCTATAAAAGGAGGATTTCCTTTTATAATATTTATGTTATTAATACTACAGCTACCCCCGGCTCACTCGCTTCGCTTGCTCGCACCGACCCAAAACATTCTTTTTATAATAGAGAAATATGTTACCTATGACTGTTGCGGTTTCTCGAATCAGTTAAATAGTATTTTACTACCTCCTGTATCCGGTCTCGAACCGTTTATGATCTCAAAGAAATCGAACAGTTTTTCCCGTGTTTTGTTGTAGAGTATCCCCACTTCGTTGGGATTACTCCTATGTCTTTCGTTTTGTTTTCCTTTCGTAATGTAATCAAATTATGAAAATTATACGAGACCTTCAGTAAGTCAAGTTGGCAACAATTTTGACTGATTGTTTTCACACGACCCCCCCTGAGGGAGTGGCGGGCAGGCCTAGTGGCCCGTTCCCCTCGGCGCCCCTGCTGTGATTCACTTGGCAAAGCCACCCCTTTGGTGGGTGAGAGGTGAGTGGAGGATGGAGGATGGAGGACGGCGGAAGGCGGATGGAGAGCAAACAAATTATATTTAAAATCCCTGTCCCAGTGGGTTGCATTGGCCCAGTGGGTGTTTCTACAACAACGCACAACCGCTCAACCACTCAACCGCTCAACCACTCAACCCGCTGCGGATCCGGCTACGGCTACGGCTCCGGCTCCAATTGGATATTCGTTGGCTGCTGAGCCGGGGCCCCTTGAGTCATCATCATCTCCAGCGGGTGGACCTTGGACCACCCACGGGGCTTTGCTTATTACTTTCGAGGAAGCCCTAAACTCTGGCGCTGCCTTTTGGGGTTAAGCAGGTCCTTCTCCACCGCCCCCGCTTCAAAATGACACATCACGAACTTTTTTAATTTGTTTATGATAATTTACGTGTTATTTAATAGGCCATGACATGACTGGCAGTCATTTATTATCAAATGCAATGCTTCTAAGAATTGGTAAGGGAAACTCATTAGTGGAACAGTCCTAATGGTGTTGTTTTTTCTTACGAAAGGACATTTAACACTGGTACAGTTTTAAGTTATCTTGTGTTATAGATATTTCGGAATAGCACCCGAATTATTCTCAGAGTATGAGAGTATTCGGAGTGCATACATGAACATAGCCTTCTAATGCTCATAGTCTCAGTCCCAATTGTCCTCGTGCGCGGCGCATCCTTTCGCATTGCCTTGCGTACAGTTCCATAGTTCACGGCCACTCCCTCTAGCTTCTCCCTTTCAAAGCATCGAGCAATAAAACGCTCAACTAAAATCCGAAAAAAGCTCGGCAGCTCGGGGCCACAGCGAGTAATAACTGATTAAAATTACTCACTTCTATATTTGAAGGATATATGTATGTATCTATGCCAAAAATGCTGTGCAGTTCTGTGTGTTGTTTCCTTTTGTTGTCTACAAACATACGAATGTGTGGAAGGAACTTAGCCGGAGAGCAATCAAGATGTTACCGCCTCGCGACTGCAATCAATCTCAGTCTCAGTCTCCGCTGCTCGCTGCTCGCTGCTCTCCGGTGCAATATTGCGAAGATTAATTAATTTGTATTAACATACACACACACACACACAGAGCCATATACTCGCATGTAGTGTGCAATAACTGATGTTGGACTATAATTAATCAAATGAATTACATGAGCGGGACCGAGACTGGGACTGGGATTGGGATTGGGACTGGGACCCTCACGGAGCGATAATCATATGCGTAACAAGAACATGGAAATCAAATCAGAGGCCAGAAATGCGTTTGCATGTCAATTACAGCTGGCGCCTCGCCATCATTCCGCTACCCATCCGCCACCCACCCCCCCTCTCATCCACTCCACTCCCACCCTAACCACCCCCTCTATTCATGGCCTGGGCACAGCTAATATTCAAAGTCAATCGGCAGCCTGATGAACTTGATGAGGGGGCGAAGGGGTGGGGTGGGGTGGGGGCAATAGCAATGGCAATGGCAATCAGCGAAAGCAGCAAATCGGGGATCGGGGATTCCCTCAATTATTCATGCCCGACGATTGTATGCAAATCGAATTGCCAAACTCATAATCGGAAGCGGATGCGGATGCGGAAGCGGATGCGGATGCGGAAGAGGGTATAGTATGGCGGTGATTTCTGGAAAATTTCATGCTAAACATGCTCCCATTTGCTTTTAATAGTTGATAAGCCCAAGAGCAGAAATTGAATTGAATTTTGAATGGGTTGCCGCCAGATATCTGTATATCTGTGTATCTGTGCGTATTTATGTATGTATGTATCTTCCATCTAGATTCTAGACCTATGTGTGTAGTTGTGTTTTTTTTGTTCTTTGAACATTTTCCCAAAAGTGCATTTGCCTTTTGGGTGGCGAGATTTATGCTCACGCAGCTGTGTGTTGTAATTTTTAGCATTCAGATTCATTTCTAGTTTCAATTTTTTTGTTGTTTTTTTTTTTTTCATGGGTTCGCGTTCTGTTGCCTCGCGATTTATTGGGCTCAATTTTTTTTCCTATCTTTGCCAGTGGACGAGAGCGCGCATTGAAAACGAATCACGTGAAATCTAAATAGCATCATAAATCAGAAAATGGCGGCAGGTTGAATTCGACTCGACTCGCCTCGCCTCGAGTCAGTTTTTGGTATTCCCGATTTTTCCCTATTTGGGGAGTATGGGGCTTTCAGTCCGTTCAGTCTTTGCTGGCTGTTTGGCTGTTGGCTGTTGGCTGGGTGGCTGTTGGCTGGGTGGCTGCCCGACTGGGTGGACTGGCTGGCCAGACAATGATATATGTTGGCCCAAAATGGCTAAACGCGTCGCTATAGTGGGACTCGCATGTGTATGAAAATTGCCAGAAGAAGCAGAAGAAGCGCAAAAAGAATCCTCGATAGACGGCGTTTGATTGCGTTTCCTGAACCACTCGACCACACTTCCACATTCCACATACCCCACATTTGCCGCCTCCATTTCCAAAAAAAAAAGAATAGAAGGAGTCAGCCGTGGGTCATTTGCCCAGCCTGTGTCCCGATGGCAGGCAAAATGTAAATTTCCCCAGCCACCATAAATAAATGTTTGAGGCAAGTGGATTGGTTGGATTTTCTGGCGGATAGCAGATAGCGGATTCCGGATTTCGGATTTCGGATTTCTGACTTCGGATAGCGTATAGTTTCGTCCTTGGAGACTGGCCTGTGCATACCTTATACGCCTCTTTTTTTCTTCTTGTTGTTTGTTGTTTATTTATTGACGCTGGCTAGCTTGCCAAATTCCTCTATAACTTATGCGAGCTTCTGTCTTCCCTCGTGTGCGGTGGCTTGGCTTTTCCCAGCAAATTGATTTATGACATTTGCGCTGATTGCCAAACGGACTTCGAGAGTGGGGAGCTGGGACCTGGAGTCGGTGTCATAAAAATTGTAAATTACTAAATACTATTTTTTTTCATTTGAATAGCTTACGATATATTCTTCAAAATGATTAGAAAAAAATCTTAATTTTAAATGGCCATGCGGCCATTACTATTAAAGATATATAGGTAGTGTAAACTCAAATTATTTCCTCTCGCTTCATTCTACATTGATCTCTATGTGAGTCCTACGAATTTCCCCAAATCAATTAACTTTCCGCTCTCCAGTCATGATTTACAACCAGCAACTGCTGTTGGTCCTGGGCCTGCGCCGGGGCCTGGGACTCACATAAAACTAAATTGTTTTATTAATATGGAGTAGTATTACGAATATTACGAGGCAATTACTTAGTCACACTTCCTCCCGCAGCGCTTGGCCAATACAGTAGGCCAATTTCCGCTTCATAAGCAGATTAATTATGCCACTTTTGACTGGGGAGTGTGGGGGTGGGGGAGGGGGGGGCAGGATCTGGTAGGACTTACAGAGTGGTCGGTCACATGTGGCAGGCAATCTTGATATTGTCGTGGTGGCTAATTATACGATAACACACAAGTTGACCCCGAGCCGAGCGCTGAAATCCTTGGAAATGTTATTAAAACATAAATCTGAATATTAAATCTTGTTCGAGGGGTTGTCGGAGGAGGAGGAGTAGCAACGGATCTGTAAATGGATTATGAAGTGAAACCATTTATAAGGCTTTTCATTTTCAGCCCGTCTGCGTTTATTGTCCGTAATTAGAATTAGAAATTTTGTGTGTGCTTTGCGATTTTCCATTCGTCCCTTTCTGGCCATCGGCATCGTCATCGTCATATGCCGCACATGTGTGTAATCAGAAAATTAAACATTGCCAGAGGAATAATGGTTAATATTGAGCCATATTTGTCCTCAGCCTCGGCCTCGTCCCCGGCCAGTCGAGGCCATATTTTCGCCTTATGAGCGGGCCATTAAAATGGTTTATGGTGGCACAAAATGAATGGCCCAAAGTAGGAGACATATTAAGCAAATTTTTAAAATGTACATTCTATAATCATCCCCACGTTATCCGACCCCAGTCCAGGCTTTTTCCCCATTTACTTATATATTTATCTTTTCAGCCAACGAAGTGTCGAAAAAGTTTCCTTTGGTTCCACCACAAGAAAACAAACAGCCCGAACCCCTTTCGGCTGGGGCCTCCTCGATCTCTCATGAACTCCCTCCCGTCCAGAATACGGATTGTAATTAGAAACTGATTCACTTAATTTGTTGACAGTGCGGCAGGACCTGGGCAGGGCGTCCACCGAAGGAGCTGAGCTGAGCGGAAGAAGGATGCTATGCTGGCCATGTCCTAATTTATGGATGCGGTTATTTTGGCATATTTTTTGGCTTGCGGAAAGTTCGGAAATTTGCGGCTGGCTTTTTGTTTGACTTTTGAAAAAGATTTCTCACTTGGCAAGTGAAAAATAATTCCAAATTTATTTCAAGTGTGGCGATGGTGATGAATGAGAGGTGGCTCAATTAGCTAATTGATTTGAGCCGGCTAGACTTAGTTTCCGATTTTAAGCTTGACTCAAAATGCATTTTCACTTATTGATATTTTAGAATCAAAATTTAAAAAGAAAATCATCTTATTCTGAATGCTTTGTGCTGATGGTTTTTAATCTTTTTTGAGTGGCTGCCAGGGAAATCTATTCCCCTCTTCGCCTGATTAATGACAATCTTTTCAAATACTTTTCAACCCGATACACTTGATTTATAACGGCTGGCTAGCATATTTGTCAGACCCAACTACTAAATAACGTTGCTGTGGCACACAGATCTAAGTAGCGCCATATATCAGTGGCTGGGCTTCGGAGTGACGTGCACGAGTACCCTGCATTACCACAAAGTTGCCGTGGCCAAGTCGGGGCGAGTTGACAAAGCTTTTAGTGGCAGTTGGAAAAGAGATCTCTCCTGCCCCATCCGGCCATCCGACCATCCGACCATCCGCCCATCCTCACACTCAACACCCCGCAGAGCGGGCCAAGTGATAATTGAATTAGAATATGGCGTCGCACACACACACACACACACACACACACACAAACGATGCTTAAGCTTGGTAAGAGGAAAAATTTCAACACATGTGCGATGTCATTTAGGGGTTCGGGTTCGGGTTCGGGCTCGGGTGGAGGCTTTGGGGTGGGGCCAGCTCCTCCAAAGAAATATTATGCTTTTAACAATTTTAGCATTTTCTCCATTTACATACATCTTAATTATTTCTCAAGATGGTTTTGCCATGTGTGCGTACGTGTAGATTACACTCATGCTACACATGCTAGTGCTTGTGTGTGTGCGTGTCTGTGTCTCTAAGAGGGTTGTAAAATGTTACTGGTACTCGTGGAATCGTTGTCATTTTTACATTTGCATTTCCAGCTAATTTGGTTGAATGTTTTTAGGTGCTTTGTGTGCCCTGGCGGCTACTGTAATAATAATAACTTGCTCTGGCTCTGGATCTGGATCTGGCTCTGGATCCGGCTCTGCCACTTGGCTCCGAGCATATTTTTATGGTTTCGTTTTGTAGATTACGACCGAAGAGAGAGGATTTCGCTAATTACTTTCAGCCCCACATATGCCAGGGGTTGTGTGTGGTGGGGGTGGGGGTGTGGGTGTGGGTGGGGCAGATTTAATTAGAGCTTACACATTAGCATCGAGTCTTCATTTTCATTTTCAGCTTCATGTGGGGAAACTTGAACCGATATTAATTACAATTTAAATGCAAATGCAAATGCTGCGGGCCGCCATCTTGTCGCCATTTTATTCAATCGAATTAAGTGTAGCCGCGTTGATGATACTCACATTGTGTATGTACATATGGATGTACATATGTATGTGTGCTCCGTGTGTGTACCTCATTCGGGGATCCACAATTTCACACAATATCAAAAAGTCGCCTCGTTTCAATTAAACGAATGACAACAAGATCTTCAATGTTCAAATCAAAACCCACCCCTAATTATGTGCTTAGCTTACCCTAAATATGATCGGTTAATGATAGGTGCTGCCCGAGAGGCAGACAAAGGCAGGGGCTGGCGCGGATCTACCCCCTGGTTGACTTTTGTCCAGACAAAAGTCAATTGGGAAAAATTAATTTAGCAAAAATCCCTTTGTATATCACATTCGAGCCGAGTGTTTTGCTACGATTTGATGAGGGACGACAGTGGCAGTGAAAAGTAATTTGTGCACTAATAATGTAGCCATAAAGGGAGGGAAATGCACTGCGAGAAATAGAGGGGAATGTTATTTTCGAATTATGCTTCAAGCTGGGTATTTTTTCAGCAAAGGATACAAAAATCAGTTGGGTTAGAGTGGGACTTAATTAATATTAGTTTATAGCTGAATTTTGTTAGTTATATATTTGTAATATTTAATTTTCTCTCAGTGCAAGAACATTTCCCACTTTCGCCGTGCATATGCGACACAGTCCGAATAGATCGTTCCCTTACATACTCATATACATAATCGCATTTACACTAATTGGGTGATGGTGATCAATCAAAAAACATAAAGAAATGAGAGGAGAGGAGAGGAGGGGAGGGAAGGGGAGAAAAAAGATGCAACCGAATAGAATGGGACGATACTCAGATGCTCTCGTCGAGCTGCTCCACGCGGGCATTGTCACAGCAACAGTCAGAGCCGAGCCTCAGCCTCGCACGTAAACGGAATGATCCGATTTCCGGTTGTGTGCGACATTGTGGCCCTACCTGAACCAGATTGTCCATTTGCTGTCAGTTTGAACGGTGCACAGAGTATAGAGTGCGGGGTACGGAATGCGGAATACGGAGTACGATGATCAACCCCTCTTAAAAACGGAAGCAATCGGGCGCAGCTGAAATCGACTTTTGGCACGACCCCTAGTCTGAATGCCCTCGTTCGTCGTGTGTTGTCACCGCTGCCATTATCCTTGCTAATTTCGCAGCTCAATGAGTCTATAGAAATATTCTGCTATATATTCTCTCTCTTTACTCCTCTTTTTTTCGGGTTGGGTATGGGTATGGGTATGGTTATGGGGTATGGGGGATCTTTAATTGCGCAGCTTGGCCATCGTATTACAACCAGCGAACCGCTTAAAGTGTGATAAATGTGTTTTTGAAAGGTCTCGAAATCGGGTTTGTTAGGGTAGGACGCAGGACGCAGGACGCAGGACGCGTACAAGGAGATGATATCCTGTATATCGCCTGCAATCTATCTTTCGAGTATAATTAGTCATCGTCTTGTTTGTTGTTTTTTAATTGGATTTCCGTGTGATATATGATATATTGACATTGACCTAGGCAGCTCTGAGAATATTCTTCAGTTGGCTTTTTTTTATTTGACTTTTTTAATGTCGAATAATTTGGATATTAATCAGGATATGGAAACTGTCCTGGTTTTGGGAATTGATGCCTATTGCAAAAGCTCAAACGCCATTGAATGGGATTCCACCATTTTGCAATATATGTATGTATCTATTACGATTTATTCTTATATTCATACATCATCCACTAAGCGAGCAAATCAAATCGTCTGGAAAAAATGCTTCTGCCAAATTTTTACGCTATTCTGGCGAAAAAAAATCATGCCATCTGCAATTAATCCCAGCCAAATCCGAACCCAAAATGGCATTTAAGGTCGAAACTGTCGCGTGAACACAAAATTGATTTTTATAGATATTTATAGATTTATAGATTAAAAATTTTCCACATAAGCACCCAGAAAAAAAGCATTTGCTGGGTAAATTTATTCCATTATTCCTTTCTCTTTTATTCCGTTGCCCTGCTTTTATTTTGCTTTCTCCGTTTCGATGTTCAACCTTTTTGCAACCCTCATGCATATCCTCATGTGTATGTACATATGTATGTATGACTACATATGTACATATGTGATAGAATATGAACTGGAAATTGCAGCAGTAGCAAGTAGCAAATATCAGACGGGATGGGATGTCTGATCCCCATCCCCATCCGCATCCGCATCCCCGTCTCCGTCTCTGTCTCCATCCCGGACGACATTGAGTTACTTGAGAAAGGACACTCATGCCAGCCCAGCAGCCCTGCAGCCCAGCAGCCCAGCAGCCCAACCCATTAAATTAAAAGGCCATAAATTACTGGATGGCTTTAATGTCAATCGAAGATTTTCCAGAGCAGTGTGAATTGCATCCATTGATTGTCTGTCGCTTGTCCATTGTTGGAAAACTATTTTATGGCTTTGTCATTGAGTATAAAGAGCACTGAGTGGAGGAGGGATCAGGTTAGCGATTATTAACTGAGGGCCAAGAATTAAGTAATGAATTAAGTAACAACCACGTAGATATGTGGATCAAATCTTATCTTTGGCATTCCATTAAACGAAATAAGACAAAGGTGATTGAATTATTTTAAAAGAATCTCGTTTGAGAGAGAGAAATAAAAAAAAAAAAAAAAATACTGAGAAGACCAAATGATACTAGAATCCTTTATGACGGATAAGTGGTAGATGTTATCGGTAGAAGCTAACATATCCCATCTACTCTTGCTCCTATGCTTAGCAGGAAAGTTTAAGGACTCCAAGGAGTTTTCCCATTTTCCCTATATTTATTCAACTCTGAGAGACTTTTGATGTATTTGAGGACGTGATTTACTTTATTGTTGCATTTTCAGTTTAAATTTCGTGATCCTGTTCTACGACGAACTGTGCGGCAGCCAAGGGAGTCCAATGGGATTATATTTGGCGTCATCTGAGAATAAAGTGGGTGACCACTCAGAATCCCCCCAATTTGATTTCTTCTTCGACCAATTTAAGCGATTATTTTCATTGGAAATTTTTAAAGTAGCTTTTTGGCAGGTGTCCTTGTCGTTAAAGTCACCTCCTTTGGTGGACATTGAGTAGTTTGAGCCAAATTACCATTTGCATATCGGTTCTGCACCTCAACAGGATTTATAAACCGATCCTGACTCTTGCTTGCCCCATTGTCGAGATTGGTGCCACAAAATATTAATTAATTATTAATTTTCAAAAAAATCTCAATTAGATTGGATTTATTATTAGTTTAAAGGAATCCAATTAACTTATTGGAAAAAAATCTAAATTTTTATTTAAACTACATTTTTGTCTTCCGTTTGGTCTCGGTCTCGGATTCATGAATCCCAGCCCTAGTAGTAGATCCCTTTTCCGATCACAATATAGTTCTCAAAGCAAACTGTCAGCTGTAGGCCGTAGGCCGTAGGCAGTTGCCACCCCATCCGATCTGTTGCGAGCCCGATTCGTTTCAGTCATGCCCATGGCCATTGAATGAGGCCCGGAAAAAAGACGTCGGAATATTGGAAGCCAATTATCTACTGATTAGGCCCGCATAAAAATGGACAATTAATAAACTGCGCTGCGAGCCGTGGAGGTGACAAACGTTTAAACAATAGAAATTGATGAGATACCGTAACGCATGCATTATATGGCAAATTAATTGGCATTTGACGCTGCCCAAAATGTCAATCAAAGAGCAATAAATTGGCTTCCAGCGGCAAAGAACGGAACAGAGCAGAACAGAACAGAGCAGAAGAGAGAGAACAAATAGAAGACAAATAAGAATAGTGGAAGTCGGAAGAGAGATGGGATGGGATGGGATGGGAGAGAGAAAGAGCGTGCAGTGATGGCGACTAAAATAACTTCTTTTTATAGACTTTTTGGTGGGAGGAGGAGAAGAGTAGCAGATAGAGCAGAGCTTAAGCCAAGTTACTAGCAATTACTAAAAAAAAAGAGATACAACTACTACACACACAGAGGCTCACACACACATGGCTGGCTGTACATACATACATGCATATACATACATATGTATGTACATATATAAAATGTTCAAATCATCAAACAATAAACTCAAAATGGACTCCATCGCTTGTCGCACGTTTCATGCTCATTTTCATGTCGAGCGCGTTAAAAACATCCGGCTCCCCCACTCCGGCTCCCTCTCTCTTTCGTGCGCCCACTCTCGTGCTCTGTCTGACTCTTTCAGGTTATGTCTGCGCTGTGGAACGAAATGGCAATGGAACACTGGCCATCTTGCGCCTGCGCTGCTCTGCCGCGGTTGTGGGCGGGGCCTCGCTCTGTGCTCTGTGCTCTGGCTCTTCCGCTCTGTGCTGACGCTGAGAGCAACGTCTCCGTCTCTCCTGCCTCAAAGCCCAGCCAGCTCGATTATATTTTGACCTTCTCGGGGTTTACTTTGTTTTGCGCTTCGCGTCGATACAGCGACGGACGTGCTGGGCGCTTATTTGATAGGCTGCTTCCGTTCCGCTCTCCACTCCACTCTCGGGCTGAGCTCATTAACATGCCCCGGATGGGGCTCACGGGTTTTAATTACAAAATTTTAAGTTTTCCTTTTCAGGTAATGAGGTTGAGAAGAAGAACAAGAACTATACAGCCAATAAAACAAGGGAGTGCAGGAGGGCAGTTTTATACGATTTAATTTGATTTTAAGATTCGTCGATTATAGTGATTGTTAAATGGGTAATTTTTTTCACAATTGGAAATGAAAATATAGATAATTTACAAATACATTATTCAATAATTAATATATATTTCTTTTATTTTTATGCGGACAACTTTTGCCACTTGAAATTAAAATGAAATAATATTTTATAACATAAGGGGGCAGGTGCACCTACCCCCGGCTCACTCGCTTTGTTTGCTTGCTCCAAAGCGAGCTGACGACGACGACGGCCCAAAACATTTTTTTTTTAATAAAGAGGCGCACATTTATCCTAATCTTAAACTAATCATAGTTTTATTTTTAACCATATAATCATATTCCTGATCAGTCCACAAGGACTCTAATCCCTTCATCATATTTGTGATCCCGTTAGGGAGAGCTACAACCAAATCTTTGGCGCTTAAGGGTTCACGGTTCACGGTTCAGGTTGAGTACAATATTTCTCGTCTCATATTCAGCTTCTTAGAGCATCCGTTGCGTTGCTCTGCCCTCCCTCTTACCCATCTATATGCTATCTACTTTTATATAAATGGATTGCCCCTACAATGATCATTAAAAACGCATACCCTGACATTGTTTTGCTATAAACATAAGCCATAATTCAATTCAATGTAAGAGCCCAACAACAGCCAGAACACAGGGAGAGAGCCAGCAAAAACAAAGCGAAAAACACGGCATAGTCAATGTCGATGTCTGCCCACGAGCACTACCACCAAAGGAACACCCAAGCGCACACCCACACCCACACACAGCCACATCTACATCCACATCCACAGATACAGATACAGCCAGGACATCGTATATTACACACATATACACCCTGGGAAAGTCCTAGAGATAGAGAGACATCCCCAAATATAGACAGGCGAGGCGAGGCGAGGCGAGGCGAGGCGCGGCGAAAGCAAACTCCACACACGACAGGGACAGGGACAGGGACAGGCTCGCACTCGTATATCAGCATCGGAATCCACCCGGCAAACCCCAGCAACGAAAACAATTTGGTAAGTTTTCGAAAATTTGCTGCACAACCCGTCGCGCTTCCATTCCAGTGCGAGTGCGAGCGAGAGGACGCGTCTAATCCAATGAGCGGGATAGCAATAGATTTCATCTCCTTCTGTCCCTGTGTGTGTGTGTGTGTGCGTTTGTGTGTGTGTTTGGGGAGTCCATGTACAAAGCTTAGAAATAGACAGACAATAAAAGCTTCATGAAGCGGCATTGCCGACGACGCCATCATTTGAGTGAGTGTGCAAGCGAGAGGGATGCAGATGAGAAGGAGACAGCGAGAGAGATAGAAAGAGATGGAGAGAGAGAGGGAGCATCCATGAAGTTTCTGTTGATTTTTATCATTTATCGATTTCGAATTTGTGTCGAGGGACAATTTAGTAGCCTCCCTGAACGCCATACCAAATGTGTCTATGTTTTGTTGGCTGTTCTCTCCACGCCCCGCCACGCCACGCCACGCCACTCCACTCTACGCCACTCCACTCCACTCTACGGACATTCATGAGGTGTCATCCGAACGGGTAAAGAGCGGAGGCAGAGGAGCAGCAGCAGGCAATTTGATGGCCAACTCCAAACTCTGGCCTGTCATTGTCAGGCTAAACTGCTCCTGACTGTTATGGAGTACATTTTTGGCCAGAGAGGCCCACGGCCCACGGCCTGGGTCTGGGCCGAGGCCTGATGTTGTCGAAGTAGTAGGAGAATCGTGCTATTTATGGGCCCCTGGATTTGGTTCAACTTGTACTCGTAATTTTCCCCAGCAGTTCCTTTTTTGGGGATCGATTTATCGATTTTCGTGGAGTCCGAGGAGTCTTTCTTAAAGATGTACAACTTTTGCTGGGCGCTTTGGGGAATTTGGCGAGATTCGCTAGTTATGGAGCCCCTATACCCGTCACTTTTATACAATAATCTTTTGGCTACGAAAAAATAGAACAAGCTAAACTAATAACTAATCGATTCCATATGAGAATACCTGAAAATCCTCTCAAACATATGATCTGAGAGATCTTTAATCTTATGCAATGAGGAGTAGAGCTCATTCTGCTGGCTTCTCCAAACAATATAGCAATTAATCAAATTATATTTGACACGCCAGAGAACACAAAAACAAACCGAATTGGCGAGCCCGAAACGAAGTCAGTCGGCTCTGCAATATTTCAGCAAGCAGATTAGCAGACCTAAGGTCCTAAGTCAAATTATACACCAGGGACACGTTCGAACGGAACACAGAACCCAGAAACCAGAACCCTGAACACAGAGCACAGGAATTGCAAACAGGAACAGTTAATTGTTTGTTTTTTTTGTTTTGTTTTTGATGAAATTCTTTTAACCTCATCGTCAATAAGCGGCTTAAGCGGGATTTACCTGAAACCGATCCGACAGAGATCGAGATGGAAAGAAAGAAACCCGAACCGAACTGCACCGAACCGAGCACGTCCGAGCCGCCTTGGACGCCTTGGACGCCTGCGCAGCTGGCGAAATGGCAAATTCAATGGCAATTCACACTCGGCCGTCAATTGCTGGAAGTTGACTCTGGGCGCGTACTAAAACAATGATGAAAAGGCCGGAGATCTCCGGAACTGTGCGGAAGTTCATCGGATTCCGATCCCTCTCTCCATTCTGTTGAAAACGTGCCCAGTTCAATATGTTCAATGAGTTTGCGGAATCAGAAGAGGAAGAAGAAGCGGCTGTTCAGGAGGAGCACCGGCACTGGCCCTGGCACTGACACTCGTCTTTGATCTGGAGTTTCTTATATCACGTAATACGGCTGCTGTTTGCTGTTGGCTGTTCGCTGTTGGCTGTTGGCTGAACTGATGCTAATGGTTCCTCTAGGTAATTATCGTCGGTATGCTAATGGTATTTTGAATGGACGGATCCCCCCAGAGTAGCTCGATTGTTTGCCATTGCATTCGCTGTTAAAGAATGATTAATGTGGGTGCTCCATTAGATACGAGTCAACAATGGTAGTACGTACGGTAGTTGCAACAGCCTCACGGTCATTAGTCCAGCTTCGGTTCAATGAATCGCCGAGTACTCGAAAGCCAGTTGGTTGTTTGGGATGGGAGCGTGAGCGTCAGTGATGGGGAAGAGCTTTGATTTTATCCACTACAAATATTGCCTATAGTCAACGTGCTTTTGCAGATCTCCATGGCCGACTTTCTTTTCGTTTTCGTGAGTCACGTACGATTTTGATCAACAATTTCTTCGGTGGGACTGCACGCTGTCATCTCCAAATCCTTCCTTCCAATTCCAATCCATTTCAACTTGTTGAACTTGTTGCACTCACGCTCTTGCCCCCTTCCATCCATCCCGCTTGGTGGGCATTCATAATTTAATGATATTTATTGTTATCGTCCCCCACACAGCCTGTTGCAACCTGTTTCGATTCCATTCATAGCCTGGCCCGGCCCGCCTGTCCAATCTTTTCTACTCATATTCTCGTTTGATTGACAGTTAATCAATCTTAAGGTTTTAGTTTGCTTCCATTCATTCACGTAGTCTCATTCTTCGGTGACGTTTTTCCATCTCTTCGTCGTTTTCCTTTCGCCTATTCTATCGTTTGTTCCGTTTCTCGTTTTTGTCTGCACCTTGTTGGCCAGAAATAATTTCAAGTTAATCCTTTTGACTCTCTCCGCTTGACGGATTGTCGTCTGACTCTGACTGACTTCACTGCGAGGAGTGTCCTAAGCAGATTTCCGGTCTGTAATTGTTATACTCCTCGTGTCTGTACACACATATGTACACACATATGTAGGTGCTGAGCCCCGGAGAACCTTTATTCAATGATCTTGTGGGTGTTGGCTGATCGGATTGTTGGCTGAGCCATTTCTATGATTTTCTTATAAATGTCACTAAATGTACTAACTGTTTCTGAGAGGGAAAATTTGTAGAGAAGTTTGTAATAATAAACTACTGAACTTCATACTACTGCAGATGGGAAAACTAAAAGGAAAATCATTATTTTTATTTCCCACTAATTATTTAAATATTTTGATTTAATACTGGAAAACTTTAATCATTCGGTCCTGATACTAAACCACTGAATACATTTTCACAATTTTTTAAATAATAAATGGCCTTTGCGTAGTATGGAAATTTTGTAAAATATTTCAGTATTTTCAGGACAGCCAAAATGCTTGCTTTTTGGTTGAATACTTGAGTTGAATATGATTGAAATTCATTCGATGCATCATAGTCTGAAAGGTTTAATGGTTATTTTATCCCTCACGAAAAGACTTTTCAAATGGTTTTCATATTTTTCTTTTGTATTTATTCATTATCAATTTGAAATAATTAAAATTACAATTTAATTTAAATACATTTTACATATAATTCACTTGAATAGTTAATCATCGTCCGCATCCTCAGTATCATCCTCAGTATCATCGTCAATATTATGAATATTGTTTACGCAATCTCCGTTAGCATAGTTAATCGTTAATAGTGTATATATAGATTTAATATTTAAGAACTAAAGTCTGTTCCAACGCACGAAATTACATTAAATTTAGGAATTAGAAACTAAACATACAGTATGTAATAAATTCAGTTAAATTTTTGTGAGTTGTTCTCTTCTTGTTAGCTTCTTACCAATAAGAGACGTTAATTAAGCTTCGTGTTTAGTACTTTGTTTTTTTTTTTTTTTTTATATAAAACTAACATAAATATTTACACACCTACAAAAAAAAACTTGGGAAAACTAGTTAGATGTAGTGAGGGGGAAAATGATGTGAATGTCTTCAGAAGACGGTAAAGTGGCAAAACCTTAAAACTTAAGACAAAAAAATTGTGGAAATTTGTTCGCTAGTGGCTGCTGCTGCTGCTGCTGCTTTCGTGGCTTGGCTGCTTTTTTGCATGGTTTTTAGCTAATTAGCTGGCATTTGAAATTTATTTTAAGTGTATTGTATATTCCGCTCCGTTGCATTCCATTTAATTTCATTCCATTGCCATTCCATTTGTAAATTCGTTTTAATGACGATAATTATCCTGCTGCTGCTGGGAGGAGCTGTTGCTGCGACATCTCTTGCTCTGGGCCGGGGTCTCCCCCATGTCGAGGCTCTCGTTGTCGCTGTCCATGTTCTCGCTGCAGTCGCCATCGTTATCGCCACCCATATCGTCCTGTTTCCTCTTGGCCGTGGCCATTTCCGCCGCATGCCGCTTGCGCCATTTGGTGCGGCGATTCTGGAACCAAACCTGCAACGGAAAATGTGAGGAAAATGTAAGTAAAACTTTATAAGTGCCATGGAAATTCCAGGTTTAAATCAAACGCTTGCCGCATGTGTAATTAGGCGAGTCACATTGTCAAAGTCATTAAGTCCTGCGGGGCTGCGGGGGCTGCCTCAACAGCCCATAAGTCGCATCATCAACGCCGGTTAACCCTCAATTAAGACAATATTAAGCCCTGGACAGCCAAATGGCAGAATGTTGCCCAGCAGCGGCAGCAGCAGCAGCAGCGGCAGCGGCAGCGGCTGCAAAAACTATGCACAAAACCATGACTAACGTCTTTGGTTGCGCTTCATTTTGCCCAGCCTCGTTTGCCTCGCCCTGTGGCAACATATGTTGCTCCATCTCCCCCCCCACTCCACCACTCACCCCACCGTTCTCACAGCCTGCTTTAAACAGGGAATCACCACCCAGTGCCATCCGGCCAGTGCCTAGTCTCAGGCACGTTTTGCAACTTGCCTCCTTTGTTGCCGCTGCGGTGGTGTCGGTGATGGCGGTGGTGGCGGGCGGCGGTGGTGGCGGTGGTGGCCGAGGCGTGTGCTGCCTCGGAATCGGAATAATTTCTACATTTGTTTGATGATGGAGCAGATTTTTGGTAGCTGTTTGCAGTTAGAATCATTAACAAAGCTTCTAAGTGGGCACTTAATGTAAGGGCTCTGTTGTGCACAAGATTTCAGCCAGCTTTCGGCAATTCGAATGGCCAATTTGTAGGCAGAGCTGGCTGAGATTCAGTTCGTACTTGAAAACACATATTACCGACTATTACCGAATGGGAATTGGAAAATTCAAACTCAATTAACTTGAGATAGAATCCAGTCTCTATAGACTCTTCAATTTGATCTACGAAATTACCTATCCCAAAGCGTAACGACCGTTTTATTCAAGTGTAAATACTCGTATAGCCATTCCCCGCATAACCATGGCGAAATCAACGCCGGGAACAACAGCCCAAAGGTGCAATTAAACCAGATACAGCATAATTTACAACTTCATTTGCACATTTGTGTAATTATTATATGTAGCATTATGCGAAATAAAAATACAATTAATATTTCTCGTGTGCTACATGCCGCAGAGGCAGCAGCCACACCAGCACTGGCACTGGCAACGGCACTGCCAACGGCCCGGACACCGACACCGACTCTGTGCCACAGAGAGAGCAGAAAGAGACAGCGCCAGACTCGCACTGTGTCTTGGTCCTCTCGGAAAAACAACAGACATCCAACGGCAACAGCAACAGCAACAGAAACAGCAGCAACAACAACAACATTAGTTGGCATCATTAAGGCTGCTTTTC
This sequence comes from Drosophila helvetica, assembly GCA_963969585.1. Classification (NCBI taxonomy): domain Eukaryota; kingdom Metazoa; phylum Arthropoda; class Insecta; order Diptera; family Drosophilidae; genus Drosophila; species Drosophila helvetica. The sequence continues at coordinate 60,284,803 of OZ018401.1, forward strand.
ATGGTCATTATTTTTTGGTAACATCTGTGTCCATGTTGTTACGGGATTTGCCTCTGAGCCATGGGCAAAAAGGAAAAACGAGCTTGGGGCAAGTAGCAGCCTGCCTCCTCCACCTCCACCTCCACCTCCTTCTCCTCTTACTTTTTGTCGACATCATAACGAATTGTGTATGCGTCATCTAGCACCCACTAAAGCAGAGTATAGTTGATGCTGCCGTTGGTTTGAGACTGTTGGAAATGACAACAGATTCCAGGAATCTGTGGGCTTTTCCAGTTGAAGAGCTGCAGAAGCTATCGTTTTGGGGAATTTGCCAGTTGATTCGCTTGAGTCTGAACCTCTTTGCTCGACATCAATCGAATTGAAAGTTTATTTCAATTTATTTCGTGTTTTGTTAACATTTTAAATTGTAACGCCTTGCCCTCCGAGTTCAGCCACACCTTATGGTTGGAGTTAATTTCCAGAAATGGTCTATACACAGTTTTATGGCAAACGGAGCGCAGCAGACGAGAACTTAGAGACCGCCTTGGCAGGCAGAGGGACAGGTACGGGGAACGGGGACGGGGACGGGCACGGATACTGGTGGAAAGATGGTCAAGGGAAGCAGGATTTATGACAGCCAACATGTCAAAGTCAATCAAATATTGTGGCAATCAATTTGACGTGGTCACGTTACGCTTCGATTTCGTATTGGGATTTATTTATTGCGCCAGAAACAGCACACACAAAACAAAACAAAACAGAAAACCAAAAAGGAAAAGGAAAATGTTATAAAACATATTCCATTTTGCCACCACAGCGGGAGGTGCCGCTTACCATCTCGTCCCTGTTCCATCCCGTCCAGCTGTCCGTCAGGTGGGCCCCAGATAAGGATAAAAAGTGTTATGTAAATTTCGTAGGAATGGACGGGACGGGACGGCACGGGATGGGACAGGACGGGATGGGATGGAATGGGTTGGGATGTCAAAAACAAACCTCTTCCCTGATGTTCGATCCCTCAAAGCGAAATATATGACTCTTTGGCCAAATTGGAAATTTATTTGTTTACGCGTCCTGTGTGCGAGACAGAATGAGCGGTGCGGCGCAAGGGGTGTGCAGTAAGGAGTAAGGGGCAAGGGGTAAGGGGTGAGAGGTCGGCAGTAGAGGCATACTTAAAAGTCATGAAAATTTACAACATGGACGGCTTCCCTCCGCTGTCCAATACGAGTGCCTTTTTGGTAACATCGACATCGACATCGACCTCTACCTTTACTCGTGTATACAGATATACCTACCTCTCTGATCGGCTGACAAGTTGGCTGTGGCCACGCTCTTTGCTTTTTTCCTCCTATTGGTCCACAGTATTTTTTTTATTTATTTATTTTTGTAGTTCTGGCTCGTAAATTTTCGAATTCGAATACCCGACTCGCCCTCGCTCTTTATATGGGCCTAGGCTCTGGCTCTGGCTCTGGCTCTCCCCGTATTTATGTGATTTTGTGATTTATTTGATTTTGTATTTTGTAGCCATAAACTTGAAGCCATCCCATACCATTCCCGGGGTTCAGACCATAAAAATGCATTTGGTTTTACTTTTTCACTATTTTTTCCGTTTTTTCTTCTTTTTTTTGTTGGTTATTTGACTAATTGCTGAGCAATGATGGCGACCCGGCCGACCCTTTAAGACTGCTTCTTACTTGTGTCTACGAGAATGCTAGAATACGAATACTCGTATGTAAATGTCTGGCCCGAACCCAACCCCAACCCCAACCCCAACCCCAATCCCAACCCATTCATTAACACACAATCACATCCATTAGCCCGACACAATGGAATTCTTTCTCATCCCGAAAAAAATCAATTAGACACTCTATTTCAAAGTTCTGTCATAAGGTTTTATGAACTGGCCCATTGTCAGCTTGTTGGCCTGTCAGGTTTCGTCAGATATCGGCCATTGGTTGTCGTGGCCAAAACTGTCACTTCTGACAGCCGCCTGGAATTGGATTTGGTCTATAAGCTTTCATTATTCTGGTGCTAATTATGCGAGGCCTGGCCAGCGCTTTGTCTCTTCAAAAGCCCACGGATCATAAAAAGACATTTTAACAACAATAAAATCTCGTTTCCATCTTCAACAAATGGCACTTTGCCAATGATATTTTATGGTAGCCGAAAATTGATAATATCTCGAAAATGTTGAATGCTTATGGGGAATAGATTCGGTAAAAGAGGAGTCTCCATATACGTTCTCGATAGTTTGGGGTGCATTACGAAATAATCGAATTAGTAAACCAAATTTCGAATTTCCTACTACCTCACAGGCTGGGTTCCTCGGGGTTCCTCAGTTCCTTAATGTATCACCTTCTAGGAGTACCTCGGATTATTATACTTATAACAAATCTCTTACATAAACACATATACATATCTACCAGCCCAATTATGTACATTGGCCTATCCAATAAGTTGATGAGAATACGAACCCCCTAGCTCATTTAATTAATTCCCCAAATGTGCTCTAAGGTTTTAGCAAATTACACCAAAAGGGAGCTCTCCCTCTCCATCTCCATCGGCATCGCCATCCCTCTCTCTCTCGATTCACATTATCCACCTACCATTGGCAAAACAATAACAATCCAAAGCAGAGTGTTTACATACATGGACTATGCAATCAGAGGATCCATAATGCCATTACATTTATGCAAAACGACAACGGGGGGTATGGGTGGGGGGCGGGGGTCTGGTATGGGTAAAAATCACGAAAAAGCTATAACAACAAAACATGCAATAATTTTATTGCAGGGAATGGAGCTAACTATGCCAGGGACTCTGGAATCTGGGATCTCTTCCCACACATGGAACGTCATTAATAATGGCCACAGACGCTATAACTCACCCGGGGAGAGGCAGGGAGTGGCGGCGAGAGGAGTGCGGGCCGCATCGGATGTCTCCCTCTCATAAGAGCGTACAAAATGGCGACCATTTGCATTAAATGATTGCTAAAACGAAGGACCAAAGGACTCTCAGTCCCTGTGTGTCTCTGTGTGTGTGTCCAAAAACGGTTTTAATTATGATAACAGCGCAATTATTCTTGTCAAGATCATTCGGCCAAGAGTCCACACACACACACACATACGCTGCAGATACAGATACAGATACAGGGTGTCCGTCCTGGCTGCTTTGCATTTTGGGGTTCGTGAGTGTGTCTGTCATAATTTGGCTGCGGGTGGGCCTGCCTGTGGGCGGCTGTTGGCCGTTGGCTGTTGGCTGTTGTCTGCTGTCCAGCTCTCTGGCTTTTTGTTTGTCAATTTGCATACTATCATCGTCATGGCTGTTTTTCATCTGGCTCTGTCCTACGGCTCCGTCCCTCAGAGGCACACATGCACGCACACTAATTGAATATGTATGAAGCTGGCATCCTCGACATTTGCCTGCTGTCCCTGTCCCTGTCCCAGTCCCAGTCCCAGTCCCATCTGCACTCTGTTCCATCCCGGGTCCAGAATTTAATTTACACTCACCCAAAAGTCATGCAGTCATTTGGCATGTCTATCAGAGAGACGAGACGGGACGAGACGAGACGAGACCAGGGACAGGTCTAGGACCGCGCCCAGAGCAAAGCAAAGCAGAGCAGAGCAGAGCAGATGGGGGTCAGAGTCAACCCAATCCTGCAGTTTCGATTCATCTCTCTGTCTGTCCATTTGTACTCGTCATCAGTGCAGCGTGTTCTCTTTCCCACTTTTCCACTTTCCCACTTTCCATCTCCATCTCCATCTCTGTCTCTGTCTGATATCTGCTTAGTCTTAGCACAAAATGACGCATATTTAGCTGCAGCTCAAGCCATCAATCCTGAATGTTCATCTATCCATCTCTATCCCTCTCCCTTTTTCCCCCTCTTTCCTCACTCTTTCCTCCTCTATCTCTATCTGTGTCTCTGTGTCTCTGTGTCTATCTCTGTCTGTCCTGTGCCTCATTCTTTGGCAATTAATCATTTTCCCTCATCATAAACGTGATTTCTTTTCCACTCCCAACTCCAGATACTGATTTGGCACAGTTGTGTGTGTGTGTTTTTGTGTGTGTGTGTGTGTGTGTGTGTGTGCGGTGCAAGCCAAAGGGGATGTTGCAACTGTCGCACAAACGAGGCAATCATGTCATTCTAATGAGGGAATCTGATCAGGTTGCTTTTAATGCAGGACATTCCTTTCGTGGGAAGGAATTTCAATTGAGATTTTATATTTATTATGGTTGATATTTCGAATATTTTCTGTAATATTTTCCATTAAATATGTATTCTAACTGTTACTCATAGGTCTTCCCTTCTTAAGCACTCCCCTCAGTAAGAGCAGGCAACCATTTCAACCATTTTATACCCCACCGCAAACCAATTAACCTGCGCCGGCTTACAACTAATTCAAAATTACAATCCCGATGAGGGGGGAGACCGAAAATGTAGATACACAGATACTGTAGCGACATACAATATCCGCCGCACCCCCACCCCCCCGGCAGACGCGACTCGGGTGGCAAAACCACGGACTATAGACAATGACACGTGCGTTTCGATGGGTCCGGATTACGGGAAAAGTTGATGACAACAAATTTGACGACACAAAGGATTTATTTGTTGATAACATTTCCTTCCTTTTTTTTTGGGATTCTGGGTTGCTCGCTTGTTCGGTGGAAAAAGGCGACTTTAAAATGGTGTATTATGGGGTGGTGGGAGATCGGTGATTCGGTGCACTAAGTCCTTGGGGCACAGCCGAGTGGGACTAGACCGAGGGTTGCCCATTGAAACCCATTGGCGCCATTTTGTGTGTGTTCGGCGTAAGGCCAAAAAATCCACGAGATTTGGCTTTCAATAAAAATGCAAATTTGTCAGAAAAGACAGGGCGAAAAATGCGAGTTTGTCTCTACTGTTGTCTACCTTTTTTGGGCATTATTTTCTGTTGTTTGCCTCATCCGCCATTTTATGGGTTTTTAATTTGCATACAGTAAAGGTTTCGGTCCCAGTCCCAGTCCGAGTCCGAGTCAGGCGGTCGGGCAGTCAGGGAGTTTGAGCGTCGATTGTGCTTACCTTAACCTGCGATTCGGACATTCCCAAGGCATACGCGAGCTTGGCACGCTCTGGTCCAGCCAGATATTTCGTCTGCTCGAATGTCTTCTCCAGGGCGAAGATCTGCTGACCACTGAATGTTGGGCGGGTGTGTTTCTTCTTGCCATCCTTGTCGTTCGATGGATGATGCTGATGCGACTGCGATAGATTGGCGGACACTGGAAACAGAATCAAGTATTCGAATTAGAAATTGTTGCCTAGTTACAAGTATTTTTCCATTTCCATTCTATTCTCGAACGCTTTCCGTTCATTTTAAATTTTAAATTGAATATTTATGGCTGCCCGTGAAACTTTTCGAATCTCACAAATTCTAACATTTTAGTATCTTGTTTACAAGCACTCCATTTCCTCAGCTCCCCAGTATTAAGTGCCCCCTCAAATGTTAATTATGAATTCTTAAATAATGTCGCCCCAAAATCTGACAGAGAGGACAAAGTTGGCAGCGCATCCTGTGGATGGTGGATGCTGGATGGTAAACGATTCCGGTGTTGTGGCAGAAAAGTTTTGTGACATTTATTAATTGTTTACGAGACGACAGCTGCTAATTTGAGAATAAAGTTTTCGAGAATCACCCGCAGAAAGGTGTTTGGGGATGGTGTGGTCCATTAAATATAAGTAGAATATTTATTTACAGCTAAAATACATTGTGAAAACTATATAATTTCCTCTGAAACTTTACTATATTTTTAAAACAGAATTGATATTTAATTTATTTCATTTATAATAATATTTGTGCAAGTTTGTAATGCACGTGAAAAAATGAAGCTGTAAATTTACGAGGGCTGTTCAATAAGTCCGTAACATTTTGATAGCTGTCAAAGGGCATTCATCAGTCGATTCCTGTCAACATTTGGAGATGCTGCGTCATTTAGTTCTTGTTTGACAGCCATTGATAGCAGACTCTTCCTAGTAATTCGGAAACAGAGTGGAAAATAGTGAATTCCGGTCTGTTCATTAAGCAATTTTGCGGAAAAAAACACCACTGAAACTAATTCTTAGTTTGATAAATACTATAAGAGCTCTGCTCCATAAATTTCAATGGTAAAAAAGTGATTTGCCAAATTTCGATGTGGCCGTACAAGCATAAACGATGAAGAACTTTTGCACTTTTAACTTTGATGGATTTTCGTTTCATTCTAATAATCATTGTTCTTTATGGCAAAATGTGTGCCAACCATATAATAATTGCACACTAATTACAATTTGGGCACAAAATATATATTCAAAAAGTACGGGGAAAAAAAATCCCCATACACACGTTTACACAATTAACAAACCGAAATTGACCGCAGCAATTTATGGGACAGGCCAGCATGGGGACCAAAACTTTTTCCGTTCCGTTGATGGTCGACGGAGGGTCGGCCTCTCGGAGCCTTCATTAAAATCAATTAGCAAAAGCGACGGCGACGACAACGACGACGACTACGGCGACGACGACGAGAGGCCAATAAAAGCAGGCCAAGTGGTCCAAAAACAAAACGCCCACCCAGCAGCCACGCCCCTGTCGGAGATTTGGCTGGGGGATGGGAGGGCGGAGGCAGGAATGTACGTGCCCTGTTGGCTCGTAAAGTCAGTCAAGTGGACATGGTCGGTGGGTGGTCATAAAATTAAACGGAAGTCATGGGAATGGCAATGGGAATGGGAAGGAGATTGTAGTGGGGGTGGGGGTGAAGTTGTGGTGGGTGTGCGCCTATGGCTGGGCTGGCTGGGCTGCCAGGGCTGCCAGGGTGTCTGTGCATGTGTCCTTTCAATTAATGTCACCCCATTATTAAATGATCCCTAATTATGTGAAATGATTTAGCTAAATATGCACAAGCCAGAGAGAGCCAAAAAGAGAAAAAGGGAAATGAGGTTGGTAAAAGGTAAAGCCACAGACAGCCGTTGCCCTCAAGGGCTGGAGGTGGAGGGGGTGGCTGGGTGGTTGGGGGGTTGGGTGGTCGGGTTGGTGACGTGCACGGAACTCCTTTTTTAGGTTTGCTGCCTCCTGTGCTCGGCTTGGGTCGAAACTTTGAGTCCCTTTATGATACTTTGGTGCCATTTGTGCAAAATTATTAATTTAAATGGTTATTTCTAACAGCTTTCATACAGATAAGGATATCTTTTTTTGGGTTACGCCATGGACCATGGACGCAAAATAGAACAAGAAAGGATTGCAATTAAAGGGAGTACTGAAGGTGGACTGAAATGGAGCTTGGAAAAGGAAATGTTTCGCAGGGAGTGTGATTTCGTTGGATACTCGTATGCTTGTGATGGGATTAAAGAGAACTGGATTTGTTCAGTTTCTATTGCATTTTGTACATACTCGTATGTATCTCAACGTCCATCGTATGCTTTACACCTTTCATCACTAGTTCCATCCCATCTGGAATGCTCCCATTTGATTGCAATGTTCGAAATATTGAAAGTGAAATCCCTTCCGAATTTGTGGCATTAAATTTATAAGGTTTTTGTTGTTTCACAGACAATTCTGGAGCTTAACAAGACTTGTCAATAAAGGGGAACCATCCCGGGCTTGGGGAGGTCCACAGTGTAACAAGCATAATCCCTGGCAAGAAAAATTGTAGCAGTGATAATTTTTGTATTCTCTATAGTCTCTATAGCTGTTCTCTCTGTCCCTGTCCCAGTCTCTGTCTCTGTCTCGTGCCCTGCTCTCGGGTGGCTTGGCGGTTGGCAGCTGCGTCCTGCAAAGGACCCTCATAAATAACCGACAAATATGAAGCGTTTATTTGCTCATGTCACGGCCCTCAAACGCATCGCAATGAAATGGATCTGGCTGAGGCAGGGGAATTCTTCTCTTCTCCCCCCTTACCACCCTCAGCATTCTTCCACCGAGTCAGCGGCAGTTGTCTATAATCGCATAAGTCACCCTGTTGGCATCGCTGCATTTGCACTTTTTCCTGCCTCCAGCCAAATCCTCGTTGCTTTTTTTTATTCCTTCCACTGCCACGTTTTTTTCCGTTTTCCGTTTTCCGTTTCATTTTCTTTCACTCCCAATAATTTTTTATGGCGTTAATATTTTTTTGGACATTTTTTCCGCCTCTGTTTTAGGAGGGAGTGGCGGAGGCTGAGGCTGGTGGGCGTGTGCTGTTTTGTGTAAATGTTTCCGTTATTGAAAATATTAAAAAGTCATTTGTTATCGGGTGTGAAGGGGCAGGAGCTAGGGCAAGATCCAAGGGGAGGAGGGGGTGGAGTGTGTCTGGCCTTCGGCGAGACAGTTGTTAAAACCAAATGTTGATAGACAGGCGATTATCCAGGGGAATAATGGAGAAGTGGCTGAATTGATTTCTGAGAGCTTGTACTCGCATGAGAAGGGAATATTTAAATAGTTTGTTTCTGTATCAAAATGATGAAGGAAACTAAACAAAAATAGAAATAGTTCAATTAGAAATTTCTCCAAAGTATGGGAGACCGAACCGAATCTCAATTCCAAACGAGGCCCAACCAATGCCTTTCCATGTTCGTGGCACAATCTTGTAAAATCTTCATCACAATCTGGCTGTGCGGAAGCCACACCCCTCATCTCCCTCCCCCTGGCAGTCACCTGCCACTAATCCGCATCTTTTTATATACATACCTCAGGTAGGATGGATGCTACCTCTGGCTCTGCCGCTGCCGCTGCCTCTGCCTCATTAAGTGCCACTGTTGCCGTCCCTGTCTGTGCATTGTTTTATGGCCTGTTTTATGCCCGATTATATGCTTAAAGCACAAGTTTCGCATGGATAATGGAAGGGGGAAAAGGGAGAGAGTGGGAGAGGGGAGAGGGGAGTCCGGGATGCCAGAGTGGCTGACACACAAAATGCCACTTGAATTTTAATTAAACGCAGCAGCAGCAGCAGCAGCAACAGCAACAGCTAGACAGGCTCGTGCTGTCTCTCTCGCTGTCTTCATTAAGCTTAATGAATTGTGTCAAACGCTGGATGCGGTTTCTGTTCCTGTTCCTGCTCCTGTTGCCGGCTCGGCTCGGCTCGCTCTCTGAATTAATGGCTCGCTTTTTCCCCCTTTGCTGTATTTACTTTTTATGTTAAAGTTAATTATTTCATTAGCAGAATGTGGTTGTCTCGCTTTATTTTATTTCTATATGGGTTTTCCCTTTTTTTAATGCACGTGTGTATGAATGTCATGAATGTACATGTGTAGCAAACGAGGAGGGGGAAACGAGTTGATGGGTCGACTAAACATACATGTAAGGCCATTTGAACTTGTTTAACGCAAACAAAAACATTTGATTCAATTTAATTTGATTTAATAAAAAATATTCATGGTTTATTGTTTAAGATGTGTATGTATCGCTTTATTTTCGACCCAAATATTTAAATTTCTGACACCATCTTTTCCCAAACACTACTCCAGACCCACTCCTCAATGCCGTAGGGCCGTAAGGCCCTCCTGCCTCCTTTATTCGGAAGAACAGAGAAATCAATATTTTATAGATATTTCCGAATGCCACAATAACAAGCCATAAAATAAAATTTGAAAAACATGTTCCAATTGTCAGTTGCTCTTGCTCATTGTTTCCACATCATTTTTGTTTCGGTTAACTTGAGCCGCCGTAAAGCATTCCCATATTTCCGAATATTTACATGAATATCTATCCATTCACTTTCGTATATATTTATTTATTCCTACTCGAATATAAACATACATATTTATGGTAAAAGCGATGCGACAGCTGTTGGCCCAGACGCCAGAGGCAAGAAGCAACCCAACTTTTTAGCCCGAAAGCAATGTTAAAGCGGAATGGATTTGCTCTGCTGTTGCTCTACCATAAATACATACATATATATGTGTATGTGTATGTATATGTATATGTATATACGAGTGGAATAATGTATATAGGGAGATAAGGGCAGACCCAGACGCTGTGAGAATATGTTGCCACATTATTATCTAGACGTAGGCGAAGAAGCCGCAGCGGAAGCAGCTCCAGGGTTGGTTGTTGGTCTGCTTTATTTTTTCTTTTATCCTGAAATGGGGACAGGCTTCAAATAAATATATGTGTGTGTTTTTGTGTGTGTGCGTGTCTATGTGCTTGTAGGCTGTCATGTTAACACGGCTAAAAGAGAGCACTTTCAGTGTTGCCTATGTGTGCGTGTGCGCACAACACACACACACGCAAGCACCGGCAACATGGCCGTAGTTTCGTGCGCTCAAAAGTGTGCTCTGTTTTTTTGTGTGCCTGTCCTTTTCAACACATTTTATTTGTTATTAATAATGCAATTGCATTTGATTAGCTGATTTAGTATTCCCCAACTGGCATTATTTACTCTTTGATTATGCCTGGAATTTTTGCATTTAATTGGATCCGATTGCACCACCACCCCACCCCACCCCACCCCACCACACCTGTTTAATGCCATCAGGTGACTATTATTATTATTAATATTTGCCTGGCAATTCATTAATGGCAATTTATTGGCTCTCTGCATGGGTTTCTGCAATTTCATTGCGTATTTTTTGTTTGTTGCTGTTTTATTTGATCACGAGCACAATTGAAAAGGATTAAGTTCGTTGGCAAAGCTGTTGATAGTGGTCTTGTATTGTGTTTGGTTCTATCGGCTTATCAGTTCAGTTTATCAGATATCAAACAATAGGGTAGGGTAGGTTAGTTATAGCTGGATACACTCATGATTAATCATTTGGGTCAGCAAATGCACCGATGACATTATTGGAAATAAAACATATGAATGGGCTTAAATGCATGGGAGCTAAGTGAGAAATATTCTCTGGATTTTCTGGTGAAATCATCCAAGCTAGTCCCATTCCCTTCCACTTTCCCATTCCATCCTGTAAGTTGGCTAGGGACTGGTGACTGGCTCTCTGCTCTGTTTAGCAAATCAATTAAATCAATATTTGCTTAATGTTGGCCACAGAGCTACCAAACGCTTGAAAATTCCTCGACACCTAACGACACGACACGACACACTTCAGAAATCAAATCAAACACAAGACAAACATAGGCACAGCACCCAACATACATATCTCTGCCTCTCTCTCTCTCTCTCTGCCCCTCTGCCAGCTGCGATCGCCTCAATGTAAGAAAATTGTGAGCGATTTCCGACTTTGGGCCAACACATTTGTGCCCAGTCATGGACGCAATTAAAAGCCAAACAGCAGCAGCAGCAGCAGCAGCAGTAGCCCATAGCCCACTAAATCAAATCAATTGCCAATGCGAACCAGATGCTGAAGCTGATGCTGATGCTGATGCTGATGCGGGAGCGGGAGACTTTAAACAAATAAACAATTGGTAAAGGGAAAACGAGTTTCGAGATGGTGCCACATTACTTAATGAGCTTAGGGCCTCAGAGGCAGGGAGAGATAGACGGGACGGGATGGGACGGGACGGGAGAGAGAGAGAGATGGCTCCTATAAATAGATATAATAATGAAGTAACCAGATCAGAAATCTGAAACCAGAGACCAGATCGAAAGCGAGCCAGTAAATTAATATTTCATATGTCGAGCCATCCCATCCCATCCCATCTCTTCCCATCATCATCATCATTATCGACTTTTGTGTGGAGTCATGGCGAGAGCTCTCTGAACTCTCTGATCGTGTTAAAGTGATTCCTCAACACTTATTAATGAGCTGGACAATGGAAGCTGGGCCTGGTCTTGGGCCTGGGCCTGGGCCTCGAGCAGAACTGCAACTGTAAGCTCTGCCTGGTCTTGCCCCCTGCACGCTGTAAATCATATTGGTAATCACTTGAGAAGCCCTCGCCTGATCACCACGATCATTAGGGGGCCATTCGCTCCGCTTTGTTAACGGTTTCGGATTCGGTTTCGGTTTCCCCACACCACCCCACCCCACCCCACCCAACAGGAAGTCGGAACCCGCTACGGGGTGTGCCCGTTGACAGTCCGCGGACAATCGTAACCAAATTACGCGCTCTATTCAGTCTGGCCTGATTACCGATCGATCGATTCATCGATCCATCGATCCATCGATCCAGCCATCCACCGATCGATCTATTTATTTGATTTTTGCAAATTATAGTAGTGCTTGCTTACTGAGGCTTTCTTTGGTACTCACTCGTGTTGGATAGACGCTCCCGCCACGCTATCGGATTGGCCACCAGTCCCTGCAGTCCCGGCCAGTACAGGTGAGTGCGGTCGACGATGTGTCCGGCATGGGTCTTCAGCGGCGCTCCCTGGCTCTGCGATAGATACTGGGCCATGCCCGCGGCAGCGGCCGCAATGGAGAAGCGGGGAATGCCAGCTGTAGAAGAAGATTAGTTTTAGTTGAAGTTAAATGTATTTTCCCCTCTCTTATATCTTCAATTGCCAATTACCCAATTACCCATTGACGGCTTAGATATGCTGCTGTTTATGGTGCCAAAATATATCAGTTATAGGATATCATTATGTACATATTTATTGATGAAAAAGCACTGAGTACTATTTAAGATTCCCTCACTCATCATCAGTTATATAATCGCTAGCAAATACCTCCCCCATTAACTAATGCCCTGAAAAGATTATTTCCAGTTGATCAGATTTCTGGTCGACTCGTTCTCTCTCGTTCTCTCTAGTTCGCTCGCGGCTGTCCAAATTTTCTGCCCACTCATGCTTCACTCAGTCGCCATTACAATGGGAAAATTTGTTCAGATTAATTAAAAGCCATTAAATAATTTGTCATAAAAAGAATGAGAAGCATTTTGTTCGCTGGCCGAAACCATTTAAACGGCAATCGGAAGGAAAAACAAAATAAACCAAATGAACGAACCGAACGAAACGGATCAAATCACATAAACGCCCTCGTTAAAATAATTAAAAATGTTATGGCAAATTGTCAGCACCCTGTCTCCTAGCCCCTCCTCTGTCACGGCTCACAATTGGTCCACATTTAACTGTCAAAAAATCAGTCAGAAACAGAGACAGAGACAGAAACAGAAACATATAGAAAAGAGAGAGAAAATTCAAAAAATCAAAAATTCAAATATCATTTTATGGAAACTACACATCAGTGTCCCCCTCCAGCCTCCCTCTCCCCATTCGCCGCTATGGACGCACGTTTTTCATGTGTCATTTTGATTTAATTACAAACAATTTGACAACTAATTGCTGCAGCATTTAAGTTAAAACGCGTATCTCATTACGTTTCGTGGCGATTTCGCAATCGAATATTATGACCATTTCGGATCTCATAGAAATTGCTGTGCTCAATATCTAAAATTGCCCTGATTATGTATGCCGGAGAGGTGGAGAGGTGCAGACGGTGCAGAGGGTGCAGAGGCAGCGGTGCAATGACAGGGGCCTGGGGTTCGTTTTATTGAATCACATGGAATCATGCCAAACCGGATTCGCAAAACAAATTTTTAGCGCTCTTTTTTTTAGTTTTTTTTTTGGTTTGTTTTGTTTGTTTGCGAAACCCGTTTTGCCGCATTTAAAATATATTATTTTATCTTTTTTTTTTTTGGTGGGCGTGGAGCATGCATAATATCTATTGAAGTACACATATGATGTGTAATACGTGCTTAAATATTGCTGAATGATTTGGTTAATCGAAATGAGGTCTGAGGTGACCAGACCTCTTAGGGTGCACACACGAGATTGGTTTTCCTCAGTGAAAAATTGAATTTTAATTGAAAACAAAACTGCCTTGCAGAGAGAAAAATATGACACAATTCTGTAGAGTAATCCGTGAATTAATTACGGTATTAGCTCTTAAGAAATTTAAAGAATCAACTGCCGAATGGCAGTCTACATTTTCTGGTTGCAAGGCTTTCGGCTATGCTGAGAGTACGGATATGAGTTTAACGAATGCTTATCAAAACAGGACGCCAGTCCCCTGCACGTGCACCAACCCCCGGCTCACTCGCCTAGCTCGCTCGCGTTTATACGAGTGAAATATCGGACGACGATGGTGACCCAAAACTTTTGTATATAATAGAGAGATACTAGACTTGTAACGTAACTTCACATCCCCACAAATCTAGATAGCTCATTTGTTATCAATTACTTAAACTATGCATCCTCATGCATAAAAGTATACCCGATCTCTATCTCCCTCTCCATCGTATGCCACTGTCAGCTGTCAGCTGTATCGTTCACACTCACCTCCTGTTAAAGCACTTAGGCCCGCCGATGTGACCGGCGGTGGTTTCGACAGAATCGTGTCGATGCCATGTGGATTGGGGGCTCCCTGGCTGTTCGTGGTGGTGGCCGTGGTGGAGGACGACGAAGAACTGCCCCCAGATCCGCGGTCGCTGATCAGATGCGCGTTTGGACTGTGGCCATAGGAGAGGCCGTTGCCGGCGGACGATGGGCCGCCGCTGGCTCCCACTCCGGACCCCCCTTGGGCAGTCTTCATTTCAGTTGTCATCGAGTGGAGGGCGGCCAGCGGAGGACCCAGGAAGCTGAGGGGCAGCTTGTGCTCCATGCCCATGCTGTTATTGTTGTTGTTGTTGTTGTTGAGGTGCCCACTGTGATTGTTGTTGAGATGCCCACTGTGGGTGTGGTTGTGGTTGTGCAGGGCCAACGGATTGACCGAGTGGTGGTGGTGGAACTTGCCGCGACTGGTCAGGTTCTCGGGGCTGTAGTCGAGTGGCGGCGGGGGACTGGCGGACTCGCTGTTCTGGCACTGCTCCTCGCCGCCGCTGAGTGCGAAGGACTTGGCGCTGTCCACGCCTGGGCTGGAATTGTGCTCGTAGCGTGGCGATGGCGACGACTCCGAGTGAAGGCGCGAGGAGGCGGGCGGCGGCGTCGTCGAAGGGGAATCTTCAGCGGAAGAGGACTTCAGGCCTCCACCATGGGCCGCTGCCTTCAGCAGCATCAGGGGACTGCTGTTGTGGTTGTGGTTGTTGCTGTTGCTGCTGTTGTTGTTGTTGTTGGCGTAGACCGCCGCCGCAGCCGCTGCACTGTGGTAGTCCGCCAGCTGTTGCTGGTAGTCCGCTGCGGCCATGACGTGGTGGTGCCGCATGTACGGGTTGATCAGATCCATCTCCGGCTCGTGTCCGTGTCCGTGACCGTGTCCGTAGTCCAGGCCCGAGCAGTCCGTGGCAGCCTGTGGCTCGGTGTGGTTGCTGCTGCTGCTGCTGCTGCTGCCTGGCAGGCGGTAAAAGCTCGGCGGCAGGGCAAGATTAAAGGCGGAATTAGCGGACAGCTGGAAGGTCTGAGCCAACTGCTTGGCCGCCACTGTGGCCGCCGCTGGGGCAGACGAAAGTGTGGGTATGGGCGAGGGATTGGTGCTGCCACCCGCGGGCGTTGTGTTAAGGAATGGACTACCCAGCTTGGGATAGTCGGAGTCCGCGGTCCACTCGAATTTGTTTGGGGAATGCAAGGCTGAGGGAATCCTTGCAGGGGCACGTACTGACGATCTTCAACTCAGGTTTTTTTTTTTGTTTTTGATTTGGTATGGGGAAGCTTTGAAATCGCAGGGAAACTCTATATCCTTCAATATATTTGTATATTTTAAGGATGGATTCGATTGCTAGACGAGGTCTCAAAAAAAATATTCAGTTGTTTCTTTTCCTTCCCTAGATTTTCGCAACTTTCTTTCTCTTACAGATTCTTCCTCAAGATTTGTTCACACGGCCTTGCAGAATTTCTTCTTTTGTTCTTAAACTGTCAAAAAAAATAGCGTTTCGTTTTTGCATACGATCCAAGCTGTAGTTTATAATATTTATAACTGAACCATCCACAGACACTTGAAAAGAAAATAGATTGTACTTTCGCGTGGCACCACTCTACTGTCAACTGATTTTGGCGTAATCTCGGGACTTGGTATTTTTCGTTAGAGTGTGGATGCGCGCGTGACCGCTTGTCTAGGCCTAAGAAATCGGAATGACTCGATGGTCCCGGCTCACTTGGCCGCACAATCTCAGTTTCAGTTTTGGCCAGTTTCAGTTCAACCCTCGAATTCCATTCGCAGCATCGTCGGGCGTCGGAGCGAGCGAGACAGCACTTCGTAAATCAGGGGAACGAAGCGCGCGCGCTCTCCCTCTCCCTCTAGCTGCCTTGGGTTCCACAATCAGTGTAAACATGAAATGCAGACTGGAACGCATTGGCAATGGCACAAAACGAATGGGAATTTTATTATGTACATCATTAAAATCAACTATTTCGGATTCGGATTGGAGCCTGGGACTGAAACGGGGACTGAACTGAACTGGACCTGATCCTGGTACTGCGACTGCTACTGGTACTGGTTGCTCTCTATCCCTCTCTCACTCTCGCTCTCTATCTCTCTCTTTCCGTCGTTCGCTCTTTCCGTTGCTTGTGTGTGCGTGTGTGCGTGTGTGAATGTGAGTGTGTGAGGGAGAAAGAGCTGGGCTGGGCTGTGAGTGCATTTTCATAGCCTCTGGTTTTGGTTCGGGCTCTGAATCTGGCCGGGGCTGTGGGTGGCCTTTTTGTCGACTGCGAATTCTGTTTATTTGTTTAAAAAGCTATAAATATTGAGAAGAGCGCCCGGGGGGACGGCGAGCTTAATTTTTTGTTGGCCATATTCATTTAAATAATTAAAAATTGCACTGCCGATAAATGAATGCACGAAATGTACATAAATGGGAAACTAGGGAGAGCAATGGGATAATGGACTGCATTTTAAATTAAATTAAATTTTTAAAAATTAATACCTATGAAATGTATCCTAGTTGACATTTTGGTCATATTAAAAATATCGAAAAGAGAAACAACAATTATTTGACATTCATTCAATACGAAACAAAGCATTAAATTGTTAAATATTAGCCGTATTTAATTGAAACCCAAATAAAACCACTCTCTCAGGGCAGTGTCGTCCACAAATGAATGTTAATAAGTACATATGTATTTATTGAAGATTTCCCTTTAAATTGTGGCGCTCTTTTGGCGCTGAACTGAATTAATACGCTAATTAACATTTTTATATTATTATGTGCCTGTCTGGGTCCTAGAACGGGGATTGGACTGGGAGTTGGCGAGGATGGGAGGATGGGAGGATGCTAGGATGGTTGGCCCTCCGACGGCCAGCGGCTTATATTTATGTTTATCTGTATAAAAACGCTCCTCCTGCTGCTGCCGTCACACACAGGCAGCAGTCAGCAGGCAGCAGGCAGCGGGCAGGCATTCCCATTCAGACGGGCGGGCGCTCCACATACAGATACAAAGCTGCGCTTCATTTAATAATAAACTACAGAAAATTTTAATTTACTCAGGCAAAAGAGCGAGCGAGCGTGTGGCATGGAGCGTGGAACGTAACGGAACTCGGAACACGAGGCCACACCCACTCGAGTCGAGTCAGAGAGAGAGCGAGAGAAGGAGTGAGAGAGACAAAGAGAGCGGGAGAGAGAGAGAGAGCGAGGCAAGCTCTGACCGTTAGCAATTGAGGCCGCCATGTTGAAGTTAAGTTTCTCTGAGAGAGAGTGAGGTGTTCGTGCTCGTGCAGGGTCATTTTCCACTATAGCTTGTTGATTTTCAACTCTGTTCGGCATTTAATTGACTTTGCCGGGCCATAAAAATGTTGACTACTAAAACCTTAAATCTAGTAAATACTCGTAGACACCCCCCTCCACACCAAGTACAGGCAGGCCTCTCTCGTCTCACCACGCTCTCGCCCCATAGGCAGCCATCCCGCATCTTTGACTTTGATCTGAACAATTCAATATAAATATATGCATGGCAGAAAACATGTCATAGCCTTTTCTTTTATCGCACTTAACAGATCTCAAGAGAATAAATGGAAAAAAGGTCTCTAAAGCATGAACTGTGCACTGGAAAAAGTGGGAAAAAGTGCGCCATCGTCCTTCATTATTCACACCAGCACGAACAAGCGAAGCGAGTGAGCCGGGGGCCTTAACCCTAGTATTATTATATTATTAAACAAATAGTTATTAGTAATTAAGTAAATAATAGTTTTACTAAATTTATTTATATAAAATTAAATTAAAATTAAAATCTTTAACATATTCTAGCCGCGTCTTTTCTCTCCGTGTAATTTCAATGCATAAAAATATGTGAGCCCGAACCGAAAGATCCACAAGCCACTAAAAACTTGGTCAAAGATAACAAAACAACACAAACCCTAACTGTGATTGATTTATTGTTTTATTGTGCCAAAAAAAAATACAACAAAAAAATAGAAGATGAAAAACGGAGGAAAAGGCGAGAGAGAAATTACAATTTACAATAGCGATAAGCAGAGAATTCAGAATGTTGTATTCTGTATTCTGGCCGATGGTTTGGTCTCTTAGTCTCTTTGAAAACTCGAATCTACTGAGACCCAGTGCCGGGTAATTAATAAATAATTTGTGAGATTTTTATTTTCTTTCACATGTGGGCCCTAAAATCTGATCTGAACAGAGACCAACTGGAAAGTAAATAGCCATGGCTAAAGTCATGGCTTCGGGTTTATGGGCAGTGGGTCGTGTTGGGGACAGGGGACGGGGGATTGGGGGTTGGGGTATCGCATTCTCTCACAGTTCATTAAACTGGAAATGGTGGAATAAGTTTGGGTCTTGGTCTTCTCAGGTATTTATGACTTGATTGTCTGAAGACTCCAGGTAGCAACAGTAAATATGTCCATAGAAAACAATGGTTGTAATAATTCTCCTTAAAGACGGAATTTAATTCTACAAAAATGTATTTCGAATTTTGAGGAAGCTAAAGGAAGCCTGACCTTAATGATCGTAATTTTGATGAAATTATTGAGCGGAAAGATAGATGAAAAAAATCAATTTTTTTGAATAAATACGTCCAAATAATTACCTATATATTGAGATATATTATAATTGTTAAGTTTTACGGCTCTGAAAAGAATAATCATAAGAATAAATCAAAAATCAATCTTCCAAAAAAACTGAGAGACCTCAAATCAATGGTCGCCCAAGCGAAAGCCCCTCCCCAGGAACCCCCAACCATATTTGGTCAATAATCCGTTTCTAAATTTGAATTTTCCATTGGCCACAAAACATCTGCGACCCCCCCAACCACAATCCAACTGCTGACCAATCTGCGTATACATACTCGTATCAGACACAATTTTCCTTTCACACCTATTCGAAATTTGCTGTCATCTTTGCTTACTGTTATTATTATTATTATTATTTTGATTATAATGCGTTTTGGAAATAAAACTGGGGCGACTGCCGAAGACGGAACCGGGGAGACTGGCGCAGCTGGGACACATGTGAGTCCACTTTGGAAAATACTCGCATCGTATATCCGAGAGTGTGCAACTTTTTCTGTCCCGTATTGGTCAGCAAAAGAAATCTCAACATTTGGCATACAATTTGCATTATTTGAGATTGGGTTTGTTTTTTTCTTTTTGGTATAAAGTTAAGTCGGGTTGATGTATGTCAAAGATACGTGCGCCTGTTAAAATCCTGTCTAATTTAATATCTATAAATCCCCGGCCATGACAGCAGCGACCCAGTGGGCCAGAGGTGGCACAGAAAAAAGGGTTATCATCGGGCGAGGGTTGCTTATCAACGTGGCAAATTGATTTCGGCTCGTTATGCGGTCACTTGGGTACATTTTTGGTCAAAATTGTAAACCCGAAATTGGCCAAACGTGCGTTACAAATTAATGTTTGTTCGGGATTTTGTTTCACTTCCTTTTTTGCGTTATTATTTTTTTTTTTTTTTTATTATTATTTATCTTACGTTGTGTTTTTTGCAAACAGGCCATAAACCCTTTTATACTTCAACAGGATGTGCCGCCTGATGCCGAGTTATGTGGTGCAAATGCCGTGGGTGTTTTGGGTGTTTTGGGTGTCGGGCTTTGTATGTTTTGGGGTGGCTATCGTTTTATTGGTCATGCAATCAATATGGTATTAGTTGGGCTTGTCACTCACTGACACCGATATGGGTTATTGATATTGATAGGGAGATGACTACTCGGTGGCAGGGCAGGGAAGGAAAGTCATTGCTGCCGCAAGTACATAGGTGTTTTAATTGTATTTGTATTGTATTTTTTTTAAATCTAAAAGGGATCCCGAATTATCCACCCAGAAGTCCTTGAACTAGTTTCTTCTGCTGTGATAATGTTCCTTATCTTTTTTGAAGTTACGATTTAGGTACTGTTTAGGTTAAGCAAGATCGTTTACCAAAATAAAATACTACCCAATCTCGCTCTCTACTCTGCTTTCTATTTCTTCGCTGTGAACAATTCTTTAGCCACACAATTTTATGTGCACATTGCATCATAAATGCCATATTATACTATATATAGAAAATAGATACTCCTGCATAGTACATACTGTATATAGGTTTGTACGTATGTATGCCTCCTATGCTCCAGCGCCATGACAGACTTGTCATATTTTTTATGGCATGCTAGACGCTCTCACGTTGGGTTAGAAAATGTCGCTTTTGATTGCTTTCCTATTTGTTTACATTTTCAGGCTATTCACAACAGCAAGATAGAGAGAGAGAGAGAGAGAGAGAGAGAGAGAGGGAGAGGGAGACAGAGACAGAGAGAGGGCGAACCTGAAGCAAGGGAGAAATGGGACGTGCATGGCATATCAAAAAATCGAAAATGCCCGACACATGTTTCAATCATTTTCCATTTTTATTTATTGTCAGCATTTATTTTGCTGACACTTTTCTATCTCCTTTGCCACCCTCTGGATCAGGTCGGTGTCTCTCTTTTAGTGTGCGTGTTTGCTTACAAAACAATTTGCAAATTGCTTCCAAAATCTGTGCCTGATGCCAAGTGCGAGTCTTCCAATGAATCAAAGAATGTCTATTTATCTGCAGAATGCTTTTCTGACGCAGTAATTAAGGAAAACTTCTGCCTAACTGTTAATCAGCTTGGGGCACTGCCACTGCCACTGGCCCTGGCCCTGGCACTGGCACTGGCAGCTGCAGGACTTTCATTTCTTAAACATGGCTCAATAAACTTTCGTACCATTTAAAAAAAATTAATAGGGTATGCAAATTCTGTTAGGGGCTGTTGATACTGTTGGATACTGGCAGCAAGAAGGATGAGAATAAGTAAAACATGTAAGAAAAGTCTCCTCAAGAGTATTTCTATTGGGGAAATTGCAAGAATCATTAAACCGCTATCCCCTACCTTTCTCTATATATTTATGTCTTTTTTTTATATTTTTACAGGGTACATTGGCAGTGCTGCCAATTTATGTGTTCCGCAGGCTGGCAAGGGCAGATGCGGGGCTCTGTCCGACTCCTGGCCCTCCCCCATTTGCCATTCTCTCCTCCTTGAACTTTCCTCTCGCCACTGCCCTCCCCTGACCATCGCACATTGTTGCTCATGCAATTTCAATTACGTTTGCTGTCGATTTTCGAATACGTTTCGGCGTTTCATTTCGATTTGCAAACCCCCCTGGCAATCTTACCCCACGCTCTCTGCCACTACCCACACTTCTCTTTTATACCCTTACCATTTATCCCCCATCCCCCATCCTCTACCAACTATCCGCAATCCCCCATCGCCCATCCACTGCCCCCGCCGCGATCCTCTTGATTTCAATTAAACTGAGTTGCCTTTGGCGCTGACGCTTTTCGACGTGTCACAAATGCAGCATTCAGTTTTCGCTTTTCGCTTTTCGGTTGCCGGTTGCCCGTTGCCCGTCCACCTCCAGCCCCACCCACTTCGCCCGTTTCCCTCTACCCCCTTCCTTCCCTACGCCCGACAACTTCCAGCTTCCAAGTTTATTTGCTTGTTTTTCCTCTGTCGACTGCTGCTGCTTCTTGCCATTTAATTGTTTTCCTTCGTTTTTCATTTTGTGATTTCCTCTTTGGCGCTTGCTTTCCCCCCTCCTGAGCGGCTATACTTGACCACTTGCATTTAAT
Source organism: Drosophila helvetica (assembly GCA_963969585.1). Classification (NCBI taxonomy): domain Eukaryota; kingdom Metazoa; phylum Arthropoda; class Insecta; order Diptera; family Drosophilidae; genus Drosophila; species Drosophila helvetica. Next base: position 60,306,609 of record OZ018401.1, read on the forward strand.
GGCGACGCGGAAAAGCTGTTTTCCCCTTCAAAATGGGAAGCCGACCTCTTCGAAGTCGTGGGGGGGGGGGGGGCAGGGGCGGTCATGGCGCTGGTGTGGGGAAAGCCATGTTGTTGATGATATTAAGATGGTGTTGGTGTGGGCCTGGGCCTGGGCGACGGGACAGTGGTTCAAAGGTTCTACTATCTTGTCAAAAACTGGACTAGTGGTATAGGGATTATTTCAGGTATTGTGTATATGTACCCTACAACGATTTTAGTGCCTCTCTGGGAATGCAAACCATCCTCATCATTTCCTTCATTTTCTCAGTTCTATTCCATACTTCTGTATTCCAAAATTCCTCAGCCCATAGCCAGAACCTTTCGAATAGCTCTCTTCATTTACTTACACTTTCCTCTTGCCTGCAACACTTTCCTACTCAGTCCATTCAGCTCCACTGTGCCACGCATTCCCCCGCAAACTGTCCAAAAATCGCAGCCAATCGGGCGCTTTCCAATCACCAATCGAGCTACACAAATAAAAAGCAATGCGCTGCTTGTTTAAAACAAAGAAAATTGCCATTGTAAATAAAATAAGAAATATAAAAAAATGAAAGAAAATCAAAGAAGTACCAAATTGAGAGAACAAGGAGGAATTGAACACAAAAGAGCCAAGAATAAAGTTTTTCAAAAGCGATAAAAACGAAATGTCGCATATTTTTATGACATTTTCCACCACTACAAGCTGAGAGAAGGAAACCGTGGAGAGGTGAGCGAAGGGAGAGTTTCGAGTCCGCAAAAAAACCCCCCCTCCCAAATATTGGCGCAAATTGAATTTGTAAAACAGCAAACAAAGGGACAAAAAAAATCTCTAATAAAAAACGTTAAAAATTCGTCGTGCGCATATTTTTGACTTTTACTTTGCTATTGCCAGTGAAGAGCTCAACAAAATTGAATTAGTTTTTCCCAGTTATAGCCATGGACATGGCCAGGACTTCTCCTGATTCCATCGATGCTCAGTAGTTAAATTCACGCAGTTCTTGATGAGAGCCTCGGAGATGCCAGCAAGAGCTTGCTTGCTCGGTTTCTTCTCCGCGGTGAATGTTTTGATCAGTCCTGGAAAAGCAAAAAGGAGCACTTCAAATTACCCGAGGTGCATGAAACAATCAATTATACGGCCCTGCATAAACAATCTCACCATCAATTTCAATGGTAAAGAAGTGGTCCACTGAATTTCGCAGTGGTTCCATAATTGTGCCTACGAATTGCTCCCTCACTCGCCCTATTTTCCGGATTAAGCTCCGATTGCCATATCTTATTTCCGGTACAGTCATCTCACTAGCATATGCCTATTTTGAGAACCTCGATATATCCTATAATTCAGAAGGGACAAAACAAGTGGAAACACGATGGATAAAGTGTATTGATCTGAAAAAGCAAGAGACTATGCTGAAAAAAAATGATTGTTTAACCAACAAACTGTGTTTCATTCATAAAGTCTCGGACTTGTTCTACAGCTTCGTAACATCTTTTATTGTTTAGCTGTTAACAGAGTGTAGAAGGAGAATAAACCCCGTGAGATGCTAACCAATGATCAATGTAACTAAGTGATTTGGTATTCTAATTACATGAACTCTAACACAGGTATGGCTTCTTTCTAACTGTAGGAAAATATATGTATGCTTCCATGTAATTCCATGTATGTAAGCGAAACTAATGAATATTTCTGGGCAATTATTCCAAGGTGGAACTGTTAAGTTCCACAATCCAATACTCATAATGGCCATACATATATGGTATCTCTATGAACTCAACTCATTGCCGTCTGGATTGACTCACTTTTAACCTAGCAGATAAGAGTCGTTCAAAATGCCAAATCATTTTAGCCAATTTGTTCGACAATATGGGAAAACCTTCATGCATAGATTTCAGTCATGTTCTTATAAGTTGGAAGAGCTTTCTTTTCCCAGTCCAAGGATATCCCCGTCCAATCTACGAGTGTTGATGCATTTGCTATGTGTACTCGATTGAGAAAATTAGGAGCGCGAACGGAATGTCCCGTATGGAGCAGGACCAGAGTTGTTACATAGAGTGTTTTCAATTGATAGGGAGCGGAGAATACTGAAGAATTAACGTAAAAAAAAGAAGGGCCCCGAAATGAGGTGCTTGCACAAGTCGCGGAGTCCTTAGATCCTCAGCGTAAAGGAGTTGGCGATTGGTATGGCAGGTTGGCCACTGAGTGATTTTCCAGCTAATCATTTCAAAGTAAAGCTTAGAAATTGTTTAACCAACATAATCGCACTACGAGTATGATTAAAGTGATGCAAAATATATCGAGCAATAGATAAAGCAATTAAGTCTGACGATCGATTAAGAATAGCATGCAACACACCGAAGCGAAGAACAGATAGCAAGACCGTAGAATAATCTATTTAATTTCAAACAGGTACTCCCCCAATTAATCATAGGCTAACACCTTGGCCTTCTCTTAGCATCTCTTGTCCATTAGCCCACATACATACATATATCATTATCAAATGGCTTTCATTGCCACTTTGGCGCTTGGGGTCTACGAAACGCTGCCAACTATTACAAGTTCTTTGACTTGGCATAATTCACAGCCAAATAGATGCGCCATATTTCACTCGGCGAGAACCAGAACCAACCAGAACCAGACCAGCTCAATCCGCACTCAAACACAAATCATAATTCTGATGGCCTTTGATAGAGATAAAGTAATGCGGCTGCTCTTGCTCCCTAAATGGATTTGCCCAGGCATTTGCCAAGTTTATGAAAAATAATCCGAGAGACAATGAGAGGAGCAGGAGAAAGGGGAAATTTTTAAGATATGTATGTATGTACCATATATAATATATACACGAGTACATCTATCCATATATCTAGCAGCGTGTGGCTGGCGTATAAAGTGCTTTTGAAAACATCCCAACGAGTTGATGTCTTGGCCAAAAAGTTTTTGGCCAAGCTCGCACAGAGTGTGGGGGATGGGATGGGATGGCCAAGGCGAGCGATGTTTGTTGTGTTTGTGTTTGTTTTTGTTGTTGAGGGAAAAGTGTTTTTCATAAGCAATAATAATAATTTGGAGGCCGAATTTTAATTGCACCCAATGGACTCGTTGGCAAAAGGCGGTGTGGCCTTAAGATGAATGAACACAATGAAGATCTTAAGTATCTAGATACGAGTATATACTGTTTTAGGGGGTGGTATACTCGTATGTGTGCTGTACGACGATATTGCGAGTGCAGAAGATTAACCGGGAAAATCGTTGCAGTTTAGGAAAACGAAAGCCTTTTTCGGTAACCTTAAAGCTAGCAAGCTCCAAATTATTATCAACGATGGCAAAAATATAACGTAAACTCTTGAGGAGCACACCATCTTCCAGCAGACTTTCATCAATCACTGAGCGAACGCATTGGGATTTCCACAGATCTTCGTTATGTCTGCCAAAGTATATCCATTAAAATACAGCACAATTAATTATTGTGTATGTTTTTTGGCTGAGTGTCAGGTGGGAAGGATGGGTGGCTGGGTGGTTGGGTGGTCGGGGGGGTGGAAGGGTTAAAGGGTTGAATTCGTTTTTATGGCCTCGTCTATGGCCCTTGTCGCGTTTATTTCGGTGGCGCCAACTTTCATGCTCAATTAAAACGTTTGTTTAATGGAAACAAATGCGCTTAATTAATAAACACGCATTTTGTGGTTCTCTGGTTAGGGGTGGACTGGGGGGAAACATGAAGCGGGCTATACAAGGGCTATATACATACATACCTATATATCCTTGTGTATCCTTTCGGTAATGCTGAAAAGTCGAAAACTGTCGCAGCTGTTTATATCGCGGTTGTTTGTTATAATTGTTGTAGTTGGTTTTCCATGTTTAATTACATCGGGCGATGGTTTTATGCTTGTTGTAATGGCTGTTCATGGGGGGGCTTGTAATTATTATATAGCAGCAATAGCAGACAAGCAGAGCTATTAACTTAAATTTATCGTTTCTTACCAATCAACTCACAGATCACATCCCAAACGGGACTCTGAACTGAGTAGCGATCGTGACCCCCCATCACCCCACCCAGCATTAGATCGGCCTTCAACTAGCCGATAATACTATATATGTATATACTTGACATAATTTTGAAACCCCAAAATTATGCAACGCTTTAAAATGCAAACTGTACGTTGTAACTAAAAGTATGCAACAAAATTGTGGTTGTTGCATGTTAAATCATGTAGAATTGCGTAGAATGTAAAATACTCAAGTTGCTCAATGTTATGTTGCGCAACACATGAAAAGTTAACATAACATTTACTAACGTTAACATAATATTTCCTAACGTTAACATAGCATTTACTAACATGAAAAGTTAACATCGAATCCTATGGAAAATGAGTCAATTTATCGGATAAAATTATCTGTCCAATAACATTACTGATGGAAAAACAGAAAATTCAGAACTTCTTTTCAAACTCCAATCTGATGTATCATTCAAAAGAATCTTTTCAAAAATTAAACTTGTAAATTCAACTAAAAAAGAGCCGTATCTGACCGCCAAATGGTTTTTGTACGTTAATTCTTGATAAATTGGGGTCCATAATCGGTTTTTTTTTTGAGCATAGGCCGTGATTTGCTCATCGAAAGATGACTTAAGTTTAGCAGAGAGCTAGATATCATACTTTTATCCAATAAGGAGTGCATACAAAGGTAAGGTTTTGTAAGGTTTTCTACGAGGTTTTCTAACCCCCGTGATAAGCGAGAACCAAGTGTATAAAACTATTTCGATTTGCGGGTAAAACCTAACCTCTTGATAAAGTTCCTAGAAAACGTCATGCTTCATGCTTTTAAAGATTTAATAGGTAATATTTAAATGAACTTTTATCTAAGCACTGAAAATCGATTTTAGAATCGTGTGGGAAATTGGTTTTCCGCGTCTTAGAACGAGTTCGTATTAAAAGAGTTGGTGTTAAACGAGCTCTAGGTAAATATTCTTTAAATACTATCTAATGTTGGGAAGGTACTTATGCTAAGCCCCAAAATCGGGAACAATTAAAACATCTAAAAAATAGTTTTGTGGTTTCATTACTTTTCTCTTGTTGTTCTTAGCGGGCACATGTACTTTTAGTTGGCACACAGGTGTCACGTATTACATGAGTATGCTTGATTTATTTATAATTTATTTTACAAATTAAGTTAATAAATTTATCTATTTGTTACGTCTTAAGTCTAAGTTTTAATCTTCTCCGCTCTAACGTACATATGCACGTACATACATATGTATGTGTGTCTTTTTGTTGATTTTGTATTAGCTGTAACTGTAATACTACTTCCCTTCATGATGGTATATTGAAATCAGCCTATACTGACAGTTTTTTTGGGGTCGTCCAATTTTCCCAGACTTTCTCCATAGGTCGGCAAAATGGGTTGCAAAATATTCTGTGAATGTCTAGCCAAAAAAACTCGATAATTCGATGCTCGAATTACCTCTGCTAATGGGTAGACCACCTCTGACACCGCTCCGCCCTCTGTATAGTTGTCTACAGTTTCAGTGGATGGCGCTATTTTTTTATAATGTTTATTTTGTTTTTTTTTTTTGATTTATGTTTTGGGTTACTTGACTTTTGCAAGTGTTTTTTGCGCCTGGGGGTTTTTATGGAAATTTCGACATCGGCATTTCGACATTTCGGCGCCCGCACACGTGTCTGGGTGATGATAGCTTTTGTGTGGGACAACAGTGCGTATGCTTTATTGATTGCGACTTATTAAGGTCTAATTATGGAAGCGGATTATCTCGGATAAGTAATAAATGCTACTGAACTTGAAAGGTGTTCGATTTGAAAGGAGCCAGCCTGCAGGTCCTTTCAAGATACAGAAGAAACACGAAATAACCAAAAGTATTCGTAAAATTACTTTACTTGTGTCATATCAAATCGAACTAAGAGAGTCAGCATTTTATCTTCCTATGTTTATGTTCGTTTATCTATTAAACGAATAATAATCACATGTAAGATATGTATAATAAACAAATAAACAATAATTGCTCATATTCCTGTCAACCTTATCAGGCTAGCGTATCCTTCAATTGTTCCGCGGCAGATCTCTCTTAGCCATTTCCGATTCTCATTAAATGATGAGGTCAAAGTCCGAATAATTTTCGAATCTGAGACGTATCAAAGTCTTATCAGGCCCACAAATGCAAAACAGATCGGTTTGCAAGGTGTCGAAGTAGAAAATGTTTAATGCGCAGAAAAAGCTGTGAATGAATCGGGATTGAGCAATATATACATACATATAGTCTGTATATGTAAATGGGGAGATTGGATGACGGGGCAGGGGCAGGGGCAGGGGAGGGGGAAGGGGAAGGGAAACAGACACGCACTCACAGCTTATAATTATAGTAAATACTTGTGCACGATAAAGAGCGGGCACAGATAGACAGAGAAAGAGAGAGAGAGAGAGAGAGAAATTCGCTTCTGGTGGCTCTGTTGCGGCGCTGCTGGGTCAAGTTCAAGGACAAGCAAAGCAAAGCAAACCAGCAACAACAACGCTGACTACAAATGGAAATGAATGAAGAAGATGAGCACTGTAAAGAGAGTGAGCGAGAGAGAGAGAGAGAATGCATAAGGGGGAATGAATGGGTAAGTAATCGGATCAACCGAATGAATGAGAGCTGGTCGCTCTCTCTATCTACCTATCTCTTTCTGTTATGGATCGATTAGGCTCCGATCGGATTGATTTCAGCTTTCCCCTCTTCGCTCCCCATCGGACTCCCTTATCTTTGGGCGTGTGTGGCGACCGCGCCCTCTGTAGATCATTGGGTCACAATGCGTGGCGGCTCGCCCCTGTCCCTCAGCCTCACTTTACCGCTTATAACTGGAACACAACGAAAAAAAAGAAAAAAGGAAAAACAACAAAAAACTGACAAGAGATCCCCTGAAGGCTAAGTAGCCAACCGCAGCAGCAGCAGCAACAGCAGCAGCAGCAGCAGCAGAATATTGTCTATCTCTCTGGAGAAGGGAAGAAAGGAGGCAGAAATGGATTTGCAGCTCGTGGGTAATCAAGGGAGACACTCATACTCGCACTCGCACTCACACTCACATGGGAAGCACTCACATGCACTTGTGCGCTCAGTCAGACTGCGTGGAGGCGTCTCCAGATTCCATTGTGAATGTGAATGTGAATGATGTTGCCTTACCCTGCCGATGGGGTAAGTGTGCTGTTAGATGCACAGATATTACCAGACATTACTGCTCGAGGAACGAGATAACCGCCATACGTATTCCAAAATTCTAGAATTATTTCAGTATAATATTATCCGACTGTTATCGCTCTCAAGAATATCTAAGATTGGTGAAACTATTTCTCTTTAATCGTTTTAGCAGGGCATTTGAGGATCATACATGACTCTCTCTCTCTCTCTGTCTCTCTCTTTGTCTCTCTCTCTGTCTCTATCTCCCTCGCTCTGAATCCCGCTCTCCTTTTGGCCCCACTATGGGGCATACTTACTTGTTATCAATTGTTGTTGTTCTTATGCCTCCCCGGGCTCCTTCGCCCGATGCTGGTTTGTTGTTATTGCATTTAAGTGCAGCTTGTTAATGCTCATTAAATGTTAAGGGAACGCTGAGCGTAGCTCAGATCGGATCGGATCGGGGCAGAGCAGAGCGGAGCATCGCAGTGCAGGCCATCCCAGAGCGAGCTCCATCCACAGAGCCGGCCCCCTCAGCTGCAATTGTCGGCCCCCAGTCTCAGTCTCAGTCCCAGTCCCAGCATCAGTCCCAGCATCAGTCCGAGCATCAGTCCCTACCCTGCCCTGCCCTGCCCTGGACTGTGGCCGATGTCCGTTCTCCGAGCTTGAGGCTTTAGTTCCATAAAATGAAGCGAGCCAGAGAGTCGCGGCGAGCGCGTTGAAAGGAAAACGACTTTGCCTGAACAGGAAACAACACAAAAAAAGCCCCAACGATCAATGATCTAAGCCAAGATCCCGACGAACGATTCGGGATCGGAAAAGTGAATAAAGTTCTTAAAGAAATCAAATAAAAACCGAAGAACCGAAGAAACTAAGAAACTAAGAGCCGACCTAGGGGAAAATGAAAATTCAAATGAAAATACTCGTACCACAAAAACACCGAAGAAGAACAACGTGAATAGTATTCGTATCTGTGGCCGCTTCCTATGCTGCCCTGCCTGCCCCTGCCCCTGCCCCTGCCCCCAGCCGCAGCCCCAGCCAGCCCCTGCATGATCGTCATTCAACATCAACAACATTGTTGTCGTCGCGTGAAAAACCAGTTCGTTGGAAAAGGCTTAATGTTGTTGCTGCCGTTGAGAGTGAGGCTAATTGAAAAGAAGTATTAACAACGCAGCCTTTTGTCTTTATGCCTTTGATTGACTGACCGACCAACCCGGAGAAGTCCGGAGAAGCCCGGAGAGGCCAGGCCCAGTCTGGTATGGCATAATTGTGGGATCAGCCAGAAGGAGAACATCATCAGCCAGCCAGGCTAATTAATAATGCAAACCCAATGCCTAGCCAGTCAGTCAGTCAGTCACTCGGGGAATTGCTTAGAAATTCAATTTCTGTTCCCACTGATCGACAGGATAAGTACTTGTCTGCTCGCTCTGCTCTGCTCAGCTCTGCTCTGCTCTGAGGGGAGCGTGTGAATTCCCCGACAAGTCGATCGAGATCAAGATGGGAGATGAAGATATGAAGAGAATCGTTTCTAATGTGACAGCTAAGAGGGGGGCCAGCTATGAGGGAATACATAAGAGTAGGGAGGGTAGAACTAGAGCTCGGTGGATTAGTTTGAAATCTATACATACACACACACACACACACACACATACATATTGGAGATGGGAGATAACATTGCCTGGATAGCATGTGTTTTAGGTCTAGTCTAGTCTGAGGATTTAAAGGCGGGGGAAAGCGGAAAACCTACAGGAATAATTCTAAATATTGTTGTAAATTCAGGATGGGATATACATATGTACATACATTGGTACAGATTTATTCAAACATACATATTAATGTATGTATGTATATATGTATTTATTGTTGGTATCCCCTCTCATTTCATTATCCCCTCAAATGCATTCCTCGCCATTCACCCATTACCCATTCACATCTCTCAATCGTTACTCTCTCTGAAGCGCTGTGAATGGAAAAGTCCTTATCTTGTTCCTCTCTAAGTCACACGCCCTCCTTCCTGTATGATATGTCCGAGTGCCGCTCCATAGTAAATGCCCATGCACATGCATGTACTCGTACATTGTCTGACTTTAAAACAACAGCCACAACTCTAATTCGCATTAATTTAAAACTCAATCAAGGCAATTAGCGCGCACACTGGAGCGACACTCACGATCGCTTCGGGCTCTGCCTCTGATTCTACGCTCCTGCCCCCACTCCCCTGTCCGCACGCATGCGGAGTAGCGCTTGGGGGCTCGAACTCGAGGATACCCTGTCGTCATCGAATCAGTGAATTGATTATCTGACTGATTATTGTCGAAATTGTCGATGCTTGTCTATCTGTTGTTGGTCACCTTTAAGCAGAGGCTTACCTGTGCAAGAAGGCGAGCATTTTGATATCCCAGGAGATTGTACACCTCCATAGGTACATGCGTACCCTGTACTGTATTGTCCAGGCATTGTGGACATCCAGACAGCAGCAGCCACACACAGCTGTTTTCGGTTCTCAACCCGTAAGACGTAAGACGTAAGCCGTAGGCCATAAGCCGTAAGCCGCACTCGAACCAGTTATAGAGTGCAATCTACCTCACGCCAAGCCTCAAGCCTCAAGCCTGACGATCACAGATACACTCTCTCACACCTCACACTCTCTTCGGCTGTGTGTTCTGCTGCTGTAATGTGTTGCATAAATTTGCTCTAAGTAAACATTTCAGTGGACCACAACAGCAGCAGCAACAGCCACAGTAACAGCAGCAGAGGCAGCAGCAGCAGCAGCAGCAACAACAACAACGAGCCTTGAGGCATTGTTTCTGGACAAACTTTCATTGAGTTTTTATTTGCGAAAAAAGTACATACATACATACGAACAAACAAACAAATATATAAATAAATAAATATAATCGTACTCGTATTCGTGTAGGGAAAACCAACAGCAACGCAACGGAGCTACGCGGAGGAGGCAGCTCAGGGGGCTCTTATCAGCAGCATGGCCAGAAGAAAGGGAGTGTAGTGGGTAGACGGAGAGCGAGAGTGATCAAAGCATCGGGTGCTATCAGTGCCTCACACACTGAGTTATATGTACAGGCATGTATCCATACATACATACGTATGTACCTACTCGAACCTTACTCACTAAAACGGATTCGATTCAGTAGTTCTCCGTAAATCAGCCCCCTCTCCGTGGGAGCGTTGCTTCGGCTCAGCCATGGTAGATTTATTCGTAAGGTGCAGCTTCATCCACAAAATGCCTGCATCAGTTGGTACTAAACCAGCTCCATAGCCTACGTGTACCTGTAGTATCAGTATTTTCTGCTAAGTATTTACTCAAAATATCACTAGATATTAGTACTAAATATTGCTTCTGCTCTTATCGGATAATGAAGCCATGAATTATCCAAATAATGATACCATTCGCAAGTCACATGCTCCCATGATTTTTTTTAGCTCAGCCACAACTTCTACCTTCTGGTGGTGCCTTCTAATAGAGCAACAGAATAAAAGGGAAAATGAATGTATGCAGAAATGAGTCTGGCCATACCTGACTAATAAATATACCTTGGGTCACGCTCAACAGCAGAGAGCGGCTGAGAAAGAGAGAATTCTCGCGAGAGAGGGAACCAGAATTAAACATTTATTAACTTAACTCACCTTGCATGCGGATTACAAGCAACATGAGGTAACATTGTGCCTCGGCGGGCACTTCGGCTCTGGTTCGGCTCTCGCGAGAAGTGCGAGCCGAACGAGCGGGAAACGTTGCGTTTTTGAAAATGGGAAAAGGCAGTGTGGGCAATGAGAGAGAAATTAAATACTTAAATCAAAGATCATTCAGTCTTTGACTAAGCAGCGACGTTGTCGCAACCAAGTGATCGAGGAGCGTGGAGATCGGTTTCGGTTTCGGTTTCGTTTTCGAGTTCGAGTTCTGGCACGGTATCGGCCCAGCGAAGGAATCGCTTGAGTTCGGTTCGGTTCGGTTCGGTTCCGTTCTGTAACAATTTTTTTTTTAAATAATTTTGTATAATCATAATTATTCCCAAGATCGCTGGTAGAGCATTATTCCATGCAACGGATACGGATGCGGCTTTCGATTATAAGCCACCCATCATCAACAATAGTAACTGCGAGAACTGCAGCCGAGTGTGAGTGCAAAAGTGCGATGTCTGGATGGTGATTAGGATTTTTTCTATTGTTTTCGTAAAGCCAGAGATTGCGATTGGAGGTGGAGCAGAGGAGTCTGGCATCGAATGCTTTGAATAACTGCAACACTCAAACAATGTGCAATATGTATCTATTTAATATATGAATGTAGGTATATATTTAATAGCAGAGTCATGAAGAATCGGATTGTTTTGAAAATTATTTAAAGTGCTGAATTGAGTATTCAAGTGATAGTCCACCCATTAGTCATGCAATGCAATTGAAAATGCCAGAAGCTACAAGTCGTCTGGCCTAGCCCTAGCCTGCAAGGAAATCTAATTTATTGGATCTAAAACTTAAACTCTCAAAACCGGTGAGTAAACTGCAATGGCTTGGCCTTGTCTTTGAAAAACGAATCCCAAAGACTTCCAACATACGTAATAAGAACTGTTTGTTATTTATTGGGGCTGTTTATAATTGCTGAAAGATTCCTTCCGAAATTTGTTTACAGGTTGTCAAGCTAACTTGACATCAATCATTTGAGCAATTTTCACTCTATTTTTTTTACCAGACTTCACCGGGTTTTCACCAACTCAATCTATTGAAAGAAAAAACAAGGTGCCACAGATTCCATGAAAACCAATGTCACTTTCCCCACATAACCATTTCTCGGTTGCGAATTCATTGAATATTTTACAGTCGCAGCCGCAACTCGTTGATCATAAAATGCAATTCAAACATACAAAAATGAATCAAGCCTTAAAAAAATACACACACACACACACCGTGCACATTTCTTTGTGCATGCGTACATTTATACATACATACATACATATGTATATAGTTCGAGTGTCTTGGAAAATAAATAAATCGTGTTACACTTACTACGGCAAACAAACGCATTAAATTGTAATTAGCCTCTCCGTCCAGTCCAGTTCAGCACAGCCCAGTCCAGTCCAGTCCAGTCGAGCTCTGCTCTGCTCTGCTCTTCTCACGGACTGCCTACCCTGCCTACCCTGCCGTCCGTGCTTGTCCGTGTGCTCGAGTCATTTTTATTTATTTATTAATCTTTTTCCATTATTATTTTATATTTATCGGCAAGCACGAGTGATTTCAGGTGTAACACAATAAGATTAAATATTTATAATAATTTGTTTATGATTTTCTTTTGTTATCAATTATGCGAGAGGACCCCAAGTTCATTATCATCGTTAAAATACAAAATAATACATTAACCGCGCATCAGTGGGGGCAGCAGTTTTCATTTGCTCGATGTGCGAGTGTTTATTTATCAATGCATACATATGTACATGTATCCAATTGGATATGTATTCGATTCCGCTCCTCTCAAAGTGAATGTCAATCGATTACGATTTTGTAATTATTTTTGTCATTTTTCTTGGTATGTATTTTCTTTGTTATATTTCGGACGTCCCAAATCGCGAATTTAACGTGCACTGACCGAGGAACAGGGATCATTTGGGGTCGGCACGGTGCGGGTACGGTGTCGATGATGATACATTTGCCTTTGGTGGGGCGTCGGGCATGGGCGCGACGATCCCATCTGGCTGTGATGGGATGCTAATGGGATGGGAATAATGGGAGTTTTTCAATTAAATAGGCAAAACCATAGCTATTAGTATTTTATCATTAAAGTATGGAAGCCATGCCTTTTTGAAACATTTTAAAGATACTTTACTGGCAAGCAGTAAACAGTAAATGCTAAATGGTAAAAGTCGAGGATATTCAATTAGAACAATTAAATTGGGATTTCGTCCAGAATTCGGATATTCTTTTCCAAAGTCCCTCGACCACTGTACCAGGTCGCACGCGACTTTGTACACTATTTTTTTTTTGTACGAATATCATTCCTTTTTTTATTTGATCTGCTGTTAAATAAAACCCACACGAGCTGTGAGCGATTCTTCTGCATTCTTCGACATGTTCTGCGATCGGGTTTCACCTTCCTCTTTCGATTAAATTTCTACTTTTGACTTTGACAAAATTCAAGTCAGCAAAAGTGAATCCAGAGCGACCGGCCGCGGCCGAATCAATTTCTTCTGTGGCGTCAGGCAGTCCACATGCAAAAGAGGAAGCAGCACGAGTGGAGGAAGAATCAGAAAGAGTTAACACACTTAGTTAAGTGTAAGTGTAAGAGTAAGTGTAATCGCAAGTGTTTGTGTTAGTGTAAGTGTAAGTGTCAGTTCGATTGCTCACGTTGCCCAACGACAGGCCCAAAAATGTGACACAAAAAGAGCTTAAATCATTTATACCTATACCTACTTATACTTATACTTTTTTTTGGTTTTTTTTTTTTTGTTTTGCTAAATAAACAAGTTTGTGTTTTTATCAAATATACATACAACTAGATACTATACATATGTATATCCAGTGATTCTTGGCTCGTTATTTATTCGCAGCTATTTTTATTGGCACATTTTTCACATTTATGCAAATCCGAAAGAACCGAAAGAGGAGCAAATGTTCGGGCTCAACACGCTGCGCAGTTACAGAAGGCCCGAGCTCAGCTTAAACGGAGAACGCTCCACGAAATCAGCAGATTATGTCACTTACACCCATACACACACACTCGCAACTGTGTACCAGTATATCAGTACGAGTATATATGGATTGCACAAGCCATGACTCTGTCTCTGGGGTTTCGGTACGATATTGGGGCGATGGCGATGGCGATCGATGTCTTCATGGTCACGGCCACGATCGGCAAACGGCCAACTACGCGAACAATTTGCTTCCTCCCCCCCCTCCCTACCACACTCCACCCCACCCCACCCCATCCCAACAAAAGCTGCTATAGAAAGAGTTAGCAATAGATATATATGTATATATATATATATCTAAAGAAAGACAGAGAGAGAGAGAAAGAGAAGCGGGGCATAGAGAGTGAGAGGTAAGAGCCATCCATTATCTCGACCTGACTTTGTCTTTAACCAGGTTCAATGTACGCCCCACGTCGCGACGTGCCATCGTGGGCCAAACGACACTGTCCGAGTAAGCCTGGCAAATAGAAATAGAGAAATTTTCTCATTAGATTTTCGCTGTTGCCCCTCTTGTTATGTGCTTCCTCCACAAAAGCCTGCCCTGGCCTGGCCTGGCCTGGCCTGGACTGACCATGACCAAACTTGCTTGCCGTCCCAAAGCAGGTACAAAAACCGACTTTGGCTCCCAAGCTCTGGCCCCGCATGTTAGAAAGGCATTAGAAGTTGATTCGCTAAAGAAAAGTGAAAGAACTTTGGTGTGGAATAAGATATGCAGAAGAGAGGCGGCTTTATGTACATATTTATAATCGTTGTCACGATCTGTAGAAACCCAGATCTTTTTTACCCAAAGATGGGCTCAATTTAGAATTTCTAATCTGTACACATCTCGGATATATGTATAGCTATTCGAATCTATCTATCTATCCATTCATTTCATTTCATTCAACATCAGAGTTCCAAGTCTAATCCTAGACTTACGGTCTTTCAACCCTCACCGAAGCTCTAGTAGACCTTAATTCATTCAAGATTCTAACAAATAACAAATAAAATTAAGCCGAGCCTTAGACATTTGTATCGATGGTGCTGAATATGATAAACTTAAATAAAAACGAAAACAATTTTATTTAAAACGGGCCAAAAAAAACGAAACGAAACGAAATGAAACTTTTATTTGCGTCTTAACCCAATTGGGAAGGTAGTGAAATGCCAGCCAGAAATTGTGAAATTCAGAGATCATAACAAAAACAGAGCTACTATAAAAGAACTTTCCCATGGTCGAACCGGGTTCTTGTTTTACATAATAATCACTTACATAATATGCTTTCTACCGAACATGGGATGGGATGGGATGGGATGCGATGCGATGGGATGGGATGCTTTCTTCTCCTCTGTGGCCTGGAGCTGGTTTCAAATCCGGTTTTGGCCAGCAGCTGCTTCTCCTCCTTCTACTGGTCGTCTAACACAACTCTAACGACGCCAAGAATGGTAGAGAATAGCGTTGGGTAGCGTTGGGTAACGTTGAGAGTGGACACAGCGGATCGCGAGTGGATCTACATATCTGCATATTAATCAGAGACGGAGAGTATGCCTGGTGCCTGAGTAGAATTTGCAAGAGTTCTTATTAAAAAGCGAGTTTTTGTTGCGGTCATTGGAAAAGTGAGAATCGCAAAGAACGGCGCACGCGTCGAGATGAGGAAGTGATTAAAACCCAAGAAGGAAGTGCTCGCCGCAGATCTCCGATCTCCGATCACAGATCACCGATCTCAGATGTCTGTGATTTGTGTATTTCTTGTGTCGCCACATACCATATGCACACTTCTACATAGCTTCTTTTCTCATTCTTCTGTTTTCCTATTTTTGCACACTCTAGACTCTAGAGTAACCTTAGGCCTATCGGCTTCTAAATTTGCATTAATCGAATCGGATAGATCTGGCCCCTCTTTCTATCCGGTTACCGGTCTCCGGTCACCGGTCACCGGTCACCTCTCTCTCTCACTCCGTTGGCCATGCCATGCACAGTGTCACGTAGATAAAGATATATGTACCTATGTATCTTACCTGAGCCCAACGACTTCTTATCTGGCATTCCTGATTCTTTTGCAAATAATATTTTCGGTAGTCCGCAGTCAGCATGAGGTTTTCTTTTCCTTTCCCATTTATTTGCTATTCGATCATACATATACATATACATACGAGTATCTGAGTGTCTGCTGTGTGGCTCTGGCAAATATTGGAATTGATCATCTATCTCTGGTTTGTTTCTTTCAAATTTCATTCGAAGTACATTAATCATTTTGAGCAGGTAACCTTACCTCCTTGAGGCTTAAATCGATTTCTAGTTAATTTATATTGCCTTTATATCCGGTTGGCAATAGGTGAACAAAAAACAACAATTTCAGCTGTGGAAAATGTATAGATACTCCAAGTATCAAACCCCAAGCCCGATCATTCATAATTTTGAGCCTTTGAATCGGGGCCTTACCAACATTCTTCGGGCTTGTTTTAGGCGCTGCCAAATATTTACCTTTGCCACATTTGTACCTATGTATGCATGTATGTATCTCTCTTCAGCATTAGTTATTCATTTTATTTCTGAATACCCTTATGTATCCTGAAGGATTGGGTAACAATGGTAACAATGGTAACAATGGCTATGGTTTTACGCTAACACAGCCGTATTTTGGGCGAAGAGAATCCACCAGCCGATCTGAAACCATAGCTTTTTCGTGAATATATTTTTATAGACTTTTGCACGCTTGCCAATTTGGCAACTCCATCATTACACATATTTTTGGGGCATTAACCTTGAACATTATCACACCTGTTCGCTATCTTATCTGTGAGAGCAGGCCCATAAAGCTTGTTTCTCCTGCCGTAAGTAAAGCGAAATCCCGATGGCAGACAAAAGAACAGAGAACCAAGAACAGAGAACAAAGTGTTATCGCGGCGTAGCTATTGGCAATTATAATGCAAAATCGAAAATCGATGATTTGGGTTGGCCGAAAAAAAGGCTATATAAGGCCGGAGACCCAGTAGAAGACCGGTTCGCTTCGCTTCGCTTCGAATCGAATCGAAGATCGAATCGAATAAACAGAGTTCAATTAAAGGCCTAGAAACGCGACGAAATTGTTGGTGAAAATTTGCATAAGAAACTGTTTGTTTGTGCTGACAGTGCTGTGCTTTAAAAAGTTGATAGATCTAATTCGATTAAAACCCCCTCTCGATCTCGCTTTCCCCTGCTGTTGCAGCGCCTGATGGTAATGGCCGTGATACTGTTGCTGGCCCTGGCACTCGTACTAGGCTGCTATTGCGCAATCCACAGGCACAAGATCGGAGCGACCTATCTTAAGCCGCTGCTGAAGAACACGCCGCTGGAGGACTGCTACCATGCCACGCCCGTCGTGCCGGAACAGCAGAAGCGCCGTCGTCGCCGTAGCATCTGGGATATACCGGGGCCGCAGCGCATCCCCTTCCTCGGCACCAAATGGATATTCTTTGTGTTCTTCCGCCGCTACAAGATGACCAAGCTGCACGAGGTCTATGCAGGTGAACGCTCCCCACTTTAGGTTAGATCATATGCTAATTAAATCCCCGGCCGACCGCCTCTCTAGATCTCAACAGAAGGTACGGGGACATAGTACTGGAAGTGATGCCCTCGAATGTGCCGATCGTGCATCTCTACAAGCGCGAGGACCTGGAAAAGGTGCTCAAGTACCCCAGCAAGTATCCTTTCCGGCCGCCCACGGAGATCATTGTAATGTACCGGCAGTCGCGTCCGGATCGGTATGCCAGCGTGGGCATCGTCAACGAGCAGGGTCCCATGTGGCAGCTACTCCGGACATCGCTCACATCCAGCATCACCTCACCCCGGGTCCTGCAAAACTTCCTGCCTGCCCTGAATGCCGTCTGCGATGATTTCATCGACCTGCTGAGGGCCAGGCGCGATCCAGACACCCTCGTCGTACCAAACTTCGAGGAGCTGGCCAATCTGATGGGGCTGGAGGCAGTCTGCACTCTGATGCTGGGTCGCCGAATGGGCTTCCTGGCCGCCGACGCCCAGCAGCCGCAAAAGATCAGTCAGCTGGCGGCGGCCGTCAAGCAGCTGTTCATTTCCCAGAGGGACTCCTACTACGGGCTGGGTCTGTGGAAGTACTTTCCCACGAAGACGTACCGGGACTTTGCGCGGGCCGAGGACTTGATCTATGAGTAGGTACACAGCGGTGCTTAAGGTGCTTGCTATTTTCTATCTAAATGGAATGAATTCCTCTCCGCAGTGTCATCTCCGAGATCATCGACAATGAGCTGGAGGAGCACAAGAAGTCGGCTGCATGCGATGACGAAGGTGCCGCAGGCCTGCGCAGTGTCTTTCTAAATATCCTCGACCTCAAGGATCTGGATATCAGAGACAAGAAGTCAGCTATTATCGACTTCATAGCTGCCGGCATTGAAACGGTCAGTGGTTGCTTAACCCAACCTAAGTCGGGGCTTTCTCAGTCTAATCAGGGTTTTCTTGAAATATTTTCATAGCTAGCCAACACTTTGTTGTTTGTCTTGAGCTCGGTGACGGAAGAACCTTCGGCCATGACTCGGATTCTAAGCGAGTTCTGTGAGTATCGGGATACGAACATCCTGCAGGATGCCCTCACAAACGCCACCTTTACGAAGGCCTGCATACAGGAGTCCTACAGGCTACGACCCACCGCCTTCTGTCTGGCCCGGATACTCGAGGAGGATATGGAGCTATCGGGTTACTCCCTAAATGCTGGGGTGAGTACGGATACGCCAGAGAAAGCTCTCTTCTTCCTATTTCGTTATATGTTATTATATTATATTTTGCCTTTGGCTGTGCCCTTCCCAACCATAGACTGTAGTTCTCTGCCAAAACATGATAGCCTGCCACAAGGACAGCAACTTCCAAGAGGCGAAACAGTTCTCCCCCGAACGCTGG
Organism: Drosophila helvetica; assembly: GCA_963969585.1. Lineage (NCBI taxonomy): Eukaryota > Metazoa > Arthropoda > Insecta > Diptera > Drosophilidae > Drosophila > Drosophila helvetica. Next base: position 60,325,360 of record OZ018401.1, read on the forward strand.
ATTGATCCAGTCACGGAAAACTTCACCGTCAACGTGGACAGTGCCAGCATTGTGGTCCCTTTCGGCGTGGGCCGACGGACCTGTCCGGGAAAACGCTTCGTGGAAATGGAGGTGGTGCTGCTACTCGCCAAGGTAAGCCAAGTGATCATTTCGCATTGCCAAAGTTCAATACGACCAACCAGCCTTAAACTCTTCCCTTCCAGCTGGTAGTGGCATTCGACGTGAGCTTTGTGAAGCCGCTGGAAACGGAGTTCGAGTTTCTTCTGGCCCCGAAAACGCCGCTAAGTCTGAAGCTCAGAGATCGTGTTATCTGATCGTGGATCGAATACATGCAAATTAAGTTAAGAACTGAACCATTAAGTAAAACTAATGAAAACTACGATACAGATCAGCCAGAATCAGCAGCCTAGTCTTGTGAAGTAATTAAAAATACGAGTAGATAAGAAATTTACATCAATTTTGCTGACTGGAGGTACTGATGTAGATAACTATATTATTTGACCCTTTTCTGTACATATGTAGGTCGTGTTGGATTTGTTGTTGTAACTTAGTTATAGTCGTTTAGTTAGTTAACGCTTCTTCTTGTAGTTATTGTTAGTTAGTTAGCATGTAAGTAGCGGCAATTGTTTTTGTGCGTTCTGTAACGGAAAGACTGTGTTGTAAGTTTTGTTTTTTTTTTTTTCGCCTGTCGTGTATTTAGCATTTCCGATTATTACTCCTCATTGTATTTATTCAAGTGTTCTACTGCCTTAGTTCGTACTCTATGTCTGTGTCTGTGTATAATTTTTTTGTTGATCAAAGGATCCCATCAAATTTAGTGAAATGAAGCAAAAAAATACAAGAAAACAAAACTGGCATTGTCAATTGTTGTACCATAACACGGAATTACATCAACCACCGGGAGCCATTTTCCTTCTTCTTAGTCGGCATACATTTGAACTACGCGCCAACAGAGATGAGATGAAAGCGATAACACATCATGGAAATTCGCCGAATTGACGGCGAATTCGGTGGTGGCAGCCGCTGCCAACAGATGGCGCATTGTTTTGTAAAACAATTCCTCTAGACTGCGCCAGTGTTGTTCGATTTCAGCGAATATCTTCCCTGAAAGTGCTAAGAAAAAAGTAGGCGCAAAGTTCAAATGTCCGGACTATGCTTGAGCCTCTTCTGCTCTGCTCTATAATTTTATAGCTACCTATACATTACCATGTCTTGTTTGTAGAATGGTTTTAGCTTGATTTATAAAGTGTGTGAGCATCTTTATTCTGTTAGGCTTTGAAAGGTAATGAGAGTGAGCGTATCTGCCGCCGAAGCTAGAAGATCGTGAAAATGGGCCTGGCCTGCCAAAAGACCACCGGGATGCCGGCCAGGCAGAACTGCTGCCAGGGGAAGTGCTGCTCGGGCAGTGACACGACGAATAGCTCGAAAACGAGGCATATTCCTCAAGCAGATGGAGAGCGAAATGGCATGATTTGGACATGAAAATCGAGACGCCACTACAACAGGGGAGTCCCAACGGTGGCCGCATTCCGCATCAAAGGCAGATCCGAATCAAAATCAACTCTTAATATTTTAATTTTTATAACTAAAACTACGAAAAAAGTCAATTCAAAATTTTTAAGATAAAAATTGAATTCAAACACCTCTTGAGGATCTATCTTTGTCTATCGAAAAGTTATATAAACATATTTGTGATCTACACTGCAATACCGCTTCGTTTGGTTTCCCATATGTCCTTAAAGGACCCAATAAAAATGTAACCTTTGATTGATAACACTAGTCAACACAACATTACCGCTGTGGCCTGGTATTCTGGTAAAATCTGGTATTTTTTTTCAGTGGTAGTGCTTCAGTTTTTTTATATAACTTAAGCGTCTACATCCAACTATATTAAGCTGTGCAGGTCTGAACAGCTAACAGATAAATCATACTAAACAGCTTGTAGCTGCAGCCTACCGTCTCGAAGTTATTAAGATTTAAAATTAAAATTAGATAATTTTTTGCGGTATTTTTTTCGGAAATTTTGACTTTGAAAACTCAGGAAAAGTCGAACAAAAATATTCCTTGGCCTGGACTTTTGGTTTTAAATAGTTACATTAATTGGGCGTCGTTTAAGGTACCGTTTGTAAGAATCGATACATAAACGGCTAAGGTGGAGCCGTTTGACCAAATCTTCGTATGCCGAATTTGCCGTTAACGTGCACGTAACAGAACATCTGGGTAGAGACAGATGTTTCCCGCCACATATAATTCAAAAGTTAAGTGCAAAAATTAGTAATTGAAACCCGGAACCCGCCTGTATATTATTGTTCGATAATTGCACTATCCACTGTATCAATTGTTATATATGTATGTATGTACATATGTATGTATGATTATGCACAACAGCTTGTGCTGTTTTTCGTCTCCTTGTCTCGCCTTCTTCGAGTCGTTTCTGCATGGGGCCCTGTCTCTCTCTCTCTCTCTCTCTCTCTCTCTCTCTTTTTCTATCGTTTCGTGGCATAATGCAGCAGCGCCAAGCTGCTCTCGGGTTTTGGCTCTCTCGCGTTGGGGCTCTTCGGGTCTTATTCATACTCTTAATTTTACACACAGCCATCATGCATCACTAACACACATGCAATTCCAACGATGCTTGCTGTTGTATTTGCTCTTATGGAGCAAATAAGACCCGTTTAACCGGGAAGAGTAATGAGAGACTCGCTCAGAGAGGATCAAGGAACGAGATCATGAGCAATCGCGCTCTCACGTCTGGCGGCCCACAAGACCTTCGCCAAGCCGCGTGCGCGTGCGCTATTCATATCACAATCACCGTCGCAATTAGTCTTGATCTCTCCCGTCTCATCGTCTTGCATTAAAACACATTCATTTCCCGCTCATATCATAATCATCGTCGCAATTAGTCTTGATCTTGTCTTATCGCCTTGCATTAAATTGCATTTAAGCACATACATTTCCCTCTATATCGCTATCGCTTTGGCTTCGAAGCGACCTCGAGGAGGTCACACTCATTGGGGCACGCTCCTTAAATTTTTCTTGCATCGGTGCCCTTTTGGTGATGTGGAATGGCAGATCAGCCACCATTTTACTTTTTAAGACGCCCAAAAAATTACCTCTGCACTGGCGGATCAGGTTCTGTCCTGTGTCCATCAAAAGCTCGATGGGCCATGGGGGACACGGAGATGAATGTGCGAAAGGGTGTTTCTGCTGGTGGGACTTGTGGTACACTGTGAGGATCTTGGCCCGGCTGCGCCAGACTTCTAGTTTGTTGTTTTGGGGGTCTGTAAGCCGTATAGGATTCTGAAGACGATATCACTAAATCGCTCGCTGACTGCGAACTTGGCGAATAAACTAAATTTCGTGCACGTCTCGGCATGTGGGATGGAATATTCTCTGGGGGCGTTGTCAATATTATTAGCTTTGTCAAAAGTGGTAGTCATTATCGACGAAAATGGTAACCAGGGCATCCTGGCCCTGGCCACGTACTTCATGGGCATCCAGAGGATCATGGCGGCCATTGATGGCCAAGGACAGGTGCTCAACGCCCTCAACGGGGCTCTTCAAGAGCTGACCAGCGATTTCCACATTCTGATCTCGACGGCGGACGAGGAGATGCAGCGCCAGCAGATGACGATCCAGATGCTTCAGTACTACCTGCAGCCCACCATGTGGGTGATGGAGGAGATCTGGAAGGTGCTGCGGGATATCCAGCTGGACAAATGCCAGGGGGCCGCTGTGCTGGATCATCTGTACGGACATATACGGCTACTGGAGGGCAACAGTGCGGTCCATCAGATGATGACCAATCTGATGAATACGGCATCCGTGCCGTATATGCGTAAGCTGCAGCTGTGGATCCACAAGGGACAGCTGGTGGACCACAGCGAGGAGTTTCTAGTGCAGGACAACGAGACAGGACGCCTGTACACGGGGCCCGGTCGCTACTCGGACGACTATTGGGAGAGACGCTACACCATGCGCCAGGACGGGGTCACCACGTTCCTGATAAAGTACACGGACATCATTCTGGCCACCGGCAAATACCTGAACGTGATCCGACAGTGCGGCAAGGAGACGCTGCCCATCCAGAATACGAAACTTGGCCCGCCAGGATCACTACAGCGACGATGTGCACTGCGAGCTGCTCACGTTGGACCTGGTCACCTAGCTGTCGATGATCTTGGACCCTAAGGAGGAGGAGGAGGTGGAGGAGGAGGAGGAGACTATGAAGGAGCTCAATCTCAGCGGCATCGAGTGCTTCTCCTTCTCGTACGATGCCCAGTGGCCCTGCTCGCTCGTCCTCAATCACATGGCCATCTCCAAGTACCAGATGCTCTTCCGCCAGCTGTTATTCTGCAAGCACGCGGAGCGACAGCTCTGCAAGATCTGGAAGATTAACCAAATGCTGAAGGGTCGCCCGTCGCGCCAGCTCACGGAACTGCATCGATCGCTGTGCACTCTGCGGCAGCGCATGATGAACGCCATACAGAACATCGAGTATTACATGATATACGAGGTAATTGTGCCCAAATTGACTACCAAAAGTCTCTTTTTTAGTGAGCTGAAAATTGGAAAATTACAGTTATTTTCCGTTTATTTCAAAGACAGTTTATTGCATGAAATATTCGTTTGGAAATGATTAATTTAAAAACAGAAAAGCGCGAAAGCCTCAGTGTGCGACGCCATAGGAAATCCCATATATTCATACTAAATCATTTCTTGATAATTGTCATGGATATTCGAGATATTGTCTGCCATATCAATCTTGCACCATATTGGTATTGTATAGCCTTTGATGGAACCCTGAAAGTTTTCCTGCAAATGTTCAAAATGTGGAAAACTAACTCACTGACTGACTAGTTTTTCGGAAAAAGTATTTTTTGTTCTGAGAATGATTTCCGACTTTTCGCAGATAACGAAATCTACAAATTTGTTCAATGTCTGTTTGGAGTTCCTTTCGCCGGCTACACCGACTCCGTGGGGGAATCTGGAATCTATGGTGCGAAGTTTTAAGTTTGTATTTCCATTTCTTCGGTTGTTCCGTCATGTCTAACCATAGTGTAAGTTAGAGCTGGGAAAGCACCGATCGTCGGGACATTCGATATTAACGGCGCTTTTAAACAATACATTAGATAAAATCAAAACTATCGCTTTTTTTCATTTTATTAAATAATTAGGGGAACGATATAAAAATTAATCTTATATACATATATAAAACAAAACATGAGCGCTCTTTTTTGGGTACAGCTGTGAGTGGTTCCTTCATACATTTAAGTTTTCTAAATTACTCACTTCTGAACTCACCAATAAAGATATTTTCATGACATAAACCGTTTAAAATAATTGAGGAAAAAAAAAGAAAGTGTCCTAAGTGCTAATTTTAGGCTGAAGCCCACGTGCGATGCGGGAAATATGACGCCTTAAAAACGACATATCAGTTTGGCGTGATATTTCCTCACGGACATATCTCCTGCTGCAAAATTATATGTCGTCCGGAGATATGTCGTTGTCCCTATACAGCCCATACTGAACATTCCGGGGCGGAACATCATGGCCGTCTTTACTGCTCTGTTCAGGATGGCATCAGGCCCCTAGTTTGTATCGTTTGGTTTGCCTCTAGCTGAGGCCTCTGATTTCGTCCAGCTCCGTCAAAGTTACAGTTCTGAAAAGCTGATGCAGCTTATAACGTTCAGCTGTAACTCACTGTCTAAACTTGCAAAATGTTGAAAACAAGAATATAGCAACTCCAGATTCCTCGCCAGTTTAACATCGCGGAAAGGACCTCGACGGCGCCAGACACTCCGAAATCTCGCCGCACTGCAGCTATAACTTCAGGTCTCTTATATCTCTGAGCCTTGCGATTGTCTGCTTGGTCCAGAGTTAGTCCATCCGTTACAATCTGCCAGGTCTGGTTTATTTACTGTGGTATCGCATTGCAAACTTGGTTCGACGTGGACTATTTGGCCTTTTTCCTCAAGAATTCTCTTGAGGTTATTGACTACACAGTTATGTCTTGCGACCCGCCTATGCGTACGGTAGCAATTCTGCAGGATGTGGTTTGTTGTTTCGGGAGCGGCACATCCTGCACGACATTGCCGTTCCAATTTCGATCTGCCTCTCGTGGTACGGGACCTCGTTGGTAAGGCATTTATTCGCAATTTGATACCGTTTCGATAATCCTTACCGGTTAGTCGAAAAAGTCGCGCATCACGTAGGCCGCTACCGTCAACAGATAAATTCAACTTGTTCGCCCAGTACGTATCGATCACTATGCGCGTTGTCCACTCATTCTCTCCAGCCAGACATCTACCTCGGGCCTTGTTCAGTTCGTCACTAAGAAATGAGCTGGCCGCCTCGGATTGCTCGAGGTGGGCCCACTTGATACCGCTCAATCTTTTCATTCGGAGCATTGAAACTACCCAACGAACTGAAGGGATTCCGAGACCCCCATATATGTGGGGAGCATGGAAGAATGCAGTTGACACGTCCAGAAGAAGTCCAAGCCACTTCCTTACGATCGAACGTACTAGCACATCGCATTTCCTTAGAGCGCCTAAGGGTTCAGCAATCACCTGAATTTCATTTTCGTCTGACGGGGCCGTTGGCAGCACTTTTCGAATCTGTCGGTAAGAGATCTAATAAATACAACAACAGAATCCAGATCCGACAGCTTTTGTTTAATCCAATCGGTGGGAGTGGAGTGGGGGCGCCCACGGATGATGATCCTGAGGCAACGTTCATGTTTTTTTGGCTAGTTGGTCCTCGCCTGGTCAGCTCTATTGCTAGTATTCGTTCGTTTATTTAGTTAGTAACATTTTAGCATTAAGTCAATGGCTTGGGCTTTCTTTGCATCGTCGTCGCTCAAGGGGCGCAGCTTACAGTGAAAGCCGAACTTGGAGTACTGGAGTACTAGTGAATATTATTATTATTATTATGCATTTATTTCGCTTTCCTAGTGCTACAAGCAAGGGGCTTATATTTACAGCACTAGTCACTATATGTCACATTGATTTTTGGTGGGGTCAAATTATAATATTGTAGACTAAGTTGGGGCTACATGTGTTTGTTATTTCTTAAGAACTATGGTGTTGTCAATTAAATGTATGTTATTATGAACTATTATTTTCTTAATATAATGTTAGGTGGGCTTCAAACTGCGTTTTGACCTCGGACAGGTTTCTTATCTTTTCCATATTATGAGGAAGTTGATTCCAAATGCAAATGACATTTACGAAGAAATGCCTCTCCGAAATTAAGGTTTTATATCGGATGATAGCAATATTATTTGCTCTGACGGAATTAGTTAGTCTAAGTTTTTTTGTCAAGTATTCAGGTTGCTAAGTGAATATTATCTTATGCAATAAAGTAAGCATCTTATAGTCAATCCATTTGAAGAAACTCATTTCGAATGAGTTGTTTTCCCCACAGCTTTGCTCACGTGGTCATCCCACGAGAATAAAGACTAAGTTTGTTGCCTTCTCTATATAGCTAAAGGGAATATTAGAGATCTCTATGCGTCTTAGTGATGTTGCGTTGATAGTCTTCTTGTTCTTATAGATCATCATATGTCATATGTCAGAGTTTTCTTTCATACTTAATAATTGAAACCGTACATACTCCCGGCCGTTGAACATAGTAGGTTCCCATATTTTCACATTCGAATGTTTTAGGAACAGTCTAAACAGATGCTATTGATTTGAAACGCTCTACTGCTCTGGTTGTTCTAGTTGAGTGAATCAGAGAATCGTGTTGGCAAGCCAGATATGTGGGGAGGGTGATACTAAATCTGGTGGTACTTGTTTGTTACCTATCAAATAGAAGCAAAATACAATAGATATTCCTTAATAAATATTTTTTTATTTAAAAATTGTGTTGCAGTAGGCAGGCTTCCGAGGAATCCAAACGCTTATCGTTGGTAGTGGGGATGATGAGGAAAAAAAAAGAACCCACATCCATCTTGCCCTAGGGTCCATCCATCTTTTATGTTTTTCAGAGATGTCTTTGTTTGTGTGTGTGTGTTTTTCTATTTTATAGTCTTTGAAATTAAACGTTTATGTAGCTCTGCTCGGCTTCTTACGGTGTGGTGGCAGCTACACGTATCTGGTCCTTCTCCTGTATAATTTTTGTTACTTTCAAAAACAGTGAATATTTTTCCGCTGTTAAGCATGTTCAGGAAAAATTATGCTTCCGAACACATGCAACAAATTTTCAATCTCCACAGCCAAAATTTGTTGTTGTTTTTCTTTTTGTTGTTTCTACCGCGTAGGCAAAATAGATTGTTTTCAACTTGTCTCTTGAAAGTTGACTGATCGGGCTACTACAAATTCTTAACCTATTACCCTCCCAATAATTTTCAAAAATGTTCCCTTCAAAAGGAAAGAAGGAAAGAAACATTTAGTAAAGATTTTGTTGTTGCTATTGTATTTATTTAAAAATAAAAATGAAATTTCGATTACATATGGTGTGTTTTTTTTTAATCTGATTCTCTTTATTATACTAATATTTAAGTAACTAATTTATGTATTTATTCGCTAGTAGGCGTGGAGATGCGTAATAGTAGGTACCAAGTCCCTGCGGTACGACGCTTAGGCTTTGCTTCGCAGGGACACTGGTTCCTCCTATGTAGTCTCCCGTCTGTGGCGCTCGCACCTGCGGAGCTCTTTCATTGAGACGGCAGTAAAGTGGTTCACTGCCTCCCAGATCGTGGGGTCTTCCATCATTGCCTCCGTTAGGTTGTTGGGTGTTAGCTGCCTACCAACCGATCGCCATAATTCGCTCCTGATTTGGGCGAAGCGCCCGCAGCTAAAGAAAATGTGCTCCGCGTCCTCCGTTACACTGCCGCACCACCTACAGTTTGGTGCCTCCTCGTGCCCGAACCTGAACAGGTACTGGCTAAAGCAGCCGTGTCCACTGAGCATTTGTGTGGTATAGAAGTTCACCGCACCGTGCCCCCTACTTATCCACCTCTTGACGTCTGGGATGAGACGGTGCGTCCATCGGCCGTTAACGGCGGTGTCCCAGCGGTGTGCATATGTGTGTGTGTGTGTGCGTATGTTTCTTATTAAATCTCAGCCGTTGTATCATCCTTCTTCCAGGTTGATATTCTTCGATTTCTCCCAATCCGAACTGTTGTGTAGTTCGATCTTTCCAGACACCGAACACTTTTGGCCTTTTACACAATATTCAAACAGGTGAAAATTCATAGTCTTGACCCTCCTCCGCCATGTCGCCTCCCATGTCTTGGGGTCCGCTCAGCATCTGGACTCTGATTCGAGCACCTGCTACTGCCTCCAGCGCCTGTCGGTAAAACCTGTGGCACTCAAAGAGGGCATGTGGTACGGGCATCCACACTCGGGGACCCGTCCTCTGCCTCGTGCCTCGTACCTCGTAGCGTAGAGCCCTCCTTCTCCTCCTCCATCTTCAAACCAATGACAGCTCATAGTCTTTGTCCCTCCTCCTCCTACAATGTTTAAGTCAATGCAAATATTTCCATCTACCCTCTAGTTTCAAAATGAAAAGAAGTTTTTAATGTGACCGCTAATAATATTTTTTTCTTTTGTTTTCTTTACATTTAGTCAAGATGTTTTTCTCAGGTGTTTTTATAAGTGTTTTCTCATGTGTTATACGATGAAATTAGTTTTCTCACTACATGTCATTTTGGGCCACGGCGGAAAAAAAACGTACATTTTGTCGAGTAGTGCAATCGGCTTAAAAGATTCTTTCAATTAAATAGCAATTTTTTCATTTGCCCATGACATTTTTTTTTCAATACGCTTCGACTCTAAGTAAATTTCTAAAAAAAAATATTCAGGAGTTATACTGATAAATATTAAAATGAAGTAATAATTATATATCCCTATGTAATAAAAAAAAGCAATATTAAAAACGAGACTGTATTTGGGTTCAAATTATATGCTATTTATTTATTTTTTTCCAAATGGAGGTTATTATTTTCACTCTTTTTAGTTTACTTGATGCAGGAGCTTTTCCTGCAGCTGTTATAGTTGCTGTTGCAACTAGCAAATAACATCGCGTTTTTATACAATCGCGAAGGTAATATTTTAATTTTAGAGAATTATACTCTCTCTCTCACTCTTAAGAATAGGTGTAATGGTGGTATGCTGCACATGCGTATAGGATTTTTGGGTGTGCATTGTTGCATTAAGGGTCGTTGAATTGGATTGGTCGGCGTTCATGCATGGCTGAGGTAGACGCGCATGTGTATGAGATTGAAGGGTGGTTGGTTGTGTGCTTTCCGTTCAGTGAAAAAGAGAGAGAGAGAGAGCGGAGTGGAAATATTTGGAAAACTATCATTTCACCCCGCTCTATTACTTGAATGAGAGGGTACAAAATTGAGAGCCTGGTGTCCATAGTTGAATGTATTAAGTTTTATGTTTCTATACTGGTAGTATGATGGGATTGTTAATCTTTCTCGGGCCAATTTTTTCATTGCCGCTGTTGGAAATGTAGTTCTCAAGTGTTTTCTATAGGCCAATGATGATGAAACACACCACTTGAAACCAAAATTATCTTCATTTTTAACATTGATGGTTGCATTTCGTGATTTTATTGTTTTGGGTGCTGTTATGCACCTATTTGAAGCTATATGTTCCAAAGTTACTCAAAGTTATTAAATGTTCAAGAGCATCATTTAGGTGTTCATCAATTAATTAATTTTCATATAAAGGCTTCTATGACGTTACAAAATGCTTCATTGTTTCTGTTAATGTTTCATCATCTGTTTGTTTTACAGATATCATGTTTTACCATATCATGTATTTTCATTTGCTTGCCGCTTCTGGGGAAATTTATGATTACATCAAGTGGATCAATTGTGTTATTCATATTCTCTGCATCAATCGAATATTCCAGTGGAATTGGTGCCGAATTTAAATCATTTATTTTAAGACTAAGGCAAATCAAAACTAGTATAACATATATATTATACAAATATACATGTTCTCAAGGCGAGGGAGTTTCAAATCCTGATCTTCTTACGAGTCGCTTTTAACGTTGGGAATCCAATACTCCGCCTCCATTTTCAGTTTTGTGAGTAGGGGCTTGAGCACTGTAGGCTTAGACATTCCATTGAACTTCTTGAGTACTCGATCGTTAGTCTGATTCATATTTCTTCTGGTGTTGGAACAGGTGCTGGAACAGGTACAGTACAGGAGCTGATACACAAGCTGTTTTTGGGGCTGTTTTAGCTGGTTCTGGAGCTGTAGTGTATGATCTTTTTGTTTTTATTAAATGCTACCCAATGAGTTCCAGGCGATGCTGCTCATCATTTGGAGTTTTTGAATTTTCTATATCCTCAATCTTTTTTTCCAATACGTATATATTCCACACAAAAAATCTATGTTTCTTACAAGTTCTTTCTCTTTACATTTAATATCTTGTATTATTTTAGTGACTATATGATGACCAGATGCAAATGTGTTAACTTTGTTTTCTTTTATTAATCGCGTATCATCCTTATTATCAAGCACAACTTTACTATATTTTGTTGTGGTTACATTATGTGCTACTGATCTAATCGTTGCCACATGAGCTATAACTGGTTCATTGGAGAAAAGACATTTTTTATTAGATTCAAAATGCAATCTATCTACTGCACTTCTTTTTACACCCTTCGAGTTTTGTATTGTTTTTTCCACTTCTCCATCTCCTTCATATGCATACATTTTTGGGCGGAGACCTACAAACTCAAGCATGGGTTTTCCATTCAACTCATCCTTGAAGTACCCCAACTGTTTTTTATTCAACTGTGGAAAATCATATTCCTCTAGGGTTTCTTTGCTATAATCTGATGTGTCGAATTTATCCTTAATATCACCCCGGACATCATTACAAAAATCCTCAGTTTTTATGGTGTAAATAAATGAATCTGTGTCCATATAGTTAAAATGTCAGCGTCATCTTCATCTGGAAGTAGTTCCAGGAGTCGATGCCTTTCATCGACCAAATCGAAAATGTGGTCACCATCCGGGAAAACGTATGATGAATTATCCTCATTCGGCATTGCAATAATTGGGTCATCATCATCCCATTGAATCTCATGTATAAAGTTCCAATTATGGAGATCCCTCTCTCGAGAGTTTTGGGTATTAATCCCAAAAATCAAGGATAGGTCCACGGAGTCTGGTTGCGAGTCCAGATTTATGGGTGATTCCGGTTGAGAATCAATGAAAATGATCTCGAGGTCGTCCATCTTTGTTTACGGTCACAAGTTTTTGTAATAGCTTATAGCTGTGAGTAGCTATTATATAGGCAAACAACTATAGGACAGTTCCTCTAGGGTTTCTTTGCTATAATCTGATGGATCGAATTTATCCTTAATATCACCTCGGATATCATTATAAAAATCCTCAGTTTTTATGGTGTAAATGAATGAATCTGTGTCCATATAGTTGAGTTCGATCTTCTCACCGAATTTAGGTTTCATATAATCATAATGGAAATCATAAATTTTTCATTTTGATAATTCTAAGACAGCGAATCCTAAATATACGGGTGTATTATATTGTTGGGGAACCTTTTGCAGCTATGGAAATTGCTTTTGGCAATCAATGATCTACCACATAATCTTTTTGCACCAGCAGAATCAGATTCTGTGGCAGACTCCCACTCACTAATTAGCTTGTTAAGACCTTAAAGGAAAAGTCGAAACACTTGCGAGTTGAGTTGCAAATTCAAACTGTTTTATTTTCAAAACTTATGCACTATATACGTTATATATAAATCAGTTCAGTGTGATAAAATAATTATGTTCTGCTTGAACATTCTGCAAAGGGGCCGGAAGTGGCATGGTTTTGTTTTTATTTACCTTTTTTATATTTTCTTTATATTTATAATTACAATTACCGATGATCATTTTAAAGTAAATTACAGTGGATAGGGAAGTGCTATTGTTTGCAGTCTTCGCGCTACCTGAATTCTTCTTATGGCTTAGATTATCATTATTATTTCGATAATCAAGGCTGCATGTCCAGATACATAATGGAACTTAAGCCCTTTTAGTTCATGATGACCTTCTCTTAACAATTTTAATTCGTTTTTCAACTTATCAATTTCTTCAGTATGGTTAATTAATGGTACATTCAAAGGATTCCAAACAATTTTTGGTATTTTTCTTATATTACTTATATAAGAGAATGAAATTGTCTAGTAGGTTTCTGTATGAAGGCTATGATGAGGTACTAATATTTCATCATCGCTTCGCACAGTGCAACCATTTATTATTGCTAAAATTCCTTGTTGAGGGAGATCAATTAACTCTTGATTTGTTGTTTATTGTTTAAAATTGTTTAAAGTTTAACAATGTGCAGTTAAACTGTAGGGGGAAAAATTAAATGATAAGTGTGTATCCTACGAGACTTAGGCAAGATACAAGATAAACTTAAAATATAATTTAAAATTATTACAATATGTTATTCATTAGGATAGATTTGACCGTGTTAGAACTAGAATCAAAGGAGAACAGATAAAAAAATTTGTTATAATTTCGGCAAAGGCTACGGAAAGATTCCTGATCTGAGTAGTTAGAAAGGCAGAGTTGAAGGTGGAGAGGAAAGTAATGCCTAGTCGGACGGGATGGGACAGCAAAACTAATAAGACTAATAAGGGCAGATGATTCAACCTCACCGGAGAGAAGCTTGTGGAGAAAAAGAACTCCATGACAGATCCTACGGGACTTCAGAGATTGGAGGTTAATGAGGCGCAGCCTGCTTTCGTAGGAAGGGAGATGTATCACAGGGTCCCAATTAAGTGCACGGAGTGCAAAGATGAGGAATTGTTTCTGCACGGATTCAAGCATATCTTGAAATTTTTGGTAATGTGGTGACCAGACACAGGAACCATATTCCAAGATAGGCCGGACCAGAGAAACGTATAAGACTTTAGTGGTGTAAGGGTCAGTAAATTCCTTAGACCATCTTTTGACAAAACCAAGAACTCCTTTGGCTTTATTCGAGATGGAGGAGATATGAGAATTAAAAGAAAGATTTGGAACAAAGATGATGCCTAAGTCATTAACTTTGAACTGGCGTTCTAAGATACAGCTATTGATGGAGTAGTCAAATAGGTATGGCTTGATGCGGTGAAAAGTCATGACATTACATTTAGAAATGTTCAGTGGAAGAACGTTAATAAGGCACCAGTTATTAAGAGCGTCAAGATCCGATTGCAGAGATAACGGGGACGCAGGGTCTTTATAGGAAAAACATACTTTAACATCGTCAGCGTACATAAGGACACGCGAGTGAGATAAGACTAGAGGAAGATCATTATTGAACAAATGAAATAACAGGGGGCCCAGATGGCTACCTTGAGGTACACCCGATGTAACAAGAACAGGTTGAACACGCTGAGATTGACTCTGGTCAATTTTTGGCTCCATATATTCTTTCAAAGTTCCAGTCACCACTGGTTCTAACTTTGCTTTTTCTACTTTCCCTTTCATCGAAGTTTCAGTAGTAGTTTCATCATAGCTCTTTTCTATGTCCTCTATATTTTGCTTCATTTTAACAAATTGATTTTTCTTGTAGTAGTCATGTCGATCATGACTCCACATAACAATAATGCAGTGTTATTTTCTGCAGCCTTTTTTTTAAGCTGTCCTAGCCTACAGATTTCGTCACTGGTCAATATACCAGCTTCAATCCCTTCAACTTCATTTGCTATTACGGCCTGAGCCTCTAGTAGCTTAATGATTTTATCCGACAACATCTTATTAAGTAAATTAAAAGTAATATCTATATATTCGTTGTTGATTTGGTTTTGTTGTGGCTTTATGTTTGAAACACACACAAATGTTTTGTTTTTTGTTCACTCAGTTAGTCCTTTTTTATTTTTTATTTATTTTTTTTGCACTTCCGATGTTGGGGATTTATATTTTTTCTTTTTTCAAATTTTTGTTCGATGTATCAGGCCTCGAACACGCCACTTTCGCGTAATATTTTGTTTTACACGACAAAAAATACTGCCTGTATAGCATGTATTTTTTTTTATTAATAGAAACTTACGTTTCATTAATTTTATACTCGGTTTCATACTCCAAGAGGGAAAACCAGAGTTTTTTATTTTTGCTACCTTTAGCTCTAGGTGTACTTGACACTTCTGCAGTCTCTATGGAGCTGGTTTAACTCCGTGCTCTTGCCACAGGGGGGAAACAACGGAGAGTCTCGAAGGACCAAAATGTTAAGACCTTAAAAGAAAAGTCGAAACACTTGCGAGTTGAGTTGTAAATTCAAACTGATTTTTATTTCTCAGATGTTGAGAAATGGGGTAGAATTCTATTTCCAGTCTTGTTATGTGGGTCAGTGTCCATCCACTATCCTTTTCCTGAAACTCTTCCATTTTTGTTATTATCGCCTTAACATGTTTGGCGTATGATGCATTCAAATCGGAATATTTTGATTCTTGTCATTTTCGATTGAAATGATTTCATCTCACTTGCCTCGGTATCCAGTTTGATTAGCTTATATTGAGCAAAAAGCTCAAAATTAGTCTTGCCAGAGCCATTAATGTGACGAACTTCACTTAGATGTGGTAGTGGGTATTTTCCATGAAATCTGCTGGCATCTTTACATCATTAAAATGAATAATTAAATAAATGTAATGAAGGATTCGTCCCTTGAATTCATCCGAAATCATTTGATTTTCTCATTGAGCGGGTTGATTACGTTCGCTTTATGAGCTTCAGATCGCTGAAGTTGGTGATACTTGACATTGGTGTTGAAGTTCTTCTGGCAAATCTCGCAATAGTTTGAATTATTCATGATGAATACGTGGAGGATGATGAGTATACTGATGGAAATGATGATGATATTAAAAGGAAGGACCAAAATGTTAGTTTGGACGTTGTCGTGCAATGAATGCACCATCAAGTGGCCATGGGACACCAGCCGAATGCTGTTACGCGCGAATCCCATTCCGGAACGCAGCCCTCCTCCCACCCAACCGACCGAGGGGTGCTGCCGCATGACGCGCGAATCGGTAACCGAACCGAGCGCGATCATGCAGGAAAGATAGATGTTAGACTAATATTCGAGGAAAATTAGAACTAATCTTACTAAAGGAGTTAATCATGCATTAAAACAATCGTACACCACAACTACAATTACTAACTACGAGAAAGGTATGTGAGTATTAGTAATTTAAGAAGAGGAAGGAATTAGTTGCCGATATAATATGGTAGAGGGAATTATAATCCGAGCATAAAACTCTAAAAGGTTCATGCAAGGAATAATTCGATCTACAAATCGGAAGGAACAGAGGGGTATAATTTCTGGTAATTCTAATAGGAATCGTGAAGTTTATGCGGCTCAACAAGTCAGGGCTATCTACGTCACCCTTGATCAAGTTTTGCACAAAAATCACACCAAGCATTGTTCTACGGTTAACTAAAGATGGAAGGTTTATTAAAAGCGATCTACTAGAGTAAGACGGCAATCTCACACTTGCATCCCAGTTGAGGCCGCGTAAAGCGAAAATTAAAAAGTTTTTCTGTACTGATTCTATACGGTCCTGGTGTACTTTGTACTGAGGGCACCATACACAAGAACCATATTCTAAAATCGGACGAACAAGCGATACATAGGGAGTCTTTGTTATATAGGGGTCGTCAAATTCCTTTGACCACCTCTTTATAAACCCAAGCACGCCCATGGCCTTATTTACCATGGTAGAAATGTGTTCAGAAAACTTTAACTTGGGATCTAAAAGAACACCAAGATCATCAACTAGGGTAATTCTCTCGAGAGAACCCCCGCCTAGTGTGTAAGGAGCCAGAAAGGCGCTGGAGCGATGAAATGTCATTACTTTACATTTCGAAGCATTAAGGTAAAACAGATTTGCACAACACCATGACTGAAAGTTATTAAGATCGGATTGCAACCTGGAGTGAGATAAGCTGTCCTTGAACTGGACACACAGCTTAACATCATCCGCATACATAAGTACTCGAGAGTATGTTAATACCGAAGGCAGGTCATTTATAAAGAGTGTAAAGAGTAGGGGGCCTAGATGGCTGGCTAGAAATCCATCTCAAGAGATTGGGTGGAAACCCTAAAAGGTCAAGTTTTTGTGCTAGGAGAGTGTGGTTTACAGAGTCGAATGCTTTACTGAAATCTGTGTAAATGACATCCGTCTGTAGATTACCTTGGAAGCCTTTAATGATAAAGGAGGTGAACTCCAATAAATTCGTGGTTGTTGATCTCCGCCTTATAAATCCATGCTGGGCTGGAGATATAAGTGATCTGCAAAGATGCTGCAGGTGCGGAGTTAAAATTTTCTCAAACACTTTAGGAATTGCGGATAACTTTGATATACCTCTGTAGTTCTTCGCGTCTTACTATATTTTGTTGTGGTTACATTATGTGCTACTGATCTAATCGTTGCCACATGAGCTATAACTGGTTCATTGGAGAAAAGACATTTTTTATTAGATTCAAAATGCAATCTATCTACTGCACTTCTTTTTACACCCTTCGAGTTTTGTATTGTTTTTTCCACTTCTCCATCTCCTTCATATGCATACATTTTTGGGCGGAGACCTACAAACTCAAGCATGGGTTTTCCATTCAACTCATCCTTGAAGTACCCCAACTGTTTTTTATTCAACTGTGGAAAATCATATTCCTCTAGGGTTTCTTTGCTATAATCTGATGTGTCGAATTTATCCTTAATATCACCCCGGACATCATTACAAAAATCCTCAGTTTTTATGGTGTAAATAAATGAATCTGTGTCCATATAGTTAAAATTCCGCCTTAGTTCCACAGCAAGTATTATGTCAGCGTCATCTTCATCTGGAAGTAGTTCCAGGAGTCGATGCCTTTCATCGACCAAATCGAAAATGTGGTCACCATCCGGGAAAACGTATGCTGAATTATCCTCATTCGGCATTGCAATAATTGGGTCATCATCATCCCATTGAATCTCATGTATAAAGTTCCAATTATGGAGATTCCTCTCTCGAGAGTTTTGGGTATTAATCCCAAAAATCAAGGATAGGTCCACGGAGTCTGGTTGCGAGTCCAGATTTATGGGTGATTCCGGTTGAGAATCAACAAAAATGATCTCGAGGTCGTCCATCTTTGTTTACGGTCAAAAGTTTTTGTAATAGCTTATAGCTGTGAGTAGCTATTATATAGGCAAACAACTATAGGACAGTTCCTCTAGGGTTTCTCTGCTATAATCTGATGTATCGAATTTATCCTTAATATCACCCCGGACATCATTATAAAAATCCTCAGTTTTTATGGTGTAAATAAATGAATCTGTGTCCATATAGTTGAGTTCGATCTTCTCACCAAATGTAGGTTTCATATAATCATAATGGAAATTATTGAAATATGCGCTTCTCGCGTATTAAAGAGCGAACGACGTCTGTATACATAAATGGTTTATTCAGAACTAAAAAAATGAGATATGTACATGCATACATACGAATAAGAATTCAAAGGAGAGGCGAGAGATAACATAGGCTCTCGCTGTTCATGTACGTTATGTTAATTAGCGTTGCCACACAGATCATGTTATAGTTACAATTCAAATTTCAACAGAAATCATACACTTTCCTTTTTGATAATTCTAAGACAGTGAATCCTAAATATAGAGGTGTATTATATGTTACGTTTAGTCTTTTCATTTGAAAAGCATACAAGTTTTTGGGGAACCTTTTGCAGCTATGGAAATTGCTTTTGGCAATCAATGATCTTCCACATAATCTTTTTGCACCAGCAGAATCAGATTCTGTGGCAGACTCCCACCCACTAATTAGCTTGACATCAACCCTTTTTTCTACATTTTCCATTGTTTTTCCATATACAGCATTATTCAATAGCTTAAAAAAATCTTTTTCAAATGCATTTTTAGCATTTTTTCTATGAGCCGTATTTAAATCAATATATGTTTTCAGCCATGGTTTTTGTGAGAATATTACAGCTCTGTATTCTTCTCAATTTAAAACCATGGCTTAGACATTTTAATGTTCTATAATGGATTATGTAATTGTTTTTAGTTTTCCGATCAGCTATTCATTTTTTCACTTTTGCTGATGGGGTGGTTAATTTGTTTGCCGGACAAAAGGGAAGATCATTATGTGAATCATGAAGTTCATGAGGGTAATCTCAATCAACCTCAAAAATATAACCTTTTTCTGAATCATCGGCTATATTTAAAATATTTAAATTAATCAATTGATGTGGGGGCACCGATTCAAAGTGTGCGTATGGGAGGGATTGAAACATGGCCCAACCTTATGAATTATTTGCATCTAAATATGTCAAATAAGTTGATTCTTTAGTTGAATCGAATTTAGTGAGATATTTATTATTGGCTTTAGAGTAACGCTGGGAGCATTGTGTTAACCCTCCCCGAATCTCTGAGTTTATAAAGCGATATAAATCTATATCGGTGAGAAAGGCGAGCTATATTTTAGTGGTCCTTAACATGGCATCCCACGATAAGCCGGGGGTGGTGTACAAATGTGTATACATTTCTATACATATGGAACGAAAATTTACGTTTTTTCCATTTTCCTCGATTTCATATATATTTCTGCTGAAATCCTCATTAGCTAGTTCGGTTTCTTGTAAAATATTCCTTCACTTCCAAGGCAGTGGGAGGAATATCTAATAAACTTAACATTTCTGAAGAATAACTATTTGTCGATTTTTTTTGGGATCTCACATATCTAATGGATGAAATATATGGATCTGAAGATGCTGATTACATGTTGAAAAGATCTTCGTTTTTCCGAATTCGCGATTCTAATAAATTAATTAATTCCTTTTCTTTTCTGATTTTGAGTGGTATTTGCGCTGTGTGGATTAGGCCTATTGGGGATACCACGTTAAAAAAAACGCACCAACAGCTCTACCTCCTGGGTGGTGCGGAAATGAGTTTGCAAATATTAGTTATTACTCTAGGTACTATAAGTTTTGTTTTCAAAACTATTTTATTTTTTATTTGATATTTTTGTTCTTGCTAGTGGTGATAGTTCCGCTGATACGCAGAACAATTGAATATTTGGAAAAGACGCACTTATTGCAACCACTTTTAATCTTTTCAGATTTCTGATTTGGTCAAACTTATGTTAATGCATCAATAAGTCATCTATAATATTACTTTTTGATAACAATAACTACTTGAAAATTGAAATTCACTTTGATTTTGCAACACTGGTCACTGCACATTCCAATCAAAGATCAAGCCTGGTACTCAGTTTCCTGCCAGCAGAATCAGGGCTGATATTTGTATGGAAACGATAAAAAGTACTCAGCTCGACAAAATTAATTGCCAATATGGATATGGATATATAAATATATATAAAATATTCACTCTAAAACAAAAACCGATCGGCTCTTAATGGGTTAATCCCCATCGAATATTTGAGTCGATGTTTTACCGATTTAAGTTACAGCCTTATAGTCAATCACTAAGAGTCGGTATCATCCCTAGATTTACAATGAAACGGTACCGACAAAAGCAAAATGGAGAACTTCCAAACAATCACGTCAAGCAGACAGTGAAACAGAGTGGTAGTGCTGCCAGAACTTGAACGTCAATATAAGCTAGATTCGAAAAACAACATGCTAAAAATAGCTAAAAATGGCAAAAACCGCAAATAAGTAAGCTTGAAATGCTTATTCTTACTTTTTGGTTAAATGGGGGAAAATGTTACTTTAAAATAAAATGTTATAGACTGTATAGTTTTAGAATATTTGCGCCTAGACTTCTCTATTAAACTATTCAGCGTACTGTTAAGCTATTAAGCTTTCCTAATAGGGTTTTAAACTGTTTAATAAAAAGGTCGAGAGATTTCCATGTAATATATTCATTTACAATTTATTTTCATGCGGTAGCCAAAGTATGTTGGTGCAGGGAGGATAGAAGAATGAAATTGATGTTGGTGATGGTGATGACGGGCTGAACGGCTCTATGCAGCAAGGCTTAGAAGAGATCGAGAGAGCGAGAGACCTCTTACGGGTCTTTTATAACGCTGAAATGAGAGAGAGAATGTAGGAATGAAAGAGACCCGAAAAGAGAGCGCGCTATATATAACACATACTATTACATCATGATCGCGACTGCTGCTAAGCCGAACGGCCTGTTCTATGCAGCAAAGCTTAGACGAGATCGAGAGAGCGTTACTGCCCCTCTTTCGGGTCTTATAAAACTCTGAAATGAGAGAGAGAATGTAGGCATGAAACAGGCCTGAAATGAGAGCGCGCTATATATGTATAACGCATACTATTACATCATGATCGCGACTGCTGCTAAGCCGATTACGTAGATAGAGCGCGAGAGAACATCTTCGGTGCTGTAACTGCAGTAACGAAGAAGGCGGGATAAAGAACCGAAAGAGAGGCCGCATATGCGGAGAAACAATGTGCATGTACAGTGGCCATTGCAAATAGCGAACAATTAAACAGATATACTTCCAGCTGCAACAAACAAATAGATTATATAGTATTTATAGTATATTATATCTTTTTCCAATTTTTATCCGGCTGAAGAGCCGGAGGACCTATTAATCGCAGGCGGCCAGAACTGAGGCAAAGGTCGAGCTGGAAAGAGAGAGATTAGTGAGGAGGCCCCCAAAATCAAGCGAACTTACCGGGGACGGTAGCGAACCAAAAGGCTCAGGGTGCAAAAGGGGAACATATGATTAAGATAAAGAAGGGGTTGGGTCCGTCGAACATGGATAATAACAATGCTCAAGAAAGATGTGGTTCTGTGATATATGTGATTTATCATCAACGTTAATTGTATCTTCCAATGTATGCCAAATATCGACTTTATAGCCCAATGGGCACTTCTCATACCATATAATGTTTATGTATATTTGTATATGAACAGAACAATCTATCAAGATTTGGACTTAAAAAGCTAATAAGCTCGCGTAATAAGTTATTTTCCGGAGTTTAAAATCATTCCTTCGTGAATACGATGGCGCCATATAAAATACAATTTTAAATTTCGACTTCGATTTCGGTATTTTTTTGTGCAAGCGTTAGTGAATTATTACTTGCTTATCGATTGCTAGGAGATATCACTCCTGGGTATGGTCTACTGACATTAGACTTTTATAAAATTCACAGCGAAGAGTGAGCATGATCACTAACAAATTGCCATATTAGTGTTCGTAGCCGTCTCTAAACATTTCTCCCAGCTATCATACGCAACGCAAACAGCCAGCAAGCCCGTAAAATTTGTGTAACAGTCGATAATCTCTGCCGTAACGCTGCTCCCAGCTGAACTGTAGAGCCAAGCTGACGCACACATATATGTCTCTCGCTCTCACTGCATGCTTTTCCCATAAGGCTCTCTCTGTTTTAGCAGCCCGTCAGTTAGCAGTTAGCAGTTAGTCTAATGTCATATGGCCATGAGAGCCAACTTGGAGCCCGTTTGGGCGGGGGCTTTGTAACGTACTGGTGTTTGGGTTTCGACTCTTCTTTGCTGGCGCAAACCGAGTTTCGACGTTGACGCTGGCGGTCGATTTGCTGAGTGTTCGAAAACTACATTTTCGATTGAAACCGAAATTGTTTTAGGCGCGTTTTGAAAACACTTTAATCTGTGTGTGTTTGTGTGTAATTAGAGTGAGAAATAACCAAAGCTAACCAGAGTTCTGCACCTCTCGCAAGCGCAACGATATTTTGAAAAATGTAATAACCCAATAGTAGTAGCGTAACCCAAAAAAACACAAAAAAAACCTGTTTTCCATTTGCCCAGCAATAACTAATATTGAAAGAGCTGGAAATGCATTAACCAACAACAAAAAACCACAACAACAACAACAACTAAAACTGTAAACTGAAGTTTTAGCTTCTGTGTCAGTCGTCTCTGTCTCCGTCTCCATCTCTGTCGCTCCCCTCCAAAGATCTCCGAGAGTCGCCTGCTCGGAGAGTCTGTGTCAGAGTCTGTGCTCTGCTGTGCTGCATGCTGGATCGCTGTGCCCCACCCAGAGCTAATTGTACAGTAAACAACCATGGGTACAGCATCAGTCCGGAATGCGATCTTCTCTGCTGTTATTGTTATAGTTAGACATGCTAATTTTGCACAATACACACTTCAAACATACACTGGCAATGGCCGCACTGGCTAACATGAATTAGATGTTCTGTTAATTGTGACTCACAAACTATTCTCACGGTTGGTTGTCTAAGCCGCAGCCACAGCCCCAGCCCCTCCCTTCGGATGGGAGGTTTATTTGTTGACGAATAGTCATGTTCAATGGATTAAAGTACTAGACGGACTACCAATTCATTAATTTATATTGAAATTATTCGACTTCAAGCCAAAGTGTTGTTAACTGTTTTTTTTTGTTTTTTTAATTTTGTATATAAATTTTGGTATTTTGGAAAAAAGTCTTTCGGAAAAGTTGGAACCATTTTTGCTAACATTTATTTGAGTAGAGATATTTGTATTTCGAAATTTTTGAACTCAAATCTCAACCAGCTCAACCAACTCCTTGAGCAAAATAGAAGGGTGCCTAAGTTCACACTCAATTATAAGTCTGTCACCCAGCCCTTTGAGCGCCTCTTGAACCCGAATATTTCCTCTGATGATAGACCCTTTGGACACTGACCTTCGCGGGCAGACACGTCACAGACACGACCATGAAGGCAGCACCTGGAAATCCCTACAAGCCTTACCCAACAGCTTTGGCATTGAATTCGCCAACAACCCCCGTCGGGGCTGCTAGGCAACCCCGAACATCAACTACCCTAAAGCCCAATCCCTTACAAAAGTTGCATGTTTGAGTCTGAAACAATACCCTTTGCTAGGGGTGTGGGGGCTGAATGAGGTCAACAAAACATTGCCGAGAAAATGGAAAACAAATGCAAAACTGCAAAGAAAATCGCAATTTCCCTGCGCCAGGGGGAGTCTCGGAGCCTCTGCTGCGGCGCTGGCAAGTACAGTAGGCGCCTTCTCCATACAGACATGTACACACACACACACATACATACATGCACACTATGTGCATACATATGTATATCTGTCTGTCTGTCTCTGTCCCGTAACCAGTTTCCCAGTTGTGCATATCAATGCAAGTGAGGGGGAGGCCACGCATGAGGAGAAGGCGGCTTCGAAAAACACGTTTCGTAGTGTTGCATTTTTCAATCGCCCAAGTTGGAGATGAGACGATGGTGTGTGTGTGTTCTCTTGGCCAGTCTCCACTGTGGGCAGGAAACTGGAAATGGGTCTTAATTAAGAAAAACAGAATTAACTTACATATAGTCCCTCGGCATTTGTATACGTCCAATACGTTGCATCGGACCAAAGAAGCGACAGAACCAAAACAAAACGAAGAATGAAGGAGTCATTGACCCAAAGACAGACCAGTTATAGGGCTGCCTGGCACAGGGCAGGGCCCGGCCACTTTGAGAAAGTCCCTGCAGAGCCTGGCCTGAAAGCGAAACGAGGTTAACTCACACTGCTGGCCGAAATGTGGTGCTCTTTCCGAGGGCACGCAGGCGCAATACAGGTGTGGCCACATCTCTTCACGACTCTACCGTCTCTTAGCCAGGTTCTCTCTCTCTCTCGAAACCAGTTTAGCTTGGCCGTTTTGTTTACATTTTTTCCTCCCTCCGCTGCTTCGTGGCTTGTTGCGTGTTTTGTTTGGCTTCATCTTTTTGGGCTTTCTTCGTCTAACGAAACTTGTTTTTTTTTTTTTTCGTTCGTGCGGGGCCAAGAACGTGGAGCATTCGTTACCAACGCAGGCACGCAAAACAGTTACCTGGAGGCATTCCACAGCGGGAGAGTCAGTCGAGGACCAAGCCTTCGTTCGTTGGCAGTAATCATTCGAGTTGTTGGCCGGGAACTTACTTCAGAGGTACGCGTGCCATGACCACGTCTAAGTGTTTCTCCCTTCGGAGGCTAATTCGACACAGTTTTCGCATCAGTTGTATTAAATAAAGTTCCTACATATATGTACATGTATGTGTTACTTTCCCACCTTTTCCAAAACTGTGTAGTCTGTAGTTTCCGAACAAACAGAACCTAGACACTAGAATGTCTGTTATCTCGAGAGCCTGCCCCATCCGCAGAGAAAGTTATGAGTGACGTGGTGACCCCTTACAAGATTCTGTTTTAGTTGGAGTTAATTTGTGGTGGGCTTCCCCCTCCGCGCCTGAAGTTTAATTGTTGTTTATGGGGTTACACATCGCGGGGTTAACTAGCAGAACATGCCCCCCAGTCCCATCCCCTCTTCAATCCATTCCCCGCCCTGTACGTGCCTTTAGCTCTTTTTGGACTCTTTTGCTTTGTTCTTTGTGTGATGCAATTAGCTTCAATCAATGGGGAGTACGCACTGACGGCTGAACCATCGAGAGAGAGAGAGAGAGCCAATTGTTGGCTACGACAAATCCCTCCCCAGGCGGGGTTATGCATACATATGTACATATACATGTGTACATCGAAGCATTTTGAATAGGAAAGGTGTTCAATGATGGTGACAATCGAGTGCATTGTTGTGGGGCCATTGTTGGTCATTAATTAATTGGGCATGTAATGGAATTATAGATTGAGTGTCACCAGAGAGCGAACGAGCTAGTTATCTTTAAATATTTATAAGCTTTTCGACGCGAAGCTCACGTAGGCTGCTCGCGATCTTGGCTCGACATTTGGTATTCCGTACATTCCGGGCAGCCCCTCTGGGCTGGCGTATCGAAATCAAACCCCACCCAGAATCCCACACACTCACACCCAAACAGATGACATCATCTATCTGCCCTTAATCAATTTGGGCTCCAACTCAATCCGATGTGGATGTGGCTGTGGATATGGATGTGGCTGTGGCTGTGGATGAGCTTCATGTGGGAGACCTTCGGCCACCAATTGACACAAATTCACAATCGACACTAGATTCCGTTTACCGTTTTGCACGCTCCACCGAGCGCCGAGCACCCAGCACCCAGCACCGAGCAACCATCCATCCACCCAATACTCAGAATCCAATAACAAGTAACCCAAAGACGGCCCCCAAATATGGCCATAAAACCCCATTAGAATCAGACCTAAAGCGAACTGAAGAGCCCGTTTCCTTCATAGGTCGCGAACGTTCAAGACGAGATCAGAAAAATGAGTTACTTACGATCGATAGGTACATAAATAAATACATATATATTCTAGTATCGAGTATAGCCTCCGTTCGAGTACTTCTTCATTTTTGTTCATTTATTTAATTAAATCTTCTTTGATTAACTAATTGATCTTGATCTGTTTGCTGTAGAAATCTCACGCGTGGAAATGTCGCCGGCGGATGATAACTCCTTTGCCACCACGAGTGGCAACAAAAAGGCCACCTACACTCTCATATGCATCAAAGTTGTGGAGCTGGTGAGTGTTGCATATTTGATTCCTTCATCATACTTTCATCAATTGTTTTTATGGATGGCTTAAGATATTAATTAATTCATTTTGCAAATAATAACTTGTATATTCGCACAGTGCCTGTTAATATGCTGCCTGGGTCTGATCGACGAGCCGGCCACCAACTCCCACCTGCGAGTGTTCATCACGCCCCGTGTGATGGCGCTCTGCTATGTGACCTTTGGAGCCCTGACCATCTACACGGCGATCTACCTGATCATGGCTCTGGTCGGCGATCTGTGAGTGTCTAAGGATTGTCGTAAAGCAAGTACTAAACCCATCTGCATCCCTAGGACACCCTGGCGCACGGCAACGTTGTGGTCCCTGGTGGCATTCTGTCTGTTTGTGGCCGTGACGGCTCTGCTCTTCCGGGACTGGTCGACCACCAAGGATCGCAACTACTGGCACCCGAACATGCATCGTCTGGACCTGGTGATGGCCTCCGCCTCCATTGCCCTGGTCACGTCCCTGGTCTATCTGCTGGACATACTGCTCACCATCCGCTTCGGCGTCCATGGCGATCTGGAATGACAGAAACAGGGACAGGAGCGGGGACAGGGACGCCATGCGTGGACTGTTATATTTAGAGCTCCATCATAGTCGTAAGCCCCATCACTTGACCTGCTTCCCAGCCAATTGTAACCCCACGAAATCTGTAAACAGAAAACAAACATCAGAATTGCCATCATCGAAAGGAAAATGTACAAAAAGAAGTCCAAGGAAGTTGAAAAGATTGTTTAAGCATCGCCTGCAGCCTGTAGCCTGTTTTTTTTTTTGTTTTTTTTTTTTTTGTTTTGTTTTTTTTTAAGCCTTCACCCCCGTTTCTCTCTAATCCACCTTACACTTAAGAGCCCACACGAATACTTTTTTTTTATGAGGGAATATCTGTTCCAGCAGACTGTAGTTACAATTTCTGAAATGCTATCTGGCGATTGCGGATGCTACAGGATGCTATAGAACTGCGCAGTGCAATTTTGAATCAAACAAATTTCATTCCTCTCCATATTTTACTGATCAAATTAATTGTTATATTATATAACTTATATACATACAACTTGAAACATTAACGACAAAAAAAAAAAAAAATGTGTTTTTAACTCCGCTTCTCAAGAAGCTTGATTTATGGCAATCTTTTCGATGCGATT
Organism: Drosophila helvetica; assembly: GCA_963969585.1. Lineage (NCBI taxonomy): Eukaryota > Metazoa > Arthropoda > Insecta > Diptera > Drosophilidae > Drosophila > Drosophila helvetica. The sequence continues at coordinate 60,352,884 of OZ018401.1, forward strand.
AGTTCATTTGGTTCTCAAGGTGGAAAATCATTTGGACTCGCCGAAATATTTCTCAATGTCCTGGTCGGTGCTGATCATCTCCAGGCCATGGAAGGTCTCCTTAATGTAGCATTTGCAAGCATCGCCGTCACCTGGGGAAGATGAGAGTACATGTTCTAGAATAAACCATATTGTGGGTGTGTATGAAGATCGGGATCTCACCTAAGCTGCCGTCGCAGATGCGGCCAGTGAGCAGCTTGGCCAGAGCCTTGAACAGCTCCTTGGTGGCTATTTTGCGCTTGTAGTAGGGATTGAGCCAGCTCACAACATTCTTGCTGACATCGTTCTTCTGCTGCTTCGCCTTCACTGCCGGCTTCTGGTCTCGGTCCTTTCTCTCCGGCTTTGTCGACTCCTCTCCTTTCTCGGATGCCCCTCGTCGCTGGGATGTGGCTTCCTTGGACTCTTTTCTCTTGGCTGTTAGCTCTTTATTTGTTTCGTGGCTTTCTCTTGTGCACTTCTTTTCCGCTTTTATTTCTGTCCCGGATTCCATCTTGTCTTTTCGCCCTGATGTCGGCATGTCTGACCTCCGTAGCTCTGAGGACGAGCCCCTACTCTTCGACATAATCTCCTTTGCTTGTTTCGGATGTGTTTTCTCCAGCATTTTTTTGGCTGTCGTAAAGCCGAGGACATCAGTGTTGCTTTCGAATTTGTCCAGCTTCTCTTCCAGAATTTGCCGAGCCGTCTTAAAGGCAGTCAGAGCTTGGTCCCTTTCATTCTTCGAAGCAAACAGGGACAGAGAGTTGGACGCAGGATTGGGTGGCTTCTTCTCTTTGGCCTGCTGGTGGGAGACGCGTTTTCTGCGATGGGTATCGAAGGTGCCATCGCCGTTGGCCATCAGTTTAAACTCTCTATCGCCAACGATGCTTTTTGGTTCGGCCCCAGCCTCGGCGGGGCTTTCACTCTTCTGATCCAGATCCAGATCCTGATAAATTGTTCCCTCTGAGCTGTTGTCTGAGCTCTTCTCCTGTTCTTCCTCGGCTCCTGGTTCTTGTTTTACTGTCAGAGGCTTCTGCAGTGGATCCTCTGCACCTTCCTCCTCTGAAAGAGGTTCCTCCTTTACCTCCTTCTTGAAGTAGCTGGCTATGGAGGTCTGCGTTTTGTTCTCCTGCTTGAAGCCCTTTCTCTCCTTCAGAGCTTTGGGTGTGTCCTTGAGGCTCTGCGGCTTCTGCTCCTCCAGCTCCTTCAGTTTCCGCTCAAAGTAGGCCACACTGCCGCCCGTCCAGGCGCCCTTTGCACTAGTCTGAGGCTTGGGCACATAGTCGGACAGCAGGGGCATCAGTTTGGTCTTTCCAGTCAGCTGCTTAATGACGGATATCTGTGGGAAACACGAATAAACATTGAAGCTGAGGAGTTCCAAGGGGAATGGTGAGACCAAGAGGCCAACCTGCTTGACCAACGCATGGCGATACATGTTCGCCACACGCTGCTGCCGGAACACCTCGTACTCCATGTCCACGGCTATGGCCTCATAGTCGTTGTACCGGAGGGCGCTCCGGGGCTGCTGTTCCTCGTCCCCCTGGCACTTCTCCACATTCGCCTTGAGGGCCTCGATGATGGCCGTGAGATACTGCTCCCTCTGAGTGTGCTGGAGGCCGGCGATCTTCTTCTCCGTGGCCTCGGCCTGATGCACGCGAGCAATTTGGGTGGTCTTTTCCTGTTCCAGCTGGCGGGCGGCGCTGATTTGCTTGCGCAGCTTGAACTGCTGCTGTATGAAGTCGGCGGCTTCCTTCTTGGCCCGCTTCGCCATCGACGAGTGGCTCTGGCCGGAATCGTCATCAGAGCCGGACTCGCCGGCGGCATACTCCTGGGCTGCACGCTTGACACCCGCTCGCCCACCTGGAAAGGGACAGGGATGCGGAGCGGGAGGGAGAGAGAGAGATTAGGAAAAGTTTCTCAGGATATGGCTAGCTCACCTTCGTATAGATCCGCGCAGTCCTGCAGGGATATGTGCGACTTGAAGGCGTCATCCATGCACAGGCGGTGGAACATCTCCAGGGCCTTCTCCGCGTTCTTGGGCCGCTTGCAGACATCGCACTGTCCGTTGCAGGGCGGCGCAGGATCTCCAAAGAAGTCAGCAAACAGTTTGTGCCTGCAGCTCGTGCGCTCGCAGAATTCCGAGATCTTCTCGAACTGTTTCAGGGCCCTTTCCGTGAGCAGTTCCTTGTCGCCTCGACCACGCGCTCGATGGATATCGTTCTGGAGCAGAAATCGAATGCTGCGCACATCCTCCCGGCCGTAGTAGAGCCGGCAATAGGACTGCAGGCCGTCGCGTCCAGCTCGCCCGGACTCCTGGTAGTAGGCGGCCACATTCTGCGGCACATCCCAATGGATCACGAAGCGAACACTGGCCTTGTCCACGCCCATGCCAAAGCTGTTGGTGGCGCAGATGATGGGCTGGTCACCCCGCATCCACGCCTCCTGCACGCCCGTGCGCTCGGCGGTCTTCAGGCCGGCATGATAGGCCACGGCACCGATGCCCTGCTTGGACACCCCCACAGCCACACGCTCCACATTCTCCCGGGTGCGACAGTAGATGATGCCGCACCCGCGCTGCGGCTTGGGCATGGCCTTGAACTCCTTGGCATCGCCCAGACAGTGCTGGGCAAAGTCGGCCAGGTGCTGAAAGTCGTCCTCGATGGAGTTCTTGTAGACGATGTCGTAGAAGAGATTCTTCCGGAAGCTGGGCGTGCTGAATTGAGCCACGGGCTCGTGCAGCCGCAGCTGCTTGTATATGTCCTCGCGCACCTCCCTGGAGGCCGTGGCCGTGAGGGCCAGCCAGACGATTTCCGGGTACTTGGACCGCAGCTCCCCCAGCTTGAGGTAGTCGGGTCGAAAGTCGTGGCCCCACTGGCTGACACAGTGCGCTTCGTCAACGGCAAAGTAGGCCAGCTTCTTGTGCTTGTGGAGGGTTTGCAGCAGATCCTGGAAGAACTTGGTGGCCGCCTGCTCGGGGGTGATGTACAGGAACTTGAGGTTGGTCTTGACTGCACGCAGATCCATGATCACTCTGTCCCTCTCCTTGAGAGTCATCTTGGAGTTGAGGGAATCGGCGGGCACTTTCAGCTTTGTCAGGTGATCGATCTGGTCCTTGATGAGGGCCAATAAGGGCGAGAACACAATCGTCAGCTGGTTCTCGCACATGAGTCCGGGCAGCTGGAAGCACAGGGACTTGCCCGAGCCCGTGGGCATCGATACATACACATCCTGCTTCTCTGTTCGGGGGAGTATGGGCGAATTAATGATGCAGTCCTCGGATCGGATAAATTCTCTGCTACTCACTTTTGACAGCACATTTGATGGCCTTCTCCTGCAACTCAGACTTGAACTTGGAGTGGCCAAAGTGCTTCTTGAGCGCCTCGTACATGCCGCTCTCTTGCATCATTCGTAATTTTTGTGTATTCCTGCCTTTTTATTCAAAGAACATGATTTTATTTTTGCACAGAAAAGTCGTTGCCGCCAAGACAGCTGGTTAGGGATGGAAAAATCAGCCAGATTCTAATTTTCGGTCGATAGTTTTGCCACATTCTGGGTATCCCTGAAAGGGACTCTGACTAAACTTTGTTTAATTGCTGCAAAGCAGTTTGGCAATGCAAAATATGAAGAATCGGCTTATGATAAGATTGCCTTAGTCTTACATCTGATGCTCAGACAGGATACAAATCTGAGTAGCTAACTAGGTAGTCGCCAATTAGTTTTATTAGTGGAAAAGTGAATGGGACTTTTGAAAAATTCTATCCAATTTGTAATAGAATGCAAAGGGCGCGTAAACATTGACGCCCAATAGCACCAGTTTCACAATAATAATAATATCGAAACTGGGCTATTCTTATAGTTCGATTGCTAACAAAAATTTGAGAATTGCTAATGGCTTATTTAAATCGGAATGTATTTGGGATATTCATAAAATATATTTAGCTATAATTTTTGCGGAACAAGCTGATCATTTCAATCATTTCCCAGCTCAACAGCGGAGAACATATTTCCACCGCCCTCGCTGCATGCTTTTCCCAATAAGGCTATCTCTGTTTTTGCACTTGGTTAGCTGGCAGAGTCAGATCTGAAAACAGAAATACCGATTAATACTAGAAAGTAAGCCGATGGTATTTACAGGGATCGACCGGTATATTTTATATTCCACTGCAGAATAGGCGGCACATTCAAAGTGCAGGGAAGCAAGCGAGGCATGTGTCAGCCGGCAAGAAAAATGCAATAATGAATAAAAATTAAATCCAATTGAGTCGAATGAAAGCCGATTATATGGATATTAGAATTTATTAATTTTATACCAGGAACTCGTTTTGTTAATTTATATTCTATCAATATTCCGTTGCTTTTCCCGTGCATTATCGTCACATTATACATATATGTATATGAAATTGATCGGAGGTGCCATAGACCAAATTCCAACTGAAATGGGTTTCTAGATCCCACTGCAGGTTGTCTCGGAGATTTGGTTAAATTTCCCGCTTAGAAAGGCTATTGGAAAGGCTTGCATGAGCATAGTTTACTTGTTCACTTGTTTTAACCTTTTTAAACCCCTAGAAGGATTTGTTTTATATATGTTTTCGTTGTATGTATGAAATGGCGCATCTATGTTTATGTTGAATTTCGACGGTGATCATTTTTATAAGTAAGATTTGCCCACTTTTTCAGAAATCTCTCTCCAAACTCAAATTTGTAGCCGAAACAAGGTATGTTAAGGGAAAAGGTGAGCCCAGGCTTGCAAGCGTTGCATTTTTCTGATCGTTTTTCCTGTTGTCCATACCTTTTCTGAGCAATATGTTTTCTAGCATGAGTAGTAAAAATGGGAATATTAGTTATATTAAACCGAAATCAAATTGTAGGGAATATGGTTTCCAAACATGGACAGTGACCGGTTAACCCATTGTAGACCAGTGGAATTTTGGCAAAGCAAAGTGAAAGATATCGTAGTTTTGTTGTATGTTAGGAGGAAAAATAGGATGACATTTACAAACATTATTATCTTTCGCGTCTTAATTTATTCACCTGATTAAAGCTAGTTTGTTTATTCAGCGGTGCTCATACTTGCAACGCAAAACTAATTCGGTCGTGGAAGGGTAGGATACGGACAACAGGCAAAAACAGCCAAGGGAAATTACAAGGCGCGTACGAACCTCACCTCATCTACGCCCCTGCATACGATATACCATGCCGACAGGCCTGTCCTCATGGTATGTTAGGCAATGGGGTTCATTTTACCTTGCAGCCGCTGAAGTTTCTGGCCCGCTTGGCCCGTTGGCCACACCCGCCTTAATCGCACCTCCCCAGAAATTTCCCAGCGGGAAATTCCACAAAATCCCCCCTGGTTATCATGGTTATCATCACCACACTACACACTATCAAAACTCAAAAGTCCCAATTTTTTTGAACCGAGCGGTTGCTGCGCGCGGCGTTGTCGAATAAAGTAAATACAAGTAAATAAGTATAAGCGTTTAACCTTTTTTTTTATCCGGCCGTCGTGCGGGTGTTTTTGGCCAAAGGTAAAGACGCGAAACGAACTTATGCTATGGCCGTGCTGTGTGTGTGCTTGTTTGTTTGTGTGTTTGTTTGTGTGTGCAAATGTCGCCCGAATTATGACGCATTCTATTAAAAGTGCAAGCCGCCTGTCGCATATTGAAGAAACATATGAGAAATTGTGCAACGAATCGGGCGAAACGAGTTGCAAAGGAGGGCGCGTGGGTGGAGAGACAGGAGAGGGGAGGGGGCACGAAGGTGCGTGCGAAATTATGTAAAATACCAAAACAATAGAAAGAAAAACTAATTCAAAATTCCAATTGCACTCGCACTCTCTCTTGCAGTGCTGTCTCTCTCCCTCTGTCTCTACTGCGCCGCTGCAGCGCGAATGCCAGTGCATTTCCCCTCGGTCTTGTTTCTTTTTTAATTATTTTCCTCTCGATTATTGGCGCTGGCCAGAAAAAACGGACACACATTCCTTCTGCTGCAGCTACCTGCCCCTGCCCTGCGCCGGCTGCGCTGCATTGACACGTCGTCTGCTGCAACATTCTTGTTTTTCTTTTTTGTTTTCTTGTGGTACGTTTTACCTGTTTAACCACCAAATTCGTCGGCATCGCTCCACGTTTAGGGGGAATTGGTGCTCTCGAAGAACGCGCAACGTTGAAACAAACAAAAAATTAATTAACCTTTGCGGGAAATACATACATACAAACAAACGCCAGCAACAACAACAACATCTCTCATATTTTACTCTTCTTCCTCTCCTATCCTCTCCTCTCCACTGTTTCGTTTCGTGCGCTTCTTTTGGATTACATTATCTTCGTTTTTGTTTTTTTTTGTGGATTATTACTACTACAGTGGCAAGCAGTTCAAGCAGTAGACACAGCAGCAACAACAAACTGGCCGAATCGGAAAACGCAGCAGCGGAAAACTCCAACAACATGAGTTGGGGCACAGAGCTATGGGTAAGTTTTTCATTCTTTTGTCGATTGTGTGTGTGTGTGTGTGTGTGTGTGGGGGGGGGGGGGGGAGTTCTACCAGGGGGAACTGTCTGACTGTCTGATTGGATTATGGAACTCTCAAGATAAGCAGTAGTAAAATCCTTCCCGTTAAGCTTTGTATCAGTGAGTGTTTTTTTGTTGTTAGTGTTCTATTGTTAGCGGAATTTCAGTGGTGAGTGCTTTTCTGTTTTTGAGAGACATTATTTCTGTGAGAACGAACAACTGTAGATTGGGATATAATTCTTATCAAGTTGAGCGGTTCTTCAAAGCAAACACAAACTGCAGATAATCTCTCATTGAATTATTGGAACGTCTTAGGTGAGCTGAACAGTTTTTGAGGGAATCATTCCATTGCATTGTCTGGGAATTCTTTTTTGGGAAATAGAGAGGATCAGGAACTTTTATTAGATTACGGAACGCAAAGCTTAGCAAAAGACACGCGAGAGAGAGAAAGTGATATTTGCAGAAGTGGGGGGGGAAAACGAGAGAAATTCACAACTGATGGGAAACATCATCATCTCTTTGCTTTTCCTATTGGTTTAATGGAACTTTCAAGCTAAGAGGCATTCTCAAATAAACAGAAATGAAAGAGAGACTTGTGCAGATTGGAAACTAAATGCCTCTCTCATTGAAGTTAATGGAATTGTCGAACATAACTGTAAAATCCTTCCTCCACTTACCCATTCCATTTCCTTCCTTATCGGCTTTTACCGAGCCAAGACATCATCTCAAAGCAAAGCTCAAGCCAAAACCAAAACCAAAGCTAAAGTGCAGGCAAATGTCTCAAGAACTTTGCGTTCATAATGTTTCGCTCTACCTCTCTCAGTCTCAGTCTCAGTCGCTGTCTCTACCCCTCTCTCTCTTTCTCAGTCTCTGTCTGCGTTGGAACTTGAAACTTAATGAAGAAAAAAATAAACTGGTTTTGCGGGTTTTATGTAAATTGCTGCCATATGAGCGGCGGCGGTACCAAGCGTGCGCCGCCCCAGAGCGTTATTTCTCGGATATCGTTGTTGTTTTTGCTTTTGCTTTTGCAGTGTTGTGTTCTACGTTACTCGCGTGGGGACAGGAGAGGAGGGCAGAGGAGTGGAGTGGAGAGTTTAGGCCCCAAAACACCATTCCACCACTCCGCCACTCCACCACTTCTTCGATTCCAAGTACCGGCTCCACATTATTGTTTTAATATTTAACAGTTTTTTCTTCTTATTCCTTTTGCTCTCTGACTGAACCCACAAACATACATATATATTTCTCTCTCTCTGTCTGTCTCTTTCTGGGCTTAGACATTCGCTTAAACAGCTGTTTTTAATCGTTTTCTGTTTTTGGTTTGGTTGGGGCGTTGACACGCCCATTCCAAAAGCTTACCTTTTAAACATTTTCGTATTTTTCGCAATGCTCAGCTGCTTTTACCTCCCCTCTCGCACTCTTCCTCACTCCCTCCCTCCCTCTTCGTTTTTCGATTTAGTTTTTGCTGAAATTTCAATTCAATTCGAGCGATTCGGGTATCGATGGATTTTGTACACGTTTTTTGTTTCGGGGGTAGTTTTGTGTGTACTCCGCTCCGCCCCTGGACGGAGCAGCACCAGCAGCCGGCGCAGCACACCCTCGAAAGGTATCTGTGTATAAGTGTGTGTGCGTGTAGGTGTATTGGTGTTTGTGCAACACTGGAAAATGTGCTGCTGCAGCAGCAGCAGCAGCAAAAGCCGCTTCTGCCCAGAGGAGCCTCCGCCATGTTGCCAGGGCCCCGAAATTGCACGTCTAGACAGCATTTTGCAATCTATTTGTTAAGCAGTTTTCCTCTTATTTTCCTCTCTTTTCCTGCAACGTGTTTCCGTTTTTTTTTTGCTCGTTGGGATTTGCCTGGCCTGGCTTTTGGGCGCTAGTGTCAACTGCCTGTCTGCTGCTAGTTTTCCGCTTAGAGCTTTTCCAGCTTACCCAAGTGTTTGTCTGGCGGATTTGCATACACCAGATCCCAGGGTTCCAGCAGAAGGCAGCCAATAAAGGCGGTGGGGGGTTACCCAAAGAAACCAATAAGTCCAGTGGATGGGGTGGCGGTGGGAGGGTGCCAGAAACTGTGGAATAAATACAACTGCAATAAAGTGATGGAAAACAAGTGTATTTTCATGGGAAAATTCTATCTACATCTATCTATCTATAATATATATCTATCTATAATTCTATCTATTGGAATTTTTGTCGCGAATTTAACAGAAAAATTCAACTATTGCTCGAAAAAAGATGAAAGATCTTTGGTAACGCTTTTAGCTTTGTGTTCTTTCTTTTATAGGAAATTGCCAATAATAGTTTCTGGGCAAAAAATTAATCTTCCAAATTAAGGTTAATATTCATTAGATATTATGCAGATTGGATTCCATTCTGGAACTTCTTTTGTAACTAAATCCGCATTTGTTTGTTTTTTCTGTTTGTTTATTTCTTAACCATTTCTTTAGGCTTTTCGGTTTTGCCTAACGCTTTTTCGTTATATGATTCATGATGTGGGTTATAGAAAACCAGTTTCTCCCTGCCCCTATGTATGCTTGTACATACATAGCCCCTGCCCCTCTTTCCTTCTACCGAACATACAAATATCTTATCTTTTTCCTTCAGACTCAATCACGAATCATTGTTCGAATCATGGCTCAAAAATCGGTAGCCAGGGGAGCGCGTAATATATGCCCATAACTGTTTCGCCTCCCCCTCCCCCTCCCCGTGCCACTGGCATTTGCATAAGTGATTTGCACACGAAATACTCGATATTCCACTTGGTCGAAGCCCCGTACCTCGCCCACGCCTCCCCCCTCTTTCGTGGCGCCCCCAAAAGGAAAGTGTAACCAGAAAGATTTTTTTCTTGGTTTAATTGAATTTTTTGGTCTGTGGCTGGAAAGCGAAGCGCGCGTCGCACTTAAAAACCATCATAATATTATAATATATATATTTATAATGCAAAAAAATCATAGACTCCCCTCCCCCTCAGGTGGGGCGGGGGTTGGTGCGGCTAAGCGGGTCAAATGCGGGTCCGCCTGCAATCGCCACTCGAGCACAAAACTTTCTTTGGATTTTCGCTGCTTTTCACTTTAATTAAATTTAAAGCATGCGCCGGGCCGGCCATCAGCGTCGCCGTCTCTTAAATTCCATTAAGACCGACCACCGCTCGACCACCGCTTTGCATATGCAAAAAAAAAGTAAAAACAGCAACAAAAGCAAAAAAAACTAAAAAGAGCTAAAAACTTGAGGCACGGATAAATAAAAACTGTTGTATTTTTTTTGTTTTTTTTTTAAAGCATTTATTTCGACATTTGCTGAGCGGCGTGCGTTTCGGGAGGGAAATCTCTGCATTGCTTCTTTTTTTTTTTTTGGGGCAGCCAACCCACCCCAATGGGTCGTCTCTTGGGGTCTCTCTCGCTCTCTCTCTCCCTCTCCCCATCGCTCTTCTAATGTTGTTGTGTCTATAGCCGGGAACTAAAAATAGTTTGTATTTTTTGTTATTTTAAATTACTTTTGGCCTAGACAAGGTCCAACGCATTGAAGATGAGGCATGGCTAGAGGCATATGTATGTACCTTGAGGGGAAAACAGATCTTTAATATTAATCCATGATAGCCCGCAGAATGAACAGGGAAAGGTTTTCCTCTCCTTCCAATTCAGCCATAGAAGATGGATAAAATATCTACAAGATTCGACAAATCATAGATAATCAATGGAATAATGAGTGAGCAGATTCATCTGTTGCCCAATTTTTCCGCTTTCCCGCACAATTTGTCACCCCCCCCTAATCAGCTGATCGTGGAGCCTCCAGGGCACTTGCTCGAAGATCTGTTGAACTTCAAGATCGAAGATGACGCCTCCCCCCCCGACGCCTCCCCAGTCTGCCGTTCAGCCCGTTCAATGGCACTGCCTCTGATGCCAGTTGGAGCTCTCCTCTGAAGTGCAGCTGTTTAATGTTGTCGAGCAGTGTGTAAATAATTTGTATGCCCCCCCAACTCGTGCCCCGTGCCCCGTTCGTTCGTTCGTATTTGATCACTTTTTCACATGACATTGAAAAACACTCACAAAAACAAAAAATGAATGCGAATGAAGGAAACATTCACCCAGCAATTGGCCAGCAGCAAACAAAAAAAAAAAGAATTATTGCGTTTTCAAAAACGGAAATATCTTGTATCTTGTATCTTTCGGTGTTGTGTGGTTCCCGTGACTTGTTGAGTGCCTAAAAATATGCCTGCATGTCCATAAACCATTTTTATGTGTCCAGAGGTGTGGACATACTTTTGTAAGGAGCTGTAAGAACGGAGCTCATATATCTTTTCACAGCAGGTTTTTGTCTGGTTTTCGGGTGGGGCCGTGGCAGTGGCAGGGCGCCCTCTTCTATTTCTAACGTGTCCGCCATGATTGAAATTCTATCACCCACACCCAGCACCCGGCACACAGCACCCACACCCACACCCACAATCAAGAATCACCCTGAATGCCTGTCCATCCCAGGCGCTTGCCTAAGACTGCATTTGCGTTTTTCCTTCTTTCCCCCATTTGCTCATGCGAGATGATGATTTCCTTGGAAGGGTCACGGCCTCGCCCTTCGCCCCTCGTCCTTTGGCTTTGGGCCGGGGTTCCTTCAATTAAGAAAGGGCCAAAGGCGGGGCAGGACATGGGGTGGACTCTAGCTCAAGGCCAAGCATCTCCCCTGCATTTCTCTCCACCCATTCCCAGTACCCTTGGCTCGGAAAACGCACCCTATCTACGGGATCTAGAAATCTGCTGGCGCTGCTGCTGTTGCTGCACTGCCACCTCCTTATTCTTATCGATTTTCTCACACACTTATCCCCCCCCCCCATTGCAATATGTCTCTCTCACAATAGTTTTTGTTGGCTCTGCCTCCAGGGAATCTCCGTCTCTCTATCTCCCTTCCCCTTCCCCCTCTCTCTCTCTTTCTCTCTCCTTCTCCACGGGTGGTTGCAAAATCATTTTCAGATTTTTGCTGATTTTTATTGCATCCGGAATCCGGAATCCGGAATCCGCAGGCAGGAGAAGATTCCAAAACCAAATTTGGACACAATCTTCTGAGACGGAGACGAATCTTTTTCGCTGACTAAACGTGGGGGGGGTGACATTTGTGCCTGGCTTTCGGGGATAATGTTTATAATGTATTCCCGAGTGCCAGAAGAGTGGCGTCAAATATCTCAAAAGTACGCTAAAAAGGCCTTGGCCTGTGGCCCGCAATGGAGTACAGTGGAGTACAGTGGAGTGTGGCATCCACAGCCATGTGGAAAAATGTATACAAAAACTAAGGGATAATTTGATTTTAAATTAAGATGGAAACAAACCCAACAAAGAGTCTCCACCAATAGATACATTTTTTATAAGTATAGGGAAAACATTCGTGAAAATTTGTATATCGAAAAACTAAAATTAACAAGAATGAAAATAATAATCGAATCTCAGTAATGAAATGATCGAACAACAGCCAAATATTGAAGAGAATTTCCATTCAAAGATTGTATTTTTTTGCATTTCCTGAGAACTTTATTTATCGAAAGTGGAAAAAGTCTCGACATCGAAAGTATTCCCCCAGAGTCTCGTTTCCTTTAGCAGGCAGTACTCCCTGTACATTCCATAATATATACCCACATACATCTCACTCTCTCTCTCACTCTCTCTCTCTCTGATTTATCCATTATGACTCTCCGACTGATTGCGAATTCTATTCACAGCCAGCTTTTGGCAGTGCATTGTAAAAATATTACCTATTTTTTGTTGTTGTACTTTTTTGCTCACTGTGGCACGTCTCACGTGGCGTCTATTGGATTTGGTGGCCAGTAGCCTTCAGCCAGTTTTTGCCGGTTGCATATTAAACAGGCCACAGCCAGAGCCACAGCCAGAGCCGAATGCCTCCGATTTGTATCCACCAGATACGCCAGATACACAGAATACACAGAGCAGACAGTGGAAAACCATTTAAAATGCAAATTGCAGCCGTTGCAGGTTTGAAAAAAAATATCTGCTAATGCAGCGGCGGAGGGCGGCGGGCGGTGAGCGGTGTGTGCCACTGTGTGCTTCATGCCCCACATCCCACATCCCAAATGAGTGTGCCCAAAGATAAGCTTTACATTCTTGAACAATATGTCGTATATATATCGTATATATATATTTGTTGTATCTAGAGCACACACTTCCTTTCCGCTTAAGCCACAACTTTGATAAAAGAAAAAAAGAAAACGTTGACCAACTTTGTAGTTTCTGTTTTCTGTTGTCCCTGGCGATAACTGCTAGACCGAAAATCCCCAGCCATTTCCACACAAATATCTACACATTTTCCGCATTCTTTGCATACTTTTGCCCAATAAATAAATAAGTATTCAAAGTGCCAGCGAAATGTGATCAAAATGTGGCCGAATCCTATGATTAACACCCAAAGAATTCACCAATAAACAAAACGAATCTTGTACATTGTTGTGAATCATCTTGAAGATTGTTTTTCTGTGCCCACGGATAGCCCACACACACACACACACACACAAAATTTCCATAGTTTCTCCACAAGTTTCATGGGGCATATCCGACTAAATACTCGTACTATATAGAGCAGAGTACTTGCAGCATTTCCGCCCCATTCGAACCGAAGACGATGCGTCAGAATAGAGTCACAGAATATTTATCAGTTAAAACCATGGAACGGACGGACGGATAGACGGACGGACGATGGAACGGTCGAATGTGACTAAATTAAATGAACCTGTTGCTGGTCGTAAAAATTCACTCACTCACTCACTCAATCAGAGAGGGCAGTGGGCAGAGGGGAGAGGGGAGAGGGGAACGGAACAGGTGACTGTAAAAGTATATTCCCCTAGAGCTCTAGGGGATTGCCGCTCCCGACGCCGCCTGAACATGTTATCAGTAGTCTTGATATTTTTTTTTTTTGGGCTCGGGGATGATGTTTCCCTTGGGGAAAGTGGGCATACAAGTTTTTATATAGAACTTGATTATGCCATGACTGGGAATGGATATCGGGGCCCCACAAATAATGATCTTGTTGAAGAAATGCCCTAAAAACGGGAAGATCATGCTTAAGAAATGCTCTAATGATGATGATATTGTGAAAGAAGTAAAAGAAAGACGAGACGATCCCAGCGAATGTGAAATGAATGTTTATGGAACTGTGCCATGGGTGGTTTTCCCGGTTTTCCAACAATATCCGTAAAAATATAGAAGTATTTGTGTGGAAGATTTATTCAGTAAATGCTTCAAGTAAAACACCAATGATCACTGAAGATCTATAGAGCAGAGATCCTTCGTTCCGTTGAACAGATCTTATCCTCACCGTCAGGGGTAAGGCAATTCTGTTAACCATTTCACCATTAAAGGAAGAAAGATCTATGGCAGGGAAATGTGTACCTTCTGGGGGGATCCACATATGCTGGAACCTCTCCTCCAATAGATCTTCTGCCAGGGCTTCACTGTACTTTTCTTTATTTTCATTTGTCATTCCACCAACCCTTGATCTTGAACAATTTGCATGTGGTTTTCCATTTCGTATTTTCGTGTGTGCTTTTCTGGCAAGAGCATGTGAAATTCAGTATGTTCTGGCCAAACAATCTGGCCTGGTCGCTTTGTCACACAGTCACCTCTACACACACACGCACACACACACACACACATATATATGTATGTATGTATATATGTCGTATCAGCAAAAGGTTAATAAGTAAATATTAGTTAGACATTAGATACACATTCGTGGGCTCGTACATAGATATCTGCTGTTGGAACTGTTTTTCCTTTGGCTTGTGGTTGGGTTGGTGGGGGGTTCAATTATAGAGTAGTTGCGGCCAAACAGGCAAATAAACATGGCCAAAAGTTGGGTGTGGTCGGAACTTGTGGCGAAAAGATTTTCGATTAGAATTCTGGGCAAATCAATTCAATGAAATTCTCCGTTCGATGAGCAACAGGTTATATCTCTGGGGCTCAACTTTGACCCTGGGCTGTCTTGATTCTTTTCGAAAATTAATTATTACTTTGGAAATGGATGGGCCAACCCTTGCTGTATAATTCATTTGCGGCTGCGTGACTCAGTGACTCGGCTGCGTTCCGCGGGGCAACATGTGGCATTGTGTGTGGCAGCCAGAAGCCTGAAGCCTGAAGTTGTTGCCTGAAGAGTCCTCCTCTCTGGAGAGTGTGTGTGCCATTTGGCCCTGCCGGAGATCTGCAACACAAATCGACCACAAATCACTCGAGGGCCACCCCACCCCACCCTCTGTTCTCTGCTTTTTCAAAATGGGTTTCCAGCACAGTTTTCGAATGCACTTCTCCGGGATGAGGATTGGGATGGGGATGGGATGCACTCGAAATGAAGTGGGAAATGGGACAGAAATGTCCCATGGCTGTTCCCTTTGTTCAGGGCCATGCCATGCCGTGACGGGGGACGGAGTGGAGGGGGGAGAGTATCTTTGTGCCCTAATGCCAGTTGGTATCACGTTTTAGTCGTTGATTCCGCCGGCAACACGTTTCATTATTTACACGCCGCTAGTTGATAAAAAGCTCTCTCTCCCTGTCCCTCTCCCACCCCACTCTCTCTCTCCCCTCTGTCTTTCCTTTTGAGTCATCCATTATGTGTGTCTCGCTCTGAGCTTGACTCACTCGCACGGCTCTCGGGGGTGGGTGGGTGGTTGGTGCTGCTAATGCTGCTGCTGCTGCCACCCTTTTGTGACAACAGCTGGGTGACTCATCAGCTGAGCCTGCGCCTCCCTCCCGCTCCTGGCTGTGTGCTGTCCTTGCCTCCCCCTTAGAGCATTGCCTCTCCCTCACACTCGCCGGCCAAGTGCTTGATTATGATGTTTGCTTAATACTCGTACTTGCTGTTGCTGTTGTTGCTGTTGCTGTTGTTGCTGTTGCGAGTGGGACAATGTGCCATCAAGGGGAGAGCACAGCCACCCAAGCAGTGCGTGCACTGGGGGGAAAACATATAGAAAACATTTCCAATCTGACTCAGAATGAATATCCAAGGATGCACTTGGTCGGGTTTTGGCTTTTATGCCAGCTAGGATCAAAATTTAAATACAAGGATATGCGAGGATCGGTTTTGAGATCAATTTTTTGCAGTTTTTAAGGCTAATCCATTTCCATTTCCAATGCTTCTGAGCGGTTCATTCAGCGGAATAGAATAGAGTTTTCATACAAAAATATCCGTATATAGGGCGATCTAAGCCTGCCTGCCTGCCTGCCTGTCTCTGTCTTCCTTCCATATTCTGTCTCTTTCTCTCTCTCTCTCTTTCTGTTTCATGCTTGCTTCTGCTTGCATTTGCCATTCAATTCTTTTTCTCAGTGTATGGCAGCGTCCCGTGCCCATATGGAGCCCGAGCTCTGCAATGAAGCTTTTTTTGCCCGTCTGTCCCGCAAGTTCAAAGGCATTCGCAGAACAGAGAGAGAGCACAAAGAGAACTCTGAAAGCAGAAAAAGAGAGACTCTGGGTGTGTGTGTGTGTGTGTGCGTGTGTGTGTTTCATCATCGAATGTTATGCAAAGAGGAAGGAAGAAAGAAGAGAAAAAAAAAGGGAACGCGACGCAGCCTTCGGTTCGGCTCGGTTCGGTTCGCTTTTATCATCATTGTCGCATGTCGTAAAGGCCCTGTCCCCCCGTCCCCTGTCCTCCCGCCCTCGCCACAGCCTTTTGGCCTGGCCTTTGGGTTTCCTTTCGTTTGGGTTTCGGTTATTTGGGTTTTTCGGGTGCCGCCTTTGTCTGTCATGCCCCCCTCCACCCTCTGCTGCTGGCACACCCGCAAAACAAATTAGCTTCATTTCCTGCCCACATGACATTCGTGCCCATCCCCCCATCCCCTCTCTTTCCCGAGTACCCTCCATGCCCCTCTTGTGGCGTTAACCCTGCCCAAAAAATTGCAATATTTGGTGTGTGTGTTTCTTTCCGTCTCGTTTTCTGTTCAGAAATACATATCTACATTTTATGCGAAATTTGTGCACACAAAAGAGAGACTTCGCCTTGGACTCCTCCTACTCCTCCTCCTACTCCTCCCCCGCAGGGATCGGAGATCGGAGCGACGGAAATCGTTAAATAACAAAAAAAAAACTCTTCCAGCGATAAGCGCGTGCTGCGATGCCAGTGTTGCAGCAACATGTTGCGGGGGCAGCCTGCCTGTCTGTAGGAGGAGTGAGGGAGTGTCATTGAACCTCCTCCCGCCTACCGCCTCCCGCCACCCGCCACCCTCCTCCATGCACCATACGAATCGATTCTCTCCGATCTGCTGCCTGCAACTCTTTGACTCATTTCCCGGGCAGGGTTTCTGCGCTTGCAACTGAATCACATGCGCGTCGCGTGGCAGCGTCAGTGGCATCGTCAGTGGCAGTGGCATCATGGTCACTCGGTGGGGCGGGCGGGGGTTGGGTGTGGGGCGGCCTTTGTCTGCTGCTCTTTTGATGTTTATGACAGTTACAAATAAAAAGCATCCATCAACATTGAAAAAAAGAGAAGAGATAGGGAGGGTGGGGGGGATGGGGGTCTCGGCCTCATCAACGGAGTCTGCTGGCTGGTCGCTGGTCTCTGCTGCTGCTGCTGCTGCTGCTGCTTCTGGTTTTGCTTTCAGCTCTTTGTTTTTGTTTTTCTTTTTTTTGATTTGTTTTTATTTGTTTTTTGTTCGTTTGTCCATTGATCGTGAGAAAAGTGCATTTGATAGCCATAGGATCATCGATTCATCCCAATCCTCATCATCATCATCATCATCATCAGCATCAGCGGCTGTGGCTGTGGCTGCGGCTGGGCATTGCCTCTGTGGCAACAATGTTGCTGCCACTCAGACGTGCCACACATAATATTATTAAAAACATTGTTAAACGAGCCAGGAAGGGGGTGGGGCGAGAGGGTGCCCTGTGGGCTGTGGGCCCAGGCAGTGGGAGCACCAGATGGCGACGACGAAGGCATAAAAGTTGCAAGTTGTTTCTTTGGGTTGCAAGTGGAGCACAGAGAGAGAGAGAGCGGAGAGCGGAGAAGGAGGGAAAGAACTTGCCTGAGAGAGCAATGCACTCGCGACGCTGTGGCAGAGGCAGAGAGCTGCCTGCCTGCTGCCTGCTGCCAACTATTTTGCATCCATTTGAGTGCAGTTCCATGTGCCCCCTCTGCCCCTGCCCCCTGGTGCCCCTGCCCCCTGGTGCTGCTGTAGCTGTGTCTGTGTGCCTGGGTCGTGTCATGTACTTCAGTTAATACTATTATAAAGAACGAGGGTAGGCGCTGATTTGCCCTAGACATAGAGCGGAAAGAACGTTGACTCGTGCCCCCAAGCAGGGAGGTGGGGGAGGGGGAGGAGCAGAGCTCTCTCTCTCCCTCTCTTTCTCTGGCTGGAGTTCATTTAATCAGCACTGATATACGTTTTATTTCTAAGAATAGCTAAAGAATGGATTTACTATGGAAATTGAAGGGTACTCGTATCACTCTCTATGCGCCTCTATAACTGAGTCTGAGTCCGAGTCGGAGTCGGAGTCGGAGAGGAATCATTGCCATATATGTAATTGGTATAGTTTCTGCGTAATATCTGCTTTTCTTTATCGCGGGAAATTCCCACTAGAAATAGCCCATTTGCTGGGAATCCCATTTACCCCGTGAATCGCCAAGATTAACCTTTCTTCTTTCTCCTTCTCGTTCTCTTTGTTTCCAGGTAAGTTTCCACATTTCACCATTTCCACCATTTCCACCATCAATCAAGCCACGTGAGTCTCTGCCGTAAACAGTATTTGGGTGGGGAAAAGCCTGGCAGTGGAGGAGGAGGAGGAGTACTCCCCGGCACACACCCCCCTCCCAGACACTGCCGACAATGCATTTTGCCTATTTCGAGTTTATTTTTACGGGGCCGTTCGAGGGCGAGCGCATTTATTATAAACAAAATAGAAATGTTTACGCTAACATTGACTGCCGATCCCGATCCCCATTCCGATCCCAATCCCGATCCCCATTCCGATCCCGAACCTGAGAATCTCCAAGAATAATGCCAGCCAGCCAACCACCCATACACCCACCCACCCAATCGAACTTCTCCTTGACGCATTTCCGTGGCATTCTTCTGCTTGTTTAGTAAACATTGTGTCCGACTTTTCCGACTTTTCACCAAAAGCAAAACACAGGAGATCTCAATCGATTTGGATTCGATTCGATCGATTGGATTGGATTGGTTACTTTTACTCTTTCTTTTTGGATTGGAAAATGATTCCCATTTGTATACAACAAACGATATACAATTTATATATAATAAACGATCCATAAGCGATCCGTATATACATACATATATGCATATATGCATATGCTAGTATTTCTCAATATTTCTTTAGTTTTTTTTCTGTTTGTATTTCCGCATTTCTCGTATTGAAGTCACTTTCGGTTTCCACAACAAACTCGGGACTCGCATGGTGGGGAGGGGGGGAACTATTATTATGCATTCTCTTTACTATGTCGTCTCCCCTCCCCTCCCCTCTCCGATTTTGCTGACTAATTTATATAGTTCCCCCACCACCCCTTCCAACGGAATAATTAACATTACAAATCATATAAATTTCCAACTCAATTTGCATCTCCCTCCATCCATTGTAAATAATAACAAAAAACAGACGGAACAAAAATGAAAGAAAGAAAAAACAGTTGATAAAAGATTTTTATATAGTTTTATTGTCTTTTGTCTGTTGTTGTTTTTTTTATTGTTTTTTATTGTTTTTTTGGTTAGTATTATTATTATTTATGCATTCTATGGAAGAATGGAGAGGGTCTCCCTCTCCCTCTCTCGCTGTCGCTCTCTCCTGGAAGAAAGGCAGAGACAGAGGAAGGGAATTTATTGGAATTTATTTCCCTGAGCTTTTACGATCTCTCAACGATCTCTCGGCTTGGGTTCGGGTTCGTGTTAGGGTTCGTGTTCGGGTTCGTGTTCTCTCTTTTGTTCACTTGCAAAAGTGAAAACGGTTTTTTAACAAACGTTTTCTTCTTGAACAAATAAACAAATCAAATAACATTCGAATGTAAATGCAAATGGAAATGGAAATGGAAATGCAAATGCCAGAAGGGAAAAGACTCTTCCAGCACCTGTTGTTGGCTCATCAGAATGAGGCTTTTCATCTGATTAGCATAGAAATTTTCATTGTTTCCCGTAGAATGTTTCTACCTAACGGTCGCCGGAGCTGTTAACCGTTGATGCAACTTCAGATCAACTTCAACCCCTCTCCCCCCTTCTGCGGCAGTCTGGAGAGATCTTGAAACAGTTTCCCTAACGGTTCACAATTTAATAGAGTTTTTTTTTGTTGTTTTCCATTCCAACCGAAAATATATCGAAATGAAAATGATCTAAAAATACATTTTCGTAGAGAAGAAGAAGGAATCGGATTGTTGTTGTTGGAAAACCACTCAACGTAATAGAATTTTCTGCAAAAGAAAAATTCGCCCACTCAAAGTACAAATGTGTGGGCGGGTGGGCGTGGGCGGGGGCTGGGAAGGGGTTGAGAGATCTTAAAATTATGGCTTTTGCTTTTCTTCAGACATTTGGCAACACTTGTTACGAAATGCCGACCAACCACCCACCCTCCCTCCCTCCCCATTCATCTTTGATGATTTTCATTTGAATTGAATTTTCCTCTGGACATGGCAAAGGCGTTGCCAGACCGCAGAGAGAGGAGAGCCACTGCAAAGTGATGGAAACAATGGATCGGATCGCGGCCACAGACCGAGACCCAGTCCCCAGTCTCCAGGCCCCCCAGTCTCCAGTTGCAGACTCACTGGCACTTTGGGGGCACGAAACTCGTTTCTGGCTTTTGGCTTTTGGCTGAGTGTTGGCTGGAAATTTAGCAGCCATCTCTCTTTCTCTCTCTCTCTCTGTAGACTGCACTGCATTTATCGTCGTCAAGCAGCTGGAACAGAGAGACTCAAAATACACAAGCACACGCTGAAAAAACAAAAAAAAAAAACTATGGAAGAAGGGGAAGAAGAAGGAGGAATCAAGTAAAACAAAACTCACATCCACATCCCCCGAACAATGGCGAACAGTCGGAAAGGAAACACTGAAAACCGCGAGCAATTGAAACCAGAATTTCGTTTGGTTTAGATTTTCACTTTTGCGGCTGCCATCCGCCCCCATCCCTCCCTCCCTCAAGCGTCCCACCCCCTACAATCCTCCTATAGGGCTTGCAGTTCTCGTCCCAGTAGCAGTCTTCCCTCTACTCTGCATTCTCCTTGTCCTTTTACCCCTTTCTTTATTTCTCTCTTTTCATTTGCCCTACTCAATTCGGGAGAGGAGTGCGATTTTGGGGGCAGCAGATGACCGATGACCTCTGATACTCAATCAGAAATTTATGGAGTACTAGCAGAAATGTAGTGAACATTTTTGGCCCAAATTTGAGATTTTTTTTTACTAATTTTTTATTTTTGAGGAACCTATTTATAGAAAAGTTTATA
Organism: Drosophila helvetica; assembly: GCA_963969585.1. Lineage (NCBI taxonomy): Eukaryota > Metazoa > Arthropoda > Insecta > Diptera > Drosophilidae > Drosophila > Drosophila helvetica. The sequence goes on from OZ018401.1 coordinate 60,373,815, forward strand.
AAAACCTTGCCACATACTCTGGCTATCATTAAAAAAAAACCGCAAGCAATTTGGTGTTCGCGTTGCGGAGATAGCCCATTACACACGCACCCTATTTTCCTACAAATTACTATAAATTATTATTATTAACATAAATCTATACTATAATAGATTTATATTGTAATAGTATATATTAATTGTGATTTTATATGGGAATGTGTCGATCATTTTTGCTTGCAGTCTCAACATGCTCTGTCATGGCCTCGCCTTTTAAGGGGTATCAAATATAATGGGTTTGCTTTAATCGTTGCTTGGGGTTTTTCTCTCTGTTTTTTGTCTGTTCCTGTTTGGAGAGCTGACCGGCACGTGTTTCTCCCACATATCTCCCTCCCCCTACCGCTCTCTCTCTCTCTCTCTCTACCCCTTTTCCCTGCACTCCTCCCTTCTCTCCCTTGCAACTGCGACTGCTGCTGCTGCTTAGGCAATTCACGTTATTCCGTTCTAAGGCGCGCAGCGCAGATGTTCCATTGATTGTGGTCTGGGTTTTTCTCTTTATTTTCTTTGCTTTTCACTCGCTTAATTGCCAGCTTTCTGTCTTTCTCTCTGTCTGTTCTCTGAGTGGCCTGCAATTGTCCGAATGAGTGTTTGGGGGTGGAGTGAGGGGGGGGCAGTCAGTCGCCTGGACTTTGGCCTGGCCTGGACAATTGGCTTTTGGAATTGACATTGACGCGAAATGAGATTTGTGGCAAAACAATGAGGGAGTTAGGGGGAGGGATGGAGTGGGGATCAGGGAGCACTCTTGGGCTGGCCTTTGAGCAGAAGCTCCGTTTGGAATTTAGGGAATGAATGATAGTTTTTCCTGTAATCGAAACAGCTGCTGGCAGATCTTTTTGTTGCACACAATTCCTGTGGGGCTCTGTGGATGGAGAGGAAAACTCTCTCACGTTCATGTCGCCGTCGCTGCGATTGAACCCGAAGTTAACCTTTCTGTGAACTGGTCAAAGTCTTGCGTTGCAGGCCGCCGCCAATGACGTCAGGTCTTGGCCATCGAAGCTCTCCAGTGTCTTGGCCTAAGATTCGGCTTCAGTCTGCCGTCTTCCGTCTTTGGTTTCATCTCCAGCTGTGGGATCGGATGGGATGGGATGGGATGCCGCAACATCTCGGGAGATGCTTGTCTGTGGCTGTGGCTGTGTCTGTGGTTGGCCAGTGGGATGGCTGCTTTAGCTGTTTTTTTTTTTTTGTTATTAATTGACTTTTGAGTTGACTCGCGAGTCGCGACTCTCGGGCGAAATGACAGCGCGCTTAATTTATTGCGTATACGCCCCATGCTGTTGTTGTCTCTCTCTAGGGAAAGGGCACCACGGGTGGGGGAACGGGCAGGGGCACCCACAAGAGCCGTCTCGGAAGCAGACGCTTGAGGAAATTGATCAAGTTTTCCCCACATTACAGTGCATTTTCATGGCTCATAAATAAAAGGAAATTGCAACTGCAATGTTCTCAAGACGGAAGATGCTTTTCTCTTTCCGTAGAGGAAATGAAAAGTAGTCGTGGGTGGGGGGGCAAAATCTATCTGTGTGTGTGTGTGTGATTGGGGCAGGGTTTTTCTTCTTCTCTGTTGTTCTATCTATCCATTCCAAGTATTTGCATCTCTTCTCTCTCTCTCTCTCTCTCTCTCTCTCTCTCTGTCTCTGTCTGTTTGCTGGGTAATTGCCACCTTGTTTTCCACGAATCTTAGATCTCCATGCAACAAGCTGCAGCCACAAGCAGCGGCAGCAGCAGCCGCCGCCTATCGTTTCGTATAATCAAAAGTGCATGTAAATACATGTACAATATGTGAGAAATTTTAATTACACCGACATTATCGTGTATATAAAGATATATCTCTTGTCTACAACAGAGACAGACAGAGACAGACAGACAGAGGGAGAGGGAGAGGGAGAGAACGTCTTGAGAAATGAGTTACTTGGAAAATGTTGCATAGCTTTTGTGCCTCATGTTGCTGCTGTTGTTGTTGCTGCTGCTCTAGTTTTTGCTGTTGTTGTTTTGTTTTCAGATAAACTTGCAACAAGAGAGCTGCTGCATATTTTGTTGTACATGCAACGGAAATGCAACAAATTTTTATGGCCACAGCGAAACAGAAAGAGAAAGAAACAGAGATAGAGACAGAGACAGAGCGAGAGAGAGAGAGCGAGAGCGAGAGAGATGGAAAGCGAAACTCTGGGGAGAGTCGGGCTGTGCGCTGGTCTCTGGATAAGGACCGAGGGGTCTATTTATAGAGCGAGAGGCAGCTTTATCCAATTGGGGTTCTGGACGCTGACCATGTCCGGTCCTAGTGGCAGTCTTTAGTGCAGCGGTTAGTGGTTAGTCTTTAGTATTTAGTCACCAATGCAGTTGACAGCAGCCGAAGCAGCAGCAGCCATCCAGCCAAGCGAAAACCGAAGCGAAGCCCATGGCCATAGGAATTGCTGGCCATGGTTCTGCCTCATGCTGTGGCTCTGACTGCGGCTCTGACTGCCGCTTGGACTTCGACTTACATAGTTGTTGCTGTGTTGTCTTGGCCTGGCTCAAAGTAGTTCAACCTGTTCGGTGGCTTTGTCCAGAAGAATGTGGCTGCAAAATTTATAGCTCTTTTTGCTTTCAACTTTACTCTGCCTCCACTCCACTCCACTCGACCACGGCTTGCCCCAACCCCAAAGGCGACTTCTATGTTCCATCAGCAGCAGCCGCCGCAGCCGCAGCCGCAGCTTTCATGCCTCCCATTTACAGCAAAAGATTTACGCAAAATGTTGCTAAAAAAAAAGTAAAAAAATGCTCAAGAAGTCACATAAAGAAAACAAATTAAAAAAGAGGCAGGGGAAATTAAATATCTTCCCAGTGACTTTTCCACCCCCCCATCCCCCCTCTCCCCGCCAAGTAAAAGTCTTTCATTTTGTTGGAGGATTACAGCAACAAAAAAAACAAAAAGTGAGTGAAAGAAAATCCGTTGATCCATTTTGCCACACGTCTGTCAGTCAGTCAGCCAGTCAGTCAGTCGGCATTTCATTCATTCATTCAAACACTCACTTCTCTCTCTCTCTCTCGCTCTCTGTGGGCTCTCTCTGTGGGATTCTCCAGTGCAGTGCCGTCTCCAGATCTCAATTAAGTTTAATGAGCGCATGAGCATTTTCATAATTGGAGCAAATTAACTTGAATGGCGCTTCAAAAAAAATAAGCAAAAAAAAACAAAAAGTTAGTCAGAGATGCTGAGAGAAAGAGAGAGAGAGAGAGAGAGAGATACACAGCCACTGGGCTGCCTTTTCCACTCTATTTAGATCACTTTCGGCATATAGATTATAGATCCGTGGGGAATCTCCCTGCCCCGGAAGTGTTTGCGGGTCTTAAGTCTTCTCTTCGACTGCGACTTGACTTGCCTCTTGTTGTGCTGCTCCGCTTTCTGCTCTGCTTCTCCGCCGCTTCTGCACCTAATGAACCGCAATTGTCAACTGTTTTTGCGGGCCGGGCCGGGCCAGCTGGGTTTGGGTTTTGGTTTGGGTTTGTCACGTTTCGAGGTTACTTGGACAGCGGTGCCAATCGGCTCAAGAATGGCTCGTATCGCACCCTATCGCGGGAATGGAAATATAGAGAAGAGCCAATGTAGATCTATGGATGCTGTTGCACTGTACAGTGTGCACAGATGTTTCTTTGAAATTCTTGGCTTATCTGCGGAGCCGCCATGTCGCTCTGGCTCCCCTCTGTCCCCCGGGCAGAGAACACTTAACTGTTGGCTGCAACAGTTGGTCAATTAGTTCGTTTCTGGCTTTCAACATGAGCTGCCTGTTCGGGTATTTGAATGCAGCGGCAACTTCCCGCAGCCTCAGCTGCCTCAGCGGCCTCAAGTGCGGCAACTGCGGCTCCAAGGATCGCAATTGGGATCTCTGGCCACAACGGATCGAGGAATTTTGGGTGAGTTGGTGGTTGGTGCCGCCGCAGGTGGCTAACTGTCGCTCTGTCCGGCATGCAGCATACAGCATGCCGCATGCAACATGCAGCAACCAGTTTTCAATTAAATGTCGCCGTTTAAGTGTGATTTGATTCTTTGCATAACCAAATGCCTCGGCTCTGGCCATTGGCCATTGGCCATTGGGCTTGCGATTGGATCTCGTGATCTCTCGTTCTCCAAGGAGTGCGGACCGGATAGGAATGTGTGTGTGTGTGTGTGTGTCTGTGTATGTGTGTGGAAAATACTCGCAGTCGATCTATTAATCAAGTGAGATTCCTGTAAAGAAAAGCCTTAAATTAGCAATTTGTCTGGCAGTGCAGCAAAGTTTTATGCCCGATATTTATGGAGATAGTTGCCAGTCGTTTGAGACTCTTAAAGATCAAGTTACCTCTAAAAATTACTAATTCTAATTGCAATGGGCGAACTTTAGTTTTGGATGTTCTTCGGACTGAAGTTTCAGCTGCGAAATAGTTGATAGACTCCCCAAAGCTCGTTTAATCACAGATCATTGGATCAATTGCATCGGCATCAACCATTTGGGGGCACAATAATCGTTTGGTTTCTATACGTGGAAGAGCTGCCAAGCGAAGAATGTTTTGTCGGAAAGAATTTATGGTTGGGGGGAAGCATATTTCATGCATGTTTCGCGGCCCATCTCTAATGATCTCTTGGCGGCCTGCTGGGGTAACTGCTTACCGCAGGCTACTGCTTGATGCGTGAGTTGCTTACCGCAGGCTACTGCTTGCCGCCAGTCTACTGTCTGGCCTGTCCATGTCCTACTGCTTTCCCATCATGCGGTTGTCTACTGCTTCTCTTCTGTTGCTGCTGCTGTTGCTTCTGGCTGCGTTGAAAGTTAAAGTTCAAGCCAAGCCAGCACAACACGAGATGTTGCTCAACTATTTTTATGATTACAACTTTGCGGTGACTCTATGCTAACGGTTTCACACACGCTAACCAGACAGCAACAAAAACGAAGAGGAAGGCAAAAAAAGTGTCTATGTACATCTCTCTTCTTCTTCTTCTTCTTTTTATTTGGCCTCATGTTTTTATGCTTCCTGTTGTGTGCTGTGCCGCCGCCAAGTGCGGCATTATCATGTATCTATATAATCGTGAGCTTCTGGCCAAGATCACACAGCATCTCTCGCTCTCTCTCTCTCTCTCTCTCTCTCTCTCTCTCTCTCTCTCAGCCATGGTGCACTGTTGATTTTCCACATTCTGTGTGCAATGTATGTAACTGTGAAAAGGCGTCGCTTGATTTATTCATTTATTCATTCTTTTGCATGATTGCATACATACTCGCATTTACATGTGTAATTATCAAGTTTCTGAAGCTTGACGGCAATTTGTTAGCTGATTATACAGTCACGATTAGTATTCCCATATGCCAAGTGGATACATATGACTTTTACTCCATGAATCGAAAGTGTTTTTCCATGGCGAGGGACTGTACTTTGATCTAATTGGATCCTAAGAGGAAAAGCGGGGCAACTGCTGCTGTCGCTTCTGATATTTGACCCAGTTGCAAGCCTTTTGTTTATCGATTTGCGAGTGCGAAAAGTGCCAAAGGAAAACGGAGGAAAAACTAGAAAAGTTATTTAATCAATGGAAACCGAAGAAACGGGAAACAGCGGCAAACGGCACCCATGGGTTAATGTGCTAATTTTGGGGTTTCCCCCTTCCACTCCCACTCCCACTCCCCCCTCCTGCCCCCCGTGTCAACAGCGAAAGCAAAGCAAAAAGTGACGAAGAGGGGAAGTGGCAGAGACAACATGTAAATATAGATTCAAAGAAGCGACTGAGTAGGGCGAGGGGCAGGCGGGGGGAGTGGGAGTCGGCAATGAGGCGGAAAATCGTTACAGCAAATTAACTGAAAATGAGGCAAAAACAGCAACAAGCTGCTTATAAAAATAGCCATGTGGAAGGGGGAGCGGGATGCGGGTGCGGGAAAACAGGTCAGGAGTGGCTTCTTAGGCTCCGCTTTTCCTCGAGCCCATTGTCTTCTATTTGCCTTTGGCTTTTCCTTTGAGGTTTGTGCAGCAAATCAAATGGAATTGCTGCTGTTGGGGGAAAACAATTTCCATGTTGAAATGCAAATGGAAATGGCATCTAAAGTACTCTCTTCGAATGAGTGTGGAAAGTGTTGAGAGTGCCCCAAATCTAGCATGACAGTTGGACGAATGAATTTAGCATGGGGGGTGGGACGGGGCAGGTCAACGTACTGCAACCTGAAGAAGGGAGGGGGAGGGGGGGGGGGGGGGGGGGGTAATCCAGATAGTGTTCTTCATGCTGGGCATATGACATTCTCCTTCATAGATCAAACACAAACAAAGGCGCCGCCAGAACGTTGTCATGCAAAAAAACAAAAAAAAACACACACGCAAGCTCTCGGGCAGGGGGAGTGGGATGGAGAACAGCGGAAGCTACATGCATACATGCATTGTATATGTATGCCTTGCACTGTTATGGGTTGTGTTGCATGTTGCAAAGGCACTCTCGCGGGGGCAATGTCAATTTGCGTCAGCCCAAGGGCCCCGACCATCGAACATTGTCATCATCCAAATGTCAAATGGGTGCAGCAGCAGCAGCGGCAGCAACAACAGTCACTGTGTGGCAGTGGCAACAACAAAAGCAAGCCCCGTCATGCCGATACAGTCATGTCTGTGCTTGTCTGTGCATGTTTCTACTGCTTCTACACTGCTTCCCTACTGCTTCGACACTGCTCTGCTTCACTCTCTTCACCCTCTGCACTGCTTATCAGCTGCATTGCGCTGTTGTTGCTGCTGCTGTTCTTGTTTGCGTGCCACGTCCGTTGCAGATAAAAAAACGCGTGCTGCTCGACTTCCACCGAGAGGAAGAGGAAGAGGACTGCTGCTGCTACCCCTCCCTCTCACTCTCCACAATGCAACATGCACTGCAACAAAAAAACAAAACAAAACAAAAACAGAATTCAATAGAATTTCACACAAGGAGATATGTAGATACTTTTTGCCATACAGATACAGCAGACTCATTCGGAGAGGAATGTGCAGAGAGTGTTCTCCGTGGATTACTCATGAATACACTCACATGGAAAGTGAATACTCGCGAGAGTGGAGCGCGTCATGGCCAGCCAGCGGGGGAAAGCCAGCCCTAACTTTCTTCAGCCATAGAACAGTTTTAAGTGCCACGTTTTTCCAGTGTAAACGCTCTGCTGAGCGGCTGTCTCAGCCAACCACCACCACCCGCACCACCACCCCATTTGCCTATGGCTTCGAGCAAAAACCACACAAAACAAACCCGCACTCTGAAGTGGTAACAAAATCGCTGCCCCAGCCCCAGTCCCAAATGCAAGCCGCACCTGTTACCCAGTTATAGCCGTTGGCTCTCAGCAGCAGCTCTGTGGCTCTGCAGCTCTGTGGCTCTGCAGCTCTGTGGCTCTGGTCGGTTAGTCGGTCGTTCAAACTGGGTCTCTCTCCTAATCATTGAATACCAAAAACCGAGAAAAACCCAGAAACACAAAAAAAAAACACAAAAGCCAAAGCCAAAGCCAAAAGGAAGCCAACGTTTCTGGTCGAGTGCTCTCCTCTGGCGGGGCAGACAGACAGCCGGCAATTGTAATGCAAACAGGAATCCATATTGTGCCCCCGATCGCTGCCCGGGAGGGGGGGGAGGGGGATCGGTGCCAGACAGACGTCAACGCTTTCTGCTTCAATTGACACCCTCTGCAGGAGTTGCAGTTGCCCCAGCGAGTTGCCGGGTTGCAGTGGCAGTGGCAGTTGCAGTTGCAGTTACAGTTGAAGTTCCATGAGGCAGTCGTTGCATAAAGACCATTGACAGGGCTCCACAGATTTGTGTATCTCTGTACCGTTTTACGGTTGCAACAACGGTTGTGTTGTGCAACAGACTGCACACCCCCCCGCCACCGCCCTCCCCTCTATGATTATCATCGATACGGAACCCCTAATGCGGTTGCTGCTTAGATCAATGAAGGATTTTCGTAATCAACTTTAGGGTTTTCAGTGTTTCCTTTCAGACTCTCCTTCAATCAGTCAATCTTTACACGATTGATTATCATTTCATTGGTGTGCTGACAGCACAGCACAGTCCCCGACCCCATGCCCGTCCCCGTCCCCGTTCTACTTTCCCTTTGGATTCGTTGATCGAATGTCACGAGCCCATGAAAACGAATCGAAACGAATCCAATACACGATTAAATTAAATGGAAAATACAAAAGAAGAACACAAAAGAAGCAGAGACAACAGAAAGCACAATGCAATGTGGAATGCAATCGAATCGAAATGGAATGGAATGAAATGGAAGGAACAAATGCGTTTAATCAATCGGATCAGTCTTCAATCTTGACCCACTGAGCGGTGCCCGTGGGTCCGTGGACTGCCCCACCCCACTCCACCCCCCTTAACAGCACATTCCACACTCTGCCACACATTCTGGCTATGGGCTATGGGCTCTGCTTCTGCCTCTGCCACGCATTCCGCATTGATTGCTCACACGCCCCGTAGCCGTAGTCGCAGTCGCTGTAGTACCCTTCAATAAAGAAAACAAACCTCAGCAACAATCAACAATCACGATACGATGACAATCTCCAATCGAATTTAACACTTTCCTCTTTCCCCCTCCAGCAATTTGTTAATTTCTTTATTGATTTTTATTGTCATTTGTTTTTTGTTTCTTGGTTTTTTCTTCGATTCTTACGATTGCTGCTGTTACATTTTGTTGATTGAATTTGACTGATGGTTAGGCTGCGGCTGCCATTCCCATTCCAGTCCAGTCTTCCAGTGAAAGTCCATCCATCCTCCTCTCAGCCTGGACTCGGGATGGGTATTTGTCTCTCTCCCTCTCTCTCTCTCTCTCTCTCTTTTCTGTTAATAAACTTTTGTGACATCTGATGCCCCCGCCTGATGCCTGATGATGCCTCAAATGCTGATGCTGATGCTGGCTGGTGTTACCCAACTTTCGCCATGATTTATTGGCCAGCTTGTTAGTTGGGAGACTCTTCATTATACTCGCAGCCAGCTTTTTGGACATTGCCACATTAATCTCTGCAGCGGCGGCTGCGGCAGCGTCTGTAAATAAATATTATTTAAATGGCAGTTTCCAGAAATACAATTTGTCGTCTTTGGAAAGTCATTAACCTGCCCCTGCCCCTACTCCTACTCCTACTCCGATATCCGATCTTGAAGCTGTCAGACCCTTGCCACATGCCACACACACCACACACACCACACACAGACACTCAAAAAGTATGCCTCAATTTGGTTTTTATTTCATTCCTTATATGCCCATGCCCAGATCCAATCATTCACTCGTTCGCTTTGTGATCTGATCCGATCCGATCCGATCTGATCACTCGAGGCGGTCAAGGTCAGGCGAATGCGAATACGAATACGAATGCCATCTCCTCCTCTCCTCTATTCTCCTCTCCTCTCCGATTGCCAATATAACCTTCGAGTGTCGTCGAGTGTCCGTCCATCAATGTCTCGTCGCAATCATCGCCTCATTTGGATTGGGGTGGCGGGGGATGGGAGGGGGTGACAGCCGTGCAGCATAAATGGGGGAATGGGCAATTGGAAATCCATTCTAATCAATCGATGGACATTCCTTTCTCACCTCATAATCAATCGATTAGGTGGGGCAACAACAGCATGCAGCCTACAGCATGCAGCATGCAGCCTACAGCGTACAGCCCAACTATTATCTTAATCAATGCTTTTTGTACCAGTTTAAATATTAACTATTTATATAAATCAATGGCGCTAATGGCTGAATGGCGGACGCAGACAAACGGCAAACAATTTGCCATTCCATTTAATCAGACAACATGGAAAAGAAAAACTAGCACACAGCATTGATTGGAAAACACACGGCATTTTCTTTCCCACTGCAGTGGAGGCGAGGATATTGCGCAAGCGCAGCCGCAGTCGCAGCCGCTGTCGCTGTCGCAGTCGCCGTCGAGGCACAGTCGATGTGAAAAGTAAATTAATTTGATTCGAACGGAGAGCTGATGGAAACTCCACTCCTCTGGCTCTCTGGCTCTGTGGCTCTGTCGCTGCAAGGAACGTATTCATTCGATTATGCAAGCAAGAAATGGGTTTAGGCCAACGGCAAGTGACAGTTTAATGGATGGATGGATGGATGGATGCAAGGATTGATGTTTATAGGCCAAGTTACAGCAGGACTGCTAAAGCACCCACACGATCCTATGGCCAACGCCCTCCTGCTGCTGCCGCTGCTGCTGCTGCTGTCTCTATTGACACACAAGAAATGTTTTTTTTTTCCATTTGTATTGCCGCACCTTGAGGCGGGTGAAAGTTTCCCGCCCCACCCCCTTTGCCACTGTGGGTGTGTGACGCAAGTGCCTGACGAAAAAGCGAATAAAAACAGAAATCCAACCGAAATTCTACAAACGCATTTGAAATGAAATTGTTTTAATGTTTAATTAATGGCACGATCGACAAAATTGAGTGAAAATCGTTGCCCGGGCAACGTTGCCAAATTTCACTGTGCAACCTTGTCCAACTCTTGATCGGTAAAGCAGTGGAAGCAGCACAGAAATGAATATAATCGCTTCACATAAAACATTGAAACCAAATTACGTACAATATATTGTTAAAATTTTGCAATGCCACGGAAGAAGAGTCCAAACACACAGAAAATAAATAAAAAAAAAAACAAGCAACAAGCAACAGAAAACGTAAATTTTCAACAACAATTTAACGCCCATTTAAGCCGCAACCGAATTGTGTCTCGGAACTGGGTTTCATTATGTAATTGATGTTAATTTTTTTGACAAACGATGAGCGGAGGAGGCAGACGCAGAGGCGGAGGCGTGGAGGAGTGTAGGGTCGTGCAGGGTACAGTGACTTCTCTCGCTAACGCTCTCTCTGTCCCTCTCTGGCTGAACTTCACATGCAAATTGGCAAACATTTCTATGGGTTTTCTATGCGATGTGTGAGGAGGATTGGTTTACTTAAAATTCAAATCTGCTGTCTGCTGACTGCCATAATCGATGTTGCGTTTGGGGGCGTGATAGGTAGCTAACTCGGCCACACACGGCAGCCTCTTTTGATGTCTCTTTGGCACTCTTTCTGCTGTTGCTGCTTCTTTCGCTGCGTGCGAAAATAAAATCAAAAGTGGAGCGCAGCGCAGCACAGTTTGTTTTTGTTGTTGCGTTTCTCTGTTGTCCGTCGTCTGTTGTCTCGCTTGGAATCTGTTGTATTGACAAACGGTATTGAAAAGTGTTGCAAATTGCCCACAAAAGAGAGTTACAGGTAGAGCCAGAGAGACGCGATATATGTATGTGTATTATATCATACTTTTTTTTTCCCCCGCTGAGGAGGAAGTGGCTGCTGGCCGGCCATATTTGTGTCAGCGGTAAACGCTAACGATCCCCTAACGAATGCGCCAGACCAGACGATAATTTAAAACCGAATCACTTAAAATTGTCAACCATATCGCGCTCTTTATGGCTAATGAGTTAATGGATATGTTTTTGGCGCTCCTCTCCCTCCCTCCCTCCCTCACTCTCGCTGAAGTGTTTCCATTCACTATACCAATGCACAGCCACTCGCAATTCCTTCTATCCATCACGCTCTCAGTAACAGCAAAAGCACCAGCAATAACCGTTCTTTCGATTGCTCTCTCTTGTTCTTGCGCTTTTGTGTGCATACTCTGCGTGCAGTCTCTCAATTGTCTTATCTCTTGATCTAGGAGCTTTGCTTCTCTCACGCAGTGTGTGCACATCATTACATTAATGGAAACACTACGCTGAAACGAAAACTCTCTCGCTCTCGGCAAATGCGTACATACATACATACATATGTACATTCATATATTGCCGATCTTTATCCATAAAATCCATTTGCTGTTTGTTTGCTACGCAGTTTCTTTTTTAAGTAATTAAAAAATTTAGATTAATTTCATATTATTTCGCATTTGTTTCTGGTTTTTTTCTGATCTTTTTCTTCTGTTTGGCTCAATGTCAAAAGGCATTAAGTGGGATTTTTTCCACTCTTCCACTCGAGATATCCAACTGAATATTCTCTAATCCATGCCATGTGTCCATTTTTCTATTTTCAGGATCAAAACGATAATCTAGCGATACACACAAACAGAGGCATCGATGCGCTGGACAAGTATGCCAATTTTCTGCGTGATCGCGTGGCCATAGAAACGGAATATGCCGGCAAATTGAGGTGAGCTTTAACCTCTAACCTTTAACCTATTGAAGCCCATTTCAGTTAATGCGGAATTCAGGATCGGAAAGTCTTCGATCTGTGGGGATTAGTTTCCTCCATTTATGGCACCAACAAATAGCCAATTAAGAATAAATAATTTGTATTTGTATGTATGTGTTTCGGCCACACCACACCCATATTTGTGGCATGCAGCTGCTGTCAAACATCTCACCGAATTCGAAGCATGTACATATCTCTCTTTGGGTATGGGTCTGGGTCTGGGTCCCACCTGGGGCCTAATGGAGTTCTCATTAATGTAAAAACCCGTAAAGAAAAAAGCCTCGTGCTCTGGCCAAACGAATAAGCACAAGGTCGTCCACTCTGTGGCACTTGTGGCAGCGATTGCACTGCACTAGCCGCGACCCACGGCACGCCGTACACGGCACACGGCACACGGATTCCGTTCCTGAAATCAATTTTCTTGAGGCTTGAAACGTGTCTTTGCCTTTGCCTCTGTCTCTCCCTCCCCTCCCCCTCCCCCGTAGAACAGAGAGAAGCATAAAAAATAAAAAATACAAATAATCGTAAATATCTGAAAGCTAATTGTGTTCATTGTTCGAATGAGTGCTTCATTTACTGCCGTCGCATTTCAATTGCCGTTGCTATATTGCTGTATTGCTGTATTTTTCTTTGTTTTTGCTTTTTTATGGGAGAGGAAAAGAATTTTCCAAGCCGCACCTCCATCGGGCCATCATGGAATGGGCGGCAGACCAAACCCTTGAGGCGACTCTAAATTGCACAATTGAGTGACACCCTCGGGAAGTGAAGCCAACACGATCTGGCCACGACCTGCCCCACGCAATTGACACGCGACGCAGCTGCCACACCGCCAGGGAGTCCCCATCGCCCATCCAACCATCCCCCATCCCCCACCCCATTGAGTGCCGCCATGGACGTGTGGACATGTGGGGGGGACTTAATGTGATTAGGCTTCAGTTACTCGGACTCTGACAAGCCCCGCCAATTGCCCAACGAACAAGCAAATGAACGAATCAAGGAACGGTGGGGGGAGGGTGTTGGCGTGGGTCTTCATAATTGTTTAATTTAAGCAAAGATTATATTGCCAGAGTCGCTGCCGGTGACGGTGACGGTGACGCTGTCAAGGTGTTGGAGGGCCCACAAGACCAGACCAGACCAGACCGAGGCTGTTGGATGGTTGGATGGTTGGTTGTTTCGTTGGGAATGCTATCGGTTTCCCACTGCTCTGTCTGTCTGTCCGAGTGTCTGGCAGTTCCCACAGTTGCCCCAATGAGTTGGCTTGATGACTGCCACTGCCACCGCCACCGCCACGACCGCTAGGCTCTCCCCTCCGTTGGCTGGGAGTGAACTGTGGCCCCTGTGTGATATCGCTGGAAGCTACCGTCTTGCCAACGTCGTTTTAATGGCTTTATCATTACGCGTCTCTGCAGCTCCAGTTGTGGCTGAGGCTGAGGCTGGAGCTGGAGCTGGCGCTTCATATATCTGACTATCGCTGCCTTTCCCAGCGATCATCTACCAACTAGACCACAAAGCAGACACCAGACAGCAGAGCACCAGTGGAAAATGGGGAAAAACTCTTTAAAATGCGGAGCTCGGAGTGAAATCTCTAGCTCTGGCTCCAGCTCTGGCTCTTGCGTGTGCGGTGAAAAGTCTCGTGTTTAATGCAAATGCTCCTCTTCTCTTCTCCTACTTAATACTGCGATTATATTTTGTGTTTCTCTTTCGGTGTTGCTGTCTTTCGGTCTTTTTGCATAAACAAAGTTTCACTAATGCCATGATTTTTCGATTTTGATTTTGAATTTGATTTTCATTTTTCGCTTTTCTTTGCAGGCGCCTTGTGAAAAACTACCAGCCCAAAAAGAAGGAGGAGGAAGACAATGAGTAAGCACCAACCAAAGCATAAGTATAATTTCAGTTTAATCTTTGTTAAATGTCTTGGAAAATGATCGACAATTTGTTGCATGTTGTTTTCCGATTTTTCGGGGCCCTATTTGTGGGGCAAGTCTGTCTTGGCTGTCTGGGCTGTCTTGGCAGCCTTGGGATCGGCTACGGGGGGGGCGGGGTGGCCCCAGATTCACAACTATTCATACACTCATTCACTTATTCATTGTGAGTGAGTGCGTGCGTGCGTGCGTGTGTGTGTGGTCTGAGAATCTGAGTTTTTAATTACATGCCATGCAAATGTGTATATGTATCTACATATATGTATGTATGCGGTATGCGAATAACTGACATCATGACCCGCAAATAGATCTGCCTGCCGCTGCGTGGCATGTGTGTAACATGACAATGAAGCCATAGCCATAGCCCATAGCCCATATCCAAGTTGAAGTTGACTTTGGTAATGAAATGCCAAGCGCTTGTGCCTTATTCAGTTGTAAAATCCATAAATTTATCCTCCAGAGCCATATAGAGAGTGCCACAGCGATGACAGAGAGACAGACAGACAGACAGATGTACGAACAGTGAGGCGTGGGCGTGGGCGTTCCATGGCGCGTCACAAAGCGCGTGTCCAACTCTGTCAATCTGAGAGCTCCATAAATTGCTTCCCGACCGCCAATTGGACACTGAACGTAGCAGAGCAGAGCAGTAGCTCTGCCTTGCCTTGCCTTGCCTTGCCTTGCCAGAGGCGCCAATTGTCGTGGGCTGGCAGGGGGGAGGGGGCGCATAGCCTGTAGTTTATGGCTTACAGCTTATGGCCGACTGAAGTGAAGGTGAAGTGAACTGATATTCACATACTCTCCCTATTGCAGATTTACGTCGATGCAAGCGTTTCGCAATCTGCTCAAGGAAGTGGGCGACCTGGCGGGACAGCGCGAAGTGGTGTCCGAGACGCTCCAGCTACAGATCATACAGGGTGTGACGCTGCTCTCCAAGACGCTGCGCGATGATCGCAAGGTAGGGTCTCGAATCGTCTTGAATGTACATACATAGATTCCAGATTGCAGTAACACACACTATGAATACTCTCCACAGAAATGCCTTAGCGATGGTGCAATGCTGCAACAGAACCTCACCACACAGCTCTCGTCGCTGGAGCGGGCCAAGCGGAACTACGAGAAGGCCTACAGGGACTCGGAGAAGGCCGTCGATAACTACAAGAAGGCCGACATGGATCTCAATCTGAGTCGGGCCGAGGTGGAGCGCTACAAGAACATCATGACCGCGAAGATCCAGCAGTCGGACGATGCCAAGAACGAGTACGCCAATCAGCTGCAGAAGACGAACAATCTGCAGCAACAGCACTTCAGCATCCTGCTGCCCGCCGTCCTGAGTCGACTCCAGGAGCTGGACGAGAAGCGGACCCGAGGCATACGCGAGTTCATCATTGGGGCAGCGGAGGTGGAGTCCTCGGTGGCACCCATCATTGCCCGCTGCATGGAGGGGATTGTCAAGGCGGGAGAGTCCATCAACGAGAAGGAGGATTCATTCAAAGTCATAGAAAGGTTCGGCCAAGCCAGCCACTCGCCCGTGATTCCATATCTAATCTCTGTGCGTCCTTCTTCGACAGATACCAATCGGGCTTCACGCCCCCAACGGACATACCCTTCGAGGATTTGTCCAAACTCGATCCGGACACCTTGCAGGATCACTACAGCAATTCCATGTCGAACCACCTGACGATGCGGGGCACGATGAGTGCCAACAAGATCAAGAAACGCGTCGGCATCTTCAATATATTCGGCAGCAACAAGGTGAGGGGATCCGTGGCCGATTCTCGGATAGGTTATGGCTGTTGTACCATCGTTTTAGCCTCGTTTCTGCCTGACTCTCTCTCCCTATCTATATCCCTGTCTCTCCATCTCTCTGTCGATGAGAGTTTTCAGTTTCCCCCCCCCACACCTGCCCGTTTCTTTCAGTGCACCCAGAGCCTCTTGAGTTGAGTCGCTTCGTGATCTTTTATTTAGTTCTTAAGTTGTCTATCCATAAGTCGTAGGCCTCTGTTATGGTTTATGTATGGTGTGTGTCTCTCTCTCTCTCTCTCTATCTCGCTCTCTTTTTATAGTTTACTCATCCAGTGTTCTATCTCTTTTCCGTTCCATCTATCGACTATCGAATCGATTACCATTTACCACTTTAATTTCCGCCTGGACGATGGTTCTGTGTCTCTGCTGTAAGTACCAAGAGTCCAGTGCCACAGGCCGTTCGCAGTCCTCGTGTTCGTTTCATGTCATTCCCCCACTCCACAAGACTGATCCACAGATCCACTATATACTCGCTATACATATCCTTCGCTGCATAATCCTTCGCTGCCACATTGCCACATTGATTGTCTCTTCCCGTTTGCATTTGAATTGCCATCCAATATTCATGTTTTCTGTCTGTTGCATAGTTTTCCTTCTTTTTCTTTTACTAATATTACTTTGTGTGTGCCATCGCTTTACTTTTAAGTTGTTTCCCCCACCCCTCTGCGCACTCCACTCCCCAAATGAAAAGTTACCACCGAAAAACCGAAAGCTTCTTCGATAACACTCTGTAAAAATATGCAAAAAACAAAAAAAACAACAAAAAAATTGTATTAACTCTTGATTTCTATTTTTGTTGCTGCGATTCGAATCCAAAATGCTTTTACTCACACACAAAACATCACAAACAAAACAAAAACAAAAACACTCAAATTTCAATATAAATGTGAATAAATGAATATGAATATGAATACTAAATCAATTCGCTGCCAATAGCAACGGCAGATAATTGAAGCCTGTATCACGATGAAGGTATGATGAATCTTTCAGCTCTAACAACCCCTAACTAAACTAAACTAAACTTAACTAAACCTAACTAAATAACTAGCCCTAAGCCTAGTTCTAACTAAGCCTAGCCTTAACTAGCCTACCATTTACTACCATTTGATTGCTCTTAATTACAACACTCTATCTCTATCCCTATCTAATACTCCACTCCACACTATCAACTATCAATCACAACCAAGCTAACCAATCACTAGCCACTAGCCAATAGCCACTAGGCAATAGCCACTATCGACTATTGTTCGTTTTCCATCAATTAATAACAATTATAGCAGTTTTCTGGGCAAAACTTTCACCCTAAAGTTGAAACGATCGGCGCATATTCTTAGTTCGAGCTCCAAAAATAGCCAACCAAACTAAACTGCCAATTAAACTGGTCCAACTAACTAACTAGTCGGAAAGCCACTCTTAGCACACTCACACATTATCCTCATATTGTTATCATCATTTTTAATTGCACTTTTTTTCTTTTCTATTATTGGTTTTACGATTTGTTGTTTTTATGTGTCATTAGCTCTGTTGAGAAATTCCTTGGCATGATTTGAATTGAAT
The DNA here is from genome assembly GCA_963969585.1 of Drosophila helvetica. Lineage (NCBI taxonomy): Eukaryota > Metazoa > Arthropoda > Insecta > Diptera > Drosophilidae > Drosophila > Drosophila helvetica. The sequence goes on from OZ018401.1 coordinate 60,391,290, forward strand.
GCTGTTCCCCCGATCAAAAGCAGAACTTATTTTCCCTTGTGTTCCATTTGCATAATTTATTTATATATTTTCATTTCGATTGTCGATTGTTGATTGTTTGATTGTTTGATTGGCGCCTGATGATGTGGAAACAGGTTTGATTGATTCCATTCCCCAAAGAGCTAAAGCAGGCCATTGGGTTAGCTCTTATGCCTATCTATATATATGTACTATTCTATACATTTGATTTGATTGCATTTATTCTTTATTTGATTGTATCTGTCGGTTGATATTCTTCTGTTTTACTCACTGCGTGCTACTATTTTTGTTGTTGTTGTTGTCTCGTGGATGTCTTGATGTCCGTTTCTTCATTCATTTATACCCCGATCTGTGTCGCCTGATTGCCTTGACTAATCGTGTGATTTGATCATCATTAGAACTCCCTAACGGCGGACGGACAAAAGGAGGACTTCAGCGATCTGCCGCCGAATCAGCAACGAAAGAAGCTCCAAGCGAAGATCGCGGAGCTGCAGCAGAAGATCGCACAGGAGACGAATGCCCGGGACGGCCTGATGAAGATGAAAATCGTCTATGAGGCGAACTCGTCGCTGGGCAACCCCATGACCGTTGAAGGACAACTGAACGAATCGGAGCACAAGCTGGAAAAGCTTAAAATCGATCTGAAAAAGTATCAGGGCTACTTCGAGAGGGCCAATCAGGCGCAGGTGGCCAACAACAGCCCGCAGGCGAATCGAAATCAATTACAGAACGGACACCGAACATCGAGGTGAGCCAAGACTGAATGATGGATTCCATGGATCCCATGGATCCCATGGACCCGGTGCAACGGTCAACTAATCGCATTCCCTTCTCAACCTCTAGACATTCCAATGGCAGCGCCGATGATCATCACGACGAGGGCGATGACCAGCCTGACGATGCTGGCAGCTTAAGCAGGTCAGGTTCTGAGGATAATGTGGCGCAAATACAAAATGGGCATAATAATAACAATAACGGGTACACTCATAAGTCTACGTTCAATGTTTATACATATATCTACTATATATCTCACCCACACCCACACCCACACATACATACATTATCATCGTAGAATTTATAATTTGGCATCCCACTCTGTTTATTGGCCATCGCACATAGCACATGGCACATAGCACATCGCACATCGCACTCCTTGGTTTTGGTTCCGTTCCCCATTCCCCTTCCCCCTGTTTTCGGTTTATTATCATTTCACAAGAAAATTACACTGAAATAACGCCCAGAAAGAGCCCAAAAAACTGCCCAAAACTGTGCCACAATTGTATGCCAGCGATACAAAATTTAAATTTGTTCTGCTCTGTTTTCTAATTTGTAGTCTAAAATCTTGATTTTGTTTTACTTTTCGATTGCCGATTCTTGATTGCCTTACACCGAACATTACAACACTTAATAATGTGGAAAATTGCAACTTCTTCAAATATTTCGTTTCATTTTGCCTTTTCCATGGTGAAATCCAGCAGTTCGGCAAGTCCCGAGAGTGGCCTGGGCACCTCGCACACATCCCTGCCCGGCTCTGGACAGGGTAGCGCCAACGAGAATGCCATTGGCGAGGACGCGTACTTTGAGACGGAAGTGGAGCCCCTGCAGCCACTGGGCACATGTCGAGCCCTGTATCCCTTTGAAGGTGAGTAGTGAGAGACTGACTGATGGGAACACTAATCATCTTTGTATCTTTTTTAAACAGCCTCCAGCGAAGGAAGCATACCCATGAACGAGGGCGAGGAGCTGCAGGTGATTGAGATCGATCAGGGCGATGGCTGGACGCGAGTGCGGCGTGCCAACGACTCCAATGGCTGGGACGAGGGCTTTGTGCCCACGAGCTACATCGAGTGCACGCTCTACGCTTAGGCTTAAGAACTTATGGGCGGGCAATCAGCCAGGCGGTTTTAAATGTTAACTACTCAGCAACATTTGCATATGTTCCATTCATTTTGTGTACTTTTGTCATAACTTTGCGTTCTGTCGGACAGCCATAACACAACCCACACACACACACCCCATACACCCATACACCCATTCACCCATTTTCGCACACACACACACACACACACAGACACAGACACACACAAGCAACGCACAACCATGTACATTTTGACTTAAGCTAAGTTCGACTCCCATTAACCCTCGGTTGCTTTGTATATTTACTTTGATTTTAAACGTCAATGAATGTCAACGATCTTATGGTAGTGCAAGCTATATCATACTATACCATACGATAGTCATATGCACCTACGAGCAGACCTCACCTAATTGTAAGCACCGCAATGTAACGTAACGTAACGTAACGTTTCCCTCTTCACTGCAACAATCATGATTACACCTATTTATATACATATATGAGATCAGATTTATATGGCACTTGAATATGTGAGAACATGAAAAACCAAATTGAAACTCGACTCGAAAATAGGATTGTGAACACGTTCGAAATTCCGGAATGCGTTCATGATACGTATTTTCATTCACGGCTTAGGCCTCGGGAGCATCTGCCGCTCTTCGCACTGACCAAGAAGAGGGGCAGAGTGCGTTTCTGTCGAATTGTAGCACTAAAACTTTGGTAAATATGCAAAGACCAGACTGGGAGATGAGGAGAGAGTCCACAACCCCCACCCCCTTACCGCCCCCAGAACATCGACCACACCAGAACCACACCAATATTCAGACAAAAACACAAGGATAGGTATAGCAACAGTTATGGCAATCCTGCATGACATGCGGCATATGCAGTGCGTAGGCGAAGGCGAAGACGAAGGCGGAGGCGAAGAACGCGCTAGCTTGTTTATATAAATAGCAACAATTGTACATTTTACTTTACACACTCTATGCATAATGGCTAATTTTAGTTTGATGATAACTTTGTATTGCCTAATTTTAGTTCGATGTAACTTGTATTGCTCTTTGCCTTGTACATTTTCACACATTATGCTTAATCCTATGCGCATCGAGGGAAGCGAGAGCGAGAACCAGATTGATTTGAATAATGCAGCAAGTAATTATGTTTTAGGGACTCCTAGACGTTTAAGTTCACAACATTTAAGGCTTAAGTCAAGAGCAAAGCCGGGCGGCGCTGCATTTCTTGTAATGTTCAACGCCACTTTGCAATACATTTATTTATAATTTACAGACAAAATACTACCGTCTAATGGTGAACCACAATCAAAAACAAAAACAAAAACAAACACGAAAACAAGCCGACCAGGCAGAGTGAATTAGATTTTTAGTTAGGTATTCAACAGCCTTTTCCATGTGTATTTTCTACTTTCATTTCGCCTAGACTTAAGTGTGCATACTGAGAAACACTGAAACGGATGAATTGTGTTGCAAACAATTCCAAAATTCTTAAATTTATCTAATTCTAAATTCGAACCGAAACAGGCACATACGTATTGCGTGAAAATTAAAATGAATATCGAGTTTAAGTGACAAAATACGGTATAATATCTATGTGAGCGCATTGTCAGCATAATAAAAATAACTCAAATAAATTGAAGCTAGTGTACATTCTTGTTTGGTTTTATTTCGCTTTGGCACTGGCCCCTCCCTAGCCGTATAAAGTATACTACTGTACGTATCTTTCTCTTGATTCTTGACAGGCGTTTTCCCCGAACTCAGGAAGCCATAGCACACTCAGATCGGCCTGCTAAGAGCGGAGAAAATTAAATATGTTTGACTGGGGGAAGGATGTTGATAAGGACTACATAGAGTCAAGGATGCTCCAAGAAGCCTCCAGATCAGCCGCAAATGGCGGACTCTATCAAAGCAGGGACATTTTTCCGATCACAGGAAGACATCGCAAGCCCAAATCGAGAGTAAAAAGAGAGTACCAAAGTCAAAGATATTTTTCCGATCAGAGGCCCATAAATAGCCGAGATATAGCGTGAAGATAAAACCAGTATTTGATTAATTCTCTCAGCCAAAAGTTCGGGAGGCTATATCTCGGACCGTGAGGATCCAGACTGTCGATCAGCATTAAAATCTCGCTGACGAAAATTAGGTAGATTTTTTGAAAATTCAAAGATGTACCCATCATGATTTTTGGCGAAAATCGCGTAGGAATGAGTATCTTTTTTTCTGATGTCAATCGGTTGGCAGGACTTTCCCGATCACGAAAAGACATGACTTGCCCCGATCGGGCCCGACATAAATAGCCGAGATATAGCCAAAGAAAAAATGCAAATTAAATCCGACGTGAAATGAGCGAAAGCGAAGAAATTTCAACCTCGGTACCAGGCCAGACTTTTAATGGACAAATAATTTTATCCGGTAAATTCATAAATTTCTATAGGACTGGTAATTTTTAAAGCGAGAAGGCATTAGTTGCATTATGTTTAATTATATTGTATAACATTATATATAATTTCATCCACTTTCCCGGAAACGGTCATCTTGTCAACCAAGCAATTAGGATGTCACTAAAATTGTATGCTGCAGTAGCCGCCATGTAGCAAAATTTGTACCAAATTGCCGTATGTTTGGTACTTGCCGCCTTGCGGCATCCCCTGTTTGGCCACAAGTGTTGCAAAACATTGCAACTATCGATTGTAGGAAAAGTGATCATGCATAGAGACGGCACATAGCACTTATCGAATCACAAGTTTCGATAGTATCTGTCAGCGATGTCAACGCTGCACATTCATTTTGAACGTTATAATAACATGTAGCAACCTGTTTTTACCACTCTTTGAGTACTGGGTATAACAAACACCTTTGTTTTCACTTCAATGCTCTCTTGTATATTTTATTTTAAAAATATGATTATATCAGTTGTCAATAATTCATCAGGGCAGGACACGTCGCATTCCAGCAAGTTCAGCTATATCTGCACAGTTCATGCGACGATCGGATCCTTTAGACACAAATTATTTCGCTTAGGATAAGTAGCCCAGAATTTAAACAGCTTAAGATCGACTTACCCTGACAATTTATTTTGGTAAGCTCGCATCGGTTAATATTGCGCCAAGTCCAGGTAGTACGAGTCTTCCTCCTGCACTCCGTATTCAAAGTGGGAAGGTTAAAATCCGCCGAATTTCGCAAACTATCCGAGCATCTTTGGCATGCGCGTCGTAGTTCCTCGCAGTCATCCCTCTGACCAGATATCATAGTCAGGCAGAGGACTACAAATGACAAGAACAGCTAGGGATAATGCCAAAATTGGTCCTGGATTAACTATACGGACTTACCAACGAATAAAGCCAAAACTATGTTGATATTCATTCTCGCCGTTTATTTGTTGTTGATGAGAACTACCAGTTCTGATAACTACTGAAGAACCAATGATAGCCGAACCCTTTATATACATGCCCGCCAAAAAAAACGAAGTTCCCTTAAAACAATGGATAAAACTTATGAAACACAAGTGCAACGAGAACAAAAACCCGAAAAGCTTAAAGGAAATATTTGACAATGCGAGTCGATTGTCTTTTAGCCATTTGAATGCACCGTTGTTCCGCGCTTCCGCAAACTCGTGATAATGGAATCTTTTCTATACAGCGAAAACAGTTGTTTCCCGAAATATTTCCAGCCCTTTATAAAAGCCCAAGTAACAGCACTGTTCCAGCACAGAACTTGAGCTTGAGTTTTTCGTAACAACACCAGAATGTGGAAAATTGCTTTGCTATTGGGTGAGAATCTAGGAGTCGAGTCCACAATTGCACAGTAGAAGATTCTAACGTATTCAAGTCCTAGCTATCGGCTGCATTTGCGTGGCTAGCCAGGAGACGACAATATCCCCGCGGGCCCGGGAGATTTGCCAGCGCGAAAACGTCAAATGTCTACGCAATGAGAACCGTCTGGGAAGTACCAACGATGTTACGACTGTCTTCAACAGCCAGTGTCGTAGGAGCAACCGCCGCTGGCGCGATGTCACCCGTTGCCAGTTGGCTGACGCCACCTGCACTTGTAAGTCCACGAAGGATGGCCCGCAGTCTATTTTTAAGGATATTCATAATTGATCAATTAACCTCTCATATTATTATATTTCCAGTGACTATAGCGCGCTGTAGTACACTCTCCTGTGATAATGTGCGAGGCGCTCTTCAGTCTGGGTCTGGTGGTCCTCGTACTACTACTCGCCGTACTCGTACTACCACAAGCCGTACTCGTACTACTACACGCCGTCCTCGCATTACTACACGTCGTCCTCGTTCTACTACACGTCGTCCTCGTTCTACTACACGTCGTCCTCGATCTACTACACGTCGTCCTCGTACTACCACACGCCGTCCTCGCCTGCCTCCCACTGTACCCGCCGAATAAAATAGTTATCTTAAAGCAGGAAATCCCATTTGATAAGCAATAAACGCACTCAATGCTCTCTACTAATCGTATCTTGAGATTTTTTGTCATTGAACTTTGGTCTGTCTTCTAACATGAAAATATCTGATACACATAAAGCTGTGTATCTGCCGGTAAGAGCTAACAGGGGTTCGGGCTCATTTAATATTCTCTTAGGAAAGGCGCCAGAAACTACGGTTTTAATGGTATTGCTTCAACATTTGTACATATACTCGTACGTGAAATCGGTTGCACAAGTTCTACCTATTTTTAAACAGCTGGAATGTTTTTACATGGGCAAATAATGTGAAACGGGAATTCTCAAGTCGGTTAGTATAAAACTGCTTGTGTATTGTTCGATATTTCTTACAAAATAGACTACAGATAATATCTGTTTACTTAAGCTTGGTCACTATCTATTAGATGATAATTTAAATGCAAATCAATTATAATTATAAGCAGAATTTTCTCCATGAAAACGTTTTCTTGGTTATGTTGCATGGCATACATTTTGGGATAAGCAATTTTCTAAAAAATTATTAACATTCAGTCTCGCCTTTTGTTTTTTTTTGTTGTTGTTTGATTATACATACTTAGTGTCGTTTAATGTCTTACTACACTGAAGAGGGAACAATAATTAAAAAAAAGAAATGACAATATCTACAAGAAGGGAGTGTGTGGGGGGGGGGGGGGGGGGGGTTCTGGGACAATAACGACAGAATCATGTGAAGGGTAAACGAAAATGTGAAAACAATAACGAAATGAAGTAACCTAGAATCGAAAATGTCGAATGGGAATGGGTTGAAACGCATTCCAGCTAAAATACTTATTCAACGAATCTTTCGACACACTTATCATTACATTACTTATCCGATAGATACGTATTACATGGTAAAACTAATTAGGTCCACAACTACCTCAATTAACTTAGCTAACACGACTCAATGTGAGTCAGAGAAGGAACTTTTTGCAGCGGCTTCGATTGGGTGCAAAACGGTTTCGTAATCGTTGTAACATTTCCATAGACAGCGAGTAGATCATGGCAAATGATGGCACAGTTAGGGCTGATGAGGATGCTCATCCTCTCCTCAGAACTTCTCATCGTCAATGTTGGCTCGGCAATTGTTGAGTGCCGACTGCCTTTTGAGTGTGCCCGTCTCGCAGTCATTGTACGTCTTGGCCAGCACCTTGGGCGTGTTGTTGTGATGCATATTGTGGTTCCGATTCAGTGTGCCATTTCCCACATTGCTGGTTTTGGCGGGCATGCGGAAGCTGGACTGCCGCTTGGGGCGCTGATCATAGTACTGCTGGAAGAACACATTGATTAGACTCTAGACACGCTGTTTCTGCGGCATTTCGCTGGGGTTAGGCTTACATCCTTGGTGGGCAGACTCGAATACTGATTGGGATAGGTATCAAAACTGGCCGTCGTTGTCGTTGTCTTATTCAGGGCCTCCTCGGCACTAAGCAGGAATCGCTGCTTCGCGAATCTATAGGTGGCCAGACAGCAGGCCACAGTCACCAGTACGCAGACCCCAATCACAATGGGCAGAGTAGCGGAGGAGGCCGTCTGCACTTCTGCAAATCATATAAATAAATCATATTGGTAAATAAGCAAGGAACATCTTAGCGACTATTCTTTCGGGGTACTTACCTTCGCACTCGTTGGGCATGCAAGCGGTCTTCTCGAACTCAGCCCCACGGCACTCCACGGACGTGGGCTGTTCCATCAGACAGCGACGATGCCGCAGACGTATGCCATCACTGGAGCACGCCGACCACTCGCTCCAAGCGCTCCATCCAAGAAAATCTACGAAGCAAAAGGCGACGGTACATTTAGCAGAGCTCGAGAAAAGGTTAAGAAAAAAAACCCACCTTCACAGGGCACCATCTCGCACTTTTGCTCGTCCAGGGCGCGACCCTTGCACAGCCGCTCATGTCCGCCCAGGCAGCGACGGGTTCGCCTGCGCACTCCCAGGCCACAGGTGACCGAGCAGGCAGACCACTCCGACCAGCAGCCCCACTCATGCTCCAGCTCGTTGTCGATGCTGTTGCTGGGCTGCAGGTCGTCGGTGGGGCATTCCTGGAGATTGCAGGCGCGGTTCTGGACGCCTCGACCTCGCTGACGCTGCTGGGTGCCACCGCCGCAGCTGACGCTGCACGGAGACCAGTCCGAATCCGTCTCGGCGGTCTCGCCATGATCGCCATGCCTCTGGCAGCTGCCGTCCTGGTGACAGCTGCGCGACTCCTCCTTGGCCAGGCTGATGCGCACGGAGCTGGCGTCGGGGCTGGTGGCACGGCAGGCATAGCGGTACCGACGCTCCATGTGGGACGACTCACTGGAGTTGCCCGCACTCCCGGTGGGCAGCGTTAGCCAGGGCGTCCAGGCGCTGAGCTTACGCACCTCCGCGCAGCTCTGCATGTTGCAGTCCTCGTAGTCCAGCCGGCAGCCGGGGCAGTCGAGACCGCCGTTCAGCGGCGCCGGATCGTTGCACTCGCGACGTCGCATGCGGAAGCCGCCGCCGCACTGGGCACTGCACTCGCTCCACTCGCCCCACGGTCCCCAGCCTCCGTCCACCGACGGGGCCTTGGGCACCGGGCAGGGCGGCAAGTGACGGCAATACATCTCCGACTGCTCGGATCCCACACAGGTGCGTCCACCGTGGGCTGGTCTGGGATTGCCGCAGGTCCGGCGACGAATCTTCACCGCTATGCCGCAGGTCTGTGAGCACTGCGACCAGGCGGACCACTCCGTCCAGCCCCCGTGTTGGGTGCAGTTGGTCACCTGCGTGCTGATGCCCTCACAGCCAGCCCCGCCATGCTGGGGCTGAGGGTTGTTGCAGCTGCGGTCCCGGCACAGACAGTTGCTATCGGTCTCCTCGTGCTGCTGACAGACGCTCCACGGATTCCAGGTCGACCAGCCGCCGTCAATGGGCGCATTGACAACGGGACACGTGAGCTGCGGGGCCTGCTGCCAGTGCTGGAAGCCAGAGGGGTCGAGGGGCTGGGGCATGCAGCGTTCGACGAGCTCGTTCCAGCCGCAATAGGGATCCATGGCGTTGAGGCAGCTGGACTGCGACACATGGCGACTGCAGCGCTGAGCGGGAACCCGGGTCAAGGCCAGATCTGTGCCCAGATAGAGCGAGTCGCTGACCTTCAGATAGGCCATGTTGAGGAGGGCACTGCTGCCGGTGTCATCTGCTTGCCAGAGCTCCACCAGACAGGTCTGTGTCCCGCCATTGACGTACTTCACCGACAGCTTCTTGATGTGGTTCCCGCTGCTGGCCACGAACAGCACATGAATCTGCTCCGTCTTGGTATTCAGTATGTCGAGGGCTATGCGCCCGAACTGCTCCAGCTTCGAATGATAGAGGGGCTGGGCGCCAATGGGCTGGACGGCCTGGTCCATCAGCTGGTAGCGAGAGCTCTCCAGCAAGTGGCCAAAGCCAGTGGTGCCCCCCGCGCACTGGAACTGACTGCGCTGTGGCGTGTTGACCGTTGTCCAGGCAGCATCGGCATGCTCCTGGTGCTTGAAGGCCCCGTCGAAGGCTTCATTGATCGAGCTGAGGTTAAAGGCGCACACTGCCGAGCCATAGATGCTGGACCTGGTTCGAGGGGTGGCAAATCATTAGTTTGGGGCTCTTCAAAGGCCGTCCCTCAAAGACTCACCCCGAGGTTCGGAATGTGGCATAGAGCACATGCTCGGACTCGGCATAGGTCATGCCCTGCACCTCGTCGAAGTAGTACGGGTATTCGCCAGGCAGCGAACAGTTCAGGCGCGCCTTCAGGAACGATGTCCAGTTGTCGCGCAGCAGCTGGCCCCCACCGGCATCGTTCTTGCAGACCCTAGCAATGCGTGAGTAGATTGCCTAAGGGAAGAACCAAAGCGGGACTTAGATGGCGATCACTGGGATTGGGAAGAGGTCCCGCTTACCTTGCCGCATGTCATGTGCTCGGCTGCCGATTCGCGGAGCAGAAAGTAGACAAAGTTGCCAGCCTCGAAGCTGCCCACGAACTGTGCCCCATTGAGCCAGTTGTTGTTGTACTGCTTGGTGCGAAGGAAGCGCTGCAATGGCAAAGGATTCAGGATAAGCTCAATGGATTCATCTCTTCGAGGCGGAGTACACACCTTGTTGGACTGCAATCCCGTGCGGAGGATGGCCACATCGCTGCCCGAGAAGTCGGTGGCTGTGGCCACGAACATATTGCCATTGGCCTGCAGAAGGCTGGTGCTGTTCGCCTGCGGATGGAAGGGGCACTTGACCACGCCGCTGTCGACGCTGCTGACGGTGAGGTTCTCCATCTGCAAAGGGAAAGGGAAAGGGAGTGGAGCTCGTTTAGTTTCTGCTGCTGCTGCTGCTGCGGCTGCTGCTGATGTTGGTGGACTGCCGCGTCACTTGGTGTCGCCACAACGACCACTCTTTCCACTCTTTCCACTCACCTGGCGCCACGAACAGCTCGGCTGGAAGGCGTTCGTCCCACACGCGTACAGTTGGTTCTCACCGTAGCTGTGGAGCACGCGCACAAAGTTGCGACACCATCGCTCCGACTGGCCTTTTGCCTGGCACATGGCTATCTGCGACGGCGTCGCCTCCCAGCTGGCCCGCTCCAGCGGCTCCAGATCGAAAGACATGCGGTACAAGGTGTCTCTGCAAAGAGTCAAGATAAAATGTTGCAAATGTTGTAGTCGACTGAATAATCTTTGGGGAGGGGGTTGTGACTGACGGACGGGGGAATGTAATAGGCTAACAGTAACAGTTAGAGAGAGAGACGGCCCACAATTGTTAGCAAATAAGACAGACTCCGGCGTTGGCACTGGCGCTGGCTCTGACTCTGGCTCCGGGTTCGGCTTTGGCTTTGGCTTCGACTTCGGCTCCAACCCCATCCCCATCAGCTGTCATAATTTTGAACTGGTTGGCCGCCAGTGCATTGAACTGCAAGGCAAACTGGTAACTGGTCAACTTGGCCCGGTGCGGCTCCGGCTCCGGCCCATGCACAGTGGTCGCCAATTGCCAATTGCCAATTGCCATTTGGCCAACTCTTCGTGGGCGCACTCTCGAAGGCCTCGCCGTGAACATGGACGAGGACTGGGCATCGATAAGATAGTTTCCATGACAGTTTTACGATAGCTTTACGAGTAAGAGTGCTGTTAGCATGTAAGCATCATGCACACGACATGTATGAGGTTTTTTCAAATTTCAGGCTTGTGTGCCTCGAGTCGATCATATGGGAGCGATGGGAGCAGCTGGGAGCGGGGAAGGCCATCTGAGAAGGGTTCTTTTGAACCATTTCGGAATGATCTTAGCCCCAAAAGTATGCCATTATGGTGCTGTTGGTACCACTGTACCCGGCTAACTCCGTGACAACCACTGTGCTACGCTACGCGCATTTCGTGAAACGAACACGAAGATCAATAGATCAAGTGCACATTCGAATGCGCGAGAGGCAATCGTTAAATGGTTACATCTCGAGCTGGACAGCAGCGGCGGCATTTGGTATCTGGAGAATGGACACTGGATGGTGGACAGTGGACGGTGGACAGTGGAGTGTGGAATGGAGAACGCCGCCGTGCTTGGGCTTGAGAAGGAATGCCGCCGACTAGACGTCGCCATAAAGCCAACTAGTCGCCAACAGAGAAATACTGCACATACACACATCGCCAAGTCGCAGTCTCTCGGCCCACAGTCGTCTAATGGTCGGTTGGGGCTGAGCTGAGGCTGGGCTGGGCTGGGCTGTTTAGCGGCCTTAGGATATAAATCGAATCCAGTGTTGGGCAAGCGATCGCCGCCGATGCTGTCGTCAGCCAGCTCCCAGCTCTCTCGCCCAATATCAATCAGTCATATTGCAGCTGGCGCAATGGCGCGTGGCAGTCCGATCCCCATCCCTAGCTATGGCTCAGGTGGTAACCTGAGGCCGGTGCGCCGGCCACTGCGTGTGCGACTTAAGCGGTACGTGATGAGGTAATAAACATGCCAACATTTGCAAAAAAAAACGCACACTCGACTCGAGCATCGGCAGACGAGACGACAACCAACGCCCTTCGCATATTCCGCGTGTTCCCCAACCGAAAGAGCAGCTGTCCCCAGACTAACAAGAGGTTGTCCAAAGGTGTCCGAAAACTGTTGGCAGATGCAACTCTCAGGGGAGGTTCGTTAAAGGCTTCATATTTGCATTTAAGGACTTTGGGGATCAGTTGAATATTCCCCTAATTCAGAATTGATTCTACAATTTATACTGCCACTTGAAGGTGCTGGCTCTGCTTTTCAAAGTTATCTCAAATATTGTCCACAGAAGGGGGCACTTATTTGCCATTGTAAAGCCAGTGGGATAAGGTCCAGTCCTTGAACGGACTGTGCCAATACACTCGTACAACTATGGACTTATACATTTATAAGACCCTCGTAATTCCTACGACTCAAAAAGAAGCGGCACTCCTGCGGAATGAAGATTACACTGCCATCTATCTTTAAGACCCTCAAAGCGAAGATTAATCTATGGGCTGGGCTATCGATGGGCTTGAACGGAAGTTGGCCGCATACGCCGCTAACTAATGAAAATGACGTGACAAGTGTCGCGTAGTACACTCGTAAACTGCGTCAACAAAAAAAAAAACAACAAAAAAAAAGCAATATTCTCGTAGTAAAGGTGCAAAAACAAAGTGCAAAATGGCAATGGGGGAAAAACCAAAGTCCCGCCCAGACTTAACGGCTGCAAAAATTAATTATTTGTGCTGATTGCGTACAATGGTGTGTGTACACTGTACACTGTACAAGTGCCGTCTTACCGGTGTGATTACATTTGCCATGCCAACTTATGGCTGAAAGCGTGAACAAAACACAAACACAAATATGTCACACCTAGACGAGTACGAGTACGCGTACGAGTACTGATGAGCAGTTGCCAATGTTATCTGCCATAAGAACCATCGATAAATCAGATACACTCGTAGTATAGCCACATATTATCCATATTCGCTGTAGTGTGTACACACTGTTAATACCGCTAGAATCTTCAGGGCTGCTGCAAACTCTATATTGGCAATTAAATGATCAAGAAATTCCTTCAATTTATGTCAAATATTCACACCATTATTCCCATGGTGTCTCTGGCCTACAAGTTCAATGTGCTCTTTCTTTTTCCTCAAAAAAGCAAAGCAAAAAAAACAAGCACCTTAAGCGATAAGCAACGGCCTTGCCAATTAGCATTGCTTTTCAGAAACTTCTCCCCTCTCTCGCTACCTCTCTGTCCCGCCAACTGTTGTGGTTTTTAGCTTTCGTCTCACTTCGGTGCCAGCAAACAGAAAATATTCTGTTTAGGTGTGAAAAAGAGTCCGCGGTCCGATACACATGTTTCGCCCTCTCCCGCCCGCCCGAGCATCGGCTCTCGCTACTTCTTATCTTTTATTTGCCATTCGCTTTGTTGGTTCTCTGTTTTTAATTTGTTCTCTTTTCACTCTCTGCGATGCAGTGCCGTGTGGTGCGGTGGTGCGGGGCCATGCTATCTAAGCGGGGCGCGTGCGTGCAAATACGATCATGCCTGCTGCGCAAGGGGAGTCAGGTGGAGGTGGAGGTGAAGGGTGCTCCTCTCCTCTGGCATTTCAGGCGGAATCGAACGCCCCTGAACGCATGCACGTAGGCAGGAGATACTAATTCGGCAATCAATTATTTCAGCGGTATCAAAAACAGCTATCAAAACCAAGTCAAAGATCGTTTAACCGAAATCATTTGAAGAATATGAATTAATAAAAGAGAATCCAACAATAAATCTAACAATCAAGCTTAACTGCGGGCCAAACTGTAACGCATGCGCCATGACCCATTTGCATCATCGACAGTGTGATCTACTTACATCTGTGTATTGTATGTGTATTGTGTGTGTATGTTTATGTGTATTTGTCTGTGTCTGAGCATTAAAATTTTCGCATATTTCGCACACCTTGCGCCAGCGCCTGCGCCTGTGACTGCGCGCCGCCAACATTTATTTGAGCGACAAACGCGACAAGATAACAAAAAGGCCTTTTTGTAAGCGCAGCGCACAAGTGGAGTCGGAGTCGGAGTTGGAGTCGGAGTTGGAGGGTGCCATGCCTCTGTCTCTGTCTGACGTTTGTCCGGCAAAGCTGTTGCTCAAGTGCCTGCCGACGCCGCCGTCGCCGCCGACGCCAGGTTGCGACGACGCGTGGGCGTTCGGTCTAGCTGCAGCGCCTGCTTGGCGGCAGCCCGAGGCTCGTATTGGGTATAAATGGGTATATATGGGTTGCTTGTAATTAAAATTGCCGTTGCACTGTCCGCTGCTAATCTCTGTTAAAACTGCGGCAGTTATTTTTTTTTGCACCGCGATCTGCCTACGCTGCCGCATTCCTGGCCTCTCAATCTCAATCGGAATATCTGTGTGTCAGTCTTGGGAGCTGCTTAAGAGTCGCACACTCCGCAGCCAACCAACCAGCCAACCAACCAGCCACATTTTGTTGCCGAGTTTTTAATAGAAATATGCAAAATGTTTGCCAGCCACCAGCCTTTGCCCCTGCCCCTGCCCCAGCCACTGCTCCTGTCTGCTGCCCCCTCCCACCCCCCAGTGGTATGTTGTGTGGGGGCCGAGAGGCTGCGTTTGGGTGCTCTGGTGCAACATGGCTTGATTAATTTTGATTTCAATTTCGTTGTCCGTGTGAGTTCCAGTAGCCGCAAAACGTTGACGTTGACTGCCCCCTGCCCCCTGTCACCTGCTTGCTGCTTGCTGCCCCCTGCCCACTCCCTCTACTTGGCTCTCTGGGCGGCTGTCACAGGTGGAAGACTTGTAGTTGTATCTGCTATCTCTGGTACTTCAGAATTTGAGATATAAGACATTTAAGCATTCGCCGCGATAATTAATCTACTTTTAATGATAGACCCACTAGGCTGGCAACTCATTCAAATACGAAGAACGGAGGTTACGAATCCACCTAAATGCGTTCCTCTCATCGTTCATCATCAGCAATAAGCCACGTACACGTATGGTTAATGTTTCCTGTTTATATTACACACAATATTTTGTTTAGCCATATGTATCGTATCGTATAAACATTTCAAATGCTTCCCAGCAGGTCATTTGCATGCTCCATTTGCGACAAGCCACAACAGCGTTTAAGCGACCCTCCCGAAAAAAATACCTACATATATAATATACGATATATACCATGCATACATATGTACTAAAAATATGTGAACATATATAGGAAATTACAAAAAGGTTGCTGCTGGTGCTGGTCTGGTCTGGTCTGGTCGAGCGAACGAAAGCGAAAACAAAACGGCATATTATTTTAATGCAGTCTATATCAAATTTCGGCCAGTTGCACGAAGGGACCTGATCCCAGTGCACTGCTTCTCCTCCTCCTCCTCCTCCTGCTGCTGCTGCTGCTGCCTCTCTGCTCATGACAGAAAATTACGCGATGGTTGCCTCGTCACTCGTCATGGGACACGGACAAGCAAACTCGAGGAGTCCCATTCCCATTCCCGTTCCCGTTCCCACTCCAATTCCCATTTGCAGTTCCAGTTCCATTCTCCATACTCCATTCCCCCCATCAAATGCAGGCGGCGAGCAGTAGCTACAGGCTACAGGCTACAGGCCCCTGTAATCCGAGCCAGCAGTCGTGTCAAGTGTGTCTGCAGGCCAGAGAGACAAGGAGCATGCACTCATTGCACAGCCACACAGAGATCATCTTTTGAGGCGGGCACAAGTACACCAAGAAATCATATAAAACAATTGTACAATTGTATAGTACATCTATGGTTAACTTTAGTACGAGAGCGGTCGTAGTTTATTATACATAGTATAGTATGTATGATTTGTGGTCTAGCGGGGAAGCTCCGAGGGTCAGTCGGTGGCTTTTGAGTGCTTGAGGGTCTTCCAAGGGGTCTAACCACACTATTTAGAGAAACCATATCACAAACATGGTTTCATTGGAGATACAAATATAGAATAATCTAGTTTTAATCCAACTTCCATACGAACTTAAAAGCCCGAAAAAAGACCTTTGGTAACTTTCTCAAATCAGCTTTGCAGCTGCTGCAATCTACAAACCCGTCTAGTCCCTTTGATTAGTGGGCTTTATCACCTAAGCCTACACATTATATAAAAATAAATTACATTTTATGTGCTTCATAAAGCCCACTTGCCTATCTGCCCACCTACTTATGTATGTATAGTCCATGCCACACACACACAAAGGCAATCATGCTCCACAAATGGAGCAACTGCCCTTCGCTGAAAGCAGTCTCATGGTACTACGAGTATCTCTGAACACTCTTATCATTATCTCAGCCAACACATGTGAAGACCATGGGGAGACCATAATTTAGAGCCTTGTAAATATGATGAGTGGGAAAAAGATGGTGAGAAAAGGTCTAAAATAATAAGTAATAACTAATCAAAAGAGACAAAATAAAAGAATAAAGAAACGGAGACTGAGACTGATGATTGACGACATGGGGAAGGTGGCAGCGCATGCATGATAAACGACTTCCCCCTTATGGCAGCAATGGGTTAAGGCTCTGTCCCTGTATGGGTGAGTTTATCAGCACTATGACGACACTATGAACACTATTCGATTGTGTGCTGTGTTGTCTTATCGGGTTTGTTCTCTAAATGGGACAGAGGGACAGAGAGAGAGAGAGAAAGAGAGAGAGAGAGAGCGAGGTGGAGGTGTAACAGGAAAAAAAAACTTCAAACTGAGTTCGAGTCGAGTTCTCAGCGCGCGTATAAATGAAAAGCAAAGAAATGCCCCCCAACTACAGATACTCGTACTCGTAGTATATTAAATTGCTCAGCAAATAGGCAGAGACGTACGGGTACTCGTACTCGTACTACCTCTCTCTCTTCCTTGGCAATATTATTTTATTTGGTTACGTTTTTCCCCTTCGTTTTCGTTTTCTTATTCTTATTCTTATTTTTACACTCAATTATCTTTATTTATTCCCTTTAGCCACCATCACAGGCAGGTACTCGAGATAAAGTTCTTGTCGAGGGGTTTGGGTTTTTATTGTTTTCGAAGCTTGGCTGCTGATATTTTCAAGATTTTATTTCTGTTTTTTCTTGGCTAAGAGCGGTGCGTGCGTGCACTTTCGGTTTTATTCCCCGTAGTATTACTACTCGTACTACTTTGTAGTACTATTATGTACACTGAACTTGCGTCACAGTGTGGCAAGTAACCCAGAAGAAGCGGCAGAGCATTATCATTATCAGTTCCCATTGTAGATACGCATTGCATCTGTTTAATCTCTTCGGTTTTTGTTTAACTTTATGCAATACTTTTCTTCTGTCTTTTGTTTTCGTTTTTTGCTGATAACCCTGGGTGAAAATCTATTTTTTGGGTGTGTTTTTGCCGTAGTCATAGGGTTCCGAAATATGACCCACTTATCGGAATCGTACGAGTATAGTCACAGTCACTATGACTGTTACCGTGACTCAATTGCCCGGAAACCAATTCTAAGAGCATAAGACTCGGGGGATTCTTACCTGGCACCGACTATAACCTGGCTCCTGGCCACGTCGAATAGCAATTCTGAATACCAAGTCGTTTCGGGATCGTAAAATCGTTTAGCAGTTGACATTAAATCTGAAAAGATGGAAGAAACACACAGTTAAATTGGCAGATCCATACAGATGAACATGTAGATCTATTGGATCTCCTCTCTCTATTGGGTCCCGATATTTGATTCAAAACATATATCTGAGACCTTGTCTGGCCACAGGTAGTTTCTGTTTTTGCACGTAAATTCTTTATAAATCGCAGTCCATTGAGGGTATTCTTTGTTTTGTTTATTGGGGTGCTCGGATAAATAAATATTGCATAATTGTTCACTTTTATTGAAGGGCTGCCCATTTGCCAATACCATTACCACTACCATTACCATAAACAAATTAAATTCCGCAAAATATTCAACTTGAGAACCGTATAAATACAACAGCAGAAAATTAAAATCATTGTCAACAAAACTCTGAGCTGAGCTTGCATTTCGAGGTGTACTTTCAGACGTTTTTAATTGCAAGACCGGAGGAAAGAGGCAAATATTAAACAAGAACCAAAATACTGGAGAAAAACGCAGAGCCCTTTTCCGATTAAAAGCGCGAGATACTCTCGAAATGGGGCTATGCTGAGAGCAAGATTACATGCCGGATAAACAAACGGACGGAGTACAGGTGGCGGCGGAGTACAGAACTCTGACAGATATCAACCCAATTTACAACGAGCCGTAACTCAAGTGCTTGGCTGCCCTTTGATTGATTCGATTTCCCTGGCAATTGACACAGTTTTCGTTAACAGTTTTTGATATGTATTATAGTCGCATTGTCCCCCCGGGGTCGAGTCTTACCTTGATATGAGATATATCGCGAATCGTTTTCCAGCAATTCAAAGTTCGATTGCGTGTTGTGACCACTGCTGCGGCCCATCATCAGGGCCGTCGATAGCTGTGCGCCTTGCAGGGCTAAGAGGGAAAGCAGTAGCGGCACTAGAGCCCCATTGTGGCGGGACATTTTTGAAAATTTTAATATTAACATGCTGCAACGAAACAGAACAGAACAAATCGTTAATTTCTTGTATTTCATAGTGAAACTGAACACTTCCTCAAAATGTTAAGGTCTTATGTAAATATTGTATGTTTCAGTAACAAGCAAAAAAAAACAAAAAACGTTGATAACATATCATCGATCGATGGAACTTACTTCCTATAGAGTCACGTAGCATGCAAAATATGTAGATTATTCAGTATATTTGTATTCTATTCCATTCAACTTCTCTGGGAAGCAGCAGCAACAGATTGGTAGTATATTATGAGCAGCATGTGCTGGTTGATAAGTATGGATGGATGGATGGATTGGAGCGCGTATTTGCGATGATCATTTCGGGGCACAGCACAGCACCACACACAACAAAATAACGAATCGATTCTTTGATTTGATTTGATTTGATTTGGTTTGGATTGATCGTTTCTTGGACAATTTTCAATTAGCTGCGACAGCAGAGATGAAAAGCGAGGTTTTCATTATGATTAGTTTAGGTAAGAAAAAAAAAGAAAAACATTGACAACGGCCACAGATAGATAGACACACACAGAGCCGGAGCCGCAGTCGGAGCCACAGTCGGAGCCGGAGATGGCGATACGAGACGAGACGGGTTTTTTCTTCTATTTTCTCCTCCTCTGCTTCTGAGTTCAGAGTCGCGCCGCGAGCCGAAGCGGATACGAAGTTGTCAGCGCGGAGAGTCGGAACAAAGTGAACGTGAGGCAGTCAGCAGTAAGCAGCCAGGCCGGGCCAGGCCGCGCGATGATAATGGACAATGACATGGGCGAAGAGAGGCAACGAAACGAACACAGAAACGAGAGAGTGAGAGAAAACACAACACTGGCGAAAGAGCGAAGCAAAGCAAAGGCGAAACAAGCTGCTTTCTGCCCACGAAGACGTCGACGCCGACGACGACGATGAGAGAACCGGCTTCGGGTAAGCTTCGGCTTGGGTTTGAGTTTGCGTTTGAGCCCCCCTCCCCACCTGACTTACTCGTAGCTCCCCTCCGTTTAATGGGGCGCGGTTACAAGCGGCAGCAGCAGCAGCAGCAGCAGAAGCAACAGGGTAGGTAGGGCGCCCATATATCATGCGACAACGACAACAACTCTTCAGAATCTTTAGGATCTGCAGTCCGTATTCTGCATTGAGGATCGGCCGAGACAGAGACAGAGACCGAGAGAGAGAGAGAGAGAGAGAGAGAGCGAGAGATGAGAGACGGTCACTTGCTGTGTGTTGTGGTTGTGCCTGTGCCTGTGCCTCGATTTGGTAGCCTGACAAATTGACATTAGCATTACGACGCGTCGTCGGGGGTTCGAGGGCGGGCACGTGATAGAGTCCAGACCAACTGATCCTATCTGGCATCTGGGTGGATCGTCGGTAATGGTTTTCGAAACATTAAAAACGAATCATAGAGAAGGGGGCACCCAACCAAATGATTATTAGCCTCGTTTCTGATTACTAGCGGAAAAGATAAATCTAAATAATATAAGAGAAAAAATATAGTAGGCGGCGACACACCTACACACACACACACTAGGAGGGGCAGATGTCCACCTAAGAGAGAAGGTAGGGCCCGCCACTGGAGCCGCTGGAGCCACAGCAGACGCTCAGCTGTATGATGATGGGATGATGACAGAAAAGTCATCTTTTGAACCTTGAACCACTGCTTCTTAAGTAAAATAACTTTCGGGATTAAGGCAGCGTAAAGTTCTTCTTTTGATAATCTGCTTCAAGGTTTCGATTTTGTGCTCCGACTTTTAACTGGCTCGGTCCGGGGACCGTTGTCAACCTTGACTTCGAGTGTAAGTGTGAAAACACAGCTGGTCCCGGACCCAAAGAACAAACACAACAATCAAAAGTGCCGTGCCCGTCCATGCAACTGCAACACGATCCTCGGGAGTGCATTCAGTTCGGTTTTTGTTTATGCCGCAGCACGAACACGAACCAAGAAGCACGAACCACGAGGAATACTCTATACACAAACATTCAGACCGATGTCTGGGCTCTGGGATCTGGGCTCTGGGCGAGACGAAACCTAGTCGACACAGAGCTAGTCGAGTGTGTGGGCAGCCGCTTGAGCCGGCTGAGACATTAGCATAGGCCCAAAACACTGCAGCCCATGACAATTTACGGGCTACCTAAAGCCATTGTCCGGGATTTCTTGGCGAGAGGTTCCTCCTCAACAGATACACACACACACACACACACACACACACACACACAGGCACACGCACACGCGCAGGCGCGCAAGATACAGTGGCTAAATATGCTAATTTTTGTTGGTATCGAAACTAATTCCCATCGGGTTTTGGGGAGGGGAGACAGGGGCAGAGGCAGAGGCACCACCACTGATAATTTACAGCTTAACTTTCCTACCGACAATTGTAATGTTAATGTGGGATGGTACGGTCTCTGTGTACTGCGATGGCAACACATCAACATCAGGTAGGTCTATCGATGGGCATTTCCTTTGTTTTCCCATTACTGCCTCTACGGTATATACAGTATCTGTCAGTTTGTGGTGCTACTGCCACTGTGAGTCATGGGCCAAAAGGAAGGAAGGAAGCAAGTCTACACTTCCTTGTGTGTCCTTATCGACTGCAAATCCTTCTCGCTCTCTCCTTATCCTCTCTTCCGCTGCAGTTTATGGTTTTCACCTGTCAATATTGTTATTAACACACAAAGGGTTCCATTTATGTAGTTTTTTTTTTGTTTTTTGTTGGTATCAGATAGAAAAGGGGACACTGTATGGGAGATATTGAGTGACTGAGTGACTGAGCGACTGGGAGGGTGGATTGACAGTCAGGTCAGTTGGTTCAGTTGTCTCGTTAGTCAATATTTGCATTTGACATTTGTTTGAACCCCGAAAAATGAATTATTACGGTTTAGTGCAGGAGATAAGGGACAAAAAAAGCGAGATCGGATATTTATAGATTATACTCGTATACTCGTATTTGGGTACGGAACCCTTCAAGATAATGAAATGCATTTTTGGGTTATGGAATACCCACATATGTATATGTACATATTTATGAATTGTTCAATTGTTATGGGGAAAATACGATTTAATGTAAAAGACATTTCTTTGTTCCCATTTTCCCTGCCTCTACTTTCACCCCAGGAATCTAATCTAATTCCTAAATATCCAGCAATTAAATTTAAATTAACCAACTAGCTAAACGACCAATCTTTGTTATGCTTCGGACAGCACAAAATGCTGTATAACTCTTACACCAGATCGATCCCAAGACGAAACCACAGGAAGTCCGTCCACTTTCGAGCACTAAAAATTTTATGCTCAGCCAATAAATTCATATAAAATTTAGAATGGATATGTAAATGGGAAAGAGTGCAGAAATATTGTATGTATGTATGTATGTATGTATGTATATGTATGGGGACCAATCAAGCTGATCATCGATTGAGCATGCAAATTGAAAAGACCTTAAAATAGAATTGAAGCCAATGAAAGATTCGAATCGAATCGAACCGCATCGAATCCAAGTGTCAGAAGAGACTCACTTCCACTGGCACTGGGACTGGCACTGGCACTGGGACTGGAGCTGGGGCATGGGCATGGGCTCTGAGTGCATTTTGATTTTTCGATTGGGAGGGGGGACACAAGGCGAGTCATAAATTGCTGCCTCGTTGCTGCCTCAAACAATTAAAATGCGTTGGTGTGGCATAGTTAATTTTGTGGTGATTAAAATATGAGGCGCACGCAGAGAGCACACATCAGAGAGAGAGAGAGAGAGAGAGAGAGAGAGAGGTGCATATATGCTAAACAACTTTCCATGAAAAGGTCGTAAAATAAAGTAGAAAACTTTCATAAAATGCCATAAAATATTACCAATCAAAACATAAATTCTGTCACAAGAATCCAATTGCTGAAACTGAAAATTAAATCAGCTGCTGTTGCTGTTGCTGCTGCTGCTGCCTAAATTTATCACTAGACAATGAAAATATGAGCTAGGTTCAAGCTCAAGCCACGAAATGTTATTCAAAATATTTATGACACCCATTTGAGAGGCGATAACCAAGCCAAGCCAAGCCAAGAGCCAGAGAGCTCCACACAAATCGAGCTCGAAAATCGGAAAGCGGCAGCCGTTTGATTCCATTCCATTTCCAAATTGAAGCTACATTTTTCATTTGAAAATTGTGTAAATATTTCAAGTTGAAACAAATAAAGTGTCGAAAATAAAATACATAAATCAAATATGGAAATGGCTGAGCAAAACGAACGAAATAACCAACTTGAAAGCGCAGTCATTAATTTGTGAAATAAATTAGCGATAATCTATGACATGGGGGTGACTAGGTTGAATTTTTAGTACGTATTAAATACAAACAATATTTTTAGATTTGATAATCTTGAAAGGAGTTTGCTACGTAGCTTCCCATACCACTCCGAAAAAAAAGAAGAAAAAAAGGGAAAAATGCTCAACATTTCTGGCACCTGAGTACCCCTAATGTATACCCCCGAAAGCAGACCACAATTACCATATATTAATCAGCGGGAAACCATGATTTCATTTAAATGACGATTTATTATAATAAAACAAATTTATTATAATTTTTGTTGGTGTTTAAGTTTTAACACAATTCCTACCGAAAGGGGGATATTACCATGCAAATGTCTCGCTTTTGCATATCTATGTTATTTATATGAAAACATTTCGGATCCGCAATCCGTAATCCGTATACGTCTACGTATACGTCCACGAACTCCACCTGCTGTGCTGCTCCTAATGATGTCAGTTAGGAAATTAAATATTCCGATCATGCTGCGAGAGCCCGAAAGGAACACACATTTCAAACACTTTTGAGCACTTTTTGAACTCCCACCCTCCGTCCGTCCGTCCGTCGATCCGTCCGCCAAACACAAATGGAAATATTTCGCCTAGATTTATTGCCTTACTCGTAATGATCCATGAATGATTTTTATGAACATTTCTGTGGCTTTCGGGTTCGGCTTGGAGTTTCGGTTTCTGTTTCGGTTTCGGCTTAGGCTTTTGGCGAATTCAAAAATAACATGAAATTTGGAGCGAGCTGTCTGCTATATTTGGTAGCAAATCAATTTACAACTTTTTGATTTCGCCTGTGGAATGGAATCGTTCTTCAGAATCGTTTTCATCAGACAGATTAATGAGCGGACACTGTCGCTGTCTCTTGTGTCATTTCATGCCTTTCAGTTGTCAAATTAAGGCCCCATGCAATATGTGTTTATTATTTAAGTACTCGAATAGCATCGCATCGCATCATATATTTTGTTAAACTGCAAATGTCGCCTCTCGTCTTAATGGCCTCCTCTTGACAGCTGCCGCACTACAATGGAAATTAGCCGTTGGATCTTGTTTAAAGTGCAAATTGGTCTCTCTGTCTCTCATGAGCTTCAAATGTTCTCAAGTGCCCACTCCCCTCGCTATCCACCCTCCTCCACAAGTGCTGAATGAGGCAATCGTCTATGAAACGGCCATACAACATGGTTTCGCTGTTGTTGCAATTCCATATAAAGTTGGACACTTTCAATTATATTTCACAGACACAATTCTCAGTGTGGTGGGTGTCTGTTTCTAAGAGTATTTCCTTTTACGCAGAACCAAGCTCTTCTAATAATACTCGCCAATACTCGTATGATTAGATCCCACCCCGATATCATACTTCAATTGGGTTTCGAATCATTCGAAATGAACCTAAGCTGTTCGGAAAGACCAGAGTTGAGCACACGCAATGTAAGTTGTTGTTTTTGCAGTTCACGGGCATTCGCTTGTGCGCCTCGAGTCGAGCTAAAAAGGATGCTCTCTTATGATCTAGCTATGAAGATATTGATTCAAGATTCCATTAAGGTAATCTCCTATGGCGTACTTCAAGCGTATCCAAATAATGGAAAATGTTGCCAAACAATAGAACGGAAGCTTCACGCTGATTTCCGTTTGAAATTTCAAGCCAATTGACAACTTCCTTTGGCGTGGCAATGCGATAGAAAGTAAGTTTATACACCAGTCTGGGCTCTATTGAGATATCTCCATTCTAAAGAAGGCTTTTCGCTTGGGGACATTTCTCTTTCACTCCACTGCTCTGCTGGTAATAGATTTGTGCCAGTCAGTCCCCTCCGCTCCAACCGGTTAAACAGTAGCCTAGTCCCCCATTTACAAGGGTCTTGGGCAATTTTTCTTTATGTTTCAGCTGTAAAACAAGCAACAAGCCAAAGAAGACAGTCCGAACAAGTTCCCCGATATTGTACAGATGTTGCCCTTTGCAAGAAAAAAAAAAAAAGAGACCGAGGGGGCCACACACGGTGCAGACTTGGGCTTACAAGTAAAAAGAAATTAGAGAAATTTCGTAAAGGGAAATACATAGTAGAAACTTTTCAATATATGTAGTACTTTCGATGACTTTTACAATTTGTGGCTAATTTTCTGATAAAGCCAAATATCGGAAAGAGTTTGGCTGTGGGTGGGTGTGGCTGGATAATCGTCCAGCCCCTAATCCAGAAGCCACAGAAATTTACATAAATTTCTGTTGGATTGGCACACCTTGCACCCGGACTGGAGCGGAGCGGAGCGGACCGGACCTTATCCGTTCGTTGAATGTCTTCATTTCGAGTTAATTTCCACTGTTTCTTTGACTTTTGGCTTTGGCTTTGGCTGTGGGTGTCTCTCACACCAAAATGATATTTATGTGCGACAGTGAAAGCCATAGAAATATGACCGAGCATATAAATCAACCCAACCAGAATGCCCCTTGAGACGCTCCCCTTTTTTCGGTTGTTCGTTGTCGCTGTCGTTGTCGTTGTTGTTGTTGTTGTAGTGGCTATTTTTGGCTGCCCAAAAGGATTAAATGCTCATAAATGGCACCCGAGACGCGTGTGGTCTTTTATGAGCAGAGGGACCGACCACATACTCTCCACATGCAATACTCGTATATGAAATCAGAGAGTGGCTTATGAAAACTTGTTTCATACATGAACATTTAAACGATATGTACAGCAATTTCAAACGTAATTCCTATGAAATAAACTGAACAAAAAGTTCAAGGAACAATTTTTCAGCGATCTTTCATGGAAAGATTTCGGGAAACATATCAAATATAACACTTGGGTATATTCCTTAGTGATTGGTTTGTGAATGGTTTATTTAACAAGTTTCTTCCGCACATAATGTCAATAGTCCGCGAATGGTCATTCAAGCGGAATGTGTCCGTTCGCTTATGCGAAATTTGTGCATTCGCATCACTTGAAGGGTTGCCACCTATCTTCTTATCATGCAAACCTGTCTGACAAACGTTAGATAGCGCTTGAAAACAGCCTCCTCGACGAACATAGCCCATATATCTTATAAATATTTACCCCAGTGGTCTTGGACTCATCGTTTCAGAATGAAAACCTGTCTAAGAAACTCCAGCCAGTGCTTCAGAACAGATTGGCATTAAACAACAACCTTCTCAGCGAAAATATAGCATATAGATACTCGTATGTATCTTATAAATATTTACCCTCCACTGATCTCGGAGAATTCCAACTAATTCACGAGATGTCATAGAATAGGTATGACAAATTCCACTATACTCGAGGAATTTGTATTGCCATTTAGCACATTGGACAGAGGAAACCACAAAAGGCCATTAAAATAATTTGAATAAATCAATGGGTGGAAGAAAAAATTAATGTTTAGCCACTGCAAGCCCCTCCCTCCCCCTAAGCAATGAAGAGGGCAAAAAGACGATTCCGATTCCCCCCTAATAGAATATTTCATTTACACGACATGGATCCGATCGGAATCAATGGAAACAAATGAGTGAGCCGAGCCGGAGGTGCGGATAATTTATTAATGTGATTAGCATTGGCATTGTCTTGACTTGGCTTCGGATCCACGTAGTGGGCATCCATTGTTTGGCCTCACAATATTGAAGGTGTGAAGACACATAAACAGAGAATAAAGAAATATGGAATATGGCATATGGCATATGGAATATCTATTATAGCGTAGAGAACACGATTAGGAGATAAATCAAACATCAAGCATCCAAAAAGTAGGCTAACAGGCTAACAGTAGGCTTCAATAAATACCTTTTCCCATTCAGATACTACAAACATTTGGTTTAGCTACAAAACCCGGAAATTCTCAGATCGTAAAAAGTATGCCAGTTGAAGACATTTTCCCCTACCTACCCCAAGACGTCGTAGATTATCTGTTGGACCAAAAGAACCAGGAGCGCCAGCTGAGCGATGGCAAGAAAAAGCTCAAGGAGGCGATGCTGAAGATCGAGGATCAGCTCAAGCTCCTCGACGGCCGCCAAGACGATCAGATCTGCACGATATCCTCGGGCAATATCTATCAAAAGTGCAACGTTGGTAACGTGCGCGACGCCCTTGTAATCCGCCTCTCCAGGTCCATGGACGTGTACCTCAGGGCCAATCGGAAACTGCTGCGTCTGCACCGTCAAATGCACGAGGATAAGGCGATTGTCTTCCACAAATGGGGTAACAGATCCGGCGTTCCTGGATTTGGGGTTGACGAGGTCTAGCAATAATTTCATTAAATTAAATTAAATTGATAGAAATTTCGGGAAAATAGATACTGCAGGCATCTTTCGGAATTATTTATAGATGGAAAACTTAACTGCTAAATAAAAAAAAAAATGAATATAATAATTAATCCTCGAATGACATTGGTTCTCTGAACAAATTTCCCCCAAACGACCGGCAACTAAACGGAAAATTGCCTGTCACGCATGAATGTCGGATGTAACCAAAAACATCATCCGCGAATGTGCTGCCCAGGGAACTTTGACATAGGGAATGCCATAAATGACCAGACTAAATACTAAACAACCCATCTTTTTACATAACCCACGAGTATGAGCCTGCATTTCCCATGGGAGTCGGGTTCGGCCCAGTCACTGATCGAGTTGATAATGCTGACAATGCCAAAAGACAATGGTAGTCAAATGGGCGTCGGTCGTCCTCAGCTTGAGCGACAACATGGATCATTAAAAGCATTAGTGTCAAGCAGAAGTCATAGCCCCCGGGCCCCAAGCCCCAGGCCCCAGCCCACAGCCGGAGCCAGAGCCACAGAGCCATAGCCACGTTTCAGATGAATTTTCTGTGTGTTTCAGTGCGATGTAAGCAGAGGCGGGAGCAGTGGATCCGTGGATCGGTAGATCGTTGGATCGGTGGAGTGGAGGAGAAGCAGCGCTACCTTGTCATAATTAAATGTGTAATATTTGTCTTGGCTTTCGACACCTTTCCTGCTTCCACCGAAACTCCGCTCTCTCCCTCCCTCTTTCTCTCTCCTTACCCTCCTCCACATCAGCTGCTCAACGCACCCGATGCTTAAACGACAGATACATATTACGAGTTCGGTTACACTCGAATGAAATTATGTTTACCAGATACTTTTTAAGTAGTAGGTACTACATATATCTTTAGATATGAATCTTAAGACAAACATGATATGTACGTATATGCCCTTACTTTAAATACAGGGTATCCAAACATCCCACAGAGGGGAATTCACGACTGACCTCTTATTTATGGGAGGGGGAGGGGGCGGGGGCTGCAAATTGGATAAAAACATGGGCATTTCATCAGTTTTCAAAAACTCCATTTCGTTCCATAAGCTGGAGCTTGGAACTGGTTCCGCTTTAACCGTTTCAAAAGCGAATTGTGCGTCGGTCTGGCCTTTCTGGGTCTTTCTTATTTTTCCGAATCTTCCATTGTTGTTGCCGTTGCGGAGGCATTATTCAACTTTCTTTTGTTTGACTTGCATTCCGCTTTGGTCTGTAATTCGTTGCTTTTGCATTGGATTGTGCTGCTGTTGTTGTTGTTGTTGTTTTTTAGATGCTGTGCTGTGATGGCACGTGCGTCATAGAGAGATACATGGATGCCCATGAGGAAATTTACTGCGCGCTCGCTTCGATTTTGGGGACTTTTCGGCGAAGGAGGATTACGGTTACACACGGAGAATGAACATTTCATGAGACTGAAACTAGGAGGCATCATTTTTTAGGCAATGAAAGGAATTATTATAATGTGTATGTATATTATTATTATATATATTATTATATACATATTATTAGATTATTCATTTCTTGTGTACCTAAATATATTATTAAACAGTTATGATACGTATTTTCAGTTGATTTTATTATTATACATTTATTATATTATTTTTTACTTGTATTATAATATATTTATTATGTTATTTATTGCTTTTATTGTGAAAATATTAAAATATATATATTCCACGAGATCTTCCATATTATTTAACAGTTATGATACGTATTTTCAGTTGATTTTATTATTATACATTTATTATATTATTTTTTACCTGTATTATAATATATTTATTATATTATTTATTGCTTTTATTGTAAAAATATGAAATTATATATTTTCCACGAAATCTTCCACAAACTCTTTATTTTCCTTCCGTATGTGAATAATTCCATAACTCCCATAACTGGTCATCAAATTTCCCATCGGGTCTCTCATTTCGTCTGGCCATTGTTGTTGGTATGGGAGGGGTGGGGAAGGGTGGGGAGGGGAGGGGGCTTTGTACTCTTTTGAGCCGCTGTGTTTCCCCTCTTATTTAATAATCCATCAATTTAAGTTACGAAAAATGAAGTAATTTCGGCTCGACTGTTGATTTGTTTGGCATTTAGTGGCGGCGGCGGCAGTGGCGGTGGCAGTGGCGGTGGCAGTGGCGGTGGCAGTGGCGGTGGCGGTGGCGACCCCTTCGCGACTCGTGCTCAATGTTGTTAACAAGTCTGATTAATGTCCCCGATTAGCATAGGCAAACATTAGGCAAATTATGTATGGAGTACACGGGTACGGGTATGGGTACGGGCACGGGTACGGATTTCGTGATTCAATATTGGATTTTCTTGATTTTATTTCCATTATTTTACTTTGCTTTTTCGCTAATCAGTAAACAGCCAAAACATACTCAAAGACAGACAGCCTCAAAGTCAAACAAGTGCTGGAAAATCTCCAGCCAAAGCTGTAAGCAACCTTTAACGTTAATTAAAAGTGTACACAAAATTTGCATTCACGACAAAATTGCCTACCAAAACATACATACATACTGCTATATATATATACATATACATATACATATACATACATATGTATATAAATGAGTGTGTTGTGGAGTATTATGGTATGGAGTGTGGAGTGTGGAGTGCCCGGGTCTCGCATAGCCCCGCTTTTTTGATTGAGTTTGTCGACGAATTTATGTGCTGACCGCCGCTGGCGGCGATTTGGCGTGTCTCGGCTGTCAGCCGTGATAAATGCCTGTGGAAAACCGTATTCTCCGCATAACCGATTCGGATGTAATTGGGAAAAATCTCAGTAATTATTTGGACATTCGTGAGTGCGGCAGGCAGGCAACGGCAGGCAGCGGCAGGTGAATGCATACTCGCATGCTGTTTCAGAAATCATTTCCATATAAATAAAGTTATAATTGTTCTCCCATTTCCCATGATGATTGTGCACTTACAGAGTTTTGGCATAGCATTCGAAATTGAAATACTCTGAGACTCTGATTGCGTCTGGTGATCGTTGGACATCCAATTTGGGCATTTTAACAACTACTACAATATCTGTGTAAAGTCGGTTTCAAGATAGATCTACCCCACACACTACTTTTCCTAAACACACACACGCACACACACACACACAAGTCAAGTTCAATGGCAAACGGTAGGTGGCTGCTGGACATTAGTTATGCCGTCACTCACCTTTCTCTATCGATCCATTAATTAGTACAAAATCAACGTCTTCCGAATTTTAGGAACGGTTCGGCGGCGGCGGCTGGGAATTCCCCTCCCCAAATATCGTATCTGGAATGGGAAAATAAAAATAAAATGTAAATCAGATTCGTGATTAATGGCATTTAGCAAATGATTTCTGTTTGGGGGGCACCGCGAAACGAGTGGAGCATTGGATGAATTGATATATTCGATTTGGCATAAATCAAAATCTTAAGAAAAATCGAACCAAACTCCAAAACAAGAAAACAATAAGTGGACGTTCCTCCGCCCATCCGATCCCATCCCGTCCCATCCCATCCCATCCCAGCCCATTCCTCAGCCATCCCTCATGTCAGGCACTCCATGGGCCATGAAGGCGGGCACGTTCTGCTCGTGCGACACTTGCCCAAGCGCCCCCATAATATTGTATACATATTTATATCTATTATGCATAGATATGTATGTATGCACGTGTGTATGTGCTATAGGCACGAACGATCCGATGATCCCACTCACATTATAATGATTGCCATGATACCGCAGAGGTGGCATTTTGATATGCGATGTGCTTGTGCTGCCAACGCCAATGACGCCCCCATCCTTTTAGGCTCTTCAGCATGGCCTAATCTTTATGGCTCTGTGGCTTCGCTTCGCTTAGCTTCGGTTCGGTTCGCGGCTCTGCTCTGTCTTAGCTGTTTTCGGATCCACATCGAAATCGAAATCGAAGTCCACAAGTTTTCCCATCGCTCCCCTCATCCGGTGGCCTTTCTGCCGGGAAGCGTGCGTCTAAGCTCATTAATAAAACCACTACGGCCCGATCCGATCCGATCCGATCCGAACCGATCCAGCTGATATATGTATATCCATGCACTTTTATGCTTACATCTACTATATACCCCATGGCCCCAATATACAATACCCCTGGATACCCTGCCCCAAAGCACTGTGGAAACACTGCGAAGGCTCAGGCAATTGCCTTGCATTGCAAGGAGGAAACCTCCAGTTTCATACAGATTCCATACATTGTCTCTGCCATTTCCAATCAATCCCATTGTACAATAAACGAGTACAGTACATCGTGTGGCAGAGAGTGCCGCCCGCACAGACCCCAGAGCCCAGACCCGAGACCCCAGACCCCAGACCCGTCCCAACCCAACCGCAGGCCATGGAGTGTGTGCGTTGGTGTTGCAGTTCGGATTTCGGGGGTTTGACGATCGACTCTTGAAGCTGAAGCTGAAGCTCAAGTTGGAGGTGCAGTTGCAGTTGCAGTTGCAGTTTGGTTTTTCGTTGCTGTTGGCCGGGCCAGCGATTTTAAACGGATTTATGCAGTGAACGCCGCCGCCGCTAGCTTCAAGCTTTTCTCGTTGCTTTTTTTTGTACAAATTTCCTAAAGGGTTTCGTTTTTTGTTTCTGGCGTTGCATGCCGTTGCGTGGGCCAACAGGCAGAAGGCAGCAGGCAGAAGGCAGCGTGTTGTTTTGGTTTTGGTTTTGGTTTTGGGTTTTTTTCTCCATTTCGATTTCGATGCGATGCGATGCGAGCGCGCGCCGGCTGCTGGGACCATAAATTTGTTGTTTGGGGTTTTGTGGCTGGCTGGCTGGCTGCCGTGAAAGTTGCGTAAATCAGCGTGAAGTAGAAGAAAAGTTCAATAGTATTGAAAATAATTGTAGAAAGTTATCGGACAGATGGCCAGACAGGTATAGGTGTAGGTATAAATATGGGTATAGGTATGGGTATCTATGGGCTCGTAGGAAGGCGTGTTCCAGCCTCAAACCTCAATCGATTGAACCTTAATTGACTTTCGTTTGTCTCGGGAGATACTCGCGTATTTGCTCAGAGCTTACATAAGCCAATTGAGATTTGATACAAGCCCAGGCCCAAAGCAGCACAAAGATACTTTCGTATCTTTTGTTCTTGGCTCGACGTTGTTCGGCTTTGAGTGGATTGGAGTGGAGTGGAGTGAAATCTAATTCAATATCTCGTTCACCTCCATCCTCCATCCTGTTTCGTGTGATATGTTAATAGCTAAATTCTTGGGCCATGGCAATTAGTTTCGATGCATATCAGATCAAGAGTTTTTACATGGAACAAGCTGGCAAGTGGCGCCATGTCAGCCGGGAATCCGATCGTTTAGCATACGCTTATATATGGTTATGCAATCAGCATCAGGTTTATAAATTCTGAAACCTAATGGCTCAAAGACAGATATGATAATCTGTTTGGTTGTCTCAATCCGACTCTGTGGATGGAGACCCCATGATGGGAGGTAGATCGGGTGAATGGTAAGATCGGAGGGCTTAGAGAAGGAGAGAACTGATCTCATTCGCTTATGGGAAATTCGTACAGCGAATCAGCAAAGGACTGGCCTGCCGCAGATCCCTACTTTCCCAAGGCAAACCCAAAACTGAAGAAATTTCTTCGAGTTAATTATTTAGTTTATCGGGTCACATGATGAAGGGTTGCCCCGGGCAAAACTCATTTATAAAACTCAACTCTACAGTGACTGCCATTAAGCTCTCCATTAGCGTAATACATCAGCTGTCAGCGGACTGTAATTTTGATCAGAAATGAATGTAGGACAGCAGCCCAAGAGTCCACCACGATAAAGTAATTTCATATTTCCCTGGCGATATCAGACACCTCTTGTGGCCGCCTTATCTGCGGAGACTGAAACTGGAATTGGAGTTGGAGTTGGAGTTGGTATTGGCCACCATCGGGCATACGTGTAATACATCAAGGCATTATCCGTGTAAGCTTCAGTTACAGACCCAGTCGCACTCGCAGTTGCAGTCGCACTCGCAGTCCCCATCCTCTGGTCGAGCAGCTCCCAAGTGTCGCCACTTGACCCACATACCAAACAACTACCCAAATGAAATGTTAATAAAATGAAAATAAAATGGCAAAAAAGAAAATCACGGCTCAGGCACCAGCACCAGCACTAGCCCCAGTCGCAGTCCCAGTCCCAATCCCAATCCCACCACCACACTCTCTGACAGAAACGGACAGAAACGGACAGAAACGGTTCGTCGTCGATGCCAAAAAAAGGAAACCAGTCGACAACTTTATGATGGGAACCAACCCAGTGGATGCCTGGTGGTGGCCATTGGCCAGGCCAACAGCCCAAAATAAAAATCAGCAACATTTTAAAAACGTTGACGTCCGGTACAGGAGCAATTAGGCGAGACGAGACGAAAAGAAACGATACGATACGAGACAAGACGACGGTGTTATCAACGTCGCTCGGCTTCGGAATCCAACTACCGTAAGTACATTTTTGGATCAAAAACCAAAAGGTAATTCAAGGGAAAATAATGGTCGAAGATTGAATGCTCTATGTGCCTGCTCCCAGCTGCTAAGTAATTCATTCTTTGACAATTCTTCGTCTTCAATAAATTCTTTAGCACAAGCGAACGTGGCAAAAGAGACTGGCTGAGAATGCAACAACAAAATGCATGTTGTGTACATGACGTGGCATATTAAAGGGGAAATACAGGTAGATACAGTGAAGTTTCGTTTCGTTTCGGTAAGAAGCTGTCCCCTGAGAGGATCTGTGGTTCAGAAAAATGTCCGACCAGGACTGTCAACAGACAGAAGATTACAAAGTTTTCATTAAAAAGAGAAGGAAGTTTCTCCCATATCCAGCCAGTTATCCCTCCAAGGATACCCCATATAAAATCCGCGCTACAGAGTACACGGAAAAAGGAAACAATGCAAGAACTGCCATAAAAAAAAGAAAAAACCTAAACAAAAATACAAAGAGCGCAAAAAAAAAGAAAACACAAACTTTGCATTGCCTTTGAACGACCTTCGCCATTTTTTCGAGGCTGTTGTTTTTTGCTTTGGGTTACCTTTAAAAGTATTTCGCTGTTGTTTTCCTCAACTTTGAATATACACAAGCCTCGTACATATATATCGTATATCGTATATCGTACGGACGGACGGACGGACGGACGGACGGAGGGACGGACGAGTATACACATTTGTTGCGGATGCATAAAACATGTTCGGAGCATCGATCGCTGCCCTCGGCTCCCAGGTAAGCCACACAGCGATCTGCTCCGCTCCGCTCCGCTCTGCTCTGCTCGGAGTACGCGAATCTGTTCGCTGGTGCGTGCTCCATCAGGTCCATCCAGTCGGGCTCTGCCAGCAGTCAAGAGTGGCGTGATTTCTCTCTCTCTCTCTCCCTCTCTCTGGCTGCCTCTCTGCCCCCCCACAGAGGGGGCCATTTGAAGGTCGCACAATGTTTGTATGCTGGAAGGCGGAATGGGGCGGGGGGGAACAGAAAGCGCGCCAAAAAACAACCTCTGGAGAACCTGAAGCTGAAGCTGGAGCTGGCATTTTCAGTTGCACCTAATGGATCCCGAGATTTATGGCTCTCTATATGGTATGTGGGGTTAGTTTTTTTTCCCCTTTTTTTGTTTGGTTTGATGTTTTTTTTTTTTTGGATCTTTGGAGCAAATTTCAAAGGCATTTTTGCCATCTGATGATTTATGCTGGTGGAAACGCTGCGAGCGAGCAAGAGCAAGATCGAATGGGAAATCGCCATTGATTGATGCCTGGCAACAACACACTTATCCTTTTTCCAGGAGAAATCTGGCCAACACTCGATTTCGATCCTGATATATTGTAGGTGTGAGATTTATTCATATTTATCGAAAATTTGTTCGCATAGATTTGCGATTATCTGTTTAGGTATTACCAACTAAAAATAAAATAAAACAAATCGAAATTCTCATGAATTCGGGGCTGGGAAAAGCGTTCTCTAACCCATGTACATATATATTTTAGCTATATCTACATATGTATATTTCAGCATTTAAATTGCATTCATCTTGTTAAAAAATAAACGTGTTTGCAATTATTCGGCGCATGTTAGCCCCAAAGAAATGTGCCTCCATCATCATTTACACAATTTACTTAATGTCAGGGGGCCCCCAGAGGTAAGACGAAAAACCAAAAAAATTAAATTGGAATAAACTTTGGGTAAACTTTAATTTTAACACTTTTGAGGCGAGAACTAAGGTCGCTGCTTCGAGCCGAAAAAAGGTTAAGCCTAAACGCACCAAGCAATTGACACAATTTACATGGGAAGAGCGAGGCGATGACCCTGAGAGAGCCCTAAATGGCCAATGAAGGGCCGGACGACTGTCCCCGCTCCGAAGGTGTCATAAGACATGAGACTTTTTTTTTTCTTTTTTTTTTGACTAGACAAGTGAACGACCCTGGGGCGCCTCTGCCTCTGCCTCTGCTATTGCCTCTACCTCTGGCTCTCTTCTTTTGGCCATAGCCTGTCATTTAGTTTAATATTTTATCAGTCACCTCTCAGCTGAGATATAATTTGACAAGCGCGACTTTGGTTTTTATTGCCCAAGTGAACTGAAAACTGATTGCAGTCGCGGAGAGGCAGAGGGAAGGCGAAACCAAAACCGAAACCGAAACCCGATACGCCTTCCAAGCCCGCCTGCAGCAAGCAGCAGCAGCAGCACCACCACCACCAATCGAGCAACATTTTGTGGCAGCCAAGTGCAAAGGCGGTGTGGCGTCAGTTTGCATTGCGATGGATACCAATCACACGCATATCACTCGCCCCTCGAACCCAATAACGAAACCCATAAACATCAGACAGCATAATGATTTCAATGCGAAAATCATTAGCTGTCTGACTGGCAAACGGAGAAGTTCTATCCGAAAATGTCAACGCTAGAAGCTACAATTGAACGCTTCCCAGTAATACAGCTCTTGGATGAATCCTGATCCCTGCTTAATAAATAATTAATAAAATTAAGAAAATAAATCAAACAAAATTTAACAAATTATTTTAAATATCAGTAAATAAAACTAAGAAAATAAATCAAACAGAATATAACAAATAAATAAATTAAATTAATAAATATCAATAAATGAGAAAAAAATTAAAATGTACAACTTAAATAATATACTAAAAAAACAAAATCAAAAATGAAATTAAACTCGAATATAAATATTTCCAAATATATAAATATTATAAGATTAATATAATTTTGTGGCACTAGTCACATAAGTCAATATAAGTTAATTTTATAGCACTTGGTTGGAGGAAAGCCAAATAAATAAGATAAAACTCCAATTTCCTGTTATTGCCTGGGCCAAATATTTCCGAACCATAACTTTTCACATTAAATACACAGGAGGTACGTATGTAAGATCATGTTCAGAAGCCAACCATCGCAGCTTCCGAGTTGAGGGAGATCTCTGTCCCGGAGTCTGTCAAGAATAAACGAGTGAGTATTTTGTTTTAAATTCGATTGGTTTTTCCCTTCACACAAAGCTGGGCCATTCATTGAATAGCAAAACTAGTGCCAGTGCCTTGCGATATATCTTTGGAGGTTGGGTTCCTACTGAAGCAGGAAGTGCAGCGTATGGCAACATTTTAGTCCGACTCCGACTCCAATTCCGATTCCGATGCCACTCTCAGTGCTGTTGTTGTTTGTGCAAACGAATGTATGACGGGACACACATTGAGGCATGCTGCCAGATGATTTAGTAGGCGTTGCAAACACACGCCATATGCATGCAGCATGCGGCATGCGGCAAGCGGCAAGCGGCAGAGGGCAGCCAGCCACTTAATGTTCTCTCTGCCACAGAAACAAAACAAGTAAGGAATTCCGCTGCAGTCTCGACTAAAGAATACCCGCTACAGACTTGTGAAAAGAGTCCTGATCCTACAATTCTGTTTTCCTCTCTCGCTCGTTCCCCCCATTCTGTTACATACGGAGCAGGACCAGCATATACCCTGTACTATGTGTTTACGAGCAGCAGGGTATAAAAAACAGAAAACAGAAAATATCGCGAGCTCTGTTTTATTTTTTATTTTTCTCCATCTGAACGAACGAACTTTTCGCGCCTGCTTTCCTGGCGTATAATGCTCTGGAGAGTCGTGTCTCTGCCCCTTCTTCAGTTCTTCAGCTCTTCAGCTCTTCAGTTTTTCAGTTCAGGCTCATTGGAGGCAACGCATGCGCAAATTGCTCGCCGACTGCTCTGGCAATAAATTCATAAAAAATCATTAAGCTGAATTTTTAGCATCCACAAGAAGCATACACATCCACTTCGCACATATGGATGGACGGACGGACGGATGGATGGATGGGGGGCAGGGACTGAATCTGGGATGGGCCTGGACCATCGCATCGGAGATGTCGCATTTATTTCAGGCTTAAGCTTAACCAAAGGATGGGAGGACATACCCCTATAGGAATGGTATCTTAAGCACATGGCCAACTCGTAAATTGGGTTCAGAGCCTCCACCCAAAGCGATCGACTAAAAGGGAAAACACACACACACACACACACACACGAACACAAGATGATTCAAGATGAAGTTGTCAGGCGTCTGTGTGTAGCCATTAAATATATGTACTATATTAGAAGAGTGCTCTAATCTTTGTGGTTTGTGGATTGTAGCTGATAGTCCAGAAATGGCAGGGTTGGATCTTAGTTTGAGTTCACTTTCGAAGAGATAATAAAAAGTGGGAATGATACATTCTTAAGGTGTAAAAGATGTTATCTATAGCCTAAAGTCACGCCATATATCTCGTTCTGCGCTGGTAATACGGTGACGTCGTCCGATGTGGTGAGGACCATCCACTCTCTCTTGGCGCTCAACGCTCTGCACGTTTGCATTCATACGACAAACGGATGGTCCTCGAAAGAGAGAGAACCTTATTACTACAATACTATCGGCTTACTTCACTGAGGGCCTCTCTCTCTCTCTATCTCCCCTACGTTACCCGAGAGTTTTAATATGCGCATTCACCTGCACAATGTGTCCATGCATCATGTATAAGGTGTCATCTATCATGTTTTCATTTATGTTTTGACAATAGCCTAACCATACAATCCTTTCTATCGGGCCCTTGCGACTCGCACCAAAACAGTCACGTCAAATTGGAATAATTTTGTTTAAGACCGAAGCTACATTTTGGATTATTTTAGCCTTGTTTATGTCTTTTTCTTCGAAATGCCAGCTATCAATCAGATATATGCCAACAGCAATGCATCAGGCATCAAGAAAGTGTATCGTACTATTTGTACACACAATTTCTGAAAATCAAAATCACTAATCATCGTAAGAAATCCATAACTGATCCCTGATCAATGATCATAATGAAAAAAAGGCAAATAACGTATACGACTGGGTGTCCTTTTCCATTTTTTTTTCCCCCAAGTTAGGGTACAACCAACGTCCGTGTGGCCGAACTAAAAAGTCGCACAAATTCTGCCGGAGAGTGGTGGAAATTTGCATGCTGCAGAAGACTGGCGGAGAAGACTCAAGGCTCCAGAACGAAGGAGAACGAACCCCCGAAGAGACGACAAATGACACCACAAAGCAGAACTGAAATGAAAACAAAAATTATTTTAATTTTATGCTTCGTTTTGAGAGGTTTTTTTTTGTCTTCTTCTGCTCTGTTGTGTTCTGTTTATGGAGCCAAATTTTTGGAAGGCGTCAAGCGAATTGTTTGTTTATGCGAGTTGACAGTGAGACGCGACCAAACACCAAACAATCCTCGAGACAAGAAATGAATGCGAGACGAGCCGAGCCGAGCCGAGCCGAGGGAGTGGCAAATGCTGAAATGCTGATATGCTGAGCGTGCTGGCGGAAAGAGATACGGATACCCAATAGCTGGGACAGGGAGAGAGATACAGATACAGAAACAGATACGAGATATAAGTTATTATGGAGATTAAAGATGTGCATATGGGGGGATATTTATGCGACATTCGCATGCGGAATTAATATTCAGAGACATCTTCAAAAATGAATGCAGACACTTGTCCCCTGCTCCTCTCCTCTCCTCTCCTCTCCTGTCTGCCTGTCTGTCCCTCCCCCCACAGTCGATGAAGTTTTCTTATTAGAATTCCCAGCGAAGGTTTCTCAAGGTTAGACCATATGCAAACATATGTACATATATGTATATACAGAAATACATATCCATATGTATGTAGATATGTTTTATTGTTCCTCTCTCCACCCCTCTCCTTTGGTTTGTTATTTGTGCTCGAGCACACAGAAGCTTGTGGAAAGAAATCAAACACAAAAGAAAACGAAGAAAAAGCCAAGAGACCACAACAAAATCTCACTGCTGATTAAATCTCTTTCCTCTTCAGCTACAGCATCCATCCATCCATCCTTCCATCCATCCTCCAGAGCCCCAGCCATTCTGCCAGACTTATCGGCATCATATATCTTTATTTCTTTCTTTTTGGTCTTCGATTCGGTTCTCTATTCACGAGAGAGCCAGAAGAGTTTCAGAACAAGATTTTCAAAGTGTTGTATATCGAAAGAAAAGGATTGTTCGCATCGATTCGGATTGAATTTTCCGATTTGAGCTGATTCTATCCATCCCTTGATGTACTATGTACTATGTACATTTCCAAGTCTTTGAAATTCTACCACTTTTCCAGTCCATGCTAAATGTAAATCCTCTCAAGTCAAGTACCTCCAACTCCTATCCGAAATCCCCCAGCCCCTCCCTCTCGTTCCCCCTGGGTTTTTGTTTGTGTTACACCATTTAGGTTGAACCAGGCTTTGTGTGACGCAGATCTCTCTTTCGCTCTCCGGCTTAAGTGGCCGACGTCATCACTCCACACCACTCCACACCACTCCACTCCACTCCACTCCCAGCCGATCCGATCCGATCCAATCCGATCCACTCCCAACCCAACCTCTCGCTGATCCGATCCGATCCGCACCCAGACCGACCACATGTGGAGTTTGTTGTGCACACACACACACACACACACACAGACACACATACACGTAGTCCATGGTTAGGCAGCGATCATAACGATCCTCATGATGATCGTGTCCGGGGTTTTTCGCAGCGCTGCATGTTCTGGCAAATGTTTGCCATTTACCAGCAGCAACAGAAACAGCAGCTGGTCGCTGCTGCACTCTCTCTCTCTCTCCCTCTCTCTCTCTGTCTAGGCAAATCTCCATCTGCCGATCTACAGACTGGGGGACTGGAACAACATTTCTATTATTTATGTCCGGACCGGAGAGGTCCAGCAGATCTCTTCCAGTTTTCACACTTTCCTCACGGTCAGCCGCCCGCGGGCGGCTCTGCCTCTCTGGCTCTGCCTCTATGCGGTGCATGTAGCAATTAAAAATAATTTGTTTGGCTTGTTTTGTGTCAAAAATCATGGAAATACATCATCATAATAATAATGTTGTTATCAGAAGGTGCGGCGCATCTACACAGATACAATATTTACACATATGTATCTCCTTATCTGTATCCTTTTTTTCTGTAGTCATTTCCAGCTTGTTTGGTCCAATGGGAATCATTTGTCAGTTGGGCCTCAGGGAGAGCAATGAGGTCAATCCAAGGACCGTGTCCGTTCGCTTATGGGAAGTTTGTACAGCGAAACAACGTCAGTCGCATCATTCCAAGAACGTGAC
The DNA here is from genome assembly GCA_963969585.1 of Drosophila helvetica. Taxonomy (NCBI): domain Eukaryota; kingdom Metazoa; phylum Arthropoda; class Insecta; order Diptera; family Drosophilidae; genus Drosophila; species Drosophila helvetica. The sequence continues at coordinate 60,432,323 of OZ018401.1, forward strand.
GTAGTAGAGCAGGGATATTCCCCCAAACGCCATTCAACTTCTCCAGATACATGCATATGTATGTACATATGTCTCTGTGTTGGACCCAGACCTTCAATGTAGAGTCGGGAACTGGTTTAATTGACTCGAAGTGGATAAGTCTTGAAACAAACAAAAACAAACGTAAAAATATGGGTATCAGCAAATTCAGCAAAGTGTAAACTTATTTCCTCCCCCCCCGCCCAACCAACGACTGGCTTTGATTGAAAGGCAAATAAGCTGCCGGTTTCAATGAAAACACAGAGACGACCCCGAACCCGACCCCCACCCCCACCACTACCGTGGATACCTGGGATGGTCGGATAATGAAAATCCATTTGACGACGACGCTGACAGCAGAGAGCACAAATCATTTGCACAGACAGCAAATGCAAATCTTTGCAGATTAAAACAAAAACCAGGCGCAGAGTATAAATAAACATCGAGCGAGCCAGACACAAATACCTAAACCTGTCAAATCCACGATATCGTCAAAGATAAGCCACGGTCCACGGACCCCACTCCGGATACCACTTTGGCGGCCAGACAGACGCCTGCCAGGCAGCCAGCCAGGCAGCCAGCTCGCATTGCAAGCCTCTCCGGATCTCGCCAGCCATCTCCCCCTTTAAAAACCATCAGTCCAGTCCCCCTCCCCAGCACTTCCACCCCACACGACACCACACGCGAATACTGGGGCGAGTACTGTGTGAATATTTGTTTTAATTAAATGCCGATCGAGAAGCGTAATTGCGGCACATTAGGTAAACATAAAATCCAATAAAACAACGAACAAATCTCACAGCGAAAACCAGACAAATATTTTTGATACAATCTCTGACGCTTTATCTGCTCAAATTCGAAATCGAAGCGGACAGTAATTGACTAGCCTGGTGATTGAAGAGCCAGATGTTAAGTCTACCATATCTGATAATGCCGAATCGCTAAGAATATGGTACTGAGTGCCAGATATCGTAATGTCGCGCCCCAACTGGCTACATCTCTAAGGATATATATAGGAAAAAACTGCAGATATTTCTAAGCTATACAATAGAAAACAGATGTATGTCCAAATCTCTTGCAATATTTAAATATAAGTATGATCTATAGATTTAGCTATCTATATGCATAAAATAAATAAAATATATCTATTTTTATTTAGTATGTTAGAGTGTATTTTTTTCTGTATAAATTAAAAATAAATAAAAACCATATTAAATACTATTTAATTTGTTTTCTTTATAGCTTTGAATAAAAACTGCTGCTTTATATGTATGTATGTATGTATGTATGTATGTAGTTCCAACAATCAACAAATACACACACAGCCAGCCATTCATTTAATGACCTGAAAATGTTATTTTGCCTTGTTATCAGAATCAATAGAAAAAAATTATAATAATTATTGCCAGAGCCGCAACAAACGGCAGAAACCGAATGCACAAAGACCTTGACTTTAAACATGGTTGATCTTTTGCACAGTTTGGCCAAAAGGAATTGCCTTCCACGTAGGGGGGAGGGGGCTTGATCCGCAACGATCATACGATCATAAATTGGCAATTGAAGGTCCAACTTCTTAAGCCCCCATCCCCGCGCAGTCTCTCATTTGGCCATTGTGGCGGCTTTTGTTTTCGGGGGGCAATTAGACCAGAATATTTTGTATTTTTTTATGGTAATTACACATTTTCTGTATTTTGTGGGGCTTCGACTTCGGCTGGCTTTTGTTGATTTTAGCTTGAAAACTCAGGTCCGATTCGACTTGAGCTCTGAACAAATGCCGGAAAGGTCAACGATAGACCACCAATGCTTTGAAGTCGATTCCTAAGGGGCGTTAATGAATTGTTTCTGCAGGTTTTCAACTGGCTTTTGGAGTGGAATTGAGTTTACAGAAGGTGGGCTAACATGACTCTGTTATTTCTTAACATTCTCCACAAAAGATATTCTCTTTTTGAAAGCACAGATCTCTTCTCGTTGTTCATGGATAATGATTATATCTTCTAGATTGCAGAAACACGATCCGATCGGATCATCATTATAAACAAATTTCCCAAGACTGCATCCTTTGCCTCACGCTCACTCTGCTCCTGCTCTCTCTCACTCTCTGTTCTCTCTGTTCCTCGAACAGTGTGCGCCCCCTGGCGGAGTGAGCGAGATTGTAATTCGTTGGTGGAAAGAGAGATACCGGGTATCATAGGTACGCGACACGTGTGCCTCGATTCACTTCACGACTGGCTTTGAGTAAAGCTTTTCAAATAGCTATACCCTATCCAAAGTAGAAAAACAAAAAACACTGGGACCCCCACACAGCCAAACAGCCACACAGCCACACACACAGACATATCATAATTCAATCCAACTAATGAACGTTTCGTGGTGCATTGACAATTAATCAAAATTTAATTAAAAAGACAAAATGCCACATTTAAGTATGCACTTTACTTTGTAGTAGTTTTTGTTTTGTTTTTGTTTCTGTTTTTTTTTCTCCTCTCAGGCAAAGCACAATTTATTGTGCTTGCATTTTCCCGATGCAAATCTGTCGCCAACGTGCAAAATGCAAAATGCAAAATGGTAAATTGTTTTTACCACTAATGCCGCCGTCAGCGGGCAGACAAGTACGAGTATGCACTCGTAATCGTACGAGTACTCATAGTGGCACTCATACTCACACTCACAGTCACAATCACACTCGCACTCGCATTCACATGGCTCTAGGCCTGGTTTTTGTTGGCTGTGTGTGGGCCGCAATTAGAGAAGAAGGTTGAATGTGTGTGCGGGCTTAGGCCACTTGGAATGACATGGCAGCACTGACACCAGTCCGGTCTTTCTGTAAACTTCTACATACATATGTACGTATGTATGTACATACATACATATGTGTGTGTCCGTTCGCTTATGGGAAATTTTGTGCAGCGAATAATTAGATCGGTGAAAGGTTGCATTGAATAAAGACCCCAAAGACCCCATTAATTGAGTAAACGATTATCAAATCATAGACTGTGAGCTTCCTCCATTTTGGCGATCAAATGTTGATAGAAGTCCCCTCAATGATAGCAGTCTATGTGGCATGGCATTCCATAATTGAGCACCTGACAAAAGAATTTCTGCTTGGGCAGGCAGCACATGTTCAAACGTCGATACAAAGTGCATATCTCTGGCTTCACAGATAGGTATTTATCTCAAGAGAGTGAGCGGTGGGGGATAGCCAGCTGAAAAGGTGTCAGTCGAGATTGTGATTGCACGCAAATTGAAGAATTTCCAACGTGGGAAAACGAGTTGTCGATCGACATCGCCCCGAAATCAAGTCAAGCTGAAAAGCGTTAAAGGCTTCAACAAACAACAAGGGAACGGAACGGGACGGGACGGAACGGAGCAGAACGAGCGAAAGAGTGTGGCCTGAAAACCACACAAAAGATACCACATACCACCAGATACTTACTAGATACATATGTACATATGTACATACATATGTATGTACATCTGAATGGAAGATATTTATCCTAGCGTGGATATATGTATGTATGTAGATACATTGGCGAGTGTCGATTACGGTTGGATCTGAGACAATTCGGATACTGTTTTCGGGGCCAATTGTTGCAATTTGCACTGATTGGCCATTTCCAGCGTCACCATTGGCAGCCATTAGGCAGCCTCTAGCTCTAGCTCTTCTCTTACCAACCTCTTACCAATCCCCATTGCCATCTTCCATCCTCTTGGCCTGCAGTTAATTGTCTATAATTATGCATTAATGAATGCATCTGGCCGAGAGCACGAAATCATGTTTAAGAATTCTTGCATGAAATGTTGCATGCTCTAAGACCCGCTGCTGTGTGCAGCTACACCCCACCGCTCCCCACCGCTCCCCACCGCACCCCACCTCGTATGCAGATCGCATTCGCCTATTGGAAATCGATAAATTCTCAAATTGCACGCTTCGATCGCATGTCGTTGATAGTGATCGCAAATCCAAATGATTTTCCACAGCTACTCCTTAGTCTTAGTCACCGATCATAGTAGATGACTGTGCTTACAGAGGGTACTCGTGTGTGTAGGTCGGTGAATGAGTACATATGTACATGTGCTAACCTTACTCCAAATAGGCTTGGGTTCCATTCTGTTACATCTGTGACTGAATCTGCTAGAGATCAGTTGCTGGAGAGACACAACATACATGGCGTGTGCATGACGCATGACAAATTCAGACAACAGTCTGGCCACTCTTATGTACATAAATTGCATATATTGTATTCGGAACTCTCTCATTTCTTCTCACATTCAAGCCCCCAACTATTGCGAAAACCGACGCGAAAACTATCCCACGTTCCCAAAAAAAGAGCAAAAACAAACAGTCAGTGTCCGGGGAATGATTGAACAATGGGAATTCAATAAAGAAATCACAAAATCATTAAGAAAACATCCTAGAAGACGTTTCACACATGAAAACATGTTAAAGACAACAAAATAAACAACAAAATAAATAAATAAATACAAAAATAAAGATAACCATTCACAAAATAACAAAGAGTGACAGAAGTGTGACAAAATTTCAGCAAAAACTATTAAGAAAAATTAACCAAAGAGAAAAAGAAAAACTGAAAAAATTGGCATAGATATTAAAGCCAGAATATAATGGTATAGATGGTAGATAGAAATTAATCAACATCAGAAGGCTTTCTAAAATGTAAATTAGCTTGGCGGCTACCTCAGTCTCTGGCTTCCATCTGTGGGTTTATCTGAAGGTTATCCTAATCTTAATTCAATCAAATATTTCACATTGAAAAATGTTCTCATTTTCGAACATCAAATGCGATTCTAAGATGTCACCCATGTGGATATATAGATGATACATTCTAAGATCCCAAACTATGGAACAACTGGTTCCAACATCCATCGCGTGCTGCTCTTTCCGGTCCTAAAATCATCCAAAAGATCATGAATATCAAATGAATATTTATATTTATACAAGTCTACGGGCACATTAGAGCACGCGGCTTAATTGCAACGAGTGAGTTTGCCTAGGCCTGGTTTAGGCCGAATTACAGTCTCAGTCCCCGGGTTCACTCAACCCGGGCCAAAATAAATTCATAATTTTTTGATGAATGCCTTGCGGCTCATTAAATCAGGCAACCACCACACCAAACCACACCACTCTTTTTTCGGTTTTTTTTTTTGGCCGGTTTTATGCGGCGAGTGAGAGTGACCGTGAATATTTTTGTATGGTTTTCAGGCATTTCATTTTGCGGTTCGAATGATTAATGCTAATTAGTTGCCACATGAAGCTGTATATGCAAATTAAAAAAACCAAACAAAAACCGAGCAAAAAAATGGAAATAATTAAGATGTAGTATAGTTTGGGTATTTGCTGGAAAGAAATGATACATAGTTTCATTTGCATGGAATCCCATTTGCTGCTAGCATTTCTGCGGTGGAGAAGCCTTCATCCATCTTTTTTGTAATCTTCTTTCACACAAAAAAGTCGATTTTGATTTATGTTGGCTTGCAAATTGGTAAGGTTTTTTTTCCGCCATAGTTTGAAGTAAAACTGGGTTAGGATATCGGGAAATTGGGTTCGCTCAAAAGTAGATAATATTTTGAAATTATTCGAGAATATTACATGTGTTATATGAGACTTTTCAATAGAATTTAAATTAAAAGTAAATTATGTTTATAGATTTACGACATTAATTAAGATTTAATACTAGACATTTTAAAATACTTTCCGAAAAATACTGTGCTCCTAAATAACGTCAAAATCGATGTATCTCCCTGGGAAGCATAAGAACTGATACATCAATTCTAAAGCTAGCTTATGTTAAAGATTTAGCATGATTCAGATGTATGATTTATGTGTCTTTGTAGGCTTAAAATTTTCATCCCACAATTATGGGCATTCAAATGCCACAGCATCTTCGTAATCATTCCCAAAGTGCACTTATCCGAATAATTAAGCCATCAATGTGGTGGGCAATGCCTGGACAATTGTTGTAATTAGCGAGAGTGCAAGAGGGACGGATGGACCAGAGTTGCCGACACAGTCGTCGAGGGCATTGCCATCCTATTTGGCATTGCATAACATTCAACAATGTGCACCGTTACTTGGCTTGCTAATGAGCAGGCGAGGGGTGGAGACAGAGACGGAGACGGAGACACACAGCCAGAGGAGGTTCTTTCAGCAGGCAACGCACGTAAGAGCATACGATAGATGATCGGAAACAGAAGCACGAAGACGAAGACGAAGAAATGTGCATATTAAGATAAGAATGCGGAGAATGGTCAGTACAGCCCAAAGAAAGAGAGAGAGGGAGGGAGAGAAAGCACGGTACAGTGTCTGCCGAAAGTGTCCGCCCCAAGAATGTTTTCCAGGCATCCAACATATCGGTTCGTATGTACTTACATGCACAAGTAAGCGCAACTGGTTGCCGCCTCCCCCTTGGTTGTAGCCTCTCCTGAAGATTCATTCTAAGCTTGTCAGTCTGGTTCTGGTTTTCTTTTCTTTCTTTTTTTTTTTTTTGTTCGTTGTTGTTATTTTTTGTGGCATGGCATCCATCGCCTTAAGCTCTGAAATGGGTCAATTTAGTGACAAGCGACGCGATGCGATGCGATGCTATGCCGTTCCACAAGTCTCTCTCTCTGCAGACAGTGACAAGTCTCGGGACGATTGAACTGCCCCATAGATGACATATGGCAGGCATTCGGTAGAGCAGAGCAGAGCAGAGTAGAGTAGAGTAGAGGATTTTGTGCTAGCCACACATCAGTAGCTGGGGCATGTGGCAAGAGCTTTCTCTTATCGCTGCTGCTTGGAATAGTTCCTCACTTTGGCACAAATTCCATGCCGAATGGGGAACCGAATTCCCCCATGTAACCCAAGAATTTTCCCTATAGAATGTGAATTTCAATGAAACAACCAATATCCAACAAAAAGTTAACCCAGAAAATACATAATTCCCTGGCTGATTATATTTGTTTACAGGAAATTCAAAATATAATATATATAATATAATATAATAAATATATTATTCCGACTTTAAGTTCAAGTTTGCTGCACTTGAAACAAAGCGAAATGCATTCGAGACTTGATAGCTCCCGGGGCTTGAACGAAAATGCAACTAAAGATAAAAGAAATTGGAGAATGAAACGTTTGGGGAAGTCAATACTCATATGTATGTACATGTATCGCCAGATAACTTGGGCAGATAGTGGGGAAGATAGTGATTTTACATATTTCCAACCAACCAACCAGACACCCACCCACCCATCCACCCACCTATGGCCACCGCATGGCAGTGGAGGTAAATCAATTAAGCCCGAGAATTATGGGACAGTCGAGGGCACTGGCGGTCAGCATTGAAGTACTACTGCTGGAACTGGTGACTGGTGCCCTGGACGTGGGTGCCACTTTATTATATGGCTTACCGCATTTGAGTTATATTCGACTTGATTTTATTGCATTTCTGCTGACCGAAAACAAAAGCGAGCGATAATCAAGAGGCGGAAACTTCAAGGCGCAAATAAATTAGAGCAACATAGGGGTCGGATCGGTCGGTCGGTCGGTCGGACTCTCAGGTCGCGGGGTCTAGTCTGGTTTGGTTTGCTTTTGGCAGCTTTATCAATCGAACAATTATATCTTGTAGCTGGCTGGCGCACGGCAAAAGTACACAGCGAAGGTTTTTCAGCGCCCAAGCGGACTCTGCACGCAAAACCAGTCACGAACTGAGAGAGGAAAATGAGAACTAACTATTGAGCCAGATCGCAGATAGGGAACAAAACGCCTAAACTTATTAATTTAACCCAATTTTCTGCTCGTGTTGCACAGCCGAAAGAAAGAAAAAAACTGACCAAGTAGATCTGGAGAACAGTGAAATTAAGGCGAAAAGGGACCATAAAAGGAGAGAGAGAGGCCTTGATTGATAATCTACAATCTACAAACCATTTATGTACATATGTATGCATATCCCTAAACATACATGCATATGTACATACGTACAGGCATAGATGCAAAAGATACATACATATGTATGTACATATGTTGATCCGTTTTAAATGAAATGCTTGTACAAGAGTTGAGTTGTTGTCTAGGTCAGGGTTTGATGGTGAAGAAATAAAGCAGATACAAACAAAGTTCTCTTAATACTAGATGGTTTCTCTTTTGTACAACTTTGGAGGATTTGTTAATAGGCACTTACCTATAGAAAATATGTACCAATCAACAGTAATTTTACGCAAAAGCACACAACAAATATGTAAAAAAAGTTTTAATTTTGGAGTCTTATCAAAGTTTACCAAATACGTATGTAAATAATACACTATTGACACCTTTTAATACGCTTTTTGTATAGATCACTACACCAAAGCGTAATAATATCTGATCTACAAGTCAAAAAAAAATTGTTTTTTTCGCGTGGAAATTTAACAAAAAATAAACAAGCCAAGGAGACGAGAAAAAGCGCCAACAGAGACGAGACGGAGCAATGACAACCGCACGCGGCCACAGAAAATCAAAGCTTAAATTTCAAACTTTAGTTAAAAGCCAAGAGCAGAGTAAAGAGAGAGCAGAGCGTCAATCGCGTAAATGCTCTCTGATTGAGAGAGTCGGGTTTACTTAGTTTGTTTAAGTGTATGTCTGTCTGATGTGTGTGTGTGTGTGTGTGTGTGTGTGGGAGTGAAAAAACCAGTTTGTTTGTGGCAAACTTGTTGCTCTCCCTCTGTCTTTCTTTCTCTCGTATCCATCTGTGTACGTATGTTTTATGCGTTTATGCTTTGCCAGCAACTTTTTAATTTAAAAGCCGTTGGCTGTTGCGTGTTTTCCTTTCTTCTGCTTCTTCTTTCTTCTGTATCTGTCTTCTGCTGCTGCAGAATCAAAACAAACGCGCTTCTTCGTTGGTTCTTTGGTTCTTTGTTTTCGAATACTCTGCCAGAGGCTAAGGTATGACAATTTTGACGAGATGTTTGATACACAGATCACCTATTGCCGATGCCGTAAAATAGAATGAATAGGGTACAAATCCTCCATTTTTTAGAGCCAATCCAAGTACGAGCGATCTGCAAGTGTATTTAAGACTTCGGTCTTTCTTTATTGTTTCTGCTGTTGTTGCTCTTGTGCTTTGACTGTTCTGTTTCCTTCACGTTTTTCGTTTACGTTTCGTGTCGTTTCGTGTCGTTTCGTGTGTACGTCCGTCCAGGCAGGCAGCTCATTAAACTTTTTACAGCTACTGTTCCCCCCTCCCCATGCACACACGCACGCACACACACACACATACGCACGTAATTAATTTCAATGGCCCCGAACCGTTTGGAGCACGCTCAATTGTCCCGATAAGCCAGAGCCCCCGCCGTCGCGTCGACTCGTCGACGGATCGGATCGGATCGCATTTGGGTTCGTTTTCTTAGGCGGACGGACTCTTTGGTTAATTGACTTTCGTCAAATCAAATTAGTTTCTGTGTCTCCAATCGGGAAGTTCATCGCGACTTCAATGCATTAACAGCAGCAACCAGCTGGTGTTTCTACTATGTATGTGGAGTGGATCTTAATTGGTTATCTCCGAACTTGGCCTCTGCGGATGGAAAGGGGAGAATTTACACCTAGGGAAATCATACAGATACAGGTAACAGCTAGAAGGATCGGAATGAATGGTTCAACAAAATGTCCTTAATGATTTTTCATATTGGTGGAGCTTCAGCTGCCTCATATTTGTGTATGTTTCCATTCTGGCCAACATAACTTGTGTTTATCGGGCTGACTGCTCTACCGACCCACGTCAGGAAAGGTACGTGGACCAAATGATGCCACATGAGCGGCATACAAAAATGCAATTGGAGAGACCAGACCTCGCTCGGCTGGTATCCGTAGGATGAACGTTTATAAGGGATACGAAACATGTCAGTCCTGACATGGATGCGCGTCGGGGGTACCCCAGCGCATGACAACCTGCAATCAAGCGCCAGCGCGCACGGCCCATGGTTTGGGACCATCAGCATGCTGCATGCTGCATGCTACATGCTACATGCTGAATGCAACGGAAAAAGCGTAGGCCAAAAACATACTACGAGTGCAACAGCAATAATACAACGACATACATAAATTATGCGCCAAACAAATAAGGTCTCGCCCAGCCCTAACGGAGGCAGCCCCATAATGATGCCATGGGGGCCATCATCAAGTTGTTACTGTTTCCTTGCTTCCTTGCCTTCCTTGGCAGTTGGCAGTTGCCTCGATGTCGCCGCCAGTACTTGCACAAAGTCATGGTCGCCACAATTGTTGTCCGTTTTTTTTTTTCTGTTGTCTTGGCTCCCCAAGACCCCAAGCGGATGGCAGTAAGAAACAATGCCCACAACCGCAAGAAACAATTAAGTTGGCTCCACAAAACGAGGCAAGCACCGATCTGCCATGCCATTTCAAGCCACGGACATATGTATATATGTACATACATACATACAATTCCAAATGGTATTGAGGGGGAAGGAGCCACAATAATCGTTCCGTTGCAGTATTTAATATGCTTCCGTTCGAGCTTAAATAATATGGAAGAATCTACATCAAAAGCTAAAATTCTTTTAAACCGTCAAACCTCCGGTCCCAGCATCTGCTTCGACACGAGCCAACAGTCATTAACTTACTGCTGGAAAGCAGACGGTTGCAGTTCCGATTAAGTGACAGGTTAAATGCTAAGCCATAAGTTTTGGCCCCAAACAGCACGAGCCCCGAACCTTTGCAGCCGGCTAAAAGCAACAGGAGACACCGAAGTGACTGGCCTGGCTCAGGGGCTCCTCAAACCGGTTGCCATGCTCCCACAGGCAGCGATCGCACACCACAACCAACCTCTGGTTGCCTTCTCTGATGCTTTACATGTCCATGTCCAAGCAGACGACAACAACGACGCACGGAGGTGCAACAGTTGTGGGGCGCAACCATTAGTCGTAATCTTTGGGCAATTGTCGTTGATTGTTGTCGTCCGTTGTGCCTTGGGCTGATTCCCAGCTGTCTGTGCTCGTCCCCAGGTCAAATTTGCTTGATTAGCTGAAAATGCGTGCGAAATCTCCCTATAGAGCGTATTCTAGGCCAATTGTGGGCCTCATCAATTCATTCAGATCAACTTACATGTGTATGCATGTACATTGTACATATTTTGAGCCCAAAGAACTAGGCGATACAGATTTTCTTCTTTGACGACAGTGTTTTCACATGGAATCTACACTGATAGAATTGTTATTTAACAATTACATGTAAGCCACACAGCAATGTTCAATAATTACCGCGTTTTACAACCAGGGCTGAAACCTATCGACTACCTATCGATATTTCTCGGAAACAAGTGCTGTTAAACGCATGTTTTTGTGTTGAGTAACGCCTTCTTTAAATTGAGAACACAACGCATTGTTGCAATACAGAATTAAAAATAGTAATATTTATTTATTCGCCACTAAATAATTGTTCCTGCGACACTATGAGCACGATGCGAAGCTCCACCCCCGTTCTGCGGTCCAGGACCAATGGCAGCACTGTAAATGTCGCCTGCAACCCACACAATGCGCAGAGAAATCTCGAGCGTCGGAATCACAGAAAAATATTGGGCGGCCCTAACAACCGCAGCCGAAATAGTGAGCAAACTAAACTAACGACCAATAAAAGAGCACTACCAGAAACCGAATACCAAGAGGAAATTTATGAGAATGACCCGTTGGCATACGAACAAGACTCGGAGGTAAATCAATTTGTGTGACATCGTGGCACGCTTTTGTAAATGTTATTCCTTCCAGGCCAGGATTTTAGAGGATCTGGTTCAACTTGAACCGCCACCCGCAAAACGACCTCTCTTTGATCTACTAGCCGACGAGGACCCACTTTCGCCTAGGCAATCAGTCAAATCGAGAGATAACGAAACATCTCAAAAGGTTTACGTGCACCATACAGACGCACCAAAGGATGTGTGCATTAGGCTCATTAATGCCAAATCTTCACAAACCAAGAAAACAGACAAACCTTACCGCCCATCTATTGGTCAGATTGAAACAAAAAACGCATATTCGAAATCGCGGCCCAGCCAGCGCTTTATCTGGCGCTCCGAGGCGACTTGTAGGCTACTGCAATTGTGGCAGCAGCATTTAAATGACTTTCGAGGTAAAAAAAAAAATACACAAATTTATAAAGAGATGGAAAATGAAATGCGTGATTTTGGCCAACCAAGTCATACTGAAATTAAGGGTAAAATGGATAACCTGACGAGGAAATATCGGTAATTATCTACACATATATTTACCTTTGAAAGCAGACATATATAATTCGTTTCCCTATCAACAGCATGGAAGCTGCGATGATACGATCTACCGGAGATCCTTCCAAGTGGTTGCTTTTCCATACGATTCAAAAACTCCTGATAGGTACCAGGGCCGTCAATGTTTTTGAGGATATTATGTTCGAGAAAAATGGTAAGATAGATTACAAAATGATTTAATATGTACAGATCATATACCTAGAACTTATTTCAGGATCCTCGAAAAAAGTGAGCGAGGATTTGGCGTCTGACGATAATGAAATGCATTCATGGATGGATTCTCCAGAATCCACTTACGAAAATCATCGACAGGAAGAAGACGAGGTAGACGACCATCCCCAAGAGGATACATTGGCAAAAAGCTATCTTGAAGAAGAGCCAGAAGATTGTAAAGAGGACCAATACGAGAGAGCAACCCCCTCGCCAGAGTTAAACATGTCAGACCGACTGCTAGAAATCGAGGAGGAGAAGCTGTCCATAGAACGGCAGAAGCTTAAGGTTATGAAAGCGGCTGCACAGGAGTTGTCCGCATTCCATAGAGATATATTGCAACATTTGAAGCAGAAAAATAAAAAGTAAATGGAAATTTATTTCAATTTCCATATTTACCTATTTCAAGAGCTGCCAACTCGTTTCTCAGATCATTTATGACCATATGACATTAGACTTTGCTATATTAAATCCAAAATTAATGTTCGTAGTCGTCTCTAAGCCTGATTCCCGGCTATCTGTCGAATTACTGATGCCCAATTAGTAACTAAATTATGTTTTCGAACAAACACAGCCAGCAAAATCGTATCTAAAAAGTATAGAAATCGATCAACTCTGCATGCCGCAGCGCTACTCCCAGCTCAATTGAAAAAACAACTGTACGCATATATCTCTCTCGCTCTCACTGCATGCTTTTTGCATTAGGCTATGTCTATTTTTGCAGCTAGTCCAGCTTCAAAGTCAAATGTCATACGGTTATTACTCGCGCTATTGTCGTATTCCACTGGACTTAATACCAGTATGGTCTGAAACACTACGGGAAAAGCATGCAGTGTGAGCGAGAGACAAATATTAGTTTAGGGAGCAGTGTAGAAGCAGAATTATCAATTGCCAGAGTCAGCAATAATGTTTTGGCTTATCTAGCCAGCTGTACCACTGCTTATTGGACTGATGGGCGGGATATCTCACTTGGGATGGGTACGTACCTGTCTGCATTTCAGACTAGTTTACTTCATTCAAGGGCTGCCAACTTGTTCCTGTAGATTATCGATAAGAACTAATCGATGAACGGTGGCATTCATTATTGTCAATGCTAGCGTTATGGCCGACCAGATGGAAACAAACAAAAATGTTACAAACAATCCACAAAATACAGCTAAAGCTAAAGAATCCCAGAGAGAAATAGCCCAGAAAATCAAAAGAGGCGAGTACAAGCTGCTGCGCAAGGATCAACGCAGCACCGTTTGGAAAGTGTACCGGGTAATCATTGACTCCGAGGGTACGCCGCTAAGATCATCGTTCTTTTGCACCGGATGCAACCGCGTGTTGAAATCCAGCAGTGGCAACACATCGAATCTGCGCATCCACATATGTCACGTCGAGTATATGCGAAAACTTCTCGATGAGAAAGAAGCGAAAAACAACGAAAAACAACAGGAACGGCAACAGCAACAGAAAAAGCAGGTATGTGCCAATGAATCCACCAAAATTGGATTTAGAAAGGTCTTTTGCAGAAAATATTTAGGACGCCGACGCCAATCGTGATGATCAGCTGGAGTACACACAAGCAGAGATGAGGCAGCGAAGGTATCGCAAAAATAATCCCACCCGTCACGAATGGTGCGCCAATGGCACCAAAATGCTTCTGCAGCTGTGGGCAGCGTACATTGGCGATTTGCGCGGCAAGCGCAAGAATAGCCATGTTCACAGGGAAATGGCCCAGAAAATGAAACATTTCGGGGCCAACGCTGTCGAGGTCAAAGCCAAAATGGACAATTTGACCAAAAAATATCGGTATGTTTATTGTTAAACATTACATATCGCTGACTTGATATTCGATCTGAATTGTTTTTATTTAGCAAAGAGGCGAACGATGTTAAATTACTCGGGAGGCCATCCAAGTGGGAGCATTTCTATAGACTTCAGTCGCTCCTAATTGGTACCAATGCCGTCGATCTAAGTAATGATTTTACGTTCAATAGCACAGGTAGGATCAATCAGAGCGACAGAGCGACAATCAATAATACTATTGTTATCTTTTAGCCTCTACAGATGACGACAAGGATGCAATGGAGAGTGAAACCGAAGATATCGATGAGGCTTATGCTGAGGAGGACAATTCCCAAGATGGGCCAGTCGAGGAAGATGAAGAGGAGGATGATTATATCCCCGATAACATGATAGAGAATATAGAAGTCCCCTCTGTTCGACCATCTTCAGCGAAATACGCAGAGACTAGCATCGTGGAGGAAATGGAAATGCCTTCTGAAAGACAGCCCTTGGAGAACTACGAAGAGGAGCTCGATAAGCAGAACCTAACTATAGAACAAAAGTACAAAGCTAAGAGGAAAAGAGAAGCTAGATTACTAGAAATAGAGGAAGAAAAGCTGGCCATAGAGAGGGAAAAATTGAAGACGATGAAATATTTAAAGCAAGAGCTGTCATCATTTCATAAGGACATGTTTAGGCTACTTACACACAAAAATTGATCTATAATTAGCAAATAAGAAATGTACAAGGAGCAATAAAAATAAATTGTTTCCCAAATACACCGCAGTGGATAATCGGGCATTATATATTAGTAGCCTTGATCCCTGGATTGTGAGGGCTGTCAACTTGTCGACCGCTTCGTGGTCGATACAGATGTTTAGTATATCTCCATCCCTGGTTTGTGAGGGCTGCCAACTTGGGCCGCTAGCGCCGTCGTCAGACTGACTCCAGAGTGAGAAACAAAAGAATGTTTATAATAAATTCTCCCGGAGAAGAAAAGTGCAAAGAGTCTCAGCTGGACATATTGCTAAAAATCAACACTGGCGAATACGTTTTGCAGAAGAAGAAAAAGCGTAGCTCGGTTTGGAACGTATATCGGGAGATTGTCCGTTCCGACGGCTCCAGGCTGAAATGGCGATATTATTGTGTGGGCTGCAAGCGGGTAATGCAGTCCACCGGAGGAACCACATCTAATCTACGAATCCACAAATGTCATGTTCGATACCTGAAGCAAAACGCAAATGGTTCTGCTGCCGATGCGCCAAGTCCTGGCACCGACTCGGAGAGCCTCCCAAAAACAAACCGCCAGCTGATGACATATGCCAATCAATACGAGGCATTCTATCAGAATAAGACAGACAAAACAGAAAACAACGAGGTGGACGATGAAATGGACAATCTTGACGAGTCAGATGTCGTCGAAGAACTTGTAAGCATAAGTCAAACAATTCTGAACTTCAGATGACCAGAGTGACATTTTCTCTGCTTCTTAGCAGGGACCGGAGACAGATCATCTGGGAATGAGCTGCACCGATACGCGGCCGCTGCTCAAACTATTTTCTGAGGAATCCTGTGCGGTCGAAACGGAGGAACAGAGTCCAATTGTTCTGGAAAATACAGTCGTTCAAGAAGACTTTCAACGAGAGACGCTCCAGCTAAATAAAACGAACTGCATCCAGATCGATCCCAGTGCCCTATCCGAGGCCGAGAGCTACGCCCGTTCCTGGGCTCATGCATTTCTCAAGCTAAGCGAGGACCAAAAGTTCTATGCGAAGCGCTCCATAGACGAGCTGCTCGTGCTGGGCCGCCTGGAGAAATTGAGTATATCCACAGTCACCTCACTAACGACAAACTTGTAAAATTCCACACTTGGAAGCCAATTTCTGCCTAACCTACTAGTACACCATATAATCGAAGCTTTCAATATACTTGAAGATTTGTTCGTTCCTGTGACAGGTATACACAATAGACATTCTATTTTAAATCTAAGCTTTTGGGGATGTTAAGGGGATGGATGGGATGTTACTCGCATTACAGATAATAAATCTAAAGACAGGCATACCAAAAGATTTTATATACAAAGGAAGGAAATGTATTAGTCTCCATATCAGAAATAAACGAAACTCGAAAATGTGTTTTTCAATTTTTTTATTTTTTCCAATATGTTTTTAAAGTTTTTTTTTTACTTTTCCTTTGTTGCCATTTTGCATTTGTTGTATGTAGATTTTTCGCTTTGCTCTTTTCTCAGTTTATGAAGTTTGCTGTGAATACATGCTTCTTGTTTTGCTTTGCTCTGCTGTTCCGTTCCGCGCCCGTTTCGTTCCTCTCTCGATATTCAGTTACAGTTATGTTAATTAAACAGTTTTCAACTTGCGGCGACGCGTGCATGGGCGTGAGGGTGAATGGGAGTGCGCTTGTGTGAGTGGCAAATGGTTTAACATAACATTTGTAAAATAATGTAAAATTTTAAATTAGAAATAAACTCTAAACATTAAACGGAACGGTGCTATTTAAGTGTTTGTTGATTTGACTTTTCTTAGAATTTCTGGCCGTACTTGAACTTGAATTTATTGCTTTCTATAATACACTTCAATTTTGTTTTGCACATTTTTGGGGTTCTAAATTTGAATTCGAAATTATTTCTCTTCGCTGTTGCATAGGATGGGGGATGGGGTTGTATGAAAGTTTCCCTACAAAACGGAAAGCAAAGCAAACTAACCAAATATATAACATACACTACGGCCCATTTTCCAGTGTCTGTTGCACTTGATGTTGTTGGCTTTTTTCTTTTCTTTTTTTGAGTAGTTTTTGTTGCTTGATGCTGCTGTGGTTGTTGCTGCTGCTGGTGCTGATGCTGGTGGTGGTGGTGTTGATGGTGTTCTTCTTGTTGTCTGGATCCTATGCAGTACTCTCTGTTGTTGTATTCTGCACCTCCTGGGCGCCGTTCTGTATAAGATTCGCGGATGGTAGGGTGGTAGGGGTAAATCATAAGAAATCAACTTAAAACAAATCATGGTATATGGATCGTGAAGAGCTGTTATTCGTTTGGTTTTGTTACATTCACTTTTTGTTAGACCCAAAGCCTCTTATGTTAAGTATTACAACTATTCGTTTTCCCTCTGATGTTTTAGTGGTTAATTATGAATGCATTTTAGTTAGTTGAGTGTGGAGTGGGAGTGGTAGTGTTTCTATTTCTACGTTGCCGACACCCAGTAGTATTTGTTGTTGTTGCCGTCGCCATGCTGATTAGTGGTTGTTCTTTTTGTTGTTGTTGTTGTGGTTGGTTGTTGCTTTGGCGATGTTTTCTTTTTGTGTCAGTGGTGATTAGTTCATTACCTGCTGTGGCTGCTGTTGCTGCTGCTCCAGACCACCGCCAGGACCATTCGGCTTCCGATTCTGGCGACGAGGGCGAGGTTGCTGCTGACGCGGCGGGCCCTGGCCTTGAACTGCAACAAAAGCAAAGAGAAAAGTTAAAAAAAGCAAAAGAAAAGGGTAGGCTTGTTGGAGTTACTTGGTGCAGTGTACTCACTGTACTCCCCGCCATCGCGTCGTGGTGGTGGTGGCCCGTTGTTGTAGTTGCGTCGGAAGAAACGTCTCTGGGGTCCTCCGGGGCCGCCGGCACCGCGACGGGGGCCTTCTCCGCCGCGCTGCAGACCCTCGGGATTCTGGTCGTGAACACCAGGATCGACACTGCTGCCATCACCGCCGCCCAAGCCGCGACGCTGCTGACGCGGGTAGTAGTTGTTGTATCGCCTGGGTCCACCAGGTGGTCCGCCTGGACCACGTGGACCGCCGCGAGGTCCACCGGGGGGGCCGCTTGGGCCGCGACGATAGTTTTGGCGGGGCTGGCGGGGTCCTGACTGCAACTGCTGTTGTCCGTCAAGGGGCTGCTGCTGCTGCTGGTCCGGAGACTCCATCTCATCCCCCTCCTCGCCATCCTTGCGACGGCTGTTCTTCTTCATCCAGGGCCGGAAGTTGCGACGCTTGTCCGCAGCAAACTGGCTGCCGCGCACAGGCTCCCCAGACGGCCCGGTGACATTGGCCGCCTCGTTGCCCTTCTCGCCAATAACGACATCGAACTCGACCACCTCTCCGTCGCCCACCGAGCGGACAGCCTTCTTCGGATTGTTGCGGGCAATGGCGCTCTGATGCACGAAGACGTCCTCTTTGGTGTCGTTCCGGTTGATGAAGCCGTAACCGCTCTTTACGTTGAACCATTTGACGGTGCCGGTCACTTTGGTCGCTGCAATTGTGAGGTTAGAAACGTCATTGTTGGTTCTGCTGCCACTCGAGGCGTAATGGAATGGATGCATGAATAGTGGGTTACATAGGGATTCTGGTGCCTTACAAATTCATTTAATGTCCAATACGCGATTCTAGCACATGCTACTGTGCGGTGCGTGTGTTCGTGTGTGTGTGTGTGCGTGTCTGCGGCAGTGTATACAAATAAATTTACCAAAACAATGAACACACACACATGAACATACATATTCTCCCTGTCTTTCTCCCACTCTATATCTTTCTCACTCTCATCGACGTGCGCGCGCGCAGAGAACGGAGAGGACCAACAAATTGGGTTGCTCAAATTTTACGTGCGGGGGGCCAGGCGGGGGCAGACCAAACGTACGGGGGTGGGCAACACCGGCAAACGGCAAAATTTTCATTTCGTTTCTTTGCGGCAGGGCCGGGGCCGCTTTTCATGAGGCGGCGGGCGGTGAGCCGGTGAACGTTCATATGTATGTGCCTTGCTATACAAAATGGCCGTCGTGCGTATATTTTAAGACACAAACACACACATACACGCAAAAAAAAACCTATATATATGTGTACACACACGCACATTTTATTTTTTCATTCCTTTCATTGCTATTTTGGTAGAACTAGCGGTCGCCATGTGTTTGCGTATGAATGAAATGCAAATCCATTTACGTTTACTCTTACCAATAATTTCTTTCGGTGGCGGAGCTGGCTTGCCTTCTCCCTGTTGGCCATCGTCCTCCTGCTGTTCCTCCTCGGCCAGGGGCTGCTGTTGTTCAATGGGCAGCAGCTGCTGCGGTTTGTTCTCAGAGTCTGCCATTTTTTCGTTGTTGTTCTCACCCGCACTCGACGAACACGCGCTTCCAAAAATAAAAGGAAGAAAAATAAGCTGCTACTGCTTTTGAGGTGTCAGCCAAGTTTTTCTTGGCTATGCGATGCGATACGATGCGATGCTCAAAAGCCGCAACTTTATTCTTCTCTGCTTATTGTTTTTGGGACTGATGGTCTGTGCTTGTCGTTGGTGTTGTTGTTGCTGGTCAGTTGTGGCGCTCTTTCAACTACCACTACCACTTTTTGATGTTATTTTTGAGTGTGATCTTAAAACACTCGCCACTCGCAGGGTTTTTCTTTGCCGTATTTTGTTCGCAAGCGGAAGTGACAATGACAGCAAACTAGGGATGTTAAATATATATTGATATAAGATATCGATATTTTTATTTTATTTTTTGTTAAAAAAATATTTGAATGTGCTTTTTTAAGATGTATAATAAACGGAACTGCTCGTTGGAACGCTGAACAAATTAACACCATTTTTCTGTTCTTTCACGTGGTTAGATTATTTAGACATTCCCTCGATTCTACTTATCGATGCTCAAAATAGAAAAATTTAAGAAATATCGGTATTTATGTGCGATAGACGCTACGTATTCGGCAATTCGTAATTTTGAAAATAACAATCATTGCTATGGTTCAAAATATAAATGTTCCGGCATAAAATTTAAAAATGATCGTAGAGGTCTGAAAATGTATACATTAGATGGGCAGGCAAGCCAGTTTTGTTCTGCTGCGTGAAACCAACTACCTAATGCTTATCTTAATTAAATGTTTGCTAAAAATTACCCTATTTACAATTCTCGTTAAAATGGGTACGTTTTGGTAATTACAATCAAGATATGTACATTGTACATATATGACGGTTCAAGCAAACTCTTATTTTTAGTGGTAATCCGCCGCTTTGCGTTTAATTAAGGACTCACGCAATCCTAATTGGGATTCCCCTGGGAGCTGAGAACTTCCCTAAAGTAAAGCTGACTTTACCTTCGGCAGTTTTCCTTGCCATGATGGGGTCGCTGGTCGTTCTGCTGCTGCTCCTGCTGCTGCCAATAATTTGTGTGGCCTTCCATTCTTTATCTGCGGAAGGGAGGCTGGCTACGATGAGCTGCCGAATCGTCATCCAGCAGGCCACGCAGGTCACCTATATCTATCGATGTGTGAGCTGCCTGGGCGCCGGCACACCGGAACATTTGGCCCTGGAACTGGAGTTGCATCGATGTGTAGGCAGTCGAGTGGCCACGGTGACGCGCCACATTGAGAGTCATGAGCTGGAACCCCTGCGCCGGACAGACAGCATGAGCATCTTTCATATTCCCGCCGGCCACGATGGGGATGGCCTGGTACGTCGTATAATCGAAATGTTAAATCCGCGACAGCCTCGCAAGCATATCCACAAATACATTTTCCTCTGGCCCGGCGCCAATCTGGAGCAGCTGCAGGCCCTTTTCTCTGGATGCTGGACGAAGCAGTTGCTGTTTGGGCTGGCGATCACTCGAGCGGATGACGGAATCTTTGACTTTGACCCCTTTGCCGAGGGTGGTCTTCGGGTGGTGCGGCAGCGCGACCACGCTGTGAGATACCCCGACAAGTTGAGGGATCTGCGGGGATTCGAGCTTCGCTACTCCATGTTCACGGATCCCTTGATGGCCATACCGATACCACCAGTGGCCAGATACGGATACAGGGCAGTCGACGGTGTGGCAGCCCGCGTCGCCGCACAGATCCTAAACGCCAGTGTAACATACGTCCTGCCCGATGATAACGAGTCCTACGGACGCTGCCTTCCCAATGGAAGCTTTACCGGCGTGGTCAGAGATCTTACCAGCGGCAAGACGCACTTTGGGCCCAACTCACGCTTTGTCCTGGACTGTATATGGCCACAGGTGGAGGTGCTGTATCCACACACGCGCAGGATGCTCTACCTGGTGGTGCCGGCGTCGGGCATCCAGCCGGAGTACCTGATCTTTCTCCGGGTCTTCCGCCGGACCGTGTGGCATCTTCTGCTGGCCAACTTCCTGCTGGTCGTGCTCTTCTTCTGGCTGTTGCAGCGATTACAGAAGCGAGTGCCACGTAGATGGGAGATGGGGCGGGAACTCACCCTCGACCGTTGGTATGAGATTGTCGAGACGTTTGGCAAGACCCATGTTGGGGAGCCTGTGGAAAGATTCTCGCAGATTAGCTCGATGAGGGCCTTCCTCATGTGTTGGATTCTCTTCAGCTATGTCGTGACAACCATTTATTTTGCCAAGCTGGAGAGTGGCTTTGTCCGGCCCACATACGAGGCGCAGCTGGATAATTTGGACGAACTCTCCGGCCTAAATGTGCGCATCTATGCGGTGACCACCATCTTCGATGCGGTCAAGCCGACGCTGTCGAAGCGTCACTACGACTTGTTGGTCAGCAGGAGCAGGCAACTGCCATTGGACCTGACCACCTCCTACTACCAGCTAATAGTGAGTCGCAGGGATAGGCGATCCGCCTTTATAATGAGGGACTTCCATGCGAGGGACTTCCTGGCCCTCACCTACAATGCCCAGGCGGATCGGCCCTCCTATCACATTGTTAAGGAGTACCTCAGATCCATGATGTGCACATACATTATGCCGCTGGGATCGCCATTCCTTTACAAGTTTCAGTCACTCTTCACGGGCTTTCATGAGCACGGATTCTACGAGCATTGGCGCCAAATGGACTTGATTACGAGGGATAGGACATCGCCCAATGCAGAGGAGTTTTATGAGGAGTTGGGTGACCAAACGGATACGGATCCTGCTGTGACCGACGCCGCAGGAAATCGCAAAAAGAAGCATGTGGTTCTCACATTGGATGTATTGCAGGGGGCATTCTATTTGTGGTCGCTGGGAATTGCATTGAGCAGCTTGGGCTTTGTGCTGGAGCATGGTTATTTCTTTTGGAAAAGACGATCTAAATTATTAACAGAAACCATATAATTTCAGATAAATTTTTAACGAAATATTCAAATTATATATCGATTCCCAGCACCGATTTAATTTTTCTGAGCTGCATATCTTAGCATATCGATAGTATAAATACATATCTTTTCCGTGTCCGGCAACACTTTTCAAAACAGCTGACAATAGCTTAAAAGCGCAAACGTATTTCAGTCGCTAGCACAATTGTATTTGTTTATTAATCAATCAAAGCTATAGCAACGCATGTGAAAAGCATCATTGGACATCAACATGAACCTTATCTAGTGGGGACCAACACTTCCTCAGTGTATCCGAAGCTACAGCGGTAGTTATGGAAAAATCAAAGCAAAAGTGAACTTCAGAATAGTTAAAAGGTGAAAATAGTGGGAGTTTGAATCCCATGGGTCGTGTCGTGGTAGTCAAGTGCAAAATTCATCGACGTAAATCAAGCAATTGGGAGAATATTCCACTTAAATGTTCCATTAGAGCGGCAAGAGTCAAAGGTGGCGTCGTCACAGTCACATCGTATGATCCATTCGAGCGCTCTGATTGGTCGAGAGCGCTTTTGCATGCTTTCCCGCTCGTTTATGTGTTCCTCCCTGGGCACAGTGTCCTCAGCAGTGCTGGAAAAGCTGCGAACCTTGCAAATTACGGGACTTACACTTAACCAATGGTCACAATGACTATTTCCTAACGTTCATTCATAATTAAAAGCATTTATGTTTACATTCTAAAAAAGTGGTTGCCATAGATATCTGTCAACATTTTTCACCGTGTGCAAATGAGTGCGGACCCACTGTTGTGTTGTTGGTTAAAATTTGTAATTGCGCCGCTTAGAATTTTGATAAACAATCCTAGAGACGAGACGTGTGTTTATATTAATTGCACAATATTGTTGATGTTTTCAGCAGCATAAGAAAATCTGATATGGATCATAATAGCATGGACTTTATGTCCGGCCCCGTGGATGAGTCCCTGGACCTGTTCAAAGAGGACGACGCCTTCGACATGATCAACGAGGTTCTGCACCCGGATATGCTGGATAATTTCCTCAACGAAATGGACCTGGAACAGGCGCAAATGTACGAAAATATTCTGCGAATGGACGAGCCCCAGCCCATGGTGCAGCCACAGCAGCAGCAACAGCAGCAACAACCGCTGCATGTTAAAAGCGAGCACTCTTCGCCAGTGCACATCAAGGAGGAGCTACAACTGCCCTTCTACAAGGCGGATCCTTTGATGGCCGCCAGCTATAATTTACTTCAGCAACAGCCTCAGCCACCGCAGCAGCAGCAGCAGCAACCTCAAACGCCGCAGCAGCCGCAGCAGCTGGTCATTAAGGCTGCCCAGCCTACCACTACTATACACCACATGGATGCCACTAGGCTACCGCCAAATACCCCCCTCTACACCTCCCCTCTGCCCAGTGGCTATGTTTTCCAGACTTCTTCACCGCCGACGCCACCAGCCGAGTCGACTCCGCAAAGAATCCAGGTCCAGACCCCTTCCCCACTGCCATTGGCCACGCAACCAATGCCACAACCCTTCATCATGTATACTCAGCCCATCACCACTAATCCGACGATTTTGACGTCCGCTGAGCAACCCATGACGGTTCTTCTAGAGAAGACCATGGCCACAACTGTGACCAGTCCCAAGCCCTCACCGCCCATCGCACCGAGCAACGGCAGCGGCAACGGCAACGGCAGCGGCAACGGCAGCGGCAATGGCAATGGCAACGGCAATGGGAGCAGAGCTAGCAAGGCGAGAGTACTTTTGGCACCGTCTCCAGGCACCGAAGCCACCAATCAATCGGTGGCCGGGAAAGTGCCCATCAATAGGGTACAGCCCAAGGTGAAAGAAGTGAAGCGCTCGGCACACAATGCCATCGAGCGTCGCTACCGCACTTCGATCAACGACAAGATCACCGAACTGAAGAATCTAGTAGTGGGTGATCAGGCCAAGCTGAACAAGTCGGCCGTGCTGCGCAAGTCCATTGACAAGATACGAGATCTGCAGCGTCAGACGAGCGAGCTGAAGTCAGAGCTGCAGCGTTTGCAGCGGGAGTTGATGGCTCGCGATGGCTCCCAGGTTAAGGATCTACTTCAGCGGGAAACGCGGCCATGGCCCGTCCGTGGTGGCTCGAAGAAGCGTCGCGAGAGCTCGTTGACATCTACCACAGATGCTGGGCTAACTCCGCCGCGTAGCGATGTCTCGGATCCCTCTCTCTCACCTCTGCACTCGGACATTTCCCTGCCGCCCTCGCCATACGGAGGATCCACCGCCAGCTGCAGCAGTGGCGGCGACAGCAACTGCAGCAAGGATGATCTTCTGGTGGTGCCGAGCTCTATGCGAGGCATGGCCACCCATTCGCGTCTGGGGCTCTGCATGTTTATGTTCGCGATTTTGGCAGTGAATCCCTTCAAGGGTTTCCTCCACGGCGGACACCAAGATGAGGATAGCCTTGGAGGCGAGCTGAGCCATCAAAGGCGCATGATTCTTTCCTACGATGTGGATGGTGGTGAGTTCTCTTTCTCTCTTTCTTCTTTGAATGTCTCATTCTAATTGATATTTTTCCTTATGCGGCAGGTTATGTCGGCTGGCAACACAGCTCCTGGATATGGCTATTGAACTTAACGCTCATGTTGGGTTGCCTGGTCAAGCTATTGGTTTACGGCGATCCCCAGTTGGATGCTCAGACGGATGCCTACTGGCAGCACAAGCAGCGAGCCGAGGCGGACTTTGCCGCGGGTCTGGGAGCACAGGCCTATGCCGACTATCTCAACTGTCTGCACATGTTCGGACTGAGTCTTCCGGCGACACGCTTGGAGTGCTATTTGCAGACCACCTGGCAGTTCTTGCGGTTCGTCTTCCACAGACTCTGGCTGGGCCGTGTGCTGTCGCGTCGCACCGGAGGCCTCTTCTGCAAGGCTGCCAATCGGAAACAGGCTCTGTCCTCGGCCCGAGAGCTGTCATTGCTCTTCAATCGGCTCAATCAATTGCATCTGACTGGACATGGCAACCGCACGGACGGCAATGGCATAATGATGGCCCTCTATGCCAGCAACATGGCCGAGGTGGCCCACAATCTATTGACGCCGCGCGAGACGATCTGCATACATGTGATGACCGCTCTCCGTATGAAGCGCAGTGCACCCAAATGGCTGCAGTCACTCTTTGCCCTCTACTACATGGGTCGGGCGCGTCAGGAGTGTGGCCGGACAAGGGCTGCCGAACAGACGCAGGAACTGCGCTGGGCGTTTAGTGCCTATGGCTTCCGTTATTGCAGCACCCATGACTTTAGCTACGATCTGAGCGACTCCGGCGAACAGGATGGCTTTTTTACAAGGCTACGAAACGCCTGCGATCCCGCTGCCTATGTCATCAAGGTTGGTGGTTACTCTCGCTTTTTTCTGTGCGCTCTGTCTATCTATATCCATTTCTTTCGATCACAGCAATATAGGGAACATCTACTGTTTAAGGCCATTGAGTGTCTCGTGGGAGCTGGGCACAAGTCGCCGGCAGGACTTCCAACAGCCAGCGGTGAAGTGGAACAGCAGCAGCAGCAACAGCAGCACAGTGGCACCATAGTCAGCAATGTCCTCAAGTATACCTCCCTGCTGAGGGAAACGCTCTGGGCCGACGAGGATGAACGCGATACGAATGTCGTTTGGTGGGCAAACATCTTGGAAATTGCCGTGCACTGGCTCCTTGGCGAGGACACATTAGCCAAACAACTATACGACAGCATCAAGCAGATTCCCGTGCAGCTGGAGCCAAACAACGACACCAATCACCTGCCCAAAGCCCTGCATGCGGCGCTCGGTGCCAAAATGTTATTGCTAATGTAAGTGTGTGTATGTGAATTTTTCCAGTGATAACTAGGTAGAATTTTCACTTCTTTAATGCAGGAACAATGGCAACACTCCCGACAAACGGCTCAAGAGATCGATCAACAGTTTGTGCGATGACGCCAGTGCACAGCTGCAGGAATGTTTGACCGTCAACCGGATCACCAATGCCAAGGGCATTCAGCTGGTGAGAGAGTGTAACAATTTGCTTTTGATAAAAAAAGAACCAAGCCTCAAGCCAAACACTCCCGGAGATGACACGCAGGTGCATTGTAGTCGCATTGTCTGTCCATCTTGATCTCAGGCAATACAACTGCAGTGCAAGCTCTGTGCATTTCATAAGTCAACGTCGTCCAATGTCCCTGGACCCAGTTTCAGTCCCCGCCTCGGTGATAGATAATCGCTCAATGGTTTTATTCTGATTCCGATCCAATTCCAGCTATTCCAACTGCTCACCTGCGATTGGCTTCTGGAGACGCTGACTGCTTTGTGGGAGCTAGAGCACATGAATGTCGAGGATGATGGTTACTATCAGGTGCCTGGCGAAGTGCTCGAAAAGTTCCAAACCGGCTTGAATTCCTTGCGCAGCATTGTTGAGAATATACCAGTAAGCGCTTTAATTCCAAATCTATTCCGAATAGCACAAAATGTCACGAAATTTCCATATTTTGCAGAACGCCCAATCGAGAATTTATTTGTATGAGGCCGTCTGTCGCCTGATGGCCGGTGCCTCGCCCTGTCCCACTCAACAACTGCTGGACAGGAGTCTACGTTCGCGCAATGCCCATTCGTCCATATTTTGTGGCAGCAAGGATCGGCGGCATCAGAACTTTGAGGGCGGGGAGCGAGAGCGCGCCGCTGCCATGTATGTTGCATGCAAATATCTGCCACCAGCCCTGTTGAGTTCGCCTGGGGAGCGTGCTGGCATGCTGGCCGAGGCGGCCAAGACACTGGAAAAGGTGGGCGACAAGCGAAAGCTGAAGGAATGCTACCAACTAATGAAGTCGCTGGGAAGTGGTATTGGCAGCGTAAAAGCTTAGTTTAAATAAGAATAAAATTACACCCACATTTACTATGTTAGTGGATATATATTTTTTTTCACATTTCACCAATGGACCTTGCGTAGACCCTTCCCCATATTTTCGCCTCCTAATTGTGCTTAGCATGTAACTGAAAGTAATTTAACATGCATAACAAAATTATATTTGTTTAATATTTACAATAATCACTAAACATATATTTATGTCAATAAATATTTGAACAGTTCTCGTCTCCGGTCTTCAGCACTTAACAACCTAAAGAATTCGCCACTCTGCTGCTCAATTGGAAGCCCTATAATTATATACGAATATCTGCTATATTATTTATAATCCCAGTAAGACGCACTTTCTTCAGGTACCTCATCCGAATCGCAACAAAATAAATACAATTTAAAATTAATACTGATTGACAATTGCACAATTTGCTATAAATACGAGCTTAAGAATGGATAATTTTAACAGACATCTTAGCATACATAAGTGGAGGAACATCTAATCCGAAGGAACAGAACAACAATGACCCGCATTCTAGTCGAACCAAGTTATTGGTCAAACGTTCTCAATTTTCTGGGTGAGTTTTGGAGTATCATCACAAAGAAATGGTTGTACTCTAAGTCGGTGAAACCATTTAGTCCAGCAATATTTTATGGATTCGCATGCAACCTGCATTTTGTGGCACTCTGCATTCGACGTACAACTGGCAAGGGATGGATGGCTTCCCCTGATAAATATAGACTCGCAAAAGTGGACAAATGTAGAAGATGATGATGTCTATGATTATGAGAGCAAACGACGCGAGTTTGAGAGGCATGGTATCGCCTACAACGATTGGATACTGAGGCTGACGGTTGCCATTGAACATTCCCATTGTGAGGTACATATGTATGTATGTTTTTGTGCCTTAGTCAAAGATTGTGTCGCACCTAGAGTGGGTATCTGGCCGACAGTAATGGCAGACGTCATGAAAACCAAGACGTAAATGCGTTTGATTCGTGAACAGATCATTCAACTGAAATGGTAGAGAGTTTTAGCAGAGGCTTTATAATTTTTATAAAAGTAGTCGAACCATTTGTTGATGCTCCGGCAATTTGATGAAAGAAAGTGTCAGCAATAGCTTCTTTTTGGACTCCATACGAACGTCTCGAACATCGGACAGAAATCGTTTCGCCTCAGAGCTGGTCATCTGCCAGCGTTTGCCCAGCTTCAGATGCGCCAGCTTTGAGCAGCTGGTTAGGACAGACTGAAGCTGACAATTGACACCTTTAATAGGATTAATACATTCTATGGCCAAGCACTCGAGTTCAGTTAGTTGACTCAATTTGTCGACAGCTTCTGAGGGCCAGTTGTCGCATTCGAGCGCCTTGAGTCTCTTAAGTGCCTGTATGTGATGCACTTGGGCCGCTCCAATACGAATGGACAGGAACTGCAGCTGCTCCAAGCGATCGGCATAGCGGTAGGCCAACGATCTATAGAAATCGCTGTTCACTTCCCCAATCCAGCGCGAGATCATTCGCAGAGATTTAAGCGACCTAAACTCTCCTATATCGGGAAGGTTCAAGTCAAAGTTCTCCAGAGTTAAATGTTCCAGATGAACACAATGGTCCGACAATTGGGGCAGCTGATAAGTGCGTTTCAGGGCTCGTCCAAAGTTCAACAAGAGGCGGCATAGTTTCGCCTTGTTGTGGAACATCTGCACGAAATTCTCTTCAGCAAGATTGACGTCAATCCCATCCACATCTAGGGCTTGCAGTTCACCGAAATGTTGCAACTGTTCAACTGCATGGATAAGATATCTGTATCAGTGGGTAAGCTCAGGAAAATACGAGTACCTACGCTGAGGCGCTCTGGCATCGATTAGCGTCAGGTTTCTCAGGCCAGGAAGCTCCATCAGCAGCTGCATAATGGGAGTGGGCCCACCTCTGCTGTCCCTCGACGCGGGCGGTGTGTCCGTATCCGAGTGCATGAATATCAGCACAAGTTGTTGCAGATTCGAACAGTGCTGGCTGAGAAGATCCAGAAATGGGTGGGTAAAGGACTCGTCCCAGCGGCCATGGGGCACCTCACACCGCACCACGCTGGGACCGCACAGTTCCAGCATGTATTCCCAGTCCTGGACGTTTTTCAGCATCTTAACATTGATTTTACTATAGCGCGTAGGCAATAGGCTCGCCAGCACTTGGTGGAATAGGGGATGGGCCCGGCCCAGATTTAGTTGATCCTCGAGTGCATTCAGATACGAAAGTATCTCCAAATAACAGTCGTAGTTTAGCTGGAGTATACCTGGCTTGGGTCTGATTCCCTGCGGTCTTCCCTCTTTTCCTCCAAGGAAGGAAAACGGACAGCCGAGTCCCAGCTTATCCATTATATTTTACGGAATTTGCGAATTTCCGATTTTGATTCCATTTATGGTCTTGCAGTCGATAACAGACCAGCTGATTATGGACAATCGAAATGAAACCATTTACTGTTTAATATATCTAACTAGATTAAATTAGCCGAAGCTTCTTATTATTCATATTTTAAGACATTTTTAGCATTTCAAGAGCAGATACCGGACTTTGCCCGCTACTTCTATAATGCCAGCATTTACTCGATTTGGCGCTCGCCGCGGAATCGGTTTATTTTTGCCTACACAGATGAGCTAGTGGAGGATAAGGACTTTCTCCAAGGATACATATTTTACGGTACGGCCGTAGCTTTTCCGTTGTTGGCTGCCATTCAGAAATAATTATTTTCATTTACTAACTAAAGATCAACCCAATGTTTTGCTGGTCAGATCCCCATATCTGAATTCGAGCATCTTTGACATCGAAACAAATCGCTTTGTGGGCCCGCGAGACTTTGGCCACAGACCGGGAACGGTTCAATTCAATTTACTGCAACGCTATGACGCCCAGCACAGGGAAATCATTTGGGAAAGTGGCGACACAATGTCCAAGAAGCTGCAGGATCTACAGGGTCGTGAAGTTGTCATTGCAATCTTCGATTACAAGCCATTTATGTTGCTGGACCATGTAAGTAGATTTAAATATTTCTGAAAACTGAACTTTATTCAAGAGAACCATATGAACATACATTTCTAAACGAATGGGCCAGGAAAGGCAGCCGACTGTCTACGATCGCGCTCAAGGTCTCAAGGTCGCCATCGATGGCACAGAAGTTCGTCTGATGATGATATTCTGTGAACTTTACAACTGCACTATCCAGGTCGATACAAGTTGGTTATTGTACTCGTATATGCCTTCTTGAGTTCACATCCCCTTCATTCTGTTCCCAGCTGAGACGGCCGACTGGGGTGACATCTATTCAAACGCCACGGGATATGGTCTGGTAGGAATGGTGCTCGATAGACGGAACGACTATGCCATTGGGGGATTGTACTTGTGGTAGGATTTCCATACCATTCGTTGTCCATATCCGTTTAAACTGTCTTTGGATAGGTACGAGGCCTATCAACACATGGATATGACCCACTTTCTTGGTCGTTCGGGGGTCACCTGTCTGGTGCCAGCTCCCAAACGTTTAATCAGCTGGACCCTGTTTCTACGACCATTCCAGGCCATACTTTGGTTGTGTGTAATGGTTTGCCTGCTGATCGAGATACTGGGACTTTGCTTTACCCGTCGTTGGGAACATTCGACGCCGCCACAGACCTGGCTCGAAAGTCTACGATTCGGCTACGTCACTACGCTAAAACTATTCGTGAACCAGGGCACCAGATATATATCCAACTCGAATTCACTGCGCACCATGCTCTTGGCCAGCTACATGATTGACATTATTCTAACGACCGTCTACAGCGGCGGCCTGGCGGCTATTCTGACTCTGCCCACTATGGAGGAGGCGGCCGATTCTCGACAGCGTCTCTATGAGCATAAACTGATCTGGACTGCTACATCACAGGCCTGGGTCGCCGTGATCGGCGACGCGTCAGCTGATGTGAGTCCGGAGTCGTGGATAATATGAGACATAATAAAAATCTCTCAGTTGTAGCCAGTTCTCCTGGGACTTGTGGAGCATTATCGTGTCTCCGATGCCGCCCAAATCTCTGCCTACTCCCGTTCGGAGCAGATGGGATTTGTTGTGGAGCGCTTGCAGTATGGGCATTTGGGCAATACAGAGTTTATTGCCAACGATTCATTGGATCGATTAAAGCTTATGGTTGATGACATATACTTTGCCATCACAGTGGCATTTGTACCACGTCTGTGGCCCCACCTGAATGCCTACAACGACGTTCTTATGGCCTGGCAATCCTCGGGCCTGGACAAGTTCTGGGAGTGGAAGATTGCCGCCGAATATATGAACGCTCATCGGCAGAATCTGATTGTTGCCTCCCAGAAGCTGAACCTTGAAATCGGTCCCGTTCAGCTGGGCATCGACAACATCATTGGCCTGATCATGCTTTGGTGCTTCGGCCTCATATGTAGCCTGATGGCATTTGTGGTGGAGCTATGGCACCACAAACAAGTGGAAATTTCAGTACTTTAAGTGCTTTATTTTGGTTTGTGTTGTTTACATTAATAAAAATTAATTATTAAATTTTGTTGTTTTTTACATTCACGTAACCCGTGCCAGACGTGGAGGCCAAGTATATTTTTCAACTAAGTAAACACGATTAAAAGCAAAATACTATAATCTTAAAAAAAACGTTCCAAAACGAGAGCTTAGGTCTTGCTATGAAGATGAAGCACCTGGTCGGTTTTGCTATGAAGATGAAGCACCTGGTCGGTGACACGCGTGATTAGGGCTTCAAGCTCGTAGTCTTCGATCTGCGTGTTCCACAGCTCGTACAGCGTTTCCCTGGCCAATTTCACCGAGTTTCCGGTGTCTGTTGTGTTTGATGTTTGCAGCGTTAGAAAGATGACTGCGTCCGGGGCAATGGGGCTATAGGTGTCGCAAATCGTATGCAAGGCACGTGCCGAACTAGGAGGAATCTGCAAAAACCGTACGTTTTGAAGAAGTTCAGATCCACCGTAGGTGTATTGTATTGCTGCTCCACTTACCTCATTAAGATTGACGATGAGAAATACTTTGCCCTCTTTCAGTTTGTTCTTGAAATGCTCAATGATAAATCCGTAGTCTCCAGGTTGGGATTCAAAGTAATCTTTGCTCATATTTATTGGCTTCCCAGGTCCACCTGTTGGTATCAATTAGTAAGGAGAGTGTTCCAAGCATACATACATACATATGTGGTCAGGGATAACGTACCAAAACAGGCGGACGACTCAATGGCAATTTTGTCAATGAGTGTCTTTAGGCTATTATCTTGATGCAGGAATAGGAACACACTGGGTCTCTTGTCTCGCTTATTGATCAGTCCTTCAACGCCTCCTTGTAGAGCTTTCCATACTCTTTCCGATTGCATGGGTTCGATCTCGCGCAGCTTCTCAAAAGCACAGCTTTTCTCCACATTTTTATAATTATTATATTGCCAGACGAGTATCGACAGCAAAATGAATAAAAGAGAAAGAGCAACATAAAAGCCCCAGCTACTCTGCTTTACGGGCACCACAACTTCGCCCCCCTCGTTCCCGTCTTCCTCACGCGATGAACCTTCTTTACAAAATACTGCCGACTCCGGAGTGTAGTCAGGCCAATACTGAATATTCCTCGATCTATTCCGATTTTGCTCGTCATTATCCACCGCATCAATAGATTGCGAAACAGGTCTTTTAGGGCTTTGGGAATTAGACGTATGTAGACTCTGCTTCACGGGCACCACAACTTTGCCCCCCTCGTTCCCGTCTTCCTCACCCGATGAACCTTCTTCACAAAATACTGCCGACTCCGGAGTGTAGTCAGGCGAATACTGAATATTCCTCGATCTATTCCGATTTTGCTCGTCATTATCCACCGCATCAATAGATTGCGAAACAGGTCTTTTAGGGCTTTGGGAATTAGACGTATGTAGACCCCGTCGCGTAGACATTTTATTGTATAAATATAAATAAAAAAGCAAGCCAAAGACGGCTTGCTATCGATGATAGCGGCTTAAAAGATATCGATATTTTGAAATGAAAATATATTCAATTAAAATCATAAAATCCCCCAAAACAAAAAATAAAATAAATTGAAATATAGATATGTTTTGACTTCTCTCCAATAACTTTCCCCTCTGAGAAGAGAAGGAGTTTATTTTTGTATTTTTCGAACCGATACCGGCTTCCACTATTAATATTTCTTTTAATTTATACCATATGTACAGATGATTATCCTCTATCTATAATGACAATTATCCCAAGGAGATGACTGTTTACTCAGCTGGTGGCACCGTGTTTAATGTCAAGCGCCGTAAGCGGCCCAGGACAAAGATCTCGTCAATTGCTCGTTTTGCATAGAACTTCTGGTCTTCACTGAGCTTGCGATACTCTAGGGACCATGTTTGGGCGTATATAGAGGATTCCTGGGCTTCACTGATATCGAAGGACATCGGTATGTCCGGCTGCTTCTGAAGATGGGGCTGGGGCTGAGGCTGGAGCTGTGGCTGGACGATGCAAGCGCTGGCGAAGGCAGCAACGTCTGCGGCAGTGGGTTTCTTTTCTACCTCGTCCTCCAGGTGTTGATGCTTTTCTTCCTTGTTCACCTCCATCTCTGAGACGGCGGGTATCCGTTCCGTTTCGTCCATAGGTGAGTGGTGCTCCTCTTCGCTGGTGTCGATTTCGGCTTCGTGTGTTTTTGGGCTTGATTTGCATTCGAAGACAAGTGTTTTCTTTAGATACTGCAGATGGCACCTGTGGCGCCGTAGATTTGTCGTCGATTTGTGAGTAAAAGACATTAAGCCCTTGCAGCCAGTGCAATACAATAGGTTCTCAAGGATTGTCCCATCCTCTTTCTCAATTTTTCGGTAAACGCGCCACACAGTGCTGCGCGTGCTTTTGTCGTTGACTGCAAGCTTGTAGATTCCATTTTCTATTTTTTCCCGTATATCTTCGGATCTAACTGGCATTGTTTCGGTTGCTGTGGGCGGCGAATTATTTTGTTATGATTTTTTTTACATGCAGCAGCTAGCGATGTGCGGTGTTCGCAGCACAAACTATCGATATTGAATAAACATCGTTTAGAATTGTTTCAATAGAATCGAAACATAGACGGCAACAACTCCAGCAACTGTCACATTGCGCCGGCATCCTATAGTATATCTATAGAATTTTGTTTTATTTTTTAATCATAGGTTTGGTCTCTAGTTTCAATGGCCGTTTATTGTTTGGACTTTCTCGGCTTCCAGGTGAGTGACAAGCATAGATCATGTTGTTCAATACCCCCATATAACATGGTTCTCTTCTGATAACAGGAGGCTTTGAAAAAGATGCGAGATGTGGATGACAAAATTATATACGCTCTGAATGCACTTCCCACCGAATCTTTCAAGGGCCAGGTGGATAGCGAAAACACGTGCAGCGACCTCTATGCTAAGCTGCAGCAATCTCACCTCTCCCGGGTAACATTAATCTTGGCGTTGTAGATCGCCCCAACTCAATTTGTATTTTTTAATCGAACAGCAAGAAAAGATACGCAATTGCATAACACTGTCGGCAAATAGTCTGAAGAAACTCCGTGAGCAGCAAGAGGCTCAGCCCAATGATGTGGATACGAGCAGCAAGTTCAAGGCAGAGCAGCGACAGGTAAAGTAAAGCATCATGGAATACCCACAGGTGTGCGTGCTTATAAATTACAATTATCTCTATCTGCTCTATAGCTGAGGGTGCTGCAGGCAGAGCTGTATGTGGAAGACATCATCAAGGAGCGGACTTACAAGGCGTTCAATGAACGCTGCCGGGCCTACTTCCATGCTGGACAATAGAGTGATTCGCAATATCGAAGTGCAATTGAACGAAGTGCAGTGACTTGATTAGTTCTAAGCTTAAATCTTAGGTTTAAACCATAAGGGAACCGCCGAAAAGACTTGACTGACCTGGTGGCATTTAGGAGCACTTGGGTTGCACTTGGCATATTGGCAAAAGAAATACATACATAAATTAACCCGAGAACAATTTATTTTTCATTCATTGCTTGGCAAATAGTACATTTCATGTGTTGATCTGATGGAAGCCCTCTTCATTGCGGCCAATGCTCCAATAACTAGCTGGGTCGCATCCTTCAGATTGTTGTACTCGTGCATTAGTTCCATAATCTTCTTTAGCTTAGCCACTTTCGTGGTGACCGGGCGTTCTACTTGTTTTTTGGCCTTTCGACGTGTTTTTTTTCCTTTCGAATTTTTCATAATGCTCGACTTCAAATTGCAAGTCCTGGGCTGCAAGTCATCGCATCAATGCTCGCTATCGATATCATATCTATTGGATCAGCTGTAGTGCCTTCCAGGACGATCTGGCAACTCTGTGCGCTAAAACGTGTGGCGTATCGTGCGTAAAATTTCCCATTGCCTTTTGCAAAAAACCCTCCCGTAGACAGGTAAGAAGAGTGTTTGTTCTATAGAAAGTGCTATTAGTTACCAGAAATAGTGGCTCGGCAAGTTTTGGGTGCAGTGCGGCCAGCTTCTGGCCTAAGCCCACGCACAAGAACATGCATGCATACATACACTTTGCCATACACACAATAGAAATGTGAAAGTGTTGTGATTGTGCTTATTGCTTAAAAAACTATAAAGTTCATCAAAAGCGAGTGTACATACTAGTACACTAAATCAAATATTAAATATTTGGAGAGTAACGTCATATCCGGGCTCTTTCCCAGATACACCTGCCCTAAGGAAAATATAGGGAGTGTTTGGGCTTGGCAGTCCACTAAAATGTGGATTAAATCAGATTTCCGTGACTGTCTATATATATATATGTACATTATATGAAAACATATAACTAATATGAAAAGGTCTTGCATCAAAGTTGTGTTAAAATAATTATTGAATCTTGCAAATTTTTCAGTATCGTGCTCTGAAACATCCACGCCGCCATGTCCGCCACCCATAAACAGCGGTACAAAAATGCTGCACTGGACTCGACAGAAATGCGTCGCCGTCGCGAGGAAGTTGGCATCCAGTTGCGAAAAACCAAGCGAGAGCAGCAATTGTTCAAGCGTCGCAATGTGGTGCTGGATCCATCCCCTACCGGAATGGAGAGTAGCAGCAGCAGCGAGTTGCAGGTATACATTCTATATTTTGTTTACTGTGTAGAATGGTCTCTAAACACATTCATATTGCAGAGCACGGACATGCAAATGGCGGACAGTACTACTGGCCTGCAGGGACTGGGGACACAGTCAATGGGACAGGCCGAAGCCGTTGCCGGAACAGGACCGCAACAATCGATTATTAACCAGGAAATGATACAAATGCTGTACAGCACCAAGGAAAGCGATCAACTCGAGGCGACGCAAAAGTTTCGCAAGTTGTTGTCCCGCGATCCAAATCCGCCCATCGAGGAGGTCATACAGAGAGGCATAGTGCCCCAGTTTGTGACCTTTCTAAGAAACAACACCAATGCCACTCTGCAGTTTGAGGCAGCCTGGACCCTGACGAACATTGCCTCGGGTACCTCGCACCAAACCAAGATTGTCATTGAGGCCGGGGCTGTGCCCATATTCATAGAGCTGCTGTCCAGCCGCCACGACGATGTGCAGGAGCAGGCCGTTTGGGCCTTGGGCAACATAGCTGGCGACTCCCCCTTGTGCCGGGACCATCTGCTTAGCTCGGGAATTATGCTGCCCCTGTTGCAGTGAGTAGAGACCTGTTGGCACCTGCCGACAGACAATATATACATTTTTATTTTTTTCAGTGTGTTGGGCACTTCGGAGCGTATCACCATGGTCCGGAACGCCGTGTGGACGCTCTCAAATTTGTGTCGTGGCAAAAGTCCACCAGCGGATTTCACTAAAATCGTCCACGGTCTGCCCATACTGGCTCGGCTGCTCGATTACACCGATGTGGATGTTCTGAGCGACACATGCTGGGCCATCAGCTATCTATCCGATGGACCCAATGATAAAATTCAGGCTGTCATAGATGCGGGCGTTTCCCGTCGCCTGGTCGAACTGTTACTGTGAGTACTTGTGGATCAAGTGAAATCAACTCGGCCGCTTATCCTCTCTGCTCTCATTCCTTTAGGCATCCACAGCAGAATGTGAGCACAGCTGCTTTGAGGGCTGTCGGTAATATTGTGACCGGTGATGATCAGCAGACTCAAATGATATTGAGCTACAATGCGTTGCCCTGCATTAGCCACTTGCTCCACTCGACGACGGAGACGATCAAGAAGGAATCCTGCTGGACCATATCAAATATTGCCGCTGGAAACCGGGATCAAATTCAGGCCCTCATCAATGCCAACATATTCCCACAGTTGATGATCATTATGCAGACGGCCGAGTTCAAGACGCGCAAAGAGGCCGCCTGGGCCATTACCAATGCCACAAGCAGTGGCACAGCCGAGCAGATCAACTATCTGGTGGAGGTGGGCTGTGTGCCGCCAATGTGTGATTTCCTCACTGTTGTCGATTCTGACATCGTTCAGGTGGCGCTCAATGCGCTGGAGAATATACTTAAAGCGGGCGAAAAGTACCAGGTCCGACCCAATCCCTATGCCATGGCCATCGAAGAATGCGGAGGTAGGCTAATTTTGGTCATAATTCATAATTGTATATCGTATCCTAACCACATTTCTGCCTTTAGGTTTGGACAAAATCGAGTATCTGCAGGCGCATGAGAACCGTGATATCTATCACAAATCATTCTACATCATTGAGCAGTACTTTGGCAACGAGGAGGAGGACACTCGTGTGGCTCCCGCGGTGGGAAACCAGCAGTTCGAGTTCAATGCGCAGAATATGCCAGATAATAGCTTCAATTTTTAGTACCAGCAAAAGATGATTGGTCAAGTTAAACCCACACTCACACACACAAACTGACAAAAAAAAACAAACAAACAAAAAACAAAATGCGACAGAATATCAGATGAAAGAGGACAGCCTCAGCCGGCACAGGCCGGCAGGCACATGTCTAAGTGCAGTCACTACTAGCATTTAAGTCAAATTGGTGGTCCGTCAGATGTCGGCTACTGCATTGTTTTGTTGAGAATACTCTCTCCCATGATGATTTTGATTATGGTTACTTTAAAATTTTGAAAAGCAATTGGTCCTGGACCATCCAGAATGTCGTACCCTAGATAGATACATATTTTATTATACAATCCCCCCCATTGTATATCGACTTTTATTCCTTCTCAACTCGGAGTTTGTAAATACTTTTTCATACGTTGAGAACCCTGACTTGGTATTATACATGCCATGCATAAAAACAAACAGAAACGATGATTATTAACGAATATAATAAAAACAATTATAATGTGGTTTTTATTTAATTTAAATTTTGTTACACAAATTGTTTAAATTATACAGATTTTAGTTTAATGTAGAGGACACTTTAATAATAAAAAAAAATAAAACAACCAGACCCGAACCACGCCTTATCGGTATACCATCTCTGGTTATTCCTGGTACATCCATGTGTATAATGTAGATAAGTATACCCAACACCCATCCCGATAACCCAGGCTCCAACAAATCTTAGGAGCGCTTCACGAACTTTACTTTGTAGGGCTTTGGCGTGAGCGTGATTCCGGGCAGCAGGACCATCGATGGTGTCTCGCCTGCCGGCAGAACAATGCGAAAGTTCTGGACTATTCTTACCAGAAACGAGAAGATGCAGGCACGAGCCAAGGCATCGCCCAGACAGCGGCGTCTGCCTATTCCGAAAGGCATGAAAAACTCATCCTTAAAGCATTTGCCACCGGCATCGATGAAGCGCTCTGGCCGAAACTGCAACGGATCCACCCAGTGCTGCTCGTCGAGATGCACTGAACGCAAGCTAATCAGAATAGTGGCATTCTGTGGAATGTCGTAGCCGCCCAGCTGTGTGGGCCAGAGGGCACGACGGGGTCCCGTGATGGGTGTGATGTGGAAGAACCGCTGCACCTCCATGATGAAGGCGTCCATGTAGTCAAAAGATTCCCGCCGACTGAGGTGGGGGAAGGCGTCCGATTTGGCGAACTTGACATTGGCCGAGACCTCGGCGAACAGCTTCTCCTGGACATCCGATCTCATGGCCAGCACCATGAGAGCCAGGTTGATGGTGTTGCTGGTGGTCTGGGAGCCGGCAATGAAAAAGTCCAAAATGGTCATCACCAGCTGGGTTTCGTTGAAGCTACTGCTCTCACTATCCGAACTCTGGTCCCGCATCTCCTCCAGATAGGCATAGATCAGGTCGCTCTCCACCGGCTCATTGTCCGACGCCTTCTCCAGCTGCCGTCTGTGTTCCTCTATGGTATCCATGAAGAAGCTGTAGAGCTCTGCGTTGAGCTGTCGGATGAGATTGTAGCCGGTGCGATCGGGGGCCACATGCCGCAGCCAGGGGAACTGTGCGAGCAGTCCCCCGCAGACGTCGAACAGCTTGGAGCGACGATTCATCAGCTCCAGCAACCGTTGCAGCATGCTGTTCTCCTCGCTGGCGATCCTCTTTCCCGCTATGAGGCACCACAGCACATTGAGCACACCGTGGGCCAACCATGTCACCGGCTCTATGGGTGCCTCCTCAGTCCGGCCCAGCTGCAACAGAAGCTCCTCCGCCTCCCGCTCAATGTGGCTCTCCATCTGACTGCGTCCGTAGCCGACGTGGCGCATCTGCTTCATGGCAAAGTTGCGGTGCTCGTACCAGAGCTTCCCGTCCGTGAAGGTTATACCCTTTCTCGTTCCCATCGTCCGCAGCCGCAGAAAGAAGTTGTCCGGCCTCCCCTCAAAGACCTCCTGCAACTGCACCTCGCGCACCATCTCGTGCCCTAGGGCCACCACCACGTACTCCTGGCCCAGCTTCAGTCCCAGCAACGGACTCTGGTAACGCTCCGCCCACTGGCCAAAGAGGATGTGCTGGCCGCCCACAGCCCGTGCCTCCTTACGGAACTGTAGCGTGTTGCCCAGCCAAGGCAAGAACCGGGGACCTGATAGTAAAGAGAAAATCTTTTCAGAATACTATCCCATCTGAAATTGAGTCGATGGATTCAGCCAATCATGATTGGTGATCGATCGGTGATTGGTGAAGTTCAAATGAGAACTAACCCGTTCGTATGCCTATGTCCGGAAGGAATACTCGTGTGTACTAATCTAATCGGTAGCTAGTGAAATCTGTTAACTAGTAAATCATGAAATCGACAAAAAAGAAAACTTTAAATTGAAATCTGTTGGTTATCAGAAATATCAATGCGGGGGCACCTGAACATGTGCTGGGATTGGGATCTGGTGTAGCTGATTGCTTTTAGTTTTCATACACATTTCGTAGAGTTCGTAGACAGTGCGTTTCAATAGTATAAGTACACATGCCCTTCAAGCTTCTGAAAAGTCTGGTATAATTGATTGCTTTTTTTTTACATTCAAATTGATAGAAATACCCCATCATTACTCGTATGTAAATTCTTCTACTATATAGGGAATGCCCTGCACTGCCCTGTACTGCATGGCATTACAATGCAATATTATCCCATCCCAGAAAACTGCATTTGGAGAACTGAGAAATGCATAAATCAGCCATACCTCTACCCATACCCCTAGCCTTGTTAGGCACGTAGTGTATACCGCAGACCTGTTAGGTTAGGTGTCAGATATGCTGTGTGACAATTTTATCAATGCCGTCCCCATCCCCATTCCCGTCACTGTCACTGTCGGTGTCCATTTCGTGTTGCTAATGAGCAGAACCATTTGGGAGTAAGGCAGGTCGTCTCGTCTGTCTGTGGCTCCTACATGGATAAAGTGGAAGGCATCGCCAAGACACACACAAAAGACACGACACTTTCAGTTCCACGAAACTTGAGAATTCTCCGAATCTATCAGAGGTTTAATGGTTATATGACTCTTTTGTTTATCTTCACTTAGACCCAATCTGAAGCTCGTATTTCTATTCGGAACACTACAAGGGAATTGTGTAGCGTATCCTTTGTTGCCATCTCACCTGGGGGGAAATTCTTGGGACGCTGCACTGATTTGATTAGTGAATAGATCACATATCCAACTAAAATAGCGCACAAAAATATGAGGGCACTCATTTTAATATAGCCGAGGTTTTTCTTTTTGTCCAATTTATGAATTATTGAGTACAAAATAAAACCGTCCGTCTGTCCGCACACCACGCCAGCTCTGTGCCAACTAATTCCGAATCCAATTCACGAGAGAGTCGGACCCAGGCCCAGACCCACGCGCCTGGCCTGTCGTCTTTTCATGTGGGTCTATTGATAGTGCAGGAAAAAAGAAAAGAAAACAAAAAAGAAAAAAACGAATCGAAACGAAATGGGCGAAAAAGCCCGTCTCAGTTGAT
This sequence comes from Drosophila helvetica, assembly GCA_963969585.1. NCBI lineage: Eukaryota > Metazoa > Arthropoda > Insecta > Diptera > Drosophilidae > Drosophila > Drosophila helvetica. The sequence continues at coordinate 60,473,810 of OZ018401.1, forward strand.
AAATCATGTACGTGTGTAGATATATATATACTTACACTCTCGCGTATACAGAAATTCGACCGAAGATCACGTCCAAAACACGCCTGCCTAAGAACTATTCGTTGTTTATTGTTCTATGTACTCTACTACACTACTAGTCTGCGAAAATTCTCTTAGACTTCTACATGCTCGTCGTGCGTTTAGGAAAATGAGAGTTTACAAAATCTCCACCAATTTCCTATTCTACTAACTTTGTGCGATTAATTATAAAATAAAAAAAATAAAAAAAAATGCTATTAAATAAGTTACTATTAAATTAGATTATCAACCAATGGCATCTGGCATTAGGAAACCAGATGCCCGATTAAAAGAAGACAGAATTTTTGGCAATTATGTAGTCAATCTCATTCGTCCAGGGATTCTTGAAAGCACGCCACTCGCTCTGCAGCTGAATGTAGCTACTGTCCTTGCAGCGGAAGCGGTACATCTGCGTGGTGATCTTCTCCGGCACCTGCATGACAGTCTTGTGGGACTCGACCAGTGCGGCTATGTCTTCGTTGTGGAAATACTCGTAAAAGCTAGTCCCAAGGATCTCCTGTGGCAGGAAACCAATTATAAGGGTGGCCCTAAAGGAGAAGCGGATCACATTGCCATATAAATCCACTCGCGACTAAGAATGGGTATGCTATGCACTCGGAAACGTACCGCTGATCAATGAAAAGAAACTTCCCCTCCGCCGAGTGTCGGGAGATGTAGACCACATGCCGAATATTCGGATGGGCTTGCACCGCGGTGGGCACACAGGAGTTGAGCACATTGGGCGGTATGCGTCCGATGGCCACCAGGCAGGAGACATTTGTCGTCTGGTCGTCGCTATCGCCCTCCTGTTCCTCATCCTTGATGGGCGTCCATGACTTCAGGTAGCCGGTGCACTGAATGACCCGATACTTATGATCTATACTCAGCTTGGACTTGCGCTTGTTGGAGCTGCGTGAGCTGGACGATGTGTCCGATTCCTCCTTGATTTTATTGGTTGCGGCACGCAGTTTCATGCGGCAAAAGAAGGAGCGACGGGCACCAGGACACAGGCGGCAGAGACTCTGAGGGACGTCTGTCTTCACTGGAAGCATGGCTAAGTAAGACAAAGTGTCTCCAATTGAGCCTACGATTAGCAATACTACTGGCTACTATCCACTTACTCTTCGCATCGATGAGGCGCTCCCTTGGGCACTGTTCGAGCGAGGAGAGCTGCTCTTTCACCTTGCCAATATCCTTCGGATGTAGGACATCGAACCAGCTCTGCCCCAACAGATCCGCCTGCGTGCAATCCAAGACACTGGACACCGAGTCGGATACATAGAGGATGCGTCCACGATCACAACCCACTACGAACAGAAAACCCTCTGATGCTTGCAATATTATCATCCTCAACTCCTGGTCCGACATAAAGCTCGGCCTAAAGTCAGCACCAACGTACGGATGCAGACTACCGCTGCCTCGGATCCCGCGCAAATGCTGCACCGCCATCCGCAGCACCGTTAGCTTGTCCAGCTTCCTTTGCATGGCATAGCACATGGGTATCATGGAGGACAGCTCGTTGATGTACGTGTTCATCTTGTCCCTGCGGCGCTTCTCGATCTCGCTGTGGTTTTGTCTAGCAAATATGTACAAATGAGATGGAATACTTATTATCGATTCTACCCCACGCATCATTATTTCCCATACTTGCGGTTCTCATCTGAAGTACGATGGGCCGGTTTGTCATCATCAAAGTCCTCTTCCGGGTCCTCATGATTCTCGCTGAAATATTTTAAGCAATGAATAGGATAGGAGTGGCAATTTGATAAACAACCCCAATTTTTTTTTATGCTGCAACCTGCTATTAACTGTGGAGGACATCATGTAAACGGTGGATGCAATTGCGTTCACTTGTGTTTCTTCTGGGCTTTTAGGGCTACATTCACTTAAAGCCGCCACTTATTTATGCAAAAGTAACAATTAGAAAAACCTACAATAATTCTTGCATTTCGATTGCAAGTCCGATAGCTGTGTTCGTCTATCGAACAAATGTGCTGCCAGACCGGTAGAAAGGAAGCTTGTAACGCAACAGGACAGTCGATAACATTTGTTTGAAAATTAAATTAAATAAATCATTTTTTGTACAAAAAATTGCCAAAATATTTATTCCAAGATACTGGATAACAAATTATGCGAAATAAAACACAACTACGGCTATCAAACACACATTTATAAATAACATGAAGTCTAGATATAATCTGAGCTTAAATATGATACATCTTATCCAGACATATTGTAATGACCTGCATGTAACGATCCCAAAGACAGCGTGTCTCTTGATCTCTGAAGAAAGCAATATTTGATTAAAGTTGGTAATGCCAATGATTCATCAAAATATAATTTACCTTGAAATTTCCAAATCCAGAACGCTCTGTGTTATGGAAGACAGAAATTTATTAACCTGCTCTCGGTTCCAGCCATTCTGACGCCAGGGATCTATCAGTTTATCACATAGATCCACAAAAAGATCGCGCAGCTCCCGATTGCGATGCAGATTACAGGCGATTGTGATCATTGCACGCCAATATGAGCTATAATGCAACAATGATTATTGTAGGACCAATACTTTTAAGCAAATAAACTCCTAACCGAAAGTTTCCGTCCAACTCGTGAAAGGCACGCTCAAGGAGAACAGGCTTGAGGCGCAGGCAGACAAGGCTGTAAAACAGGATATAAATAATATATATTCAGATACTGGGAGACTTGCAACCATACTGTTTTATCTCCTTTTCCTTATCCAGTAGGCAGCGCAATTCGCGTAGATCCAGTAGAAATTCCTTGTCCATTTCAGTGTCGTAGTACTCAGGTCCAGTGTGCTAAAAATACAAGTAACTCCCCATTTAGACCGATCAAGTGAGTAATATAATGGTGTTTCAACCTGCCTGATACGTGTATGTCCAATAGATCATAATTGAGTGCGAGCAGGTCAACAAATCACTGAAACTTAAATACTGCAGCTTTTTTTTGGTCGTTTCAAAGCGCAAGCAGGCCAGGAACACGATACAGGCATACTTTCTATAAAATAAATCAGAAGTTAACTTTAAACTAAGTTTACTTTTTTAAAGATTTTACTTGGCCAGATCGTTGGATATGAAGAAGTGCTGCTTTATGTTGTTGGTCAGCGTTCCAGGCATCTCCTCCACAGCTTTGAATATGCGCTTTACGTTGTCGAACTGTCGGCTGTTAATGCTCACAGGAGCATGAAATTGTAGGGATAATTATACTTGGAGTGGCAAATCAACCTACCGGCAGGACTTCAGCTTGACGCACGTCTTCTCAGCCACTTCATCCAAATCCTTGCGGTACCGAGATGTCAGTTTCTTCCCCAGTATCTCACGAGCTACAACATCATCAATGGAATAGTACTTCTCTGTGATCATGTCCCGCATATGTGGCTCTAGTTGGAAGCACGATTGCTCCATCAGCTTGGTGGGCGCGTGCAGATAGGTTTCTATCAGCGAATATGTGCGGTAGTGATCCAGGACATCGGAGGCAATCAAGTCGCTTGGTGCTCCCATGGAATGACCAAAACCCTTCTGTTTCAAATAGGACACGGCTTCGCTTGCTGCCAAGGGAACAACAGAGAAGTAGAAGGTACAATGCCAACATAGAAGTAGAAGGTACCATGAACACTTACAGGAAAACCCTTCAATCCATAGCTGGTAAATTTCTGGATCTACAAGGGTGTAATTGCTTATAAAGACATCCACATCGGCCTGCAAAAAGGGTACATTACATTCTGATTTTACAAATTCCTATTTATATTTTTCCATTATTTACCATTTTATTTACAACTATGACCGATAGACCGATAGATGGATATCGCCATACAGATGGGCCAATCCGTCCATGACGGGCGAACCCTAATCCGATTTTATATATCTTTATAAAATGGTTCAATTTTAAAATATTTTATAAATTTTACATAATATCTATTATATATTTTTTTGATCTTTTTAATAGCCTAGTACTTAGATCAGCAAAATGTTCCATCGACCAAATCAGGGATGATATTCGTATGAAAACGATACAAATGTTCGACAGAAAATTTAGCAGCAGGCGTTTTGCAGACGAGTACTCAGATCAGCAAAAAGAAAAGCCCATGGAAACTCGGTATTCAGTTCCCCGCGACCGGAATCAGGGTTGATATTCGTATGAAACCGATGCAAAAAAACCCGCAAGCTGGAAAATTCCGCTAGCGGGCTTCCGAAGGTAGTACTCAGTTCAAACAACTGAAATACCATTGAATACTATTTAATCAAATTGATATATTCCGTCTGGAAATAAGGTGCTGTGTGTGAATGTATGTGTGTACGAGATCAAAGCAACGCTATGAAGTAAAAAAATCGCAATAATGAAGACAAATTTAATCTCACTAAGGCAGTCGAATGAAAGCCTAATATAGATATTAGAATTTAATAATTTTATACCTGATGCTCCTTTGCCACAGGTTCAGTGACAACATATATTGCATTCCGACAGGCTTTCAAAATTTGTATTTTTATCTGATTTTAGTTGTAAAAACACAACAGTGTAACCGTAGAGCATGCACATCTGGTCACACTCAGAACCGAGCACTTTCAGTCGATGGAATTAATCGGCGTCAGGTATCGATACCTTTCATCTCTAATGACAACTCTACCATGATGAAGAAGAGGAGGATATCAACTTTAGGAGATTTTTTAAAGTTTTTAGCTTAAAAAATGTAAATCGCAATATATTGTAAACTGTAAATAGAAGAAAATGAATAGCCAACGCGAATGCCACAAAGTGCATATGTAAATTGTAAATGGTGTGCGCGGGAAACACAAACTGCAGGCGCAACAGCAACAGCACGCACCAACCACAACAGACGTCCAATTGCAATTCGCAGCAATTCGATGAGTTAATATTAAGAAATAAAAGTGGAAATATTAGTGGTAGAACAAGTGAAAGTGAATTCAGTGCGCTAGTGGCACACCAATAATGGAACAGGTCGATTCCACTGCAACTGAGCTGCACATAAGCAGGATACGTGAAGTGAAAGACTTGGCCGACGATGTGCGCGATGTTGTGAAAGAAGAGGTGATATTAGAAAGCCCGGGCCATCACCATCATCATCATCACCATCAGGTAATGAAACAGAAACAAAATTTGTCTGTTGGCGGTAAGGGTGGATGTGGCTGTGTCTATGCATGTGACTCCGAATCCGAATGTGGTTCATTTTGATTCTGGTTCTGGCTCCTCGCGCTCTGCCACTGCCACTGACTGGCTCCGTCTCTGCTTTTTGCTCTGCTCTGCTCTGCGCAGTAGTGAAAAGTCTCTCCATGTGTGCGTGCATGTGTGGTAGTGGGCTGGGTGGTGGGGGGTTGGCCTGCTCCAAGCGGAGCAAGCGGCCCACTGGGCAATCCAATCCCAACCCCCACAGAACGCCGACATACAGCACATACCACCCCACCCGCTCACGCTCATGCTCACGCTCCCGCACCCCCTCCCCAAGCCATCCGATTTTGTGGCGCAAATTGTTGTGTATACCGATTTTCATTTTTCCCATGCTGTGTTGTTTACTTACATTCGAATTTTCCTCTCTGATTCTTTGGCAAATCGCATCGCATCGCTTGGAATAAAACTAAACGGATCGAAAACACAAATACGACAATTGGCAATTGGACACTAAACCACATTCATGTGACGAACGTTGGAATATGTGCGCTATGGTAATGCAGTTGGATTCTAAGGTTCGCATGGTCACATCCTCCTCAAACGACAACAGCGGCAGCGGCTCCGGCGGTGGAGCAGGAGGAGGCGGTGTTGTCTCAGTGCCAGTTTCACTGCCCATCGGATCAATGATAACCGGCACCACCTTTAATGTGATTACGCCCGATCAGCTCCCCCACTTCAAGCCGATGCTGTGCGTCGACAACAATGGCTACCTTTCCGGTGGCACGGTCAGCATGGGCAACGACCTCAAAACAATTGTCATCCAGCAGCAGCAGACACAGGCCAGCGGCGGAGGAGGGGGCTCCAACAGTGCTGGAACCAACACAAATGCCACCAACACACTTGGACTGAATCATGACGGCTCTGGGAGCAGGGCCCCCAGCGAGGACAGCCTTGTCCTCGAGCATGCGGGCGGCGGTGCCCAAGCATCGGGCTCCACCGGCTGGGCAGAGAACACATCAACCCAACACATGGAGGTCTTCCAGATCCGTTGTAAAACCACCTGCGCCGAACTATATCGCAGCAAACTGGGATCTGGGGGCCGTGGGCGCTGCGTCAAGTACAAGGAGAAGTGGCACACGCCCAGCGAGTTCGAGCATGTGTGCGGTCGGGGCTCGAGCAAAGACTGGAAGCGCTCCATCAAGTACGGTGGCAAGTCGCTGCAATCGCTCATCGACGAGGGCACACTCACGCCCCATGCAACCAACTGCAGCTGCACCGTCTGCTGCGACGATGAAGCAGGTGAGTCAGGTGAGACGAACAAAACCCATAAGCCCTGGTCACCAGCACCTCGGTTCATTCATTAAGACCTTCCGAAGTACAGTGAATTCGCCACAAAACTAAATGCCACTGCCACGAGAGTAGCAAGAGAGATCAATCCATGTAGTTCTGGCGGGTCCACTGTACCACATTTGGTCGAATAGAAGAGACTTTTTTTAACCAAATCTGATTGTATTTAGCATCCGGCCCTGTACGTCTATTCACACCATATAAGCGACGAAAGCGGAATCAAACGGATCTCGATATGGAGCCTGGTCCCAAGCGCAAGCGTAATACCCATCATAGCAACAACAATAACAATAGCAACACTAACAACAATAACAACAATACGAGCGGAAACAGCGCCAACAACAACATAGATATGTCGGCGGCCAATGCGGCTGCTGCTGTGGCGGCGACCTCCACCGTTGTGGATGAGAATATGTTTTTAGCCGAGGAGAACATCACGTCTAAGGATGAGCCGTGGGCGGCGCTAAACGACAGCCTAGACACCTCCACCGAACTGGTTGACCAATCGCAAATGGGCAATGCCTACGAGCGTGAAACGTTCGTGGTGAACATCAATGATGGGGCCTCCATTGCCGTCCTGGACAACAGTCAATCGATGAAGAACATCGAGCACGTCTACTGCACCATGGTCAAGGCAACCAATGACTTTAAGCGTCTGCTCAGCGACATGAAGCAGTCCTACGAGCGTCGCATCGAGGTTTTGCAAAAGGAGCGCGATGCGGCGGTCAGTGCGATGCGCGTACAGGTTCACGCGGACATCGATGATCCAAATATATCTGGTTCCCTGCACGGAAATGAGATCATATCGGCCAAAAAGGTAAATTCGCTTCACCCCAAATCCAATCCATTTTTCTAATACTAGCATTTGCTTTTATTTATTGACTAGTGCGCCAACTGTAACCGCGAGGCATTGGCCGAATGCTCGCTGTGCCGGAAGACGCCGTACTGCTCGGAGTTCTGCCAGCGCAAGGATTGGAATGCTCATCAGGTGGAGTGCACAAGGAATCCGCAAGCGGCAACGCAGCAGGTCATGCTGTTGATCGATGATCAGTCCTAAGCAACCTAACGAATTGTACATACAAATTTTACTACTAATAATACGAATATACAAAGTTCCCCCTTTTCCTATACCTCCCTATTGCCCCAATCCCCCTACCCACACTTCGAAGCCCATTAGCAAGCCTCTATCCTTTTAGACTTATGTCCTACATTAATGTAATTCTTAACGTACATATAACTATATAAATATATATATATATATATATAAACATATATATATATATATCTATATATATATACATTTTACTATTGAACGTAGGGCAAGCCAACAAAAAATACAAAATAAATAAAAAAAAAGAACAACAAAAATATAATTAATTAAAAATGAGAGAATAACGTAGCAAGCAAAAATCAAAGCAAGTGCAAAGGCGTAGAAAATTAATTAAGCTACATTTTGAACGTAACAAAACCTAAACAGATTACTTGTAATTCAATTTAAATTAAATTAAATTTAGTAATAGTTGCAAGGCGCATAGCATAACTAACAGGGAGCCACAGCCACCCCACCCCAGCCCAACCCATCCCATCCCATCACAACCCGACACCCGACACTGAACACGAAACTAACTGAACGCGAATCCCCAAACCCCACACAGATGATCCTTTTGCATTGATTGAAAAAAAGGACACAACCAACAAAGAGAAGATGACACAAATTCTGAAATTACAATACGAGTACATATTCGTCTATGTATACATTTTTTTCATTAGACTCTAAGCACATAGTTAAACTTTTAACATTTTACTATTATAATTTAATGGATACTACTGCCCGTTACAAGCATCCAATAAAGATTTCAAACAAAAATAACTGATCGGTAGCCAGGAAATAAATTAAATTCAAACTACACACCACCTCTCTATTCATATAATCCTTACCTCACCCCCGAACCCCACCCCCACCACACCACGCCACGCCCTCACAATAACCAAAATGTAAAACATTAACAAAATAAAATAATAATTACAGTTAGTTAGTTGTGTGTAAATGTGTCTCGTAGGGTTTTCCCGATTGTAAAGTTTCTTGCCGTCGCCCTCAGCCTTCAGCTGATATAACACCTTTCTTATAGTCTGTAGTCTCATATGCTAATACATTCATACATACAAACCATACATATATATATATATATATATATATATAGATAACTTTAAACAACAACTAGCTGTATATTCAAATTCCAGCACACACGCAGATGCAAAGAAATTTACAATTTGAATTTCAGACACATGTATTGCCGACGATCAGATCAGATCACTCCACGACACGCCACGCCACTCAATCCTTAATGTCAGTCTCTGTGATGGTTTCGTTTCGGATGTTGTTGCATTACTCTCGTAAATTTACAATTAAACCTGACAGAAAACAACACAACAAGCGCGGAGAACAGAGACGAGTGGCAGAGAGAGGGGTAACGTGACAGATGAAAAGAACAACCAAAATAAATATACATACATCTAAATGTACAAAAGCTTATCTTGTGTCGCGTGTTCCTTTTTGATTTCTGTAACTTTCAAATAGATTCTAAATCCATCAAATTCTGGATGTACCAATATGAACTCGAATGTGCTTCTACATAGTAGTTTGGGTTCTCGTCTGAAGCGATCTGTGTGAATGAGCATATCTCAATGACAGCCACACTTTCTCGCTATTTAATTTGTGTCTTTGGGTCTCTCTGACCATCAAGGAGGCGCGTTCCAGCTGTGATGCTAGGAATGAGCCTGGGACGTGCCCAGCCCATATGATCCGGCTATGGCACTACAAAATGCGAGTAGTTATCTCGCCAACGAAGTAGAACTCCAGAAAAAGCTTCTTAAGTGTGCTAATGGCTACAGCATCTTTCCGGGGTGAACAATTAAGGCAAGGCGTGATAGCATTTCAGCATTTCTTATGCTCCCAACAGCATAAAGGTCCTTAAAGTAAGCTGCCATGAACTATTGGATTTCGTAAGCTTAACGCCAGAAGCTCTATCCGAGCTCTATCTGGAAAGCCACAAACACTGGCGCACGCATCCGCTCGGCAGATGAGGCTCGGTGTTTCCGTATGCACTTCGCTCTTGCCATCCATCGGTTAAAATAATGATGCCCTGTGGCGTGTACGATAGGGAGTCCGTGGCAATTGCCATCTGGGCAGCAGCCGAGCTGGGGGAAACCATTTTCGTGCTTAAAAACATAGAGAGTAAAGATCGTTATGATCATATGATCAAAGACGTGTGGCCGGCAAATTCGTCTTTCCGAATTACAATAACTCGGTAGGGGATCAATCGAACCACCAGCGGAATATTGTGGTTTATTGAGTATGTACCCGTCTCATGGTACGATAACAATTACAGTTAGAACTGTCTTTGGTGGTATGTCGCTAGCTCCACATCATCTTATGACCAATATTAGTGGACAATACAATCGAGCAATCCAATTGACAATCCAATGCGCATGCTATCCGAGAGTACTAAATATGAGCCTAGAGGCGGGGTAGGGGTTACGCCAACACAATATCAGCTGGGATCATTACGCTATAACCGATAACAGAGATAAATGTTCGCTGATGCCTCAGCTAGCTGAACTAAGACGAGGCATTTGTTAAATGAATCTGATGATATTACATGAGGAAAATTAAGCTTATTATTATAATAAGCCCCTTGCATTTATTGGCCAAAATACCAACGATCTTTATCCGCTCGTAGCTGATGAAAGCAGTTCGCCTATCTCCAAAGAGATGTTCGAGCAAATAAGGAAATCTGACTGACGATAGAGTCACATAAAGTGTGGATTTCCTGTTAGTTGGTACTATTATGCACATGTTTCGCCTATCTCCAAAGAGATGTTCGAGCAAACAAGGAAACCTGACTGACGATAGAGTCACATAAAGTGTGGATTTCGTGTTAGTTGGTACTATTATGCACATGTTTCATTTATTATTATTGCGTTCATCATGTTGCTGGTGTTGCATTATTATCCATATTATCATTATGCTTATTATTATTGTATTCTATTACCAAAAATAATTTCTTAAAACTTTTATGTTTATCAATTACTTTAAGTTTGCGTTTGCGCAACTGCTCGTGGATTGAGTGTTGTTTGTTTTGCTATATAATTCGAATTATAATTCGTGCATTTACGCATTGTATTTGCATTTTCGCCAGCGGTAGCTTGGTAATTTCACTTTTCTCTCGAACTACAATTACGAGAATTACATAGAACGCAGAAGAACAAACTCCACCGGAGGAAAAGAGCTACAATATAATGTCTAAAATATGGGGTCTGGGGGTTGGTGTGGTAGTGGTAATGGGTTTTTTGTGTACATAGAACGAAACCGATATATATATATTTATAAATATATATATATACATATATGGTTTTTTTTTGGGGTTGGGTGGCATTAGTAACTAATTTGTGTGATTGGTTTGTCATTATTTTTGTTGTTTTTTTTTGTTTAAAGATTTTTGTGGTTTTTTAAGGTTTAATAATTATAAAGTGTTTTTGTTTCATTTGAAATTGATACAAAACATATATGTACGCTGGTTTGTATAAATAACGTGCCTAAAATTTATAACATTTCTCAATTGGCTAAATAAAAAGTTGATGGGTATTTTGCTGCTGCCCAACGAAGTAAAGTAAATAATAGGTATATAGAATTGCCAAATGGGTCCCTAAGTGGCTCAAACATCTACTTTTGCTGTTTGTTTGTTTGTTTCGAAACGCAACGTTCAAACGGTTAGGCTTGTGGGTGAACAAGGCCAATGGAAGGACATGGGAGGATTAGTATAGTATTTAACTTAATTTGAGAGATGCCCACTGCCCCACTGCTGGGTGGAGGGGGGAGGAGGGTGGCGCAGGTAGCGCTTTAAGCAAAACATTTTTACATACAACACACAATCGTTAGATCTCGCTATCTTCACTTTTCTCTTCGTTTGGAATCACAAATGTTAGCTAGTATTTAAATACACATGTAGGTAAGATATTCAAAAAGGAAAATTAAGTTTTTGTTTAGCGTGGAGAATGCTCTTGCTCTTGGTGGTGATGGTGTTAGAGAGACGGCGGCGGTGACGGTGAAAATACGAGTATGGGTGGCAAAGTGCGGCAACCTTGAAGATGCTACTGCTTCTGCTCCTTCTCCTGCTACGAGTCCTACTTCACTCCAAATTTCGCACCTCGAATCGCTTGTACGTGTAGTTAATAAAGACCCAATCCTTGGCAATCTCACCGCCCTGCGGTATAGGCGCTGATGCTGAAAAGGAGATTGAATTATTTTGACATTATTCACTCACAAGAACCTCAGTCAGGAGGAGCACGATTAATCTTACGTATCTCCAGCGAGACATCAGGAAATTCATCGAAATTGGACGTATCATCAATGGAGCGCACCTCAACGGGTATGGCCGCTGGTCGCTCCCGTATGTGCTCCCAGTCGACGCCGCGGAAGAACGGCACAGACTTCAGGTCCTCCAGTCCACGCTGCGAGCCCAACCGGCGGTCCGCCTCACAGCAGAATTTGATGATCGTCTCCTTTGCCTCCTCCGATATAGGGATTTCTGGTGGAAAGATAAGGGTCTCGCGCCAGTTCATTACCTTGCGGTAGGTGTCTTGCGGATTATCTGAGCAGAATGGTGGATAGCCCATCAGCATTTCGTACATGATGACGCCCAGCGACCACCAATCGCAGGCTGGTCCATATCCAGTCTGCAGAAATACTTCGGGTGCAATGTAATCCGGCGTTCCAACTGTGCTGTAGGCAAGGGCACGTCGGTTCCGTTTCCACGACTCGGCACGCCTCTTCGAGTCCATGGGACTGCAAGAGGATCGGAAATATGCGCGCTCAATAAATATATTACTCAACTGGAAACCAATGGCAGTTGCCTCACCTTGCACAGGTGCCAATGAAATCTGATGGTTTCGCTTGCGACAAGTCCCGATAAAAGTCTGTTCGATGCGACTTCTTCAGACCAGTGCAGAGTCCAAAATCGGAGAGCTGGACGGCAAATGCGAAAGTGGTTTAGTTCTGAAGAAGACTCTGGTATGCTCACTTCGCGCTTCGCTCACCTTAAGATGCCCCCGCGCATCGAGCAGCAAGTTGTCAGGCTTGATGTCCCTGTGTATGAAACCGAGTTTGTGTATCGAGTCGATCGCCAGCGCCGTCTCGCTGATATAGAACTGTGTGCCCTCTTCGGATAGTGTGTCCTTTTTCATCAACAGCGTCATCATGTCCCCGCCAGGCAAGAACTCCATTATCAAATATAAATTGACCTGGTCCTGCAGTCCAAAATAAAAGAAACTCAGTATTCATTTGCAGATAAATGTGTACTGTGAAGCCTCTTAATAGAGGACATAATTATAATCGAAGAAAAGCACCCACACAACGAGTGCATCCAGATACAGGCAGTTTAATTATTAAAGCATACTATAGGCACGTTCGCCTGTGGCTTTGAGCTTTCATCGAGAAGAGGAAGACGAAGCGGAACAAAAACAAAGGCAGACCATATGATTAGCAAGGCGCTGCTTTGCCATTTTGCCAGTTGCACTTGTATTGGTTTATTGATTTTCTGCCCTTTTAAGCACAATTCTTTTGTATTCCCACTGCCTTTTGTACTGGCTGCTACTGCTTTTGGTTTGGAGAGATCCACTTACCTGAAAACTATAGTACATCTTGACCACCCACTGATGATCAGCCTCCACAAGAACATCCCGCTCGGCCCGTACATGCGCCACTTGTTCTTTCTCGAGCATATCGGCCTTGCGGAGCACCTTCATGGCGTATACATGTCCCGTGTCCTTTTTTTGCACCAATCGCACCTCACCGAATGCACCGCGCCCGATGACTTTCAGCGCCTCAAAATCCTCGACACCCAGACGTAATCGCTTGAGACGCAAATATTCCGTCTCTTTTTGCGCATGCTGTAAGCGTTTCTCCTGACGTTGCGACTCTGTTAAACTTTCGTCCTTCAGCTGGGCCTCCAATTTAGCCAGGCGCTGCTTACGTTCGCCGTATTGTGTCACCAAGTTGCTGTAGTAATTCTCCAACGTCACCTTGGCCTTGGTGGCCTTGTCCAGTGTGTGATCGCTGAATCTGATTGAGGAACCGTCCGTGTCCGTTCTGCTGCTCATCATCTAAACTGTGCTGCTGTTTGTATTTATTTGTTGACTGGGGTTGCCTGTTGTGTGGTTCGTGCAGCAGGCTGCCTTTGGTCACTCTTGGCTTTGTGTGGTAAGGAGTTATGCACTTGCCAAAGCACACACACAGCTCGTTTGTATATTTTCTTGTCTTTTTCCTCTGTAATTTGTTGAAATTCCTCCCTTTCACAGCTTCTTCTTTCAATGGCCATTCGCATTTTTCCACAAGATGTTGGTATATCGCCAACTATCGCCAACAAATATATCGATATGTTTCACAAATACCAAAGAAGTGAATGAGGAAATTTACATTAATTAATTAGGCAAAAGCTCTACTTGTCCACTTGAAAGATGACAAAAACAAGATAATGGCTCGTATCACCAACTTTTCTGACCTGAACCGTAGCTGTGTACTGTTTATTTTCAAGTTTCTGAGCTTGGAGGACCAGCTCCACCTGGCTCGGTGCTGTAGAGGCTTTCGGGATGCCTTCGTCCAACTGCACCGCCATCATTTCCACGACGTTATTGACCGAGAGACGAATCTGAGAACCCTAGATGATTGGGAAACGTTCCTTTGGCTGTGCGGTGGCAGTATCAGGAGCATCCAATCGTACTTCGACGACGATCATCCGCTACAACTGCTGCCAATGATCAGCAAGTACTGCTACCGACTCGAGAGTATAACGATCAACAATGCGACGGTGGCCAGGACACAGCCGTATTTGCTGAAAATCACCTCGCTGAGGAAAGTGCACGTCCGCAACTACAAGAGCACTAGCAAGGATTTGATAAAGGCCATGCATATACGCTTGCCACACATAAACAGCCTGGGCCTGGAAAGTTTCGAGCGTCGGGAGTGTAAGAAGAATAATTACCTTACGACCTCACCCTAGAAATGATACTAAGAACATTTTCTTTTTTCTGTTGGCAGTGCAAGAAGTGGTACACTTCCGAAATCTAGTGGAGCTCTTGATGTACGACGAGGTAACTGCCTCGGATTTCACAGCAATCATCAAATCCATGAGCAATCTGCGTAGTCTTCAGCTGCGCAACGCCAAGCGATTCCTGACCACTAACTCTCTCAGGTATTTGGCCTCAGTTTGTGGCCAGCTAGAGAAGCTATCTTTCAACGACTGCGATGCCGATCTTACAGTTCTGTCACAGTTCTCCAATTTAAAATACTTGCAAATATACTGCCCGGAAGAGCTGAAAGGGCGCTTTTTCAAAGCTTTGGCCAGCAACTGCTCTTCGCAATTGGAGTTCCTCATACTCCATCGCAAACGGTGGATCAACGAGGAGCAGGCCCAAAACATCAGTGCCTTAAAATCGCTTAAGTGGCTTGTCTGCAAGCCCCGCGACGACAGCTGTGTGCAACAATTGGCGAAACTCAGCCAACTGGAGTGTGTTTCCTTTCAGTGCGCTCGAGAAATAGGTGAACAGAAGCTATCGATTCTAGTGGCCAACAATGATCAGCTTCGCTATTTAAACATTTGCTACTGCCTGGGCATAACAGATTCCTTTGTTCTGGACACATTGGAGAGTCTGGCCAAGCGTGCAGTCCAGCATCTGCACTTGTATGCAGCTGCCACCGACATCAGGCACGACATACTTGACAGAGTAAGTAGTGAAAGTCGCTGGAAATGCAGTTTCTAATGCGTAGCATACCCTCCTCTGTCCTTAGCTTCCGCCTGACTATCCCCTAAAGATGCTCTGTCTGAATTTCGAGTGCAGCGAAGGAATAACTGGCAACAATCATTTTTATATTGATGAACCAGAATTCGATCGTCAAGCCGTTTAAGGATTTCGATCGTCCATTAATTATTCCGTATTTCATTACCAAAAATCAATCTAAAATATCTTTGTTTTAAACTTTTTTGTGATTTTATCACTTGAGTGATATTAGAAGAATAATGCACATCGATGTAATCAAATTTTTTAATTAATTAAATTAAAATAAAAAATTAATTAAATTAAAATCAAATCAAGTTTAAAATTTCAAACAGCTGACTCAAAACGATAGCACAAAATGCGATAGCGTATCGATAGCGCGGCTTATCGTTTTCTTTTTAGTCCCGTCTCTAATATTGGTTGTCTTTCGGAGTGCATAAAAAGAAAAAAAAGGAAAAATCGTGTGAAAAACGCATTACAGAGCCGCCAAGATGCTCTCAATGCTGCAGGAAAAGCGGCCGCTCAAGCGTACACGCCTCGGCCCACCGGATATATATCCGCAGGACGCCAAGCAGCGCGAGGACGAACTGACGCCCACGAATGTGAAACATGGCTTCACCACAACACCGCCATTGTCCGATGAGTTTGGCACGGCGCACAGCTCAAATGTGAACGCCAGCAGGGTTAGTGCCTTCTTCAGCGGAGTGCTGGCCAAAAAGGAGGAGTTGATGACGCTGCCGGACACGGGACGCAAGAAACAGCAGATCAACTGCAAGGACAACTTCTGGCCGGTCTCGCCCCGACGCAAGTGCATAGTGGACGCCTGGTTTAAGGACTTGGCTGGCAACAAACCGCTTCTCAGTTTGGCCAAACGCGCTCCATCCTTCAACAAGAAGGAGGAAATTTTCATAACGCTTTGCGAGAACCAGGTAAACATGCAGCGGGCTACGTGGTTCATCAAGCTCAGTGCCGCCTACACGCTCAGCTTCACCGAGTCGAAGAACAAAAAGCGCAGTATCTACGATCCGGCTGCCGAGTGGACGGGCAACATGATCAAGTTCATGAAGGAACTGCTGCCCAAGCTACAGGAATACTATCAGCAGGGTAAGTACATAGTATACAGGAAACTGAATCAAATTCTCTTATGACATCTCCATCGCTTCAGCCCACGACAAGGCCTCGTCGAATGGCAGCCACTCTGCTGGCCTGACTAGCACCTCCAGCAGTAACAGCAACGGCATCTCGGCGAACAGCTCCGGCGGCAATGCCGCGCCTCCAAGTGCCACATCGAATGTAATTCCAGTGCCCAGCATGTCCAGTCCTCTGCCGCCGATTCACAGTCCAGCCAATGGGCAGCAGAGCACGACCGGGGCAGTCGTAGGATCCGGCAGTGTCATACCACCAGCCGGAGCTCTCGGCGGAGTCGTTGGTTCGGGTCCGGGCGGACCAGGCGGCTCCTCTGTGAACAGCAGCACGGCCGTGGGCGCAGCTGTTCCCCCCGGCTCGAGCATATCCGGCATTGGCAGCCAGTTTGAGGACAGCCGAAATGCATTGAAGTACTGGAAGTACTGCCACCAGCTGAGCAAATACATGTACGAGGAGTCGCTGCTGGACCGGCAGGAGTTCCTCAACTGGATACTCGATTTGCTGGACAAGATGCGCACGCAGGCGAGCTTCGACGAGCCGCTGAAGAAGCTTGTGCTTAGCTTTGCCCTCCAGTACATGCACGACTTTGTCCAGTCGGAGCGACTGTGCCGGAAAATGGCCTACATTGTGTCCAAAAAACTGGCGCATCTCCTCAACGCGGCCGTGGAGCAGCAGGGGATTAAGGATGTCGACGGAGGTGTGGGTGTGGGCGTTGGTGCGGGAGTGGGAGTGGGTGAGAACAAGCTTCAGCACGATCCATTTGAGTTGGCTCTGCAAGAGCAAATGAGTTGCCCCCATCATCGGGACATTGTCCTGTACCTGAGCACCATTCTCCAGATCATCACCATCGAATGCCCCACGGCTCTGGTGTGGAGTGGCATAGCAGCGCATCGAGCCCCCTCTTCCCTGGTGGGCAGTCCGCTGGATCATCTCCCGCTGGCCCCCTCCGTGCTGCCCATGCCCACGCGGTGTCCCCGCACCAATACGGAGATACGTCGACAGCTGCGAGCCGCCGAGTCTGAGATTGTGCTCCGGACGCAACATGCAGAGCAGCGGTGGTTCGCCTCCAAATGGCTCAGTGCGGGCAAGAATCACTACACCAAAGTGCTGGCCACTCTGGATCACCTGGATACGCACTGCTTCGATCGCATGGAGCAGTGCAACAGCATTGACACGCTCTACGTGCACATTTTCCCCAGCAGGAGACGCGACGAGGACCAGCAGGATCCTCAGCAGCAGCAACAGCCACGCCCCGTATATGAGCCCAAGCAGGACAAGGATACGGTGCGGATTCTGTGCGAGTGGGCCGTCTCTGGTCAGCGCTGGGGCGAGCACCGGGCCATGGTGGTGGCCAATCTGCTGGACAAACGCCAGATAGATGTGACCAGCACGCCCGCCGAGCAGTCTAGCGACAAGGAGGACAAGGACTCCCTGGCCTCGGGGGCCGGCCTGATTGATGGCCTGCCAGTGTTCCAGCATGTGCTGATGCACTTCCTCGACCACGACGCCCCCGTGCTGGACGATCACTTGAGCAGTGCCCAACAGCGGACGGAGTTCACGAATCTGGTCCAGCTCTTCAGTGCCCTGATCCGTCACGATGTCTTTTCGCACAATGCCTATATGCACACGCTGATTTCCAGAGGCGATCTGCTGAGTCTGGAGTCCGTCCTGGCGAGCAAAGCAGTGACAACGACCACGAAAAGCTCGCCAGCGCCGGTAGCCACACAGGCCACAACAACGCATGGGTTCGATGATGACCCCTTTGGCGGGGGCATCGACTTTAAGCACAACGAATTCGACGACTCCAACGTGGACGACGATCTGGACAAGCTGGTGCAGAACATCAAGGAGAAGGGGCAGCACGATGCGCCCGACAGCCCCAAGATCGGGCCGCCAGGCGACGGGGAGCCCAGCACGGGTGGAGCAGGGGGCAGCATATCCCGCCACTACGTCTACACCAAGCACTTTCCCATACCACAGGACGAGTCCAGCTACAGCAGCGAGAGCAACCAGAGGTATATTCTTCTGTTTGGCGTGGGCAAGGAGCGCGACGAGAAGAAGCACGCGGTGAAGAAGATGTCCAAGGAGATCGGAAAGCTCTTCACCAAGAAGTTCAGCATCGACGTGGCCGAGGGCGGCAAGGTCAAGAAGCATTCGCGCAACGAATTCAACTTCGAGGCCACGACGGCCAAGTGCCAGCAGATGGCCTACTTCGATCAGCACGTGGTCACCGCCCAGTGCGCGGCCAATGTGTTGGAGCAGCTCAACGGATTCGCCCTCGGCAACAACAACTATTTGCCGGTGCAGGAGCACGTCGCCTTCCTGTTCGATCTCATGGAGCTGGCCCTCAACATCTACAGTCTGCTGGAGCTGTGCGACAATCTGCTCAAAGAGCTACCCGAGGTGGAGCACCAGCTGCAGCTGAAAAAGTCGAACATGGTGCGCGGCTACACCACCTCCCTGGCCCTGTACATCGTGAGCATACTGCGACGCTACCACAGTTGCCTGCTCCTCTCCCCCGAGCAGACGCTATCAGTATTCGAGGGCGTCTGTCGCACCATTCGCCACGTGAACAATCCCAGCGAGTGCAGCTCTGCGGAGCGCTGCATCCTCGCCTATCTCAGCGATCTGCACGAGTCCTGTGTCCTGCTGCAGGGCAAGGAACAGTCCACCGAGTACTACCAGCAGTTGCAGTGTATCAAGCGGTTCAAGGATATCTTCAACACCCCCGAGCAGCTCAGGTAAGTGCGGATCAGCGAATCCCTTCAGCTGATAATATAGTATGGGTAGTCTGACCTCTGCACCAATATATAATAGCGACGCTCTGTACAGTACAGTGGGGATAGGTCGGATAGGTGTTTTTTTTTTGACGAGCTCGTGCGATGGTGTTGTTGCACTGATTTCGACAAATAGGCACTCATTGCAAAGGTTATATGTATATCTGGCAACCTTTTTGCAATAATGATTTCTTGTTTGTCTAAATAGTTTTCAAGCTAAGTCCAATGAGGCAAAAGGCAAATGGTGTGAAAAATCATGAAACCGCGGCAGGAAATGTTGAGCAGCAGCTACGTCTGGTTTTATACTTGCGAATGACTTCTTCAGTGGGCTCTTGGTCACCATTCGATGAACCAGCCTCTTGATGGCCAATCGATGGACCAGCCTCTTGACCTGCTTCCTCCTCGTACGGGCGATCAGTTACAAGATCATCTTCTGGAAAAACGTCACGATTAAATGGCCAAATGCCAGTTGATCTGAATCCAGCGACGATATTCATACTCGAAGCCCCTTTCAACAACGGCTCAGCAACGCTCGGCTATTAGGTCGATGGTAATGGGAACACCAGGATGATTTAACACGAATGAGTTGCACGAATGTTCAAATACTCCTCTATCGAAATATCGAAAGACCAACATACGAATTCGGTTCATCATGAAACACACGAAAAAAGAAACTACGCTGTGACTAGTAGAGCTGATCCATTTTGACAGGCAATGATGTTCTCTACCATCTATCTAATTCACGCAAAACTAGCCACCTCTATAATAACATAGCAAGGATAATGCGATATACCTATCTTGCCCCATACCTATTTGACCCCATTCTACTCTACTATAATACTTGTTTCTTTCCTTTCAAAAAAGCCTACCTCCGCAAGGCTACAATCCGCAGCTGCTGCAGGAGCTGTTTGTGGCACCACGTCGGGGCGGCAAACTGGAGCCGCACTGGCTTCGCCAGTTGCACGAGTCGTCCGCGAATGTGTACAGCTTCGTATCGAATGCAGTGATTGCCGTCTGCCGCGAGACGGACAATGAGCGGCTGAACGATGTGGCCCTGGCCTGTGCGGAGCTTACCGCCAGCTGCAATGTCCTTTCCGAAGAGTGGATCGCGGCCCTGCAGAGCCTGTGCAGCGGCAGCAAGAGCCCCCGGTACCCGCATCTGGGCGGCCAGGTAGATATTGGCCAAGGCAAGACCCACAACGCGTTGGCCGTATTCGTGTGCATCCTGGTCGCCCGCCATTGCTTCTCCCTGGCCGATTTCGTCAGCAAGTTTGCCCTGCCAACCCTGGCCCGATCGGTGAGTGCCGGTGGTGGAGAAATGAGCGTAGATGCCGAGGCGGGAGCTCGTCTCACCTGTCATCTGGTGCTAAAGCTTTTCAAGACCCTGGAGATACCGCAGCCGGGCATGTATTCGGTAAGCACATCACCCAATCCCCTCCACGCCGTCGGCAGCGACTTCAGCATACGTCTCAGCTGCGATCGGCATCTGCTGGTCGGGGCACACAAAACCATTCCCATTGCCGCTGTGCTGGCCGTGCTCAAGGCGATTCTGATAGTCGTGGACAATGCGGCGCTAAAGACGTCCATGGCTGGAGGGAGTGGCTCGTCCTCAGGCGGCGTAGGCGGTGCCTTTGGCAGTGGCAAGCGCAGCGGCTTCAACACACCGGTCCATCCGGGCAGTACGCCCAAGAGCAACGAACAGCGACCGGCCGATCTCAGCCAGATCCTGGGCACCAGCGATCTCCAGCTAGGCAACACTCTTCCCACCGAGCAAGAGACACTGCAGCAGCCATCGAGTGGCGGGCTAGAGCAGATCTCACTGCTTGAATTCGCTCAGGCAGTGCTCAAGCAGATATGCGCCCAGGAGCACGTGCTGGAACGGTGCCTCAAGAATGCCGAGGGGCTGTGCGATATGATCATAGACGAGATGCTGACGGCCAAGCAGGCGCAGCGCGTACTGCACATGATCTGCTACCCGGAGGCGGAATTCAACATCATTTCCGAGCTAGATCAGCGGGCCATGATCGTGAGGATACTGGAGAACCTGGGCCAGTGGACTCTGCGTATTTCTTGGCTGGATCTGCAGCTGATGTACCGCCAGTCGATGGGCAACAATGCGGAGCTCAATGTCTGGCTGGACACGGTGGCCCGAGCGGCCATCGATGTCTTCCACATGGAGGAGATCATCCAGCCGGGGTCCCTGAAGGCCACGCACAAGCCCAAGCCCTCCACCTGGCTAGTGGCACCTCTGATTGCGAAGCTGACACCGGCCGTGCAAGGAAGAATCCTGCGAGTGGCGGGACAGGTGCTTGAGAGCATGAACTACTTCTCCAAAGTCCCAAAATCGGACTGCAACAGCTCCGGCAGCGGGGATGAGCGGGAGAAGAGCAACAGCTGCCACAGCAGCAACAGCTATGGCATTGGCGGTGTGGCCGCTCGCAACAAAAAGATGCCGCTCAACTATCAGCCGTTCCTGGGTCTAATCCTCACCTGCCTGAAGGGTCAGGATGAGTACAAGGAGAACCTGCTCGTCTCACTCTACTCGCAGCTCTCCCAGTGCCTGCAATCCTTTGCCGAGGTAAGTCCTGTGTGAAACCTTCTTCGATAGCAATGCCCAACGCCCCCAATGGCCCTTCTTTGCAGCTGGACACAATCGGGGGCACCGATGAGCCACAGGCACGGGAGGAGATCTTGGATGCACTGCAACTGCGATTCTCCCTGGTGGGTGGGATGTTCGAGGCAATCCAAAAGAACAGCACCCCCACCACGGACTGGGCTATTCTCTTGGCCCAGCTGGTGTGCCAGGGTGTGGTGGATCTGAGCTGCAACCGGGAGCTCTTCACCACCGTCGTGGACATGCTGGCCACCCTGGTGCACTCGACATTGGTCTCCGACAGCCAGTCGGAGCGGGACGAGAACAAGAAACTCTATTTGAATCTGATGAAGAAGCTCAAGAAGGAGATTGGCGAGAAGAACAATGCCTCCATCCGTGTGATACGGCAGCTGCTGCCACTCTACAAGCAGCCCACAGAGGTGAGTAGTGCGGTTCTGGATCTCTGGATCTGCTTTTTGAAAATTTTGAAATGGAAAATAATTAGTCATCCATCCATCCATCCATCTGGCTTTCCAGGTGATTGCCTGCGAGCATGCTGGCATGGATACCAAGGGCAACAAAATCTGCGACATGGAGAAGAAACAGCTGCGGATATCGGACAAGCAGCGGATCAGTGTGTGGGACATCCTCGAGGGCCACAAGAATCCGGCTCCGCTTTCGTGGGTCTGGTTCGGGGCTGTCAAGCTGGAGCGCAAACCGCTCACATACGAGGAGGCTCATCGCAATCTTAAATACCACACCCACAGCCTGGTCAAACCGAGCAGCTACTACTACGAGCCGCTGCCACTGCCGCCCGAGGACATTGAGCCGGTGCCGGAGAAGATTTGCATAGTAAGTGATAAAACAGTGGGACAGTGGCCACCACACAGTCCTTTGGTGACGCCTATCGTTTCTACCCTTCAGAAGGACGAAATGATGAAGGCCGACACGCCTTCCTCCGTAGACCAGTCGCCCAGTGCCGTGGTGGGCACTGGTCGTGGCCGCGGCAAGGGGACGACAACGCGGAAACGCAAGCCCAAGAACCCAAAGACCCCGCCGGTGGTCAATACGCAGCAACAGCAGCCACAGCTGGCGCCCCAGCCGCAGCAGCCGCCGAATGTGCAGCAGCAGCAGCAGCAGCAAATGCAACAGCAGCAGCAGCACATGCAACAGCAGCAGATGCAGCCCAACCAGATGGGAATGCAGATGAACATGCCGGTAAGCAGTACTTTTCGATCCCAGTAAGTCTTACAGATCTAAATAACGTCCCCCCCTGGACAGATGAGCATGCAGCAGTTTGGACCCAATCCCAACATGATGCAGCAGAATGCGCTGATGCAACAGCAGCAGCAAATGCAGCAAATGGGAACCAATCAGCTGCAACAGCAACTAAACGTTGGTGGCGGCAACGGACAGCAGAATCCTCAAATGAACTTCATGCAACAGGGACCGGGAGGTGGGGCCGCCGGGCCCCAAGGCTTGCCGGGCCAGCAACAGCAGCAGCAATGGCACAATGCCCCCCAACAGCAGCAGCCGCCGCAGCAGTACCACAACCACTATGCGCCGCACCAGCAGAATATGCAATGTAAGTAGAGGATCCCAGGAAACGAGAATCCCAATTAACAGTGGAACCTTTTTAGCGAATCGCATCGAGAGACCTCCGCAAAACGCCAACTCCAAGCAGGCCTTGTCCCAGATGTTGCGCCAGCGCCAGCCCTTCCAGCAGCAGCAGCAACAGCAGCCAGGCGGCGGCTTTAACCCAATGCAACAGCAGCAGCCGCAGGCACAGCAACAGCCGGGTCCACAGCAGCAGCAAATGAATCCCAACCAGATGCGGCAACAGCAGATGACTGCCCAGCAGAACCCGCAGTCGGTGGCTGCCTTCAATGCCATGCAGCAGCAGCAGCAGCAAAATGCTCAGCAGCAGCAGCAGCAGATGAACCCCAACCAGCAGCAACAGCAATTCATGAGGGGTGGAAACATGCGGCCAGGCATGGCTCCCAATCAGATGAACCAAATGAATATGGGCGGCCAGGGCCTACCGCAGAACTCAATGATGCAGCAACAGATGACTCAGGGGATGGTCGGCATGGTCAATCCGAATGCCAATCAAATGATGCAAACTGGAGGCGCACAGGGAGGCAACGGAGTAGGTGTTGGCGTGGGCGTGGGCGTCGGCGTTGGAGTCGGGGTGACGACTGGAGCCAATCCCAACATGGGCATGGGTGGCATGCCGCAGCAGGGCATGATGCAGCAACAGGCACAACAGCAGCCTCAGCAGCAGGTGCAGTTCCAGAACTTCCAGAATCAGTACCAGCAGCAGCAACAACAGCAACAGCAGGGAATGCAGCAACAAGGCGGAGGCGTTGGCGTTGGAGTGGGCGTGGGCGTCGGAGTCGGCATGGCACCCAATCAGCAGCAACAGCAGCAGGCCAACATGATGGGCAACTTCAATCCGCAAATGCAGCAGGCGAATCGCAACAATCCCGACTTTATGGCGGCGGCAGCAGTCCAGCAGCAACAACAACAGCAGCAGCAACGGGGCGTACCCGGCGGAATGATGGCCGGCAACCGGGGTCAATACATTAACCAGGCACCCAACGTTACTATGTCCAACATGATGGGTCCAGGACCGGGCGGCGTCGGTGTCGGGGTGGGTGTTGGCCAGGTGCCGCCCTATGCGCGACAGCAGCCAGCTGGGGGCGGCAAGCCAGGTGTCCTTAACACACAGCAACAATTCCAGCAGCAGCAGCAACAGCAGCAGCTGCGGCATCAGCAGATGATGCAGATGCAGGGCATGGGTGGCGGCGGGGGTGGTGGAATGGGGGCCGGACCACAGCAGGCCAGTGGGGCTGGAGTTGGGGGAGGAGGAGGAGGCATGGTGCAGCAGCAGCAGAGTATGAACCAGCAACAAACGCCCAATCTGGTGGCGCAGCTGCAGCGACAGAACATGATGGGGCAGCAGCAGCAATATCAACACCAACCGCCACCCTATTAGATTGTAGACACACCGCACCTTAGTTTTTGTAAGACCAGACCCCCTACTCTAAACAAATATTTATAAACGTTTTTTTTCAAAAAAAGAAATAAAACTTAATTTATTAATAAGGATACAAAATAAAATTAAAATTATTTACAAGCGTTAACCGATAGCTTTTTTATCGCAGATGACCCATCTCTAGTACTTGGTAAAACAGCTGACCTCCAATGTATGCATAGTGTGTCTGAATGTGTGTGTGTGTGCGTGCTGTGCTTGTGGAATAGGAGCCATCAAAATTTTGTGTTTTGTGTGATATTTAGCAATTTTTTTAAATTAGAGCTAAGTTCAAAGTTAATTAGTACAATTAGTTCAGCTTGAGCGAGGCAAGCATATATTTAGAAACCCGAGCACAGCACCAGTTCCGCGTGGGTGAAACATTTCATTCATCGATTTAGGTCGAAATCTAATCCTAATCTACCAGTAGCGGTTTCGCAGTATTGTTTATTATTTACCATTGATTGTAAACCGGAGTTAGTGTGTCAAACGTTCCAGCCATGAGTGAAACGCCGGAGACCAGTAAAAAGCGTCAAAAGACGGTAAGTTGTGAGACGTGGCGAAGAAGGTTGCCCGTGGCCCCAAAACGAAGGAAAGCAAGCCATAGCTGACAGCCCGTAATACAGGTCGCTGTGTTTGTACAATTGTGTCAAAGATGAAAAAGAACTGCAACTGACGTGGGTCTCGGTCTCGGTCTCGGTCCCGTGGCGAACAGTACAGGTGGATGTGGATGCGGATGTGTGGGGCTTAAGTGAGTCCCGTTCCTGTTTAAACAGCTGTTGCTCTGTTTTCTGAATTCTCCCCACATCCTATACACCATTGTCTATACTTGGCATAGTGCTATCAATACTCCCATTTGTAGAAGCGTATTATTAATTGTTCCATTCCGAACAAAGCCCCTCCCACCGTATATGAACGAATTTTTATAGAATACATTGTTTTATAATCTTTGGTAATACCAACTTTAGGCATTCCACGCCCGCCCATTTTCCCTACCATCGTAATCTTATCTCTTCTATTATGACCCAATTAGGGTTTTCACATGGCTACATGGCTACAAAGAAGCATCAAATTGGCACGATTTGCATAATATATATACATATATACATATTTATGTAGGCAAACAGTTGATAAGAATTAAAAAGCTGATTATTATTTTGCAACTTCTCCAACGTTCAGTTACTTACAGTCAGGCTCGCAGATAAAACAGAATGCAAATACTGTTGATTTGGCAGAAACATTGGCAGTGCAGGTGCATCGGCGCACGTGTTCGATCAGAGAAAGCTGACCTTTGCTACATACCTTTGGAAATCATATAACAATAATTAAATTAATGAATTAACAGCCACTTTTAATATATTGTAAGGAATTGGCATCGATTGGAGTCGATCTACTGTGAATAGTCAGTCTTCGCTCAGAGTTGTTTATCTTAAAGGAAACCTCTAGAAATTGCACATAAGTCTGTGTTACAATCCAAAGAATTTAGTTATAGGACAAATTGGTTTGATTGATTGTAGGATCTATTTTGTTGTTGGCCTAAAATCCAGTCTACATACATAAATTTGTATTTTAACTGAATTCCTTTAATGTCGAGTAGGAGAAAGCATTACCTATGTAAGTACGGAATGGCTAAATGTTGTATTACGTTGATCGCACATAAAGATAGGTTAATGCTCTTTTTATATGAAATTTTTCTTATGCAACGTGCAACTATGTTTTTCCTTACCAACAACTGGTTGACGTTACAAGTGTTTACTTGTATACTGGCGTACTTTGGCTGAAACAGGTTCGGTACCCACTTAGAAAGAAAGTCTCTCGTGCAAAGAAACCCAAATGCAGTCTGTATGTGGGGTTCCAGTCCCATCCCGTTCAAACTCAAAGTTTTAGAGGAGAAGCTGGAGCCAGCTGGCTAAAAACTTGTCAAACGACCCGGCATCAGTCACAAACTGAATGAGAGCACCCACAACAATATTTCATCCGATAAATGGATCATATTTTTGTTTCAAAGAGTTCTTATGAATCGCTCTCATTGTGGATTCCCTGGCTACACTTTCCAAGCTCCGCTCCAAACATTTTGAACAATTGTTATTCATTTTCAGTGCCGCTTGTTTATCATTGAATAGTTAAGCCATTACTAAAGCATTATCCAACAGCATGACATTAACGACAGGGGCTGCAAAACAGCGTTGTGTAACGCAAATAATAATTATCTTTTCCGCCCCCTCTTACCCTCTTACCGCGCCACAAGAAGAACATTAATAGATAGACAGACTCATCCTTAGCCCCCAACAGCTCCAACTTCAGCTTCAGTGGCCTAAGCCCTCAAGATAAGATTAGAAAATAAACCTAAAGAGTTTTCTATTAAAAATGACTAATTTTTAGGGATCTGGGTTATCTGGGTTATAGCTAGATATTCTTCCACAACAAGACAAGTTCTATATGTGCTTAGCTGGTGCGAGTATTTGCAAAACAAACTCTCACTAGAAATAACTAAACCATAAACAAGTTCTTGTACTATGTATAGCCATAGCCTTAGCCACTATGCCTCTCGCATCATCTCGCAGCAGATCAGATCAGATCAAATAAGTCTGCCAGCGACGTTGCTTCTCTGTTTTCTGTTTGCTGCAAGCCCAGGCGGCCCCTGGAATTTCAGTTGCAGTTTTGAGCTTCGGCGAGAAAGTTCAGTAGCTCTTTGGGCCGCGAACGACGCGACGGAAACTCTCACTTGCCAGCTTATCAGAGAGTAGTATTTGTTGTAGTTGCTCCGCTCCGCACCGCACCGCACCGATCCGCTCGCTAGCTTTCTTTTCGCCTGACCCAAGTACGAGACGGGTATACTTTGTGCTGTGGAAAATGTTTACCCAATGTGCCAATTCGCTTGGCCACTATAATAACAATAACATTCCGTGTGCCAGTTCCCCAGAGAGCTGCTGGCTCTCGAACGATGGAAGAAAGCCCAGCGATGAGGTAAGATCATACTGGGATGCTGGAGGTAATATATTCGAATAGAGTCGTGGTCATGGTCGTAGTTCTACAACTAATATAATAAATAATCGACCGTAAAATAAAGCATCGATCCGTTGTTTGGTTTGCCCTGGGGGCTCCCTAAGAACCGGCTCGTTGGGCGTTCTATGAATATTTTCAGAACGTAAGAAATTATACAAATTATGAAGCTAAACCAGAACCGAAAGAACCGAAACTAGAGACAAGAACGAGAAACAGAAATAACGAAAACCCAGCAGAAAGCAGCAGAAAGACTGTGCAAACATTTTTCCCTTCCCATTCCAACATCTGGAGTCGGAGAATCCCAATGATGCGTGCGTGGATTCATCCGGATCCCTCTCGGCCCTCTCTCTTTCTCTCTGTCTCTCTGTCTCTCTCTCTCTCTCTCTGCCACTCTTCGGCTGCTACCTTCAGCTGCAGATTGCGCCATATTTAACCCGTAAATATTATGAAAAACTTTCAGTTCGTTTTCAGCGCTCAATCGCGTTGCCTATGACGGAGATCTTCGGTTTGGATTAGTTTCAGTTCAGTTTCAATTCCATTTCCATTTCCTGAACAACGACTTCGCACTGCTATCAGTTGCTCAGTGTAAAGCATTTGGCAAACGAAAACAAGCCGAGATAAATACAGTGCCGTGGTACTCAGACAAATACAAAGCAATGCCTAATCCTCCCATTGGATTTTATCCGCACATCAAAAGAAGGGTAAGGATGAGGGCAATTACTTTAGTAAGATTCAAGGCCGAGCTGATTCTACCAGCCACTTCTACTTATAATCTATACAAAAATGTATATGCAGGGAGAATGCAGATAAAAACTAGAATTCTAGTGGAGCGCAAACGATTATTTCTAGGAAAAATTAGAGCAATTTCTCGTCAGTTATGCACAACCTTCAAATGGCTAGGCATGGCCAAGAATATGTACCATATTCCATAGTGAGACACGATACCTATGGCATATCTCGCATATCCGCGCGAACCCCATTTTTCCATTCGCGATTCTGCAGACACGAGCTGCGGGGAAAGGTCAACAAACTGAGCAACACCAAGCAAAAGCTCTCCGATCGATCGCCCTAGGGTCAAAGCGCGAAGCATTTTGATGACTCTGCTTTTGGCTCCGACTATGGCAGACAGCCAGCAACAGCCTGAGGCGACGGCGGAATCGGCATAGCCATCGCCATCGCCATCTTGACATGAATATTAATTTATGATAATTTGGAAAGCTTAGCTCTCGATTCTACCTTTGTGTTTGTTTGTTTCTTGGCAGTGCCTCCAAGTGGCGACGAATGTGACCGAACAGAAGCACCATGTCACCCGTGAGACGCGCGGAAAGAATCTGGGACTGTGCCGCGGCTTTCGTGGATGCACCGTGTGGCTGACGGGTGAGTCCTGCGATCAGATCCGAAAAGTATAACCCTAAATCGCATTTGTTTTCTCAGGTCTCAGTGGCGCTGGCAAGACCTCGATCGCGTTTGAGCTGGAGGCGTATTTGGTGTCGCGTGGCATACCCGCCTACGGCCTGGACGGGGATAACATACGCACCGGACTGAACAAGAACCTGGGCTTCACGCCCGCCGAGCGCGAGGAGAACATCCGGCGGGTGGGCGAGGTGGCCAAGCTGTTTGCCGACAGCGGCGTGGTCTCCATATGCAGCTTCGTGTCGCCGTTCGCCGACGACCGGGAAATGGCGCGCAAGATACACAAGGATGCGGGCCTAAAGTTCTACGAGATCTTCGTGGACACGCCGCTGGACGTGTGCGAGACGCGCGACGTCAAGGGGCTGTACAAGAAGGCACGCGAGGGCGTGATCAAGGGCTTCACCGGCATCACGCAGGAGTACGAGCGTCCCCACAAGCCGGAACTGGTGGTCAGCACCCACGAGTGCACAGTGCAGGAGTCCACGCAGAAGCTGGTGACGCTGCTCGAGCAGGAGGGCATCATTCCGCGCTCGCTGCGTGACGTGGATCTGCTGCCGGAGCTGTACCCCAGCGAGTCCACTGCCAGCGACGCTCTGCGCCACGAGGCGGAGTCCCTGCAGGCGCTGCCAATCAGCACCGTGGAGCTGCAGTGGGTGCAGGTACTGTCCGAGGGATGGGCCTATCCTCTGCGTGGATTTATGCGGGAGGACGAGTACCTGCAGACGCTGCACTTCAACACACTCCAGAGTGGAATGGACGGCTCATACCGTGAGAACCACTCGGTGCCCATTGTGCTCAGCGCTACGGCAGCGGACAAGGAGCGCCTAGACGGTGTGTCCGCACTGACGCTGACGCATGAAGGAAGGGCAGTGGCCATTCTACGCCGTCCAGAGTTCTATTACCAGCGCAAGGAAGAGCGCCTGGCCCGCCAGTTCGGCACCAGCAATCCCAACCATCCGTACAGCAAGCAGGTGCTCGAGTCCGGCGAGTATCTCGTGGGTGGCGATCTGGCCGTGATCGAACGCATCCGCTGGGACGATGGACTCGACCAGTACCGCCTGACGCCCAACGAGCTGCGCCGCAAGTTCAAGGAGCTCAACGCCGATGCGATTTTCGCATTCCAGCTGCGGAATCCCATTCACAACGGTCACGCCCTGCTCATGCAGGACACCAAGAGGCAGCTGCTCGAGCGGGGCTTTAAGCAGCCAGTCCTGCTGCTGCATCCGTTGGGCGGCTGGACCAAGGACGATGATGTGCCCCTGGAAGTACGCATGAGGCAGCACCAGGCCGTCCTCGATGCCGGCGTCCTGCGGCGCGAAGACACCGTGCTGGCCATCTTTCCGTCGCCCATGATGTACGCCGGCCCCACGGAGGTGCAGTGGCATGCCAAGGCTCGCATGAATGCTGGAGCCAACTTCTACATTGTGGGCCGCGATCCGGCCGGCATGCCACACCCGGATAAGGGGGCCTATCCCGACGGTAATCTGTACGATGCCACCCATGGAGCGCGAGTGTTGAAGATGGCTCAGGGTCTTGACAGCATGGAGGTGGGTAGACCGCTAGACAGCTGCCTAAAACTACAACTGGAACTGGAATGGAAACTATAATCTCTGGTTCTCAATTTTTTGTTTTTTCCAGATCCTGCCATTCCGAGTGGCCGCCTACGACAATAGTGCCAGCCGGATGGCTTTCTTCGAGCCACAGCGCAAGGACGAGTTCGAGTTTATATCGGGGACCAAGATGCGCACACTGGCCAAGACCGGTGCCAGTCCGCCCGTTGGCTTCATGGAGCCTGAAGCCTGGAAAATTCTGGCCAACTATTATCAGAACCTGCCACAGGCGTAACCCGCGGCCCGTCCAATGGCCACCAATGTGCAATTTTCCCTAGCTATATTCCTACTATATACCTATTCATACATACATATATAGTATATGTATATTCCTATTTGATCACCGTAAATCACTTACTACTGCTACTACACTCTTTCGTGAATCCAAGCCCCGTGTCCCCCCTGTGTCCTATGTGTCGTATCAATGTTGTTTCCCTGCTCCTCCCCTGCTCTTAAAATGTTCGTATCGTACAATCGTATTTTTTTCTACTCTTAAGTTTTCCAATTCTTTGTTTAATATTAAGCAAAATGTCACCGTTTTGTGGACTGTTTTTTAAATATATAATTCATTATTTAGTCTGCGAATTTAATCAAATGGTACAGCAATCAACAGCGACTAAAATTAATCAATTATGATAGCACGAATTAATTTGTCTACATGGAAACTCGATCCTGATCAGCATCGAACTTCCGATCGATTGGCATAAAAATGTCGAAAAAAAGGAATGTAATAAATTGGATAGCGAGAGGTTTTTCACACTGCAGCTTCCATGGGACTTATATGAAAAAAATACAGCCTTTTTGTTTAGTTATATTGTATAAAATTGTATATAATTTAATCTATTATCGCTGGAAACGGTCAACCAAGATTTATGGTGTAGTAACCATGTAGCAAAATTTTGCGACAGTGGCGCTTTGCAACATTGGAGCATATTCAAAATGTTGGGCAACATTTCTCGCAACATTTACATTTTACAATCAAATACTGGTTTTATCTTTACGCCATATCTCGGCTATTTATGGAC
Organism: Drosophila helvetica; assembly: GCA_963969585.1. Taxonomy (NCBI): domain Eukaryota; kingdom Metazoa; phylum Arthropoda; class Insecta; order Diptera; family Drosophilidae; genus Drosophila; species Drosophila helvetica. The sequence continues at coordinate 60,505,792 of OZ018401.1, forward strand.
CTCTGATCGGAAAAATATCCTTGACCTTGGTAAGGATCTTACATCCCCAGCCATACTTTTGTAGTTTTTTGCTCTTTTGAGCACCGATTTGGTGCCCCTGCTTTGATAGAGTCCTTATAAAGGATCAAGGATCTTTTCCGAAATCGTAGTTATTACATTTTGCCCCTTATTTGCGGCCGATCTGGAGGCTTCTTGGAGCATCCTTGGCTCTATGGAGTCCTTGTCAACATCCTTCCCCCAGTCAAACATATTTAATTTTCTCCGCTTTTCGCGGGCCGATCTGAGTAAGCTATGGCTTCCCGAGTTCGGGGGAAGTCCTTTGATGATGTGCTTGTCAAGAATCAAGTATATTTTCCATTTTACTTCCTCTCACAATAAGGCTTGAGAAAGCATACTGTACGTATACTTTATACGGCTTGGGAGGGCCAGTAAAAAACCTTAAAACGGCAGTAAACTGAAAAGTAGGTATACAATTTCATCGGGAGAGTTCTGCTAATCCTGCTAATTGGCATTAGATCCTGCTGATTTCTGGGCGCTTGGTACCTCGGTCCAGCATTTCCTTATTTTCGATCGAAAATTGAGGGAGGGTTGTTGTTGGTACAACAATGGAGAATAACAACAACTACAAGAGACTTTTGTTTTCTCCATTATTTTTGCCCCGATCGAATCGTGTCCTTGATTAATTAGAGTCCTTATAAAGTATCAAGGATACAATGATCCCCTAATAACCTACATAAACGAATACATACATAAGTATATACTTTTGCACATGATTTATTTTTTGTATTTTTATAAAATTGTATACGTTTAATAATTAATATTACAAGTAATTAATTAATATCGAATATGCATTTAGTTATCATTTAATTTCACAATATTTATTTCACTGCTCTGCTGCTGCTGCATCATCATCTCATCTCCTCGTATGTTTTTTGTATCTATCGATCGAGACGACGACCGGTCGACGTACGGTACGAGTAATTTCTTAATTTTCATACATATCTGCTGCAAATACTCCGCTCGACTATGGTTTATTCATTAGAAATAACGGGCTATTGACAGTCGTGTGTGGCATGCGGCAGAAACAAAATAAATACAGTAAAAATAACTACTACAAATACAGCAGAATGAAATGTGTGTGAAGCCAAAGGTAAAAGAATAAGAGAAGCAGCACCCGTTAGCACCACATTAGATACAGAGACAGCTCTCATCGCGTGGCAGTTGAGAGTGAGAACATGAGCGAGTGGTGGTAGAAATAAGTGTGTGGGGGAGTTAATAGAGCTTTGTGCGTGTCTGAACATGCTGCATATTCCTAACAAAATGGCAAAGGATTGTCTGTAAGTATACATACATACATACATACATATATAGGTAGTATTAATAAATTATAGAATACAAAAAATTGGTGAGCAGACAAGGACAAGAAACCTAAATTATATCCATACATTTACACACATACATATGTATATATTTGCATTATAATTAATAATTTACAATCGACAACAGCGCCAAGCATGGGGCTGTCTGCACGAAATCATAGTTACATTAAAATACTACTAAACAAAAACCTCTTAGAGAAGGACGCGGGCGGGTTGGATTGGATTGGCTGCTCTTCCACCTTCTCTTGGCGGCTGGATTTTGTGTTTTATTTTGTTTTTTGTTTTTGTTTTGTTTGTATCTCTATATATGTACGTATCATTATATTTATGTATATTTCGCACACACACTGTCGTCATATACTTTATTTATTAAATTTTTTCATAATGCAATCAATCTGCAGTATCTATTCCATTATCGCGCGTATTCGGGGAGAGCAGGAGCTGGCTTTTGTTTGGGATGTTTTGTTGTTTCAGTGATTCGGTGTCTCGTGGGGATCAGATCTAACAGGAGCTAAGAAAACTACTTCCTACACATTACAGTGTAATTGATACCACCATGCCGCATCAGCATCAGTGCCATCAGCCACATGTTGCAGCCACGTCAAAGCAGACTGCATCTGGACAGCCAACTGTCCTTTGTCCGACTGTCTAGCGTTTTTAGCTGATGTCCGCCCTTGGGTGGGTTGTTCGCCTCCTGCACGGATAACAAACGTATTAGCGAGCATTACATTATGGATATATTGGATACACTCACCATGCGCTTTTCCGTTTTCGCTTTGATATCACTGGCTAGGGTGAGGAAAGCCTCTTCCACATTGATGCTGGCTTTCGCTGAGGTCTCCATGAATTTGATGCCATACTCGATGGCCAATTGCTCGCCACGCTCCTTGGACACCTTCAAGAGAGAGGGAGAGGGAGAGAGAGATAAATTACCATTAAATGAAGTATCATTTCCAATGCTTTATGATTCAACCCCACTCTCATTGATAAAGAAAAGAACCGCTTTTGCGAATCTAACAATAGCCCAATAAGTCATCCATTTCCTTTCGTACCTGACGCTTATCGTGCAATTCGCACTTGTTGCCCAGCAGCATTTTCTCAACGTCAGCGGAGGCATTTTCTTCGATATTTCTGATCCAGTTTTTGATGTTCTCGAACGACTTTTCCTGGGTGATGTCATACACCAGCATAATGCCCATGGCACCTCTGTAGTAGGCCGTGGTAATTGTGCGGAAGCGCTCCTGGCCGGCAGTGTCCCTATAGAGATGGGAATACAGAGCGATATTAATGCTGATCAAAATATAGCGTTAGTTGGTATTACTTACCATATTTGAAGTTTGATTTTCTTGTTATCTAATTCAATTGTTCTAATTTTAAAATCGATACCTGTGGGACACAGATACAGAAGAGAAGAGAAGAAAAGAGAGAGAGAATCACATGAGTAAATCGGAATAAAATTTGGCAAGCAGAAGCTGAACCTGTTTGCAGAAAAGCAAGGCAAGCACCTATGAGACGATGACGTACTGGCCGAAAGAGCGAAGCAGCGCTAAACCCAGAGAGAAAGACAACAAGAGAATAGTAGGAGCAAGAGAAAGAGGGGCACGCAGAAAGAAGCGGGACAAAACGCGCAATTGAATAAAACAATGTCGTTAAGTAAATAGACCAAAAGTGGAAATTGGCGCGAGGGAAACGTGCCAAATACGAAAATAAACAATTGGCGGCTGCCACACAAGTCGATTCCGTACAGCAAGCAATGCTAGGGGAATCCGGGCACTCTTGGGTAGGGCAGCGAAAGGAACGGAAAGGCAACGTATCACAGCGTATCATCAAGGGGCGGCTCACGATAAGAGCTTGGAAAGTGCAATGACATTTGGGCGAGTCTTGGCTTGGGCACCCAATTGTTATGCGATGCGGGTGTACTGCATATCTCGGGACTGCGCCAAGCTCCACAACAGAACAAAAATTGGTCAGGTTTTTCTTCTTCCGTTTACAGATTCCTTTGTTGGCAATGCAATCAATCCATTTGCCGTTCGCCCCTCCCCAAGAGCCCAAGGGTCCGGTCCGTACCTATCTGGGTACTATATAAAAACAATAATAATTATGACAAATACTCAAGCAAGAAAAGAAGAGCGCCCGATGTGAGTCACGGCCCACGGTCTCGAGCTTGAGTCGAGCTCTCAGCCAGCCACACAGCACATGAGTGTGAGTGGAGTGGAGTGAATGAGTGTGAGTACTGGCGAAACCCAGCGGCGGCGTCATAATTAATTAAAAAAGAGTATTCAACCAGATCCGATGATGTATGCGGATTTTTATGTGGCGGAACGATCGATAGTTGTGTATAAAAGGATGGTGGGCAGGAGGCATTCTCACCTATTGTGGATATAAAGGTGGTGTTGAAGGCATCCTCGGAGAAGCGAAACAATATGCAGGTCTTGCCCACTCCAGAGTCTCCGATCAGCAGCAATTTGAACAGATAATCGTACGTCTTGGCCATTCTAATTCGTATGAGGGAAAAATCACAGATGCGCTTCTATTTGTTACTCCTCCTGGTGATGCCGATGGCGATGCTGAGATGCTCAGATGCTGCTGCTGATACTGATGATGGTGTACACGTCGCTGTTGCTGTGGCGGTGGTTGAAAATCAGTGGTTTTAGTTTCGCTTTATTGTGCACTAATAATGCTAATAATGTCTCTGCTGTCCATGCGTGCTAACAAAAAATTCCTAGACGTAACCACACACCAGACAAACACCAACAAACAAACACACGCAAGCAAAACAGTTTTTTTTCAGCTCTGGTCTGGGTCTCTGGGTGTGTGTTTGTGTGCGTTTGTGTTTTCGATGATTTCGGAGCCGTGTCAAAAATGGCGACGTAGTTCAAAACATTTATTTATTAGATTGGCAATTGATGCGCGGTTATGCCACCTGATAAATGGTACGGGCATACACTGCACCGCCCAATTTAGTTCTGTTTGGTTGTTGGTAGAACGTACAAGTTAACTTTAATTACAGCTTTCTTTCTAATTACGCCCGTCCAAAAAATATGATTTGTTCGTTGTAGTGCTGGGTAACGGCCGCGCGATAACTGTGCGTGTTGTACAGCGGGCGAAAGCAGTCGGAATGCTCGTCTATCGAATAGTATTCGCCAAACAGCTGTTGTGACAGTGTTGCTCAGGGCCTGAATAGATCGAAAATATCAAATAGCGTAGGACAGGTGAATTCCAGATTCCAGACTCCAGGCCCTCCTTCTACCCGTTAATCCGTGTCATACACTCGAGCCTCAACTGCAACGGTCCACAAACAACGAAAACAAATGTGAAAAGTGAAGCCCGAGACGACGCAGCAACAGCACCCCACGAATTTGCCGTCGTCGCAGTCGCACCCCCGCACATAACTCTATTATGGGCACAAAGGAGTCCAAACATGCCTGCATCAGCTACGAGGATGCAGTCAAACGTGGTAAGTGATTAACCTTCAAGGCCTGTTACTGTTGGCTCCATCAATTGACCAGCACAGCACCGTCCGCGCTGTCGTCCACTTAAAATGGGTCACTACGACACGAATCGACGTCAGTTCTAGAAGCCCAAAAACAAAAACAATTCTACTGCCCACCAACACAGGTGTAACTGCGCCTTATCGATTCTATTGTTGTGCTCCCATTCTACTACTTCCATGCTTGCTGCTGGTCACTCACTCACGTTCTTTAGTCCCTCTCCCTTTCCCTTACCGTTTTTTTCGGGATTTTTGCAATCCCATTGCTTTTCACTTGCATTTGTGTGTGCCGTGCCTGTTCTGTTTCTCTGTGTAGGGGTATTTGCTTCTCCGTCGCCAGTGACGTCACAATAGAAAAGCTTAGCCACCGCCGCCTTGCTGCTGGTCGTACCACAAAGTGGGTGGGGTGGCGTGGTGGGGCGAGACACAACAAAGCAGCAGCAGGCAGACACAGAACTTTGGTTGACTAGCCAGGCAGCGAGTGCAGTGCACGCTGTTCGTGGGGAGCACATTGCGGTTTCGGATAACTTGAAATTTTGCGGATAAATTATGAATGCTCCTACTCTTATTTTTTAGTTGTAAGAACTTCTATTCAGGGACAACATTTCTGCATATGTGTGTACATTGTACATACATACTACCAACTCGTATTCTTTCTTAAGGTATAGATTATTTTAGCCACGCGAATCTTTCGATCGACAAACACTCTACTACTCCCAATTGCCGCTGCCTAAGCGCACTTTATTCTTTCCCCCTTTACGTTCCAGCAAGAGCAAAACAAAAAAAAAATCACCCGAATGTTACTGATAAGACCCCCTCCCCCATCTAAGGCCCTGGGTGCGTGTGTTTCTTATTAGACACAGCGACCGGTTGTTCGCGTCTAATAAAATGCAGAAATCAGAAGAATGGAAGGGGATGGCAGGAGGTGGGGTGGGGGAGGGAAAAGAAAATGGAAATGGAAATGAATGCTTGCATGCATGCAAGCCAGAAAACAGAGAACGTGAAGCAGAATTGCAGCTTTTTCAATAAAATTCCGTTTCCGTGACGTCGCATAATTCTCTCTGCTATTTTGCAGTTGCTCAAATTATTTCGCATTTGCACGCCGCTCAATTCGCGGTTATCAATTGTGGACGACTTTCGAGTACGTACCGTTGAAAAAGCACTCTTGCCTCGACTGGTATTCAATATTTGAACACTTGAGTACTGGTAATTGATTGCTCTCTTCCGCACATCCGTTCCATTAGAATCCCGTTGGGAATTACAAATACATACATACAAGCAAATAAATGCATACATGAAAGACTAATATTCCATTTGGCATTTCAAACTAAAGTACATGGCACTTATGTATTCTACAGAGTATACACACGTCGATGTGTCGTTCATGCAGTTTTCACATTTTGCACTATGCCGTTGGTTCTTTGGTCGGTAAACCGTTTTGAGTTACGATTTTTAATTATCGCCGAATGTGTGCGTGTGTGTGTGTGCTTGGTTGTGTGTTCCAAGTGCAAGTGCGACACTCGGATAACGGTAAGAAGAGAGAGAGAGAGCGAGAGAGAGGGGTCCAACGATTAATGTAGAAGAACAGAACTGGTGCTTCTTCAAATACATATGTACATGTATGTATGTATGTATGTATGTATTGCAATGCATTAGGACACGAGTGTAATGCGAAGAAACACATTTCAACTGCATTCACACTAAAATACGATTCCCATAAATTAGGCTTTACAATCAATCAATGTGATCTCCACTGACGTCACAATGGGCGACTGACACGCCGGTTCGGGGTGTGAAAAATCGCTCATCAAAATTATACTCGTATTTATAGTGGGGTGGGGACTCCCCTCTGGGATGGGATGGGATAAACCACCTATTTAAATATTTAATTCAGCAGCCATTACTCATTGATTTTCGTTTTAGTGAGCGACACGGAGCTGCGACGTCTGAAGGATGCCTTTAAGAAGTCGGCGGGCGTGGGACGACTCTACCTCAGTCGCAATGCCTTCCAGCAGGACGTTCTGTGCGAGGGAGTGCCGCCGAAGATCACGGACATGCTCTATGCCGCCTGCGGTGGCACCCAACGCGGCATCTCCTTCAAGGACCTGCTCTGCGGACTGGTGCTCATCACTCGCGGCTCCCAGGAGGAGAAAACCAAGTGAGTGATACTCGTTGTACTTGGTATTTTGCGGAATTTAACGCCCTCATTCCCTATAGATTCCTGTGGAACCTCTACTGCAACGACTCTGGCACTTACATCGTCAAGTCGGACTATGTGCGCAACGTGAATCTGGCTCCGTTCGAGAGCGTATCCTTGTTTGCGCAGAGCGAACGCGTCAATTTCGAGCAGTTTCAGGACTGGATTGTGAAGCATCGCAATGCCACAGTCCTATCCAAATGGCTCCTCGCCGATAATTGCGTTAGTCTCACCTCAGAGCTAGAGACGCCCACATTCTACCAGAGCCTGGCTGGAGTCACACATTTGGAGGAAAAGGTGAGAGGGATTTGGGAACCACAATTGGCATTGAATAAATTGTCTGGCTTTTATGCAGGACATTGGCGATTTGGAGAAAGAGTTCTGGCGTCTGAAGAACACCTCACAGAATGGCCAAATCGATTTGCAGTTCCTTGGCCCCCTGATTAGCCCACCCATACCAAAGAATGCACTGGCCGGACTCTTCAATGCCTTCGATGAGAATCGCGATGGCCACATCGACTTCAAGGAGCTGTGCTGTGGCGTAAGTGCCGCCTGTCGTGGACCAGGCGTGGAAAGGACGCGCTGTAAGTACTGCCACTGGATACCGCTGTCCAATCCGCAATCGTTTGCTCAATTTCTCCGCTCTCCCTTTGCAGTCTGCTTTAAGATCTTCGATGTGGATCGGGATGGCGTGCTAAGCCATGAGGAGACCATGCAAATGATCAATGTTCTGCTGTTTGTAGCCAAGGAAAACCGGGACTCTCAGCAGTACAAGGAGCTCACTAAACAGCATGTCATCAGCGATCTCCTCGAGTTTGGGCAGCGCAAGAGTCCGGATGGGGCACCCAGCAACGTCACCCGCGACAATGTCTCACTGACGGCCGAGGACTTTATGCTGTGGAACGTGGAGTGCAACCTTCGGCTGATGCAGCCCCTTCTGGACCTCATCTTCGAGCTCTGCCACATCGTCTTCGGCCTCTGGCCGCAGTGCAAGCACATGGAGAACGACATCGTCCGTGGCTGGCTACGACGCGAGGAGCGACGTCCATATCGCGTTGGCCAGTTCTGGTATCTCATATCGCGCGACTGGTGGCTCAATTGGATGTCGTACACCCAGCACACGGCCCACACTTGCGACTACTGCAAGCGCACTGCCAGCCAGCGCAGTGCCGTGGATGAGGCACTCGTCTGCGACGAGAGCTTCAACACACACAGCCTCGAGCAGCACGATAGCTACTCCCTGGGCTCTGGCTCGGGATCAGGATCGGCAAGCAGCGGCATTTCGGCTGGCCGCCACTGCGGTCCCATGCGTCCGGGGGCCATTGACAATAGCAATCTGATCACGGCCAATCCGTACCGGAATGTACGCACCCTCACCGGCGAGGGCGGCCACCTGAAGCGGGACACGCCCATCGTGCAGAGCCACGACTTTGAGCTGGTCCCCAAATCCCTGTGGAAGGCCCTGAACCGGTGGTACGGCGACAATCTGCCATTGCCTCGTCAGGTAAGCGCACGCTCGCTGATTGACAAATCTTTTACTAAATACTTTTCCCCTCCCTGTTTTGGCCCCCAGGTTATACAACCGCCCAACACGGAAGTGGAGCTGGAGCTTTACCCTTTGAACCTGCGCATCCTGCTGCACCAGGCGCAACCATCTCAGACGAGTCTGGGTGGCGGAGCGGGAGGAGCGGGAGCACAGCTTGGCAGCTGGGGCTCCACAGTGAGCGGCGGCTATGGTGTCCTGGCCTCGGGGGGTGGCTATGCAGCCATTGCGGCCAGCAGCGTCCTGCAGCCCCCGAAGCGCTACCTGGCCTACACGGCGGCCTTCAGTCGCCTGGCCACAGTCCGTCAGGTGGGGGAGTTCCTGTGCGAGCAACTACGCCTCAAGGCGGAAGACATACGGCTGTGGCACGTGCCGCAGGCGGACAACGGTGCCATACTACTGGAGGAGGATGCCATGTGCCTGAAGGAGCTCTTCATTCGCAACAACGACCAGCTGCTGCTGGAGATACGCAACAAGGACCTGACCTGGCCTGAGGAGCTCGGCTCGCTGGCCAGTGCGCAGAGCGGCCAGGGCACCGGGGGGGCTCCTGGTGACCGGCGACGCCTCACCCGCAGCTCCATAATGTCCGTGCACGCCCCGGGCGCCACGGGGCTGCACAATCTGGGCAACACCTGCTTCATGAACGCCGCCCTGCAAGTGCTCTTCAACACCCAGCCCCTGGCCCAGTATTTCCAGCGTGAGATGCACCGCTTCGAGCTGAACGCGGCCAACAAGCTGGGCACCCGGGGACAGCTGGCCATGCGCTACGCGGAGCTGCTCAAGGAGGTGTGGACGGCCACGACGCGCTCAGTGGCTCCACTGAAGCTCCGCTTCTGTGTGAACAAGCATGCGCCACAGTTTGCTGGTGGGGGCCAGCATGACACACAGGAGCTGCTCGAGTGGCTGCTGGATGCCCTGCACGAAGACCTCAACCGGGTGATGGAGAAGCCGTACAGCGAGCTAAAGGACTCCAATGGACGGCCCGACAAGATCGTGGCCGCCGAGGCCTGGTCGCAACACCATGCCCGCAATCAGTCGATCATCATTGACCTCTTCTACGGCCAGCTTAAATCCAAGGTGAGCTGTCTGGGTTGCGGCCACGAATCGGTCCGCTTCGATCCGTTCAGTCTGCTCAGCCTGCCGCTGCCCGTTGAGAACTATGTGTACTTGGAGGTGTTGGGTAAGGAAGATCCCCACAACCAGAAGACCCCAACTAAAAGTCTACTCTTACCCCAGTTATCCTACTCGATGGGAGCGTGCCCATCAAGTACGGACTGCGCCTCAACTCGGAGTGCAAGTATGGAGACCTGAAGCACAAGCTGGCGACCCTCTGCCCGCTACAGCCGAGCCTGATGCTGGTGTGCGAGCTGTGGAACTCGCAGATACGCCAGCTGGTTGGCGACGAGGAGAAGCTGCGCACGCAGACCGCCAAAGAATTGTATGTGTATCAGCTGCCAGAGCAGAGTAGCGTTCGGACGCGATCCAATTCGGTGCTCAGCACGCACATCGAGCAAGGTCTGAAGGATATACAACGGACCTCCGGTAACCCAATGATGATGAGGATGAGCGCCCGGCGGGAGCCTAGAATTCCTAATGATTGCTCTTTATTGCAGCCTCTGCTCTCGCCACGGCCCAGCAGGACTCGCTGTCTTCGTTGAGTACTCTGCAAACCTCCAGCAAGGCTCTATGCAATGGATATGGGTCCGAGGCGGACCAAATGCCGGAGGTAGCCAGATACATTAGCATCAACAGCAGCAACAGCAACAGCCTTGGGAGCGGAAAGGGTAACGGAAACGGAACCGGAAACAGTGGCCAGGTGCACGAACTGCTGCCAGATGATGCCGGAAAGGTAAGCCGGTGCTTTGGAAAGAGAGAGTGCATGCCCCACAGCCTATTTTGCTTCAAGGTATGGCTTCTAAACTATATTAACATATACACGTATTTAATATCTTTGATTTGTGCCCGCCCTCCACTCCCCCTTGGACGGGTGGGTACCCCATATCGAATCCTTAAATTCTGATCTTCTGAACATCACTTTTGCCCAGGAAACGCTCTCAATGAAATATGTACAATACAACAAATAAAACAGCTATTGAGTCAGTCATCTTCTCAGACTCTGACTCTGACTCAGACTCTGATTCTGATTCGGACTCTGACTCTGATTCGTCTCCATCTGTTTCTAGAGTATCATTTACACGATATTTACACGATCGAATCGAAATATATTAAATACCAAATATGTTAAAGTTGAACAGTTGCCGCCTGTTGTCTGCCGCGTGGTTTGTGGGCTTTCCCTCTTAGCTACAACTACAACAACAACTACTACTCTCTCGCTCTCTCTCTCTCTCTATATATTCTCCTTACCTACTCCTTACTCTCTCGCACACTGTTACCAAATTGATTTGATTTCAGTAATTGTTATATCTACCATATCTTCTACTAGTACTAATCACATTTAATTTGCTGCTGTTTGGCCTCTTACTCTCTATCTCTCTCTCTCTCTATCTATCTATCTCTCTGTCTCCCTTTATCTCTGTGTAAAAATTGTAAATTATTGCTTAAACAAACACTTTGAATCCCCTTTTGCGGCTCCTATCAGTTTTAAATCTTAACAAGTTGGTTTTTTATGAAATTTTAATGTTTAATATTTGCTATATTACCATGGCTCTTGCCATGCCTTCTCTGTAGTTTCTTTTACAAATTCTGAACAAATTGTAGTCCTTTGTAGTATTTAATTCGTTGCGGAATAGTCCATTTGATTTGATCATTACTCCTCCTCTCCATGTAGAGTTTTCAGATGCAGTTCTAATACACTCGCCCTAAAAGTATTTCGACAGCTTCTAGCTTCCCTAGGCTCATAGATGCTCATAGAAATTTGCCATCATTATTGTATATATAGTAGTACCCATTGGAAGAGCATCAAATAATTTAGTTCTCTTTTGTCATTTTATCTTTTTAAATCACCCCCCACCCCACTGCACAGTGGGTAAAACAGGTAATCTAACTAATAAATCTATAAATTATCCATTTTTAATTAGTTTTTATTTTTAAAAATAAAAAACCACAATTTTTAAAATTTGTAGTGGGCTATGACCGCACACAGTATAATAATTATAATCTATTATTCCGCATCATATTCCGGTTGTTCTATAATGATTCTATAATGGGTTTGGCAAGCAGTTGTATTATATTGAACCAATTCGGAATTTGTAAAATTAAATATATATTTTGTAGATTTTTGTAAGTTGGATTGGTAATTTCATCCACTGTGCGCTGCCGTAGAAGTACTATAAACTTTTGCATTTTATTCACTCTCCGCCTCCGCCACCCGTATTCACGGAATAACTCCAGCCCAGCCCAGCCCAACAATAAATCCCCAGCTAATTTAAAACGAAAGTAAAAGTAAAAGTACAAATTAAAAAACAATCGGTACATTTGTATGTAGAATTTGAATTGAGTTTGAGCGTTTATCCCCACTAAAATGTTGTACTATATTTACGAGTAGCTTGAACCTTGGTTAATTGAAAGCTTTAAAACCCCTTAAACTCATACACAACCCACACACACACAAAGAATATCAATCGATTCTAATGCCAACTCTTGGTGCAGGAGTCGCTCATCCTGAGCTGCAGCCCGGAAAACACTTTCATGCAGGGCACAGCCGCCACCCAGCAGAAGCGCGTCTCCTCCGCCAAGCTGCTTCACACAGAGAGCAACACCAGCTCCATGTCGTACACGAATCAGTCGGGCGAGAACTCCATGGAGAGCTCTCTGACGGATCCCATGCCCATGGTGGAGCTGGCCATGGTTGCGGGAAGCAGCCGGCATGGCAGCGGAAGCGGCGATGACAACTCGTATCGGACGACACCTAACGACTCCAGTGGCCTGAGCACTGGCCACACGCTGGGGGCAGCCTCCAGCCTGGAGGAGGGTCACGATGTCGATGATGTGGGAGAGCATGCCGATGCCGATGCGGATGTCGATGCCGATGCCGAGGAGGGGGAGGATCTGGATATGGATATGCACATAACAACCTCACAGCCGGAGACCAGCAGCGGCGTCTACTCGCGTCGCTCCTCGCAGCCCCACAGGGCGGGCAAGTTTCTAGTGGCTGTCCACCGCAAGATCACGCGTCACGACAGCTACTTCCTCTCGTACCACAAGACGCGGCCGAGCCTCTTCGGGGTGCCCCTGCTTATACCCAACTGCGATGGCGGCACCCACAAGGATCTGTATTGCGCTGTCTGGCTGCAGGTGAGCCGGCTGCTCAGTCCATTGCCAGCGACAACAGAGCAGGCGAATCATGCCGCCGATTGGTAAGATTCTAACAGAGTTTCCCGTGCCCTTTGACTCTCCATTCCGTATGTTCTTGCAGTGACGACAGTCTGGGCTACGATTTTCCCTTCACGTTGCGTGCCGTCAAAGCAGATGGCCTCACCTGCGCCATCTGTCCGTGGTCGAGCTTCTGTCGGGGCTGCGAGATACGCTGCAACAACGAATATGTGCTTCAGGGTGCCCTGCCGCCTATCAATGCTGTGGCTGCCAGTAAGTATACGCATGGGATGCACATCTTAGTCTGCTGAATTCATTCATTGCCCTTGCAGGTAATACGCCCACACCAAAAATGAATGCCAAGTTCCCATCGCTACCAAATCTGGAGGTGAAACGGACACCCGAGTACACCGCTTCGTTGTCGTATACCCCAACAACAAAATACTTTGAAGACTTTACCATTGCCATCGACTGGGATCCAACCGCCCTGCATTTACGCTACCAAAGCACCTTGGAGCGTGTAAGTAGACACAGTCGACAATCAGCAGTCAGCATCCATACTAATCCTCGTTATTGATCAGCTTTGGGTGGACCACGAGACCATTGCCATATGTCGACGGGAGCAAGTGGAGCCCGTCGACCTGAATCATTGCTTGCGCGCCTTTACCTCCGAGGAGAAGCTGGAGCAGTGGTATTACTGCAGTCACTGCAAGGGCAAGAAGCCAGCCACCAAGAAGCTTCAGATTTGGAAACTTCCACCAATACTAGTGCGTTGAAAAGTGTCCAGTTCTTTATACCCGGTACTCGAAGAGCATAGAGCATATACATAGAAGATTTGTGATAAAACTGGATGTGTGTAACACCCAGAAGGAGCCGTTGCCGTCCCCATATAGCATATGGCCGAGTCGATATATCTGTCTGTCTGTCTGACGGTTCGTCCGTCTATCCTGATGAGCGCATAGACCTCAGAGACTATAAGAGCTTTTGATACCTCTGATAGCACAATGTTAGAAGTGTATTTCAAAAAACGCAGAATCGTAGAGATCGGATCATTTTTATAGCCAGAAAGTGCAAATGAAATTTCAGTGGCTACGTAACGCCACCCACGCGCTTACTTATTCCCTCTCACTCTCTCGCACACTCTTCCTCGTGCAGTGTGCCCGCTCTGGCGGAAGGGATCGAGAAAAACCATCTGGTGTTGGTGTGAGAGTTGAAAAAAAGAGACAGATATAAAAAAAGTCGAGAAAAATGAAAGCTGATAAAACGACGTTTCCACCGGTTTTATGAGTTTTTTTTCGACAAAAAATCAATTTGTCTCTGTTTGCGAACCGCGATACCAAACGACATATAAAACATATTTCATAAAAATTACATAGATCATAAGTTCACATATATACTAACTGAGTACCGGGTATAAAGTAGAGCCTCGGCCCTAGCCGCTCGTAGGGTTTATTTTACAGATACTTTTTGCTTACAGATTGTGCACTTGAAGCGCTTTAATTGTGTCAACGGCAAGTGGGTCAAATCGCAGAAAGTGGTTCATTTCCCGTTTGACGATTTCGATCCCACGCCGTATCTGGCTTCAGTGCCGCAGGAGACGATACTACGGCACAAGGAGTTGCTGGAACTGAAAGCGGACAGTGATAGTATGACAAAAGCAATGCCAAGCAATCAAATTGTCAACGAACTGGATGAGATCCAGGACCAGGCGAAGGAGGACCAAACAACAGACTCTGCTTCAACGATGACGACGACGTCAACGTCTACAGTAGCTACGGGATCTACTGGGACAACGGGACATATTTTACGCCAGAGCAAAACGAACAATGCGGCCAGGCGACAACGCCTCATCTCAACGAGTCTTACCAAGACGCCCATTGTGGATGGCGAATTCGAGGATTATCATCAGCACCGCCTTAGGCCAGATGTGGATGAGTTCGATCCCAAGTACAAGCTGTACGCTGTTGTGGTGAGTATTCCATTACCAGACTTGGAGCTGATGTGTTTTCTATCCTCTGTTTTCTTTGTAGTCGCACTCTGGTATGCTGAATGGCGGACACTACATTTCCTACGCATCGAATTCGTCTGGCTCCTGGTACTGTTACAACGACAGCTCCTGCCGCGAGATATCCCAGAAGCCCGTGATCGATCCAAGTGCCGCATATCTATTGTTTTACGAGCGCAAGGGTCTCAACTATGAGCCGTATCTGCCCAACATTGAGGGCCGAGCGCTGCCCAATAATGCCTCTGGTCTGCAGCTCGATGTGGACGAGACCGAAGGCGAGCTAAAGAAGCTGTGTGCAATTTCCTAACTGATGCGCACTCTGCATCCACCCACCGCTCCTGCTGCTGTTGCTGCTGTGGTCATTTGGCTATGAAAGATCCACCACATTCTTTTCCCCCGATTCTGTTACGCTCTATTGTGTTTTGTGTATGTTTTGTTATTTACTATTCTAAGCTCAATTGGATTGGCTACTTTAGTTGTTTGTTTAGCCCCTAATTAGTTGTAAGCCTACTTGTACGACTACTTCATGGCCGTCGGGCATTGGTGGTACGGGACTTCGGTTCATGCATGTACCATATTACTTCCAGTTTAGCTTGTATATAAATACGTTTAGTGGGTAGCAGGCTAATGCCTGAAAATCGTTTGATTTGCCAACATTATCAATATCTGATCCCCATATTTTGCTTGTTGCCGTGTTTCTGTTTACTTTCTTTTTTTTCGTAATTGTATTAGGCCATTAGTGCCAGACAGCATGTAATTATTTTTAGACCGGATCGTGTCCGACTATTCCATTTGCGAGTACTAGTATATTGTAACTATTGCTGTATGTAAATAACAAAGGGAAGTGAGGGACGGGACTGTAGACAGTTTGATATTATAATAATCATTGATCGGGAAATGTCAAGAGATGTCACGAATTTCTAAACCAGAAATACGAACCTGCAAACTATTGATTGTTGCTCTACTCATATGTATTTACATGTATTGAATATTATTGATTGGTTTTGTGTGGAGAATCGAATCGAATCGATTTGATTCGAGTCGGTTCCAAAATTACATAGTATTTTGCGCTTGTCACAGATCTGACTTGGACATGTATAATCTAATGATTATGTATTTGATATTTACAAAAATATATATGTATACACACCCACAGATATATATAACGATACGGAACTTAAATAATTTATATTAATATATACATGAACATGATATATTCAAAAGAGAAACCTATTAATAAAACGATTTTTTGCTTGAACTAAAACGTAATCAGCACTGGGGAGACGGATCAACAATGCTCAAAATGAGTCAAGTAGGGTGCACTCAGGCAAGACTCGGACGCACAACATTTCGACAATGAGAGGACCACGAACGAGAGGATGTTTTCCATTTCATTCGAATGTGCAATTCGCAGCAAAAGAGAACAAGGGTCTTTTAATTGTGGATGTTCTGCCTGTGCGTTAGGAAAAGCAGAAAGAAAAGAACGAAAGGCAATATACCAATGAGAGAATACACTAATTAGTATACAATTCGGAGGCACTCTATATTCGAATCGTATTCTATCCCATTCCACGCATCCACAGGGGGTCAGGTCAATCCCATCCCATTTCCCAAACACATTCAATACACTTCAAGCGTTGTTCTTTGCAATGGAATTCAATACATTTATATATTGTATCTAGATTATGTTGTAATCACATAGTAAATATGTAAGTAAATAAGCATTCTTATACTTGTCGTATGTGAATCGTTATCCGTTCTGTTCTGCTCCGTTCCATCCGTTTCGTTTCGTTTCGTCTCGCGTCTCGTGTCGTGTCTGAGGCGAGACCAGGAGCTGGAGCACCGGTATTCGTCCAGTGTCAAAGATGTAGACTTTGTGTAATATTTGTGTGAACGCGACGAGATTATCGTTATAGGGTTTTTGTTTTTCATTGCAAATGATTATGATAAATATTAATGTGGGCTTGGTATGCTCGTGTGTGTTTTCAAATTTAAATTCTTAGCTTGAGTAAAGTATATTTTGTTGTGGAATACGAATAAGCCTAGCATAGATTTTGAGGTGGAAGAGGAGTTGCCTAGGCGTTAGAAGTATTCGATAGCTGGCCGGGCACCGAGAATTGCGGCCGGAAGTTGGCAAAGTTGCCCGCAGGACCGCCAGTGAATGCAGGCAGCGTTGTGCCCTGGAATCCACCCGGGAACTGGCCCATCAATTGAGCTGCAAGCAAACAAATCGATCAAAAATGTGCTCTGAAGGCTAAGGCTAAGGCTGAGGCTGAGGCTCAGGGACAGGACACACTTACCTGCATTGGAGGAGGTGCCGGCGGTGGCCGCCAGGCGAGAGAGAATCGACCGCTCGGACATCTGTAGGCGCTGGGCCACGGGTGGGATGCGGGCCAGAGTGGCCGGCAGGCGGGAGACATCGCTCTTCATGTCGGAGAGCAGTTCCTCCAGCTGGTTGAGCACCTTGTGCAGGACAGCATTGGCGGGCTTGTTCCCAGCCAGCGACTCCTTGCTGAGATGCTGATGCGACTCGGCCAGACACTCGACCTCCGCGAAGCGGGCATTCAGCGACATGGCCGGGTGGCTGGGGTCCTGGGCGAGATTGAGGAATGCTGCACGTCGCAGCTGCTCCTCAATGACAAGGGCCTGCTCCAGCAGCTTAAAGCGTCTGGCCAGAAACTTGTTCTTAATCTCCAGGAAATTGCCCTTGCCCACATCCATCTTGAACGGCTCATTGATGATGGCGAAGCGTATGTCGTTCTGGATGTCCTGCCAGCGTCCATAGCCATGGGTCACAATTCCGGCCAGCAGCCAGTAGTCGTGGCGACGGTGCCAGATCTCGTACTCCCTGCCGGGCACTGCAGCCTTCTCTTCGTTCAGCCAGAGGGTGTGCAGCTCGGTGAAGCCGCCATCGGCGATGTTGAACATGAATGTGCGCTTGAGCACCTCGAGATCCTCCACCAGCTTGCTAGCCGCAGCTGCTCCGGCGGCAGCTGTGGTCGTCTTCTGGTCGGTGCTAGCAGTGGCGCTAGCACTGGCATTGCCACTGGCCCCACTGGGCTTCTCCAGTTCACCATCTTCCTTCACGATCATCACATCGTCATCGTCATCATCAATGATCGTGGTGGGGATGGCCGGCTTCTTATCATCCGTTTTCTCTTTTTCCTTCTCCTTTTCTTTTTCCTTCTCCTTCTCCTTGTCCTTATCCTTTTCTTTGTCTTCCTCTTCGGTCTTGGGTTCCGCCTTGAGTTCTGGCGTCTCCTTGGCCTCTTCCTTAGGCTCGGTCTTGGGTGCTTCGGCCTTGACTTCCGCCGTCACTGCTGCCGCCACACTTGGTTTCACCTCGGCAGATGATGATTCGGATTCCGTCTGTTGCTGCTCCTGTTTGACATCCGAGGGCTTCTTGTCCTCGTCAGCCTCTTGCTCCAGCTTTACATCGCTCTTCTCGGCTGTCCCAGTGTCCTTTTCCTTTTCCTTCTCCTTCTCCTTTTCTTTCTTTTTCTCCGCTTCTTTCTCTTTGTCCTCGCCCTTTTCCGAGGCAGGAGCTGGACTGGGCGCCGCACTGGTTGCAGGCGTGACACTGTTGCTGGTCGTGGCACTCTTATCCACCTCAGTGGCGGGGCCCGCCGCAGGCTTTCCGGGGGGTGCTTCCACAGCCGCTGGGAGCTCTACCTTGGCTCCCAGAGCCGCCTGGACCGGCTCGCATGGCTTCAGGATGATCTCCGGCATGCTGTAGTAGCCGTTGATGTGCTCAAACTCCTGCACCTTCTTGCGGATCAGCGACATCACGCCGATACGGGTGAGCACATGCTGGCGGGAGAGACCCTCGCGTGGAACGCCATCGGCAAAGGTCTCCGCATTGTCGGCGCCCGGCTCGCACAGGTGGCGCATGAACAGCGAGACGTAGGCCTTGAAATTGCGCTCCGATTTGCCGCGCAGATCCCTCACCAGCCACTGCGAATTGAAGGCATCCTGGGGCGGCATGCCATACCGCATGATGGCATTGAGGAAGCTCTTCCGCTGTCGGGCATTGAAGCCGAGAACCTCAATGCTGCCACCGACACGAGCCAGCAGCGGCGGCAGGGGCCGATCGTCGCGTCTGTCCACACGGCGTTTGCCGCGACGCTCGCCGCCGTTCTGTTCGTCAAAGTCATCGTCGCCGCCGTCCTCGTCGGAGCCGCCCGAGTACTCCGAATTGTACTCGCTGCCGTTGTCCTGCCAGTTGGAGTCGTCGCGATTGGTGTCGGCGGCCACAACACCGCCGTCCGTGTAGTTGACCTGCTTCCGGACGCGCTTGCCCTTGCCGAGGCTGCGGCCGACATCCTCCTGGTGCTGCTCGTAGTGGTGGCGCAGCAGCTTGACCCAGTAGGCGGGGTCCGAGTTCTCGGCATCCTGCTTGATGATCTCCGTCTCCTCCTCCTCTTCCTCCTCCTTGGTGGCGTAGGAGGCCACCTTGAATGAGGAGAGGTACTCGTTGGCCCACGACTCCTTCTCCTCGATGCCGCGATTGGTGCGGTCGAGCAGCTCGGCCACCGCCTTGTCGTCGTAGTGGATGGCCTCCTCCTTGTCGTCCTCCTTGAAGAGATCCTCGGTACCGAAGCGCAGGATATCGTCCAGCTCCTGTTTGGTGAAGTTTGCCCCCTTGCCGCCCATCCCGGGTCGCACCACCAGATGCGTGAGCATCATCTTCCGCTTGGCCACCTGCGTGACGCGCTCCTCCACGGAGTTTCGCGTGACAAAACGGTAGATCATCACCTTGTTGGCCTGCCCGATGCGATGGGCTCGCGAGAAGGCCTGTATATCGTTGTGGGGATTCCAGTCCGAGTCGTAAATGATGACCGTGTCGGCGGTGGCCAAGTTGATGCCCAATCCGCCCGCTCGGGTACTCAGCAGAAAGACAAACTGCTGAGCGCCGGGCGCATTGAACCTGTCGATGGCCTCCTGGCGCACTGTGCCCGTGATGCCGCCGTCGATGCGCTCGTACTTGTACTGCTCGCCCTCGAGGAAGTCCTCGAGTATGTCCAGCATTTTTGTCATCTGCGAGAAGATCAGCACGCGATGGTTCTGCGATTTCAGCTGCCGCAACATCTTCGACAGCAGCACCAGCTTTCCGGCGGCCTTGGTCAGCGAATTGATCTCGTACAGGCCGCCCGCGGAGGTCTGGGCCTCCTCGGCAGCGGAGGGAAACAGATACGGATGGTTGCAGCACTTCTTCAGGTCCATCATGATGTTGATGAGCGAACAGGAGCCGCCGCCGGTCTTTGAGTTGAGGGCCTCGTAGTTTTTGGTCAGAATGAACTTGTAGAACTTCTTCTGCATCGCCGAGAGCTCCACGCGCACGATAAACTCCGATTTGGAGGGCATGTTCTTGAGCACATCCGTCTTGAGGCGACGCAGCATGTGGGGGCCGAGCATCTCGTGCAGCCGCTTCACCTGCTCCTCCTTGGAGACGTCGGCGAATTCGCCCTGGAAGGCCTGCAAGTCGTTGAACTTGTCGCGTGAGAGGAAGTTCAGCAGATGGAACAGCTCCTCGAGATTGTTCTGCAGAGGTGTGCCGGTCAGCAGCAGCTTGTAGGCGATCGAATAGCTGTTCAGGATGCGGAAGAACTTGCTCTGGTTGCTCTTCAAACGATGGGCCTCATCCACCACGAGGACGGCCCAATCGATGCTGCCCAGGCAGGCGGCATCCATGGAGATCAGCTCGTAGCTGGTCAGCAGCACGTTGAACTTGTATTGGGTGGTGCGCAGGCGGGAGACCTTGCTGCCCCGGATGGCCCCCTCCTCGAAGCTGAGCTCGTTCTCGCGTATCACCGCCCGCGAGTCCTTGTCGCCGATGTACGTGATGCAGTAGAAATCGGGGGCCCAAAGCTCGAACTCGCGCTCCCAATTCACGAGCGTGGACAGCGGAACGGCCACCAGGAAGGGTCCGCGGCAATGGCCCTCCTTGTACAGTGAGTAGAGAAAGGTGACCGTCTGGATGGTCTTGCCGAGACCCATCTCGTCGGCCAGAATGGTGTCGATGGCCTGGCCCCAGCTGTAGCGCAGCCAGTTGATGCCCTCGATCTGGTAGGGATGCAGCTGCATTCCGGTCTCGTCAAGGAACGCCGGCTGGCCCTCGTACTTCTTCTTCAGATCCGTGGTGGGCTTCTCTGGCGGCGGTGTGTAGTGCTTGACAGGACGGTCCTCGTCGTCCAGCTCCATCTTCTTGGACTTGCGACCCTTCTTGCTCTTTTTGCTGCTGGAACGCGTGTTCTCCGATGTGCAAACGGCCCGCAGGTCCTGGTAGTAGTCAATGGCCTGCCGCAGGCCCTGGATGTCGTCGCCCTCCTCCTCCCACGTGGACTTGTCGTACGGCAGCTCGCGCCACTTGACCAGATACATGGTGCTGCCGTCGCGTGCCGTGCGATGGTTGATCACGCGCTGGACAATCAGCCATTCGGGCTTGACGCCGTTCTTGTAGAAGCGCTCCTCCAGCTGTTCCTCATCGTCGTCGTCGGCCTTCATTCCGACCTTGTCCTTGTGACGCTGGATGCGCTTGAAGCGTGTGTCGGCCTCGTCCAGCGACTCCTCGAACTTGGGCGGCTCCTCCATATCGTATTTGCGCTGAAACGATCTGATCATCAGCGGATGATGCACGTCCAGCTGCACCTCGGCCACCCATTCGCAGTGCCAGTAGGACATGTTGTGCCACTTGATGAAGTATTCGCGCACTCGGGTGCCTGCTGGCGCGCCCTTAGATGCGGCGGTGCCCCGTGATGTCGAGGGCTGGTCATCGCTGGCCGAACGCTGCACGGCCCAGCGCCAGGTGATTATCTTCTCGGCCTTGCCGGTCAGCGGGGGACAGCTGCAGCGCGGGCAACGCCAGTCGCCGTCGGGTATGGTGTCCAGGGCAGGATTCAGGCAGAACGTGTGATACGCCGAGGGGCACGAATCGCAGCACAGCAACTCGCCCCCGTCCTTGCACACGCGACAGAACTCCTGATGCTCGTCGTCGTCCTCCTCCTCGGCGGCCCCGCCATCGGCCTCGCAATGTGGACACGACCACTTACCCTCTGGCGGCTCGTCCAGCTCGGGCTCCAGGCAGACCAGATGATACGCCCGCGGACAGGTGTCGCAGAGGATGATCTCGCCGCCCTGCTGGCACACCTCACAGTAGTCCTGGTGCTCGTGCTCACCGTCCTCGCCCTCGGGGAAGTTCTTCGTCTTCTTGAGCTTGTTCTTCTTCTTGAACTTGTTGCCGATCTTGGTCTTGGCCTTCTTGCGGACCACAGGTGTGCCGTCATCTTGATCGGCTGCTGGTCCGGCCGCGGCTTCTGCGGGCTTGGTGGAGGAGGTGGCTGGAGCTGCCTCTTTCTCGTCGGCACTGTCGTCGGACTTCTGCAGCATCCGCTCAAACTCCAGATCCGAGTCACGTTCGGAGGCCCCGCTTGCGTCCTGCTCATCGTCGGAGCTGTCGCGCTTGCGCTTTCCAAACTTAATCTTCAAGGTTGGCACTTTTCCAGAGGGTCGCCGGCCCTTCTTGCCGCGCCCGCTGCGCTTGCGACGGGGCTTCTTCTCCTCCTCCTCTTCCTCCTCCTCCTCCTCGGCGGCCTCGTCGTAGATGTCGTCGGGCTTCTCGTTGCGCGATGAGCGCGAGGAACGCGGCTCCTCCGGCTCATCGCCGGCCACACTGCGCGGTGCCTGGCCGCCGCTGCTGCCTCCAGCCGCAGCTGTAGCCTCCTGGAGGATATGGGGATTGCTCTCGCAAAAGTCGCGCCACTTGGCGCCCACGAGCATCATCAGCTTGGTGGCGGCCACCTTGGGGTTCTCCTTCTGCAGTATCGGGCGCACGTGCTGCATGAACGCCTTGTAGGTGGTCAGGCTCTGCAGCTCCTCGTCATTGTACTCGATCTCCACGTCGCAAACGCCAAAGGCCGAGCAGACATCCTCCACGGAGGGCATGCCTGGATTAGAGGAGAGAAGAGATATTATTGTATGATCTTCGGAGGAATATTTTCCATTTTGTAATCGCTTACCCGATGCGGCCGACTCCTTCTCCTTGGCCATTGCCGCCTGTTTCTCCTCCTTGCGCTTGCGTCCGCGCTTCGAGGTGCTCGCGTACTCAACCTCTTCATCGTGCTGCACAAAGTCGCTGTCCTCCTCGCTCTCGTTCTTCTTGCGCTTCTTCTTCTTGCGCCCCTTCTCCTCCCCCTTCCGGGTCTTGCGCTTCTTGCCCTTCTTCTTCTTGCGGCTGTCCTCAGGATCGTAATCATCGTCCTCGTCATTCTGCGTCGATGTACATAAACATATCGATAATTAATCAAACAAAATTAATTAACAATGCTCTAGGAGCATCGTCCTGATAAGGAGGAAAGCCTGTCTGTCCCCGAGCACTGCACCACGATGTCTGTTTGACCTTCTAGGTCCAACCATCTAAAGATGATCCTTAAAGACGACCCAGGATCTGTACTGGTCAAAGAAACAGCAGAAGAAGGATTCTTCTAGACGGATCTCCGATCTGGCACACGGATAGTTCCATTTCCATAGCCATAGCCATGGGACAATAAATTACCAAATCATTCAGCACTTTTAGGCGAGGTCGAGGAATGTTGTCAACGGTTGCCATCCGGTAGGGTATGGCAGATGTAGATGCCCTCCGAATAGGCTATTAACTGGCACCAAAACGTTCTGTGAACTCACAAAAGGACACAGATCGGAAAACTGAAGGCCAAGAGGTTTCTCATCCCGGAGAAGAAGAAGACTTTTCCACTTGAATAAGGACTTACAGGGCACTGTTACCGGAAATATGGTCCCATCAAAATAATAATAAACTCATCGAATTTACTACATATTAGAATCATTCCTAATTCATACCCAATCCCCATCATTCAATCGTGGATCGAGATACATATACACTCTCGATTCAAGGCTGAGAAGAATATTGCCGAAGAGCTACCATTTCGTTTGCTTGCGATACTCTCTATCAACAACAAAAAGATCATAACCGATCCTACATAAGTGGGTTCTGTTTGTGTTTGTTCCAACAAGAAGATCCGAGATTAATTATGTGAAAGCCGACGCCAGACGCACAAGTGAAAAGTGCAAAAGAGAACAAAAAATACATGTCGTGTGCATGATAGTCGCGTCTCTCGAGTAGATCGCTTTCTTGGTATCCTAATTGGTTTTCCTTTTCAGTACCATTCCGTTTACGATCGTTAATTCGTGATGAAAGTTGAACTTTCTATGGCTCTATCAGTAGATTTCGCTTGCGAGTGGGTGACTCTCAGAAATATAGAAATATATGTACATATATAATATTTGAAGATGGAGAAATACTAACAATACTCACGTTCGGCTTCAGTGGCGCATCGGAATCGTTGGAGAGCTCCGCCACCGGTGCATTCTCCTCCTGTACCTCTTCTTCCTCTAAACGATTCGATAGGGATAGAAAACGGGTGTAACATATTTTCGATTAGTTTTCAGTAATTATAGAACGAGTGAGAGATTGTGAGGCTGGGGAATTCCCAAAAGAAATCTGTGCTTTGCTTTACCGTGGATCATGTTCAAGTACTGCCGCCTCAAAGACCGATACCGATACCTAATCCCAAAATATGGAAATAAGAAGAAAAAAAAGAAAACCCAAAAAGGAAACAGCGGCATATTTTTTTTCGATTCAATATTTTATTTGATTCTATTTTTTTTTTTTTTTGCTTTTTTGTCAAGTTTTTTTTTGTTGTTTCTCCGTTTTTCATTTTGTTGTTTGTTTGTTTGTGGTCTCTTAATCATTACTAGTATATAACAATATCTCGTTTTTTTGTAAGATTTTTCATTCTGCTGGTCTTGTCAGCGGTGTTTGCTCTTAGTTATACAATAATAATAGCAATAATAATAATAATAATATTTTTCTCTCATGTCTCTTGATCTGGTCTACTCCTCCGTTATCGTACTCTTAACTTTTTCTCCCGTTCTCCTCTCTCACGGCACTCCGGCACGCACTCGACTCTCATTTCACTTTCATTTCATTTCCTTTCATTTCATTTCATTTATTCCTTAATAAGTTCCTTCATTTTTTTTCTCATCAATTGCTGTGTTAGTGTGTTTGGTGTTTGGTGTGTGTGTGTGTTTGTGTGGGCGTTGTGGGCGTGGCATTTATATAAAAACTAGTAAGTTTCCGTATATATTTTTTTGTTTGCTTTACTTATCAAATGTCAATGTTGTATATAATATATATATATATATAATTTTTAGTTGTATATAAATTGTATATATGATTTTTGTAATTGCTACGAATCGATTTATTCCGTTTGATTTCCCCTTTTCGTTTTTTGTCATCATTTATCGTTTCCCCAAAGATTTTTCCCCCCACAGTTCTACTTAAATATCGTATATAAAAAATATTGCAACGAAATAGCTAAAATTTCTTCGGTTTTTTTTTGTTTGTTTGTTTGTTTTTGTTTTACTTACAATTTCGTGTTAGATCCTATGCTTTGTTTTGCTTTCGTTTCCCTATCCTATCCTATCATTCCTCCGCCATTCCCTATCATTTTGGACACTAGTAGAGATTTCAGCAAATTATTTGATAATTCTCAAGCAGCGAAAATTACAATTACAATTACGATTTCAAATTCAAATTCAATTTCAATTTCACTTTAACTTTTACTTGAGGAAGCTTCTGCGTATGGTCTGGGTCTTACTACAAACTAAAAGAGGGCCGCAATAGTAGCTCTGATACAACCATTAAGTATGTAATGTATATCCTTTCCTTTCCTTTCCATTCCATTCCACTCCCACCTCCCTCAATCATAGGTTTTTGAGCAATGTGAATTTTCAAAACACCCCGCAGAAAAAAAAATATATAGATATATAAATATTCTTTGTCTCTCATCTTGTGGTAATATATATTTCAAATAAAATTAGTACGGATAGATAGGATTTCTTTTTGGGGGACCTGTGTGTCTACGGTGGCTAAAAAAAAATATATATATATATAACAAATTAACTAGTTATCGATTAAAAACAGACGAATAATTTTTACTAAAAAAAAGCCGCTAGAAATTAACAAGTCGTTAGAAAAGTTCAGTCTATTGTTAGAGGCACGCCCGCATGCAACACCCCGCCCGCCCGCGCATCCACCACGCCCGCCGCAACACCGAAAGGAAAATATTTATATATTTATCGTTGAATGTTGCCTCTTTGGGTGCTCTCTGTGTATCCTTATGTCTGCTGTCTGCTGTCTGTCGTTCACGGAATTCAATGGTTTGGCAAACATTGGCTCAATATGTATATCAAGTGCTAGTTCTGGTTCTCAACAGTTCCCTAGGGCCGTGGGCCGTGGGCCGCATTCCACTGGAGCTGACTGAAAGACACGACGACTGACGGATGGCACAGTACTTTTGAAGTACAATTCTGCCCTGCTGGCCTGCTGCCCTGATGCTCTGATGCCATTTCCAGTTTCCAGTCAATTCCAGCGGAAGTCTACGTACGTGTCAATCCTGCATCACAACAACATGTGGCTCTAAATTCTACATGCAATGGCTGTGTGCTTGCAATTGTAAATTACGGCCATTTTGTGCTCTCTCTCTCTCTCTGTCTCTTCACACAAATATCTATAGAACCAAAAGCTATGCCCGAAAAAATGCAATAATTTTATGGATGAGTGTGTGTGTGTGTGTGTGTGTGGTGTGTCCGTGTGTTGTCTGCCGTTTGTAACAAAATGTTAAAAAAACAAAACAAAAAAATAAAATAAAACAGAAATCAAGATAGAAAAATACGAAAAAAAAAAGTATTAGATTAAACGAAAAACATACAGACTATATTTAAAAGTGGATATAATTAGAATAATATAATAATAAAATTATTATTACACACAATAAACGCAAGCAAATAAAAGAAAGAGAAGCACACACACAACACGCGTGTGCTCCATTTCTTCTCATTTAGTTACGATCTTATTCTCAAGCTGCTCTCCTCACATGTCTGGTCTGGGATGTTCAACAACAAAAAAAAAAAAAAAAAAGTTAAGTCTACAACTCGTAAAAATTGTTGCTCAAACGCGTTTAAAAATATTGATTTTGTCTCCTCGCGCATTTTGCATCGTGCATCGTGCATCGTGCATCTTGCTATATTTATATATATATATATAATAGTTTCATATATGTGTACAAGTTATATATGCATCTTTCGTTTCGATAAAAAGTATCTTTAAGCGAAAGGTTTTCTTTGTTTTTGTTTTTATTTTTGTGTGTTTTTTTTTTAATTTTAATTTTTAATTTTTTTTTTTTTAATATTTTCGTTATAACATATTCCGTAATTTCAACATTTGTTTCTTCTTTGTTGGTGTTTTTGCAGTACAATTTCTTTAAGAATATTTTTTGTTGCTTGGTGTTTTTCTTGCGGTGTCTCGCTCGCTTGTATTTGTATTTTGTTGTTGTTTTTGTTGTTGTTGTATTTTTACTATAATAGTATTTGTTGTATTTATGTATATATAGTAATAGTTTCCTTTTCTTCTTAATTTTTTTGTTTGCTTGTTTGTTTGTTTTGCCTTTTTACATGGGGTTAAGGGTTAGAGGGTGTTCGGGTTAGGAAGGGTTAAGCGGAT
This sequence comes from Drosophila helvetica, assembly GCA_963969585.1. NCBI lineage: Eukaryota > Metazoa > Arthropoda > Insecta > Diptera > Drosophilidae > Drosophila > Drosophila helvetica. The sequence continues at coordinate 60,533,255 of OZ018401.1, forward strand.
CATCGAAGTAGTTGTGTGTGTGTGTGGTGTGGTGTGTGTGTGTATCAGTAGCGGTCGCGGTTCTGATCGTCGTCGGTATTGGAGTTGGAATCTTCGCAGTTCTCATCATCATCATCATCATCGTCGTTGGAATCCGAACTGTCGGAACTGTCATCCGAATCGCTTTGATGCTCCTGCGACTGTTGCTGCTGTTGCTGCTGCTGCTGATGCTGCTGCTGCTGATGCTGCTGCTGCTGAGGATGAGGATGATGCTGTTCTATCGTCTCCACCGCATGGTGCTGCTGCTGTCTCCGCTGCTGTTCCGCGTGTCGCGACGCCATTTGTGCTTGTGCTTGGGCAGGAGCAGGTGCCGGTGCCGGTGCTGGTGCTGGCGCAGGCGTTGCAGCAGGATTAGCCGCCAATGTGATCAATGTCTGGTCATAGTCCGTAACCAGCTGCTTGATGTGGGCCAGCTTGGCTTGCAAGTAGTCGAACCGCTGCTTGTCCTCCCGTATGGTGCGATCGTTGTTGATGCGCTCATACTCGCTGACAATCTGGCGCTTGATCTGATCGTAGTCCCCGTAGCCGTTGTCGCTACGCCGGGCGCTGTCCATGCGCTCGGAGAGGGTCTGGAAGCGGTTGCGCACGCCCTCGACGCGGGTCAGCAGCTTGCGATACTCATCGTAGTCGCTCTCAAATTCAGTCTTGTAGCGTCTACGCACTTCCAGTGAATGTATGGGAACGTATTGGCTGAAGTCGTAGCGTGGGCTCGAGGACGAATCGGCATCCGCGTTCGCATACGCATGGGTGGCCGCCGCCAGCTGCTGGGTGGGCGATGGGTGCTGGGCGCTGCTGGTTGCTGGAGCTCCATGCTGGTGCTGGTGCTGCTGCTGGTGCTGCTGCGGCTGTTGCTGCTGATGATGATGGCTATGGTGTTGCTGCTGTTGCTGCTGCTGCTGCTGGTGGACGGACGATGCCGATGCGGAACGGGAGACGGTGGCGGAGGAGGGAGGTGGAACCTGCTGATAGGAGCCTGAGCTTGAGTTTGAGCTCCTCTGACGCTGGCCTCTGTCGTTGGATGATGATGAGCTACTCGTACGCTTCTTGCTGTTGGAAGCCGCATGGGTGTTGTTGTTGTATGAGTTGTAGTCGCCCTGCTGCTGCTGATGCTGCAGTGGCAGATTGGCCGCCGCCGAAGAACGTTGCTTGCCTCCACCGCCTGATCCTGATCCAGATCCAGACCCTTTTACGCCTCCGGTGGCTGCTGGCACAAAGCTGTTCGCCAGCTTGGGCGGCGTTGTCGAGGATTTGCTGTTGCGATTCGCTGGCATGCTCGCCGTTGCCGTCGCCGCCGTCCGGTTGCGCTCCAGCTGTGTCTCATAGCCGCTGGAACTGCTCGAATTGCTGCCCGTTGAGTTGCGCTTGTCCTTGCTGCTGCTGCTGCCACCGTTTTGGGAGGAGCTGCCACGTCTACTACTGCTACTGCTATTGCTATTGCTCCTCGAGTGCTGCTGCTGCTGCAGTTGCTGCGTCGCTGCTGTTGCTGCCACCGCTGCCGCCGCCGCCGCCGTTGTGCTCATGAACTCCTCCATGTTGTCCAGGACATTGTAGCTGAGATCACTGCTGGTGTGATCGTCCAGCGGACCCCCTTGTCGCTGCGGCGGCGTGTAGCGGTTCCGGTTCACTGAGGAGGAAGATGCAGACACGGAAACCGAAGAGGAGGACGGGTACGATGTGGCCGAGGGCGGAGTGTCCTTCTTGTAGTGACTGATGCGCTGCTTCTTCGGCTGCACTGTGCTGAACATCGTCTCGTCGTACTCCAGGCTGGTGCGCTTCAGGCTGCCGCCACCACCGCCACCAACTCCCCCGCCATTGCCATGCGGCGGTGGGCTTCCCGTGTGCGTCGATGTGGGACTCTGGCCGGACGTAGAGCTGCCCGCATCGGAGCTCATCGGCGGAGTCAGGTTCTGGGGCTTGCGCCGTTTCAGCTGCTGCACCTCCTGCTCGCTAAAGTACGGCCAGTTCTCGTCCACGTCGTTCCACATCTGACGCCGCAGATTGTACGTGTTCTGCGCCATTGTGCTGATGTCCTTGAGTATGCTGGTGATCAGGTTGCGCTCTCGCTCCCGTATCCCCTCGTTGTTCAGCCGCGCGAACAGCTCCGGCTTCTTGAAGGCCTTCAGCGCCAGCAAGTGGATCAGGCGCTCCCGAATGGTGCGCCTCGACACATCCGACATCTTGTTGCCACCGGATGACTTGTTGTTGCCGCTCCTCGAGTTGCCGCCGCCTCCGCTAACCATTTTGCTGCGTCCGTTTGTCGAGGAGGAGGATATGGCGGAGGTTGTGGTTGTTGTATGGTTGCTGTTGTTGCTATTGCTATTGCTGCTGCTACCGATGGTGTTGAGTGGTTGGCTGTCCCTCGGCGAGCTGCCGCTCATGTTGTAGCCCTGCGATATTCCATTGGCAAATGTTGAGGCCAGCGAGGAGGCCGAGTTGTTGCTGTTGCTATTGCTGCTGCTGTTGCTGTGGTAGCGACTCGACGCTCCACCGCCATTGACTGTGCCGCTGCCACCCAGCGTACTCGGGTTGGGTGATCGCTGTGATGCTGTGGCGGCGGCGGCATACGATGTGGCAAACGATGATGATCCTACTCCTGCTCCTGCTCCTCCTACTCCTAGACCATTAAATGGCGATGAACCTAACTTACGACTATTGTTGTTGTTGTTGCTATTAAAACTATTGCTGCTGCTGCTGTTGTTGTTGTTGTTGTTCCCACTGTGGTTGTTGTTGTTGCTGTTGCTGTGATGATGAAATGCTGCTGTCGTCGTCGTCATCGAAGCCGTAGCGGATCCGGACATGGAGGATGAGGACGATGGGGCCTTCTTCACCTTACGCCCAATATCCGACTGATTTGGCTTGATCTCTCGTATGCACTTGCTCTTCTCCGTCTCCTCGGCAATGGCCATTTTCGTGCGTGTCGTATCGTAGACATCGTCGTTGGCATGTATCCGCATCCGGAGCGTGACCGCACCGAGGACGCCGAGGTTCTGTTGCTGCTGCTGGACGCACTCGAGGGTACCCTCCATGTTGTTGATGGTGAAACCAAATTTTCGGCCGCCATTTGCGTCCATGTGGCTGCCACCAGGGTTGCTGTTGCCGCCAGAAGGTAGGTTGCTGTTGCTGTTGATGCCATTGTTGCTGCTGCTATGGCCCTCGGTCGTCGAGGGGCGGGAGGGGAACTGTATGACGCCGGTGTTGCCAATGAACTGGATCTTGGCCCGCTGGCCGGGCTGCAGGCGCTTGGCATTGTCGTCCCGCTGGTATTCCTCGATTGCACGGAAGGCGGAGTCGGTGAGCTTGACGATGATGTACTCCTTGCTATCATCGGTGTAACGGTGGCTTTGCGACATACCATAATTGCCAGACGAGAGTGCATTGGGCAGGCATTTTGCTGACGCAATCGAATTGGTCATAACGTGCGCGCAATTAGCCGCAAATCGAATCGAACCAGATATCAAATCAATCAGATGGATGTTCAAACTGTGATTTCAATGTTCCTTTCCGTTCCGATCCGTTTTGTTCCTTCTATGGTTGGATGGATGGTGTGCCGTTTCACGGTGAATGGCAATAGGTGAGAGGAGGCACGACCGGACAGGATGCTTGGCCAGCCAGTGTTGCAGAATAATGGAAAACCGACCCGTGCGATAGACCACCAAAACGGGTACAAAGGAAGGAAGGAAGGAAGGAAGGAGGAAGGAAGCGCACAAGGTGAAACGTTTGGACGTCTGGAAGGGTGCTTCTGGAAGATGCTTTTGTTGCTTGTTGCTTGTTGATTGTTGGTTGTAGACGATTTGCTTTACTTTTTGTAGTTGTTGTTTTGATTGATGTTTCTGTGTGATTTAATAATTTGTTTGTTTAGTATGTTGTAATCGTAAAAGGAATTTCGTTGTTGCTAAGACGTGTAGTGTGACACACACACATATATATATAAATAAATTGCACTCTCACACACAGACACGCACACACAGAGAGAGAGGTGCACAGATATATCTTCTCCCTCTCTTATAGCTCTTTAAGCTGAGTTTTGTCCAAAAAAAAAAAAAGGAAAACAAAAAAAGTTGTTTCTTTCAAATGCAGGCAAGGATCAATAAACGCGACTGCTCCGTATAGGTATAGGCTATGTTTTGCTTCCTTCTCACTTGAGAATTTCACTTCCGTATGGAAGACATATTTTTGTATACATATGTCTGTCTACTTTCAAAAAGAGTCTTCTGGTAGATATTTGCACTCCCCAATTGTACTCGCTCTCTTTGCTTTGTATTACTCTCTCGCTCTCGCTCTGTCTAGCTGTCTGTCTGACTGTTTCATTCGATGTGTGCTCTTTGCAAATAACACAATTTCTTTTGTTAAATAATATGGTGTTTTAATTGGGTTAAGGTAGGCGCATGTATGCTCTACTCTGTTGCTACTGCTGCTGCTTCTGCAGGCGGTCGGACGGGGGTGTGCTGCTGGTACTGCCTTTGCTGCTGCCGTTACTTTTGTTGTAGTTTTAAAATTCGCTTGTTGAAAGTGCCGCAGCGGCAGCGGCAGCGACAGCGACTGACTCCTGCGCCAGGTGCCAACAGTTGTCAATGTATTTGTTTATGCATGTATTTATGTATGTGCATACACATGTATGTAAGAGGTGCTCTCAGGTCAGTCAGCGGCGGCCATAAGCAAAATCAAAGACGACGGACAGCAGCAGCAACAATCAAATCAATGCTGGGCTGCTCTGCTCACACACGTCCGTGACTGCTTTTGGTCTCTCTCGCTCTTGCTTCGGCTCCTCGCCTTGCTTCTGCTGGTGCTGCTGTCACTGTCGATCGCAGCGAGAGCGTTGAAGCGAGACAACTGCTGTTTTGATTGGCTTCTCCGTTGTGTTGTTGTTTTTGTTGCTGCTGCTTGATCTTTTTTCTTTTCGCTTTTTGCTAAAAATCATCTGTGTTTGTACGTTGATTTTTATATATTTTACTTCTGCCTCTGGCTATGGCTCTAGCTCTGGCTCTGCTTATTATATTTTCTTGTCCACATCTATATTAGTTGCACATCGATATATATGTATGTATGTACATACTATATGTGTTTCAATATGTATGCATGAATGTATGTGGAGGCCTACATATATGTGTGTATATCTTTTCCTTTGCACACTCACAACGCACACACTCTCACGTTTCAGTTGAAATATTTTGTTAATTTTTAATGCCTTTTAACCACTTTTTTCTCTTTCTGCTATCGATGTATGCGTGCGTGGACACATGTATTTGTATTTCGCTTTACACTTTTACTCAAGGCATTTTCGGTTTTGGAATTCTAGTATTTCTATCTGTGTTTGTACTTGGCACTGGAATTTTCATATATTTCTTTATTGCTAACGTTCCGATTCACATTTATTTACACGTTTCACTCGGTTCACAATGTTTTCTTGTGTTTTATTGCAGTTTATTTGCCTTCTTTTGTATCGGATCGGGGGGCTGTATGTGAGTCCCAAGGTATCTTAATCAACGTACAAAAGGTATCTGCTAAATGAAATCGAAACGAGTTGCTTTCAAGTGGTTGCCCGTCGCCGTCGTCTGCTCTCCTCTCCACCTTTCCTCTTCTCTTCACTGCTCTGCTCTCTGTGCACTCGTTTATTACACCGCTCACTCCGCCCCGTGGCCCAAGTGGCCAGGCGACAACGAGTGCGACGGAGCAGATCACTGATGGCGAGGTGGCTCTCTCTCTCTATCTTTGGCTCTCCCTCTCTTAGTGAGCTCTCGTTAGGCCATGTATTAACGTACGTACGTGCCTTGTATCACTTGCTGTCTTTCGGGCACAGCTCTGGCTCTGCCTGTGGCTCTTGCTCTTGCTGTTGTTGCTTTTGTTGTAAGTGAAGCGTGTGGAGCAAAGCGAAAAACGAAAACAAGTTTGCGATTTGATGTGCGCACTTGGCACTGTCTCAGCCAGCAACGTTGTCCGTTAGACAGGGGAAGGCCTGTTCTCTTTGGTTAACGACTCTCTTACGCCTGTTCTCTTGTGTAGTCTGCATGCGTGCAAGTGTGTGTGTCAGCGCACGTCTTAGCAAAAATACAAAAAAAAAAATCAAACAAATAGCTTACTTTATACGTGGAAAAACTGCAGTCGGGGTCTAGGTGCAGGTACAGAATATGAAAGAAAATATTTCAGCTTAATAACGAAAAGTAAACAAGGACAATGCACTTATGTACTTACAATGGGATATTCTAGAAAAATGGATTTTTTGTATTGCTTTTTGTTGTTGGAACAGCTGTTCTGCCACCTGTATGCCCCCACACACGTCACACGTAGTAGTTTCGCTCTCGCTATCTCTCTCTGCGCAGATTCCCCAACAGCAGCAACAGCCACTATCCCAATCAGCTGTTGCTCGCTCGCTCTCGCCCTCTCGCTCACTGCCTGCTTAGGCTCCACAGTGCAGTGTTGGAAAGTGCGATGGGCAGAGTGCTTTAAGCTTTCAAATGCGGGACGACGACGGATGCTTTTGTTTTGTTGGTGCTGCTGAAGCTGCGGAGACAGTTGGTCTTGTCTATAAAATTGTGACCAATTTTAGTTTAAAATCACATTAATGACATATTTAGAATTGTTTCGTACTTATTTGTTTGCTAGTTGTTGTTGTTAGTTGATTTTTGTTGATTGGATTACTGTGCCTTGTCGTCGTCCTCTTTGATTTCTGTTGTTGCGTTTTGATTTGTTTCTTGTTGTTGGAATATTGCAATGTTCTTATTTTCACTTTACACTCTGATGAGAGAAAATAATTTTTTGTATTAATTTTTGTATTTAAAGAACACTTGTGATTTTCCACTTTTGTTTTCCATTCCACACATCTTCTACGTACGCCCACTTCCGTAATTCTCCTTTACTTTACTGTTTATTTCACCTTACGCGGGTCCTAACGATCATACGTTTTGAAACACTCAGCTGTTTTATGTTTACGTTGCATATGCCCACTACGTAGGCTCTCGCTACTCTCTCTCTCGCTCACTCTCTTAAGGTGCTGGCTCTCTTAAGGTGCTCTTTGGGAAACGACTCGCACTAAAGAGAGTGCAGACACTCGCTCCATCATATTTTTTTTGCATGTGGTTGGTTTTGTTCACTTTTGACATTTTTGCATACGAAAATTTTCCGCTTTCAGGTAGATTTACCGTAGTGGCTGCTCCCTTTTGCATGTGTATGTCGGTGTGTGCGTTCACATTTTTGGCGTGTCTTCGTTTTGTTCGTGTGCTTGGTCGTGGATCGTGTTGTATGTTGTCGTGTGTCTGTTTTTGTCTAACGTTTTGATTGCCGCCTCTCTTGGTCGGCCTATGCTCTCTTCTGGCCTGCCTGGGCTTATCTCTGTTCTATTCTGCTACCCACACACACATTCGCATCGTTGTACCTGCAAATGTTTGCATGTATTTAACAATGAAACTCTATTTTTATTACTTCTTTTTTTTGCCAGTGGGTAAAACAGTCAAGGGCGCACGCACACCTTGCTGCTCTTCAACTGTAACTTCCCGTGGAGGGGAAGCAGCAAAAATTAAGGGGTGGCAGGTATCTGGAATAGCCAGCACGAACGAATAGAAAGGAAGAGAGACAGAGAGAAAGAAAGAAAGAGGGAGAGAGAGAGAGAGGCACAACTGATCACGGAAAGGAAGGAAACAGGGGATCTGTGGAAGCACCACAACGGTTTCCTTTGAAGCGTCGCCCTCTGTTTTCCCACAAGGATGCACAGAAACAACCCACTTTTAAACAAACTCACACACACAGAGACACAGACACAAATGAAACTATCAAAAGCAGCAGTAACCCCACTTTGTCAAGGTAAAAACTTTATGAACTCATTTATACATATGTACATGCATGCATGCATATGTACATACATGCATAACATAAATATGTACAATGTCGCGGCTGTGCTGTGCTGCTGTGTTCGTGCCTCAGTAGTAACAAATTTGCAGTCAACTCTAAACAAATTAGTTAAAACCAAATACAAATACAACAAACGCGAAAACGAAACAAAGAGAGGAGCAGCACAGCAGAAGCCGCAGCAGAAGCAACAACAACACAATTTCAAGTTTCGTTTAGCTACAACAACAGGAACAACACAAAATGCCGCTTAAATAGCATTGAGAGCCGCTGAACAACGAAAGGCCAATGCACTCTCCAGGCCAGAGAGAGGGAGAGATGTGTGAAGAAGGATAAATCGAGGAGGAAGAGAGAGAGAGAGAGAGAGACGTAAGGCAAAGGATAAGATAAGGGAGCGAGCAAGAAGGACAAATGTTAGAGGGAGGGAGCAGTAAGGCCAAGGATACGCCGAGGAACGGGGACTGGACTGGCAGGCAGGCAAAGGAAATGCACACAAATACAAAAAAAATGAATAAAATACTTGTATGGATGGCGGAGCAGGACGACTTCTTCAACAGCTGGCCCGGCCCGCAGGCAACAGGAGCCAAGCCGAGCCGAACCGAGCGCAGCCATCAACCACCGCAACACAATAATACACAATACTCGCACATAAATGGAAACTTTAATAAAATACAATACAAATACGTGAGAGCAAAGGAATGGGAATGGAATGCTCAAAAGAAAACTGTGGAGAGGGATGGAGATGCATTCTCATGACTATATACATACATGTATTATATACGTATCTACATACATACATACATACATACATACATACATATGTATCTCATGGTTGAAAAATAGATGAAGCAGCTGTCAGCTGTGTGGAATAATTTTCTTTGTACTGTGCCCCTGTGCTGCGATTCTTTGACACTGCAACAACAACAACAAAAACATGCAGAAGAAGTGGAACTACTCAAACCACCGATAACAATGTCAAATGAATGAGGAAGTGAGACAAAAAAAAGCAAGGTTTAGTAATAATAAGGTAAGGCAGTTCGAGCAAAGGGTCTCGGTCGCTCATTTATTTTTGTAGTACCACAATCAGTTTCACTTGTGCGTTGTTTCACTGCTAAATCAGTGCAGAAGTTACTGGGTTTGCCCCCACATACACATGCACCTACACAAGCACCCCCACCCCAGCAGCCGCACAACCGACCCACCAGGGCTGCATGCACAGAATGCCATCAAACCACTTTCAATGGGGCTGGCTTATCACTGCACGTGTCTTGGCTGGGAACGTGGTTCCAATGCAAGATCGGCGCATTGGCCAAAACCTGGGCATATGCTTTATATTGGTAAAATGCCTGATGCTATCATTGGACAATATGATCTGGCAGCCCTGCCAGACTTTGCACCTACTATTCAAAAATAACAGTGCTTGAAATGCAAGCGACAACGGCGACAACAGCGACAGCTGAGAGCAATAACGGCTTCGGTACTAAGTACAAATGTGTGTTTTTGAGTACCACACATACATACATATGTACATATATGCATACATATGTATGTACATGTGCGCACGTAAGTATGTGTGAAGTGAATAATCAATTGCCAGAGCAGATAATGATGGCAAACCGAATGGAAAAGGGGACGGACCTACCGTACAGAGAGGGGGGACTGTGACGAGGACGGCCGCCTTATTGGTAATTGCCCACACGGGAATCCCAAATGCCTTGGACATTGTACATACGTACGTACATATGTACATATTTCTGTTGTGTGCTTTTCCCCATTTTGGTGCATTTTCGAAAACGCATACACATGCCCCAGCAAGTCAGAGAGAGAGAGAGCGCCACCTTTTCACACATGCACACACACACACTCGTCTATTTTATATAATAAAATGGCAATATTTTAAATTTTATCTTCAGCACTAAGCTATTTATAGTCCAGAAATGACAGCCAACAACAACATCAGCAGCAGCAGTAGCAGTAGCAGGCAGCACCCACAAATGCTGCTTCCTCTGCGTGAGTGTGTATCAGTGACTCTCTCAATCACACTCTCCCTCTCCATCTCTCTCTCTCTCACGCTGCGTGTGTTTGTGTGTGAATCACACAACAACAAATTGAGTAAGGAAATATTTTACGATGAAAAATAAATATTGTATATAAAAACAAAAAAGGTGTTAAATGCCATCATCTCGCACATGCGATTCGATTCGATTCTCAGCTCAGCTTGGTTCCGACAATTTCCAACCGAGCATCAATTGCATATTATCCCCGTTAGAGGTTATTAACCGTTAGATGCCATCATCAAAAGAAAAGAGAAGAGGATGTGAAGCTTACAACAACAGGTTAGGGATGCACAAGTATCGATTGCATCTCATCAAGTATCGAAAAAGGAGCAGATCCGTGCATTTAATCGTAATTTCAAGTTTTATAATCGAAAGCAATTAACATATCTGAACAGACCTATGAATCAATATTCATAAATGCCTTTTCATGAAAAATCCATCTTTCTATCGTTCGGGGGAAAAACACTCGCAAACACACACACACACAGACTGAGATTGATCAGTAACAATTTATTTCGTTTCCCAGAATAATAATAAAAACCTATGAGACAAGCGGCATATCCTAAGCTTCTTGGAGCGCTGAACTCCGACGCCTTTGGCGAAATAAAGACAACAGAATACGGGGCAATAAAACAAAAAAAAACAAAAAAAGGAAGGAAGGTACACTGAACTTGTGGCAGCCCCGAGAACTCTCTCTCTCTCTCTCTCTCTCAAGAGAGACAGACATCTAAAGAATCGAAACAACAAATGAACCGAACCGTGTTCGATCAATGACCGATTTGAACCACATCCAGCACTTCCAAGCGATCGGATCATTGCATAATTCAGAATGTACTTCTTTAAAACAAAAAACAATATACAAAAAAACCCAAATTTTTAACGGAAATGCGTAATTTACGTCTATCTCTCTATGAAATTGATACACGAAAAAGAGTAAGGGAGAAGAAGGAATTGAAATCGGAAAAACATTGACCGTGAATCGGCAAAAATCGGAATTTCAACATACACATATCTGGATCTGGGGGCACACACACGCACACACACACACTATTTCAGATTAGATTAGTAATGTGCGGCTGTTGCGTGTGGGTCTCGGAACTTATTTACGTGGACAGAGAGTGTTGTTATCCGTTCGTTTGAGCGCCGCAACTAAAACAACAACAATTACCGCACTTAATCGATGGTGCGGTATGGATGGGATAGGATAGCTTGGATAAAGAAAGCTTTTAGCAGCTGTTTCAGCCAAGAAACGAAACCACTTTGGAATAAGTGTTTGTTCGTGCGTGTGTGTGTTTTCTACGAAGCTTTGTTTTAATGAACCTGACCTGAGCCCCTGCTCCACTGGGGCCTCCGACGTCAGAGAATCTGGTTTTGGTCGAACCAAAATAAAAATCGTCAATAAAAAGCAATTTGAATTTAATCAGAAAACGGCACGAAGAGGAGGATATAAACATGAAACTACCGGCACACGTTTCCCCATTCCTTTTCTTTTTTAAGCCTGTAGAAGTAACAGGTTTTTGTTTTTTTTTTATTTGTAGAATTATAGACAATACAACACATTCGGAGGAAACTGAGGCCAATCCGCCGAAGAGATCCGATCCTGTTGACATTTTTAGTGGGATCAGTGTTGTAAAACAGATATCGATAACCAGAAATGTCCCAGAATTAACGGATGATCTACAAAGCTCAAAGAATAGATCTAGATCCCTTCCAGCTTTGTGAGAAACCCATTTGGGTCTAACACTAATTATGGGTAAATTAACGAGCCAAGCCAAGCAAAGCGGCGGAATACCAGAATTAAGAAAAGTCCCCCTAAATGCTTCTTCTCATAGTCGGTATACCCCTACCACCAAACATCTTGTGTGTTGCCAACTGGTCTGACTGTTAATCGGTTAGCTTTTTATACAATTTAAATAAAATCAAGCTGTTTTTGTTTTTCCCAAAAGCAAAACTTAAATAAATTTCAAATAAAAAACTTTTTATATGTGTTTCGTAACGACAAAACACACACACACAGACAGGCAGACAGGCGGCCACAAAGCCGCAAAGTACGATATCTTCTGCTGCTTGCCGTGGGGCTGAACACACACACTCATGCTCACACACACACACACACACACACACACACAAATACATATGCATGCTAATCAACAACACCCAAAAAGCTAAAAAGCACCGAGAGCCAATGGAAAACCCGATACAAAACATGGTCCGGGTGAGGCGGATGGAGAGAGAGAGAGGTGGTGGCGGCAGCTAGAAGGCTTCGAAAGACAAGACCAGGCCAGGCCAGGCCACTCCAAGACAGAGATTCGATTCGATTCGAGAGTGAGCGGCGGCTGCGGCGGCAGTGCTGCTGCTGCTGCTGCTGCCCGAAGCGTTCGCGTTCGAAAAACTTGTCTTCCCAGATTCAGTTTGGATTTCTTCTTATTGGATCAGAGGCCAGAGACGAAATGAAACGATACGATACGAAACGAAACGACAACACCAAAAACAAAAGCCACAAAACAGCAACAGTGTTGGCAATTTGGAACTGGACTAAAAACGGACTTGAAAGAAACCACACCAACGAACCACAGCCAACGAACCAACCAACGAACGAACGAACGAACCAACGAACCAACAGCAAAAAACAGCAACAACAACCGACTGGTATTTCCCTCTCTGGGGCTTGTTATGAATTTGTTGCTGTTGGCCGTCGTGTCTTTCATTATAAAAAATGAATATACATATTGTATATGCCTGCGTCTCGCATATAGGCGGCGACGGGCGGCGGGCGGCACGAGTATATGGAGGCTATATCTTTTCAAAATTTACCGAAGGTCAGTCGAACCCGGAGCGTACAGTACAATCATCCACAACAACTTTTAAATATTTCATTTAAAATCTATATATCATGGGAATGCATGCATCTCACAGTTGGAAGTTTGCTTTTTTCATTTACGGTTTTGGGTGGGTTCAATTGCAGCCAAATTTGTCATGAGTCTGCCAGCCACCCAGCTATCACTGGTACTCGTACTCGCACTCGCACTCGCACTCGTACTTGTGGTAGTGATTGCTAATTGAACTTCCGCAGAATTCCGTGGACGCTTTGGCAGAACGTCATCAGTGTATGGCCATCACCTTGCCTTGTAGCTTGTGCCTTGTGGCTTGTCTAATGCCGCAGTTTCCGGTGTGTTCCGGTGTCTGTTGCTGCTGTTGCTATTTTATTCGCATCCACAAATGTGAATGGGCTGCGCTGCTAATGGAACTGGACTTCGCAGATCTTTCTTTCCACCACAGTCCGCATACAAGTCTGGGAAATACCAGGATATATGCAGCTATCAGTTAGTCCACTGCTTGAACATTTCGACAAGAAAGGACCGACAGACGTACCCAAGTTGCGCTTGGTCAGCTTGTTGGGCGTTGTTTGCGGGGTGGGTGGTGTTTGAGAGAGTGCACCACAAAAGACAAAGCCCAAATCCAAACCCAACCCACAACGAACCATAAAAAACCTCAAAGCGGTGCATGTGAGAAATGAAAGATACGAAAAATTATATAAACATTATAGGCAAGAGCGTGAGTACGGTGCGACGCGACGCGACGACGACTAAAGCAACCGCAAAAGTACAACAACAAGACCAGAGCTACAACCATACAACTACAAAGATATGTAACAAGAGGCAGCAGGCTGGTGGCTAGTGGCAGAGACAAAAACCAAACCAAACCACGAATACCAGACCAGACCAGACCCGGGCTCTCTCGGGGTGTGCTGGCTGTCAACTACTCTTGCTTTTGTTGTGCCTCTGCCCTGTCTCTTGGGTTGGTAATTTTAATGTTGGTTGTTTTTTATTTTTTGTTATTTTTTCGGTTTTATTTTCTGGTTTCTCAGCCCCGCGAGACGAGAAACTATGCCAAAGTTAACGACGGATTACAATAATCAAAATACATACGGGTACACACACACACAGACAGACAGCCACACACATACAAAGGCAGTAAAGCGGTGGCAATGGCGTTCGTTGGCAACAATTATGCACCTAGTTGGCAATGCGCCGCTACACTACGACTAACTAAGCCAGAGTGACAGCTTGCAGCACTAGCAGCTAATTGGCTAATTAGACAACACTGGTAAAACAAACGATTTCGATTACATGCATGTGTGTGTGCCAAAAAATAGCATTGATATCGAGATAGTGGAAACGGACACACATACGCACACACACACACACACACAACACAAGTTCGACGCAAATAAATTTATGTGCGGTGCGGTGGGGTGAGTGGGCCATAAAAGCTTTTCCACCCTCTGCCACACAGAGCACACCCAGAAAAAGAGACGGAAAATAAAATAGTTACCCATAAACCTATTTACGGTAACAATTTAACAGAAAAATAAAAAATTAGGAATTGTCATGACAAAAGCGGAACGAACCCCCGATACCAATTACAATTAAGTTAACCAATTAAAAACAAAAAGCACCCCACTGAGTGTTTGTGTGAGTGTTGTTCTTGTGTGTGTCGCGCGAGACAAGAGCGAAGCGAAAGAGTTCCGATAAACGGAAAACGGAAACCACAATACAATGGAGTCAACCGATACGCAACGAACGGCATTTCATTTGCCATAAGACCATTTATGTTTCTTCTTTTTTTTTTACATTTTTGCTTGGTACGCTCTGCGCTCAGATGCGTAAACATTTACATATGCAAATATTAATGACCTTCACTTTCACCTCCTCCCCTCCCCACAACACTGTACGAGTCGCATTCACATGCAGAAGGGGTGTGGGGTCCAGAGAAAGAGAGCATCGCAGCCAAACAGCGAGCGAGTGAGGCATAGCAACAAAGCACAGTTACAAAATAATATCGGTAAAAGCGATCTCACATATGTAGGTGTTCTGCATTGAATGTTTTCAAATAATTAAACTCGTTAAACGATTTACATGAATGTATCGCAACTTCCAAAATATCAATTGATTTCTGAACTTTGTCACAATGTGCATGCGAAGGTGGTTGAAGTGGGGTGGATGAGTGTGGTGTGTCGTGTGCGACGAATAATCTGAAACAAAATACATTCAACAACATTCAAGTGAACAAAACTGAAACACGGCCTGCCTGGCCTTCCCTCTCCACCGCTGCTCGTGATCGAGCAACAGTACAATTACTGTAAATAGGTAGAAAAAAGCACAAACAACAAGCAGTTGCACAAATATTAAAAAGCACACATAGAAACAGGAACGGAACAGAAACAGACACAGATAGACGACACACGCAAAAGGTATTACAGTAATCAATGTCAAATGCTGCCGATTTCATTTGTGTGTGCACAAAAACAGCAAAGCAAAATATGCCCGACAGTCTGTCTTATTGTGATTTTATAGTTGTGGTAGTACGGCCACACCAACACCACAACCAGCGAGTATTTAAAAGAGCGAAAAATACGCGTCAAATGTCAAAATGAAAAGAACAGCAGCAGCAACAAATACCAAATGTATGTTAGGTATAAAAAAAAAACCCCCCACCAGTAAATTGAGTGTTCTATTTGAGAGAACGATTTCCAGCAAGCGAAAATAATATTTACATTTCTTATTTGAGCTTCATATAGTTTTGTAGATTTTAAGAGCAAGTAAACTTTTCGAAATGCCAGCACACAAACACACATCGTCCCATACATTTAGACACACACACACATGCGGATATAAAAAAGCACCACTTGTTGTTGGCATGATTAAATGCAATGCGTGCGAGTGTGATGGCACGTTGTAGTTTCGTGCTCGCGTTCGCAAAAGCAAGGTAAGATCGAGACACCAACACGACAACACAAACACACGCACACAGACACCTGCAAACAGTAAAGCAGCTCTCATAAACACAGACACAATATACTTTCACTTCTTGTATTGAATTTTATTTCTGTTGGCGCCACGTTGTTGTTGTTTCAGATCATTTTTGAGTCCGATATGTATATGCAAGTGGATATTTATATGTGACTGTCCCTCGGCAACAGATAAATGAATAAATTAATGGGGGGCTAGAAAACCTTTTGTGTTCAGCTTTATTACGGGAAAATCCAATAAGTAGTTTCAACAGAATGTACCAGGTCCCTAGCGATGAGAGCCCATCTACGCAAGTCCGGGGCACAGCGTACGTAAGCAGCAATCTCCTAATACGTCATAGAAGCTCTCTATCTCCTCCTCCTCCTCCACCACCCTCTCACACTAGTGTTCCCTTGCATTACTGCACAAAATAGTGGCACTCGACCACACACATACACATCCACATACAATACACATACTAGCACTTACACCTACAAACAGCAAGTTCGCTTGATCTCTCTTCCTCTCTCGCACCAACTGTATTTCCATCACAAGTGCTGTTGTTGTTTTTGTGCAATTTATGCAATGTCGCATTACTCGATTGTTTACTTGTAAGAGACAATGACTAACCATAAATTATGAAAAATAAATTGCGGTTTGCTTGTTTGTTTGTCATTCATGTACGGGTGCAAAAATAAACACTTTCATCATCTGGTTAACACATGCTCTCTGAATATTTTATTAAATAGATATAGGTTAAAAATGAATCAAAAACCGGCAATGGGTGAGAATTGGTTCAAACGAAGCGCTCCAATGTTGGGTTGGTGAAATCAAAGAGAAGTCTTGAATTGGATTTCTTTGGAATGCTGAAGTTGCGAAATGAGAGCCAGCCGACGCGAGACGGCGAGACGACAAGAGACAACCAACGCGAGCAAGTGGGCCAGCTAGCCAGTCAGTCGGGGGAAGGGGGCTGGGGAGTGCGGAATGGGGGAGGGAAAGAGAGCTCTCTAACGTCACAAATAGGGAGGCGGCTACATTATCATCCATCTATTTTCTATACATATGTATGTATATACATAAATCGATGTTACTTAGCGGGTAAACAAACAACCATACAAGGATAACGCCACTAAAGCAGAAAATCTAATTAGAACAAGCGAGTCACATCAGCAACAGCAACAAACAAAAGTTGAATGTTAAAATTAGACGCACACCTCTGCTCCTCTCCCGCTTCCACCCACGTTCTTGTTCTAGGATAACTTCTACACTCACACACGCCCACACACACACACATCCATGTACATGCATATACATATAAACGCACGCCCACAATGCAACAGCTTCGAGAATGAGAAGCGAAAAATGGGGGCAGGGACAGGCTGAGGGCAGGCAAGCAGACAACGGGAACAGCTGCGAGTGAATTAACATAAATTCTATGCAAAATTGGGGTTGATAATATTGTTGTTACATGGCGGCGGCGACATATTGTTTATTGGTTTTCTGCTACATTCCAGCAATTTCCTTGCCAGGCTCTCTCGCCCTCTCTCTCTCTCTCTCACTCTACTACTTCTCTCTTCTTTTCTCTGTCAATGCTGCTTCTTACTTGTGTGTTGGCATATTTTGGTTAAGTGGTTTTTTTTTTTGTATTTTGTACGGTAGCGGCACTTTTTTGAAAGTTGATTTTACAATTTCGTTTGTATTGTTATTTAAAAATGTAATTGAAACGCGTCAAATACGTTTTCGATGGTATTTTTTAACTTATTTTTTGTAGTTTGTTCAGAGTCGGGTCGGGGCGACGACAGACAGCGACGTTAGCTGGAGCGCGCGTGCATAACACGCACACATACAGACACATACACAAAAAGTGGAGAAATCAATCAAGAGTGAACAGAGCACAGCCGGAAGGGGGGAGCACCGTGTGGAGTGGAAGGAAAATCACATATGTATATTCAGCAATGTAAATGCGACAAAATTTTCACGCATCTTTGTTTCGTTCCGTTTTGAGCATATGCATTATATTCTTTTTTTCGCTTCTTTTTCTTTCTTACACAATATTTCTGATAATTTTCAGATTTTTGCACTCACTTCTAAACTATATTACGCACTGGATTTCTCGGTTAACACTTAATTGAGCCGCATGCAAGCGATGCTGTTACGAATAATGCACGTATTTCCCTTAAACTACAATTTTCTTTATAATTAATAGTGTAATCTGGTTCAACAAAAAAAATTCAGAAAATCACGTCATGGCTGCCACGTCCAAGCAACAATGAAATGAAATGTAAGTGGTTGGCCTCTGACTGGCTCTGGATTTCAGCCGTTTTCAAATACGGTCCGATTGTTATCGCAAAATGGTCACACTGCGGCGGGGATTGTATCCGTTTTCGGATACGGTCATACTGCGAGTTTTCCAACTCTACAATTTAATGGAAACTTAACAGAGAAAAATGTCTTAATCTAGTATATAGTCCTTAATTAACACATGGCATAGATGGTAAAAAAATCACAAATGATTATATGCATTTTATAAATGTTTTACACGCCGAGATAACAAAACAACGGCGCAGAACAGATGTTTTGTTGTGCGAGCGGGACGGCTATACGTGCATTCGCGAAACGAGAGAATACAAAAATGCAATAATAAACTTGTGTAGAATGAAGGAGGCGCAAAACCGAAGAAAAACGCGCCACACACATAAAATATTTCACAAGATTTGTTGTAACAATTAAACATAATTAATATCGATTGATCGCTACGAATCAAGATTTCTTATTGGTACTTTCGACCATAACAAACAATAATAATTGAGGGGCATGGGGGTGTACGCAACGCACGCTGCGCGGCATCGCGGCTCTTGAACATGAACATGACCACGGTTCTCGCATTCTGGCCAACCAGAAATTTTCAACTCAACAAATTTACACTAAAACAATACACTTACCCTGAAAATTATCGTCATTTTCTTCCTCCGATGCCATGCTTGCAGCTAAATGCAACTTTTTAACTATTTATCCACACGAAAATCGTTTATTTTCCACAACAATTTATAGCACACACAGACACGACGAGAAAAAAAAAATAGTTGCAAGCGGCTTTAACAAATATGGCGGAGCGGAGAGCGAAACAAAAAGACTGAGAGACGATAAGTTTCCAAGCAGCTGTCATCGATGTTTGGCGATAGTTGGCGCAAAAGTTTTATAGATTGCTTGGAAATCCACAGGTTCCCCTCTGAAAATAATATATATACACTATAAATTGTTGACTTGATCCTGTTTGGTTTCTTATTAGCTCAATCTTTTAAGCTGTTATGACATTAGACTTTGCCAAATTTGCTGCTAAGAGATACATACCAATGTTAATGAAAAAAACATCGGAAATATCGATGTTTCTCCAGCTCTAAAAGCAACTCTGGACGAGCTCTCTGTCTCATCCCAATTTTTTTCACCCAAAACGCTTTGTGGGACGAATTGCGTGTTTTCACCTAAAATTTTTTGGATATCCAAGAGGAATGTGCAAAGTTCTTGGTAAATAACTTTTACTTTTTAGTCAGACCAATTTAATTGCGAATTATGTCGTCCATTATAACGCGCAAGGATGGCGAAAGCGAAGAACAGAAATTGGCGAAAAAGCGCGCTGCTGCGTCGGGAGCCGTGCCCGGATCCGACGGCGTCGAAGCGCCAAAGAAATCTCGCTTCGATGTCAAGGAAAAGAACGGCGATGAGCTGCTTCCGACCATCACAGCCGCAGCCGCCACAGCCTCTTCGCTTAGCTCCACCCAAATCAAGCTGATGATGGCGCATGCCCAGCGCGAAATCGAGGAGCGGAAACGAGCCTTGAGCAACCTGCGGGACAAGGATCCCCTGCTGGCCTCTGTCCCTTCGATTGGAATGCCCGTTGCCATGGCAGCACAGGCGCTATCCAAGAAGCCGACCCCCGAGGATGCGGACAAGGCCAGAAAGATCGCAGAGCTGCAGGCCCAGATTCGTGCCAAGCTAACGGGCAATCTGGCCAACCTCATCCAACCAACAGCCGTGGCAGCCGCCGCTGCAGCGGCTGCGCAACAACAGGAGCGTCCCAAGCCGCTCATTCTCGACGATGAGGGACGCACCGTGGACAAGAGCGGACGGGCCATTAACATACCCACAGTCACGCCTACCCTCAAGGCCAATATACGGGCCAAGAAGCGCGAGGTGTTCCAGCGTCAGTCGGGGCCCAGCGAGCGTAGCGGCGAGGGTGCAGCCGGGTCTGCCCAGGACGATGCCGTCAAGTACTTTGACGACCGCATTGCCTTAAAGCCGACGGTGCGGAACAAGCGAACGCTGCGCTTTCACGAGCCCGGAAAGTTCCAGCAGCTGGCCGAGCGGATGCGCATGAAGAGCCAGCTGGAGCGGCTGCAGAACGAAATATCGCAGATAGCCAGAAAGACGGGCATCTCGTCGGCCACAAAACTGGCACTGATTGCCCCTAAGCAGGACATGCCCGACGATGTGCCGGCCATGGAGTGGTGGGACTCTGTTATCCTCACACAGGATCTGCAGACACTGGACGAGGGAAGCGGTAAGATAAGCATACGCCAGACGGCCATCAGCAACCTCATCGAGCATCCCACTCAAATGAAGCCGCCAAGTACGTTACAAATACTCACTCCCATTTCCATGTCATGAATACAATTAATAATGTTCCGCTTTTGCAGATGAGCCGCTGAAGCCGGTTTATTTGCCCGTATTCCTCACCAAGAAGGAGCGCAAGAAGCTGCGCCGCCAGAATCGTCGCGAGGCCTGGAAGGAGGAACAGGAGAAGATACGCCTGGGACTGGTGGCACCTCCCGAGCCAAAGCTACGCATTTCGAACCTGATGCGTGTGCTCGGCTCGGATGCCGTGCAGGATCCCACCAAAATGGAGCAGCATGTGCGCGAGCAGATGGCCAAGCGGCAGAAGGCGCACGAGGATGCCAACAATGCCAGGAAGCTGACCAGCGAACAAAAGAGCGAGAAGAAGCAGCGCAAGCTAAAGGAGGACACCAGCTGCGGCGTCCATGTGAGCGTCTACCGCATACGCGACCTGCAGGACAATCAGAGCAAGAAGTTCAAGGTGGAGACGAATGCCAAACAGCTGCAGATGACGGGTACGGTGGCCCTCTTCCGCGACTGCTGTGTCGTGGTGGTGGAAGGTGGTCCCAAGCAGCAGAAAAAGTACCGCCGTCTCATGCTGACGCGCATCAAGTGGGACGAGGATCTGGCCAAGGGCAACGATGGCCAGGATGTGCCCAACTCGTGTGTCCTGGTCTGGGAGGGCACCAGCCAGCGTCGTCACTTTGGCGAGATCAAATTCAAGATCTTTCCCATGGAGAAAATGGCGCGCGAGTTCTTCCAAAAACATCAAGTGGAGCACTACTGGGATCTGGCCTACTCCGGCGCCGTGCTGGAGGCCTCCACGGATCAGCAGTAAGACAAGCTTGCGCCTCACAGCATTTTGGCCTATTTTTAGCATGAAAAGTAAACATTACAATTTGGAAAATAAGTTTTCTTTTTCGTTGGAGCACAACTCGGTTGGGAGGGGGAAAGAATTAAACTTTATTTATCTTTTTACAAATGGGTCCTCCTTGATGTTGGCTTGGATGAACTCATTCAAACCCTGCCGCCCGAGTCGCTCAATGATCTCCGCCAGACGCTGATCTTCCCGGGCGGTCTCGGCCTTCTCGCGGAGTTCGAGCTCATGCTGCTCTTTGACGCGTGCGGTGAGGACGCGGCGTATTACCTGCCGCAGCGACTTGTTAATGGCCAGGGTGTAGTCGAGCAGTTTTACGTAAGTGGCAGGACTGAGATAGCCACACTGCTGGCACTGGGCTAGCTGATCAAAGGTGTCCATGCTGGCAGTGGTGATCAAGCCGTGCTCTTGGAGAGCGGCATCAGTGGGACTGTTGCTGTTTTCGCTGCCTGCCAGCGCGTATCCTCCCCGATGCTTATGCAGCAGCTCCTCCTCCTTGGCGCTGGGATTGAGGAACACATTATCGCGATAAATGCACGCCGTGGAGGCTGTGATCAGGTCATAGGTGGATATGCCGCACTCAACCAGGGCCACCCCGCAGCAGTTGATGGCCGTGCTGAGCAGGCAGCCATCGTCGTCCAGTATCAGGACTCGGATGTCAACCTGGAAGTTGAGGAACTCTGTCCGGCAGACAACTGGCTCTAGGGCCTTGGACAACATGCTGCCCAGATGCTTTTCGCGCTCCGGTACCGATGCCAGCTCCCCGGTGGCAAAGGCCGCAAAGTTCACAAAGCAATTGATGACGCCCATGTTCATACGGCGGGCGCTGGCGCGCTGCAACTCGTGCGGAGGCGCCACAATGGCCATGACTTTTGTGTTGCCATATTCCATGTAAGCCGAGCCCCGAACTGTTGTCAGAACTCCAGCACGAAGGACTGCATAAAAGGACATGGATGGATGGTCAATATAAACAAATATATTTAATGATAAAATAGACACTTGCATATTGAACGTGGATTCAGTTTTGTTGGGTTCTTGCCCGGCAACTCTAGGCTCTCGAAGCCCTCTTCGCAGTCCTTTGGCGTTGCGTATAGATCTTCTGCAATGGTGGCCCCATCCAGCAGGGTGTTTTTTGTTTGTGGTATTCTCAACATTGTTCTCGTCTTGTCTTGGATATATTTTATTTAATTAATTAAAAACAAATAGAAACGTGTTTGAAAACAGGGTATTGGTGTTGAAAAACCGATTTTGCTGCTATCCAACACTGAGAGATATGGCTGCATATCGATGTTTGCCTATATAGATAGTTTCCATAGTAATGTAAAGCAAGCGAATTGAAAAATGTCATACTTTAAAACATATACAACAGATCACACAGTTTTTCATATTCTACAACATATGAAACTTTGGTTCTTCTACACAAAACACACGTCTATCAATTAATCGATAGTTAACAAAATGAATCGATACTTTCAATAGTCGCTCCTGTTGGCAACTCTATTAAAAAGCGCTGTGTAATTCTGCTGAGAAAAAAAGAACGGAACGAAAAAGTGAACGCCGCATTTAAAGCAAAATCTCAAATTAAGAAAGTTTTAAAACGATAATCGTTGAAATATTCGTAGTTGAAACATGACGGGTGAGATTAAGCAGGAGAAGAAGGAGCCGGCGGTTGCGGATCCCAAGGATTTGAAGGCGAAGCAGGGAGAGTCTGGCGATGACAAAGCAAAGAAAGACGACAAGGAGCAGCCCGAGCTGTCCGACGAGGATCAGCAGCTGCAGGAGGAGCTGGAGATGCTGGTTCAGCGACTTCAGGAGAGCGACAAGAAGCTATACCAGCCAGCGTTAGAAATGATGGCCAAGCTGATACGTGCCTCCACCACATCAATGACTTCGGTGCCCAAGCCCCTAAAGTTCATGCGTCCCCACTACGAGACCATGAAGACAGTGTACAAACAGATGCCCGACGAGCAGACGCGCCAGCTGTGCGCCGACATTATCTCGGTGCTATCGATGACCATGGGCAGTGGCAAGGATTGCCTGGCCTACAGGTTCCTGTGCGATCGCAAGCAAAAGATCGGCGAGTGGGGCCATGAGTATGTGCGTCATTTGTCCGGAGAGATATCCGCCCACTATCACGACACCACGGGCGATTTCCGCACGCAGTTGATTGAGCTGGTCAAGCAGATCATTCCCTACAATATGGAGCACAATGCTGAGGCGGACGCCTGTGACTTGCTGATAGAAATCGATCATCTGCATTTGCTCAGCGAGTATGTGGACGAGTCTGCCTATCCCCGTGTCTGTCTGTACCTGCAGTCCTGCTATCCGTATGTCCCCGAGCCAGACAACACCATCATACTGGAGACGGCCCTGCAGCTGTCGCGCAAGTTCACGCAACATACCCAGGCCATGCGGTTGGCCCTGATGCTCAATGACATGGACAAGATTGGGGAGATATTCAAGGAGCCCAAGGAACCCTGCATGCAGAAACAGTTGGCCTTCATGCTGGCAAGACAGCAGATCTGCCTGGAGCTGGACGAGTCGGTGCCGGACTACGATGACCTCATGGAGATCATGTCGAATGCGAATCTGAACAAGCACTTCCTCAATCTGGCCCGTGAGCTGGACATTATGGAGCCCAAGACACCGGAGGACATCTACAAGTCGCATCTGGACAACTCGCGGTCGCGTTTCGCCTCCATTCAGGTGGACTCGGCCAAGCAGAATCTTGCCGCCAGCTTTGTCAATGGCTTCGTCAACGCGGGCTTCGGTGTGGACAAGCTGCTATCCGAGGATGGCAATAAGTGGCTGTACAAGAACAAGGAGCACGGCATGCTCTCGGCCACCGCCTCACTGGGTCTGATCCTGCTCTGGGATGTCGATGGCGGCCTAACCATGATCGACAAATATCTGTATTCCACGGATGACAACATCAAGTCGGGTGCCTTGCTGGCCTGCGGTATCGTTAATTGCGGCATTCGAAACGAGGTCGATCCGGCCCACGCCCTGCTCTCGGACTACATTGAGAACCAGAACAACTGCATGCGTGTGGGCGCTATCCTGGGCCTGGGCATCGCCTATGCCGGCTCCAATCGCTCCATTGTGATCGACACCCTCAAGACTGTCTTCTCTTTTGGCAGCAACAAGACCTCCGCCAGCGTTGAGATACTCGGCATCACGGCTCTGTCGCTGGGTCTGATCAGTGTGGGTTCCTGCAATGCAGAGATCACCGAGATCCTGCTGCAGACCATCATGGGTTTGACCAAGTCCGACCTGAAGGATACCTACACGAGATTTCTGTTCTTGGGCCTGGGTCTCCTCTATCTGGGTCGTCAAAAGTCCACCGAAGCGGTGATGATGACGCTGGAGGTTCTGGAGGAGCCCTATCGAAGTATGGCCACCACCATGGTGGACATTTGTGCCTATGCCGGCACTGGCAATGTCTTGAAAATCCAGCAGCTGCTGCACATATGCTCCGATCACTATGAGACTGTCAGCGCCGAAGACGAGAAGGAGAAGAGCAAAAAGGACAAGGGCAAGGATAAGGTAGCTCTTCCATTCATTCCCTTTAACTATTTCCAACTATATTTTTTGTGTTTCCACTTTAGCAGGACAAGGAAAAGGAGAAGGAGAAAGAGAAGGAGCGCGAGAAGGATCTGTCGGCCACACAGGCGATAGCTGTTCTGGGCATTGCCTTGATTGCGATGGGGGAGGATATTGGCGCCGAGATGGCCTACCGTTCGTTTGGCAATCTGTTGCGCTACTGCGAGCCGGCAATAAGACGCTCCGTGCCTTTGGCCCTGGGTTTGATATCCGCCTCCAATCCCAAGCTGAACATCCTGGATACGCTGAGCAAGTTCTCGCACGACAGCGATGCCGAGGTGGCGCACAATGCCATTTTTGCCATGGGTCTCGTGGGAGCAGGTACCAACAATGCCCGCCTGGCGTCCATGCTGCGACAGCTGGCCCAGTATCACTCGAAGGATCCCAGCAATCTGTTTATGGTGCGCATTGCCCAGAGCCTGACACATTTGGGCAAGGGTACCCTCTCCCTCAGTCCCTACCACAGCGATAGGCAGCTGATGAACCCCATGGCCGTTGCCGGACTGATGGCCACGCTGGTGTCGCTGCTGGATGTCAAGAACCTTATCCTCAATCGCTCCCACTATCTGCTCTACACTTTGGTCCCGGCGATGCAGGCCCGCATGTTGATCACCTTCGACGAGGAGCTCAACCAGCTGCAGGTGCCTGTGCGCGTCGGCATTGCCATCGATGTGGTCGGACAGGCTGGCAAGCCGAAGACCATCACCGGCTTCCAGACGCACACAACGCCCGTCCTGCTGGCCATTGGCGAGCGGGCCGAGCTGGCAACCGACGAGTATCTGGCCCTGACGCCGGTCATGGAAGGATTCGTCATACTGAAAAAGAATCCCAATTTTGTCAAATAGAAAGATTCAATCATCGATCAACGGATCATCTATTAGTTAAGGTCAGGCGAGAAATGTAAGGTTCAGCAACGTAACACCCCCAACAATATATACAACTTGTTCTCTTTCCGGCAATTGATTTCAACTGTCATTAATAAAAATTATATATACATACTTCGAAAACAGGGAACTAAAATCGGAGCACAAGAGCCTCAATTAGAGCAGGCAACCGAATCGATTCGGTTCTTTTTTCTCGCTCACTCTCCATTTGATTCTCTGGTAGGGAGAACGAGAAAGCGTACGTTTTCTTGCTTTACACTGAAAACGATCGTGAACGTTCCAGAGATGACTGCCGCACGCTGTATCTCTGTATCTCTCTCTCTCTGTCGCTGTTCGCGTGGAGGGGTCCTTGTCGTGAGAGATGGGAATAACATAAGAGAGAAAGAGAAAAAAAACGATCACTAGTTGTGATCTAACGTTGATTCTTGCACTGCGTTTATCATATTTGCACCTAACGACCTAGTTGATCAGAATTATAGAATATCTATCTAGAAGATCTGTTTGGTTTTACATCCGTTTTAAATCAGCAGAACAGCCGATCCTCTGCTCCAGGTGACGCACACTGCACGAGGAAGATTGTGCAGACTCATCCATCTGATCTGTCATACATATATATATGTATACATACATATATGGTCTTTATATTCTCTATGACCCTGCGTTTTCGGTTTTCTCGTATCTTCAAAATTGCGGATGCCACAGATTTCAGTCCTTTTTGCGGACGGAAGGCGGCGCGGCGAAATTTCGGAATACACTTGTGATATCACAGGAGTCTGGATACAAAATTTGGTTTCTCTACCTCTTATAGTCTCTGAGAACTGGGCCTCAAACAAGACGGATGGCTATTTCGACTCGGCTATTGGTGCTGATCAAGAATATATACATATGTTTACTCTATGGGGTAGGAAACGCTTCCTTCTGGGTGTTACACACATCCACATCCAACACGAAACTAATACATAACCCTAAACTCTTCGAGTACTGTGTATCAATGTTTCGACTGCGAACGAAACGTAATCCGCAGTCCTCGCACTTGGTTTTTGGTGATTGGGGCTGATCCCAATCTGACTGAAGGCAGGATTCTTAATCGTGATCGAGGGCACTAAAGAGGCATGAGTATAGCTGTGATTTTATGAATACTGTGGGGATTCATTCAGGCAGGAAATAATTCGATCTATAAAGCTGAAAAAAAAAACCGATGGTGGATTGCTGGTTTCTAGTGGTTCGAATAGGAAGTGTGAACTATCTACATCATCGTAGTCTTACGCAAAGCACAAAACATAAAGCATAGGGTAGTCATACACTTCTTTCTGGGTTTCTGCATCAGTTTTAGGTTTATTTTGAGCGCCAAGTCTATCATAATCAGCATGTAATCTTATATAGAAGGCCAAAGGAAATGTCAATGTTTGCTCCGCAAGTTGTTTCGGAACGAGCTGCGGAGTATCGCCAAAGTTGAAGCAATCGTAGCATCAGGAATAAATCCCGCACACTGTATGTATTTTGTTTTTGCATTCTCGGGCATTCTCTATTGCACTTTCCGCTTGCACGTCTGGATACAGTCGAGGATAAAAATCTCAGGGCAATGGAGGGAGCAGGGACATGATTAATGCTTTGTACAAATATATTCATCCGTATGTATGCCTTCATTTATTTTATTTCAGCTAAATTTTCGTTTGCTTTTTCTGTGTGTGTGTGTGTGGATTCGAAGTGAATTTTATTTATGTACGTACGGATGTGTATAGTTAATGTAGGTGTAGGCGTATGATAGTAGTTTTGGAATTGATTTCTTAAAAAACGCACGTTATTTCTTTTCAAATAGACTCGCGCTTATTGCCGTAAATATATATATATTTTTGCATATACTCTTTGCTAATTACAGTTGATACATTTTTGTCCTTTTCATACAATTAGAAGCCGATGCACAATTTCACACAGCAGCAGCATTTCATTTATGTATCTTAGGTCTACGAATGGTTCATTAATTAGTCGTCAATTGATTTTTGAACGGGTTGCCCTCAGCCCTGTATACGTATGTATGTATGTATGTGTATGTATGTCTCTGTGGTTTATTAAGTGATTGCCATGAAAGACAATAATAAATGATAATTTGAAGCACAAATTATCAATAATGTATGCAAATGATATGCGGTGTACGAAATTTCTTTCATTCCAGTAAGGACTGGCAACTTTAGCTTAGGTTCAAAATAAAAAAAAAACAAAAAAAATGCTGTTTAATCTGAGAAAAGGCTTTAAAAAAATGTCCAACGAAAGGCATTGATTAGAATTTAACACAACATAAAAAATTATAGTGATAATGATAGAAGTGCGTGTCAAAAACAATATACTATATATACTATATTAATGGTAAGCAATGCGATGCGATGCGTTATTCAGTTTTGGGCTGTCGATGTTGTTGTGGAGTTGCTGGTGGTGGAGGAGCAGCAGCAGCAGCAGCGTCTTCGCTTGCGTCAGCGCCTCTCGTATTTGGCCAGCGGCACTGAGAGCCTGGTACGCACTCCTGCTCCTCCTCCTCCAGCTCCAGCTCCCGTGGATGATGACTTGTTGTTTCGCTCTGTGGTCGAGCGGGATCGCGCAAGTAAGCGTTTCTTGCTGTTGCTGGTTGTTGCTGGCAGTGTTTGGTTTTGCTTATTGTTATTGCTTTTGTTGCGACTCGCTCCAGTCTCTCCTCCTCCTCCTCCTCCGGCGTTGCTGCTGCCTTCGCTATAACGCTGACGCTTGCTCTGCGCTGTATTATCTGCAGGTGATGTTTGATTTTGTTTTTGTTTTGGTGAGAAATGTTCAATAATTAATGGTCAGTAATTACTACAAATTGCCTACGCAGTCATCAACATCAACTGGCAGTGCAATTCCATTGACAATCCCGACATCAATTTCAACATCAGCATCATCCTCATCATTATCCTCTTCATTATCCTCATCATTATCCTCATCTTCAATACCCACATCGACCCACGCATTGTCATTGTGAGGAGCAATCACATTCACTTCGGGCGCATCATCCGCCGCCGCCGCTTGCTCCACATCTATCGGATCGATCGGCATGGTTCACATTGAGAGAGAGAGCGAAAAATACATCCAAAACGCACAAGAAACAGAAACACAGATAAAAAAAAACAAACAAAACAAAGAGAAAGAGAGAGACAATCGACGAAGATCGTCGTCGTCGGTATATATCAATTTTGGAAAGAAATTTTGAATTTTGATCATTTTTTGTGAGAGCTCATGACACGATTGACGGATGGATGGATGGATAGGTGGATAGATGGACGTATATATGGGGATGTGCATCTGCTAGTGATTCCCCAACAATGGATATATGTACACATGTTTATCTGTTCTCACTTCTTAAGTGAGGATGTTGCATTTTGATACCAAGCAAAATGACTATGAGATCGAGATGAAATGCCATTGAATGCCACACTCTATGGTTCGGATGTCGGATGTCCGTGGGTAGTACTCACCTTTGAGGCTCAGTTTGCGCTTCGATGTGGCAGGTGCGGAGGTGGCAGCAGCAGCTCCAGCGCTCAACCGGGTGCCGCTGCGTTTCAGACTGGGATCGGAGCGCCGTTCCCGTGTGTTCGCCAATGTGGCAAGCGGCTGGTCGGCGCACTTTTTGGCCACATTCTTGTTATTGTTGGCGCTGCCACCCGCCGAGCCATTGTCCTGGCCGGAAGCTGCTGCAGCAGCAGCGGCCGCAGCAGCCGCCGCACTGGCCCGCTTCAGATGAGCCGGCATACGCTTGGGCGGTTGCATAGCCGCGTTCGAGCTGCTGCTGCTGGCAGCCGCCGCTGAACTGTTGGAGGAGGTAGTTGGTCTATCTGTACTGGAGGACATTGCGGACATCTTCTGTGGGGACTTGTGGGCCTTGAGGTCCTCCTGCTTCTTGTGCATACCCACGTCCAGCCAGTACTTGAGCTGGGCTTTGTGTTGGCGCTGCATAAGCTCTTGCCCAGCCGTATATTTGCTGAGCAGGCCCTGCAGCTTCTGCACCGTCTTGTATACGTGCTCGTTCGAGATGAGGCCATAGTCGAAGAGGGAGCACATGTGCAGGATAAAGTTGCGATAGAGATTCTTGCGCACAATCTCATGGCCCTTGGCATCGAGGAACATTTCGCAGGCCAATGGCAGCTGGCAGTTGCCAACGAATCCGTGACGCATCACATGCAGATTCCATATCTTCATCAGTTCCTTCTCGCCCTCGTTCACGTCGGAGAACTCGTCAATCATCTGTATGGTCTTCTGGCGCAGCCACAGCGGATCACTCTCGCCCTCCGAGTCAATGTCCAGCTCCTTGGGGTGCACGGGCAGACAGGTCTCCGTGTGATGGTACAGCCTTTAAGCATTATTTTCACAATTATTTAGTTTGCCTGCAGCTTGTCTTCCAGTGAATGCCTTACCTGTTGTGGCCTGTGATATACGAACGCTGGTTGCTGATATCATCCTCATCCAGCTCCAGGAACTCATCCAGGCTCGACTTCTGCCTCCTGGGCCGGCACACCATTAGGCTGGTCACCGAAGTGCGCCGCACAGGGCCGCAGGTGCGGGCAAACGACGAGCCCGATGGCCCGGCCAGATCGTAGGGAGATCCAGCGTACGACCCATCGTACGCATCATTAATGGTGACATCTATGCGCGCACCGCTGCCAGCGGGCTGGTAGGTGAAGTTGAACCGGGCATGGCATAGCTTCAGATGCTTCAGCAGGGCGTACAGACGCAGGCAGTCCAGACCGCACCAGGGACAATTCAGCTCCTGCGTGTATTCCGTCTGCTGGCGCGTATTGTTGCTGTACATGAAATTGTACACGATCTGGATGTGCTCGGGGGGCGTTGTCTTGCAAATACCATTATTCTTGAGGCTTTTGCTGTTGCCACCAGCACTGCAGTTATTGTTGTTAGTGAAATGATTGTTATTGTGATTGACCGCATCGGCATCCAGGTGATGGACATAGCGCTGGAGTTCGGGTGCCGATATTGTCTCTGGCAGCTGCTCGTTGGATAGCGTCAAATGGAATTTCAGCATCGGACTCTGTTGGTAGACATCGTAGGTGAGCGAGAGTGGAATGTAGCTATCGGGCATCGTCTCCCAGGTGCATTTCTTTGGTGAGAAGGACTTGATGCTCGATGAGTTTAACGGCTGGAGCATGGCCTCGTATTCGCCCTCGGTGATGAATCCACTCGACTTTTCATACAATATCAGCTCAGAGCCGTACATCTTCTCATTGGGACGCGACCGCTTGTTCGAGGGTGTTTCTATGGGATGGGAAATAGGGTCGATATGTTGTTTCTTCGTCTCAGACAGATGTTTTTGATCTATCGCAATCCGAGTTTTACCTGCATTCTCATCATTGCACGAGCTGGCGGGCGACGACAGAACCTTGATCCTGAAGAGCAGCTTGTAGAGCGTATGCTGCTCACCCATCGGCCGCATGGTCTGCAGGGGTATGCTGATGGTGGCATGCTCGCCAATGCGATCCTTCGGATTGTACACGATCTGTGAACTCTTGCTGAGCAGCTCCTGAAAGTCCAGCGTGCTGTCCTTGCGCTTGCTCCGCGTGATCTTGTACAGCGTGGTCACAACACAAACCGATTCACCGGCTTCGCAGAGCAGTTGCTCCTGCAGCAGCTCATCGCTGTCCGATGATTTGATCTTCTCGTGCAGCGAGTCGTAGATAACGTGCAGGTAGTTTTGTGTTACGGCTTCGGATTTTTGGATAATGCTCTCCAGCATCGAGTTGATCTGGAAGGTGGCCCGCTTCTTGTTGGTTCGCGACATTCGCTCCTTCATATAGCAGAGCGTTCGATTCAGGAATATCGGCTGCACCGGAGAAAACAAGAAGAGAGAACATGTAATGCATGTGATGTGCCGTCTGTCTAAGGGATGTTATGTTGCACTTACGTTCGTCTCATGGCGGTTGCGTAGATACCGATAGATTTGCGTGGGCTCTGAAAAGCATTAATTATTTTGTAAGTTTGTCTGTTGGGCTGCGCAAGGTACTCCGCTCCAGGCTCCAGGCTCCACTCCTACTCACTTTCAAATGCTTGCAAAAAGAGTTCCTGCTCTTGTTGGTGTCCATTGAGCTTCCCTTGGGTCTCCGCCACTGCCGTTCCCGTGGTCGTTGGCGCTGCCAACGAAGCGTTTGTTCCATCTGCTCCATTTCCATGGCCATGGGCCGCGTTCGATCCGCCGTTAATGCCATTTGCCGCAGCGCCAGCGCCATCTGCATTGTCTTTCTCGCGTTTTTTCGCTGGGGCCATTGTGTGTCCGTTTGTGTGTCACGATGCGAGAACTGTTGAGGATGGTGGGTTGGAGGGGGGTGCTCTAATTGTTGGAAATGCAACCGCTGGACAATATCCACGCACAGACTAACAATGCTCTAGCATTTCAGAACATATTCACATTTGTTTTTCCCATTTAGCATGAGTTTTTGTTTTTTTTCCGCGATGCTTTGCGTGTTTTTGCCGTTTCCCTTTTCGGCGCGAAACCTTTTTGCTTTTGTCTCAGCGTTATTATAGGCGTTGTGTGACGATACGACTGCGTGTTGCATGACAAGCTAAATTTGTTAATTCACTGATACTCGCATTTCACGCACAAGACCATATTCGCAATTGATTAAATTTGCACACAAAAAAATAGTTTAGCGATTGGCATTACAAAGTCATTGCAATAAATATAGTTTTTCGATAATAACAGCTATGACTGAAGCCAGGTCGTATCGTGTATCCTCCTTGCCACCTAAATAGGTTGAAAAACCATCAAACGTACTATCGATATATCTGACATCGATAGTTTAGAGGCTAGCCAACACTGAAATCCATGTAACTTGTTCAGATTTTACAAACAAAATAGTTAAATTATATTTATCTTATATCAGCATTTATCAGCAAATTGCTCTTCTTTCACTACTGTTATTTAAAAACATTTTTCTATTGTTTCTCAACAGCTGTTCCGCTTTCCAATATAGACGATCTGGCAACACCAACTCAGCACACCACACCGATAGAAGCGTGCAGAGCCATTTGATTTTTTTTTGACTTGAATTGTACAAAAATATCAACAGTCGGAACCGGCACAACTGTTTTTAATATCTTAAATATCTTTATAAACTCTTCACACGACGCAATGAATATGGACAAGAACAGTGCAGCGTTGTACAAAAAAATGCAGACCGAGGTTGAGTCATATCAAAACCTTCAAAAGTGTATGTAAATGGAGACGCAAATTTTCGTCCAAATTTAATCATACTATATGCTCCATGCAGCCTGCGTAAAGATGGTCAAACAGCGCGCACTACTGGAGAGTCAGCTAAATGAGAACAAGTGCGTTTTGGACGAACTGAATCTGCTGGGACCGGACAACAAAGTCTACAAACTGTTTGGTCCTGTGCTGGTGAAGCAGGAGCTGGAGGATTCACGCCAGAACGTGGGTAAACGCATTGAGTACATCTCCAAAGAACTCAAGAGTTCCACTGATACCCTGGAGAACATGTAAGAAAGCACCAGCCCGGCGAGAGTTTTTTTGTATGACAATTGTCCTTTACAGGGAAAAGGATATGCTAAAACATCGGGAGGCTGTGGCCAAGTACCAACAGCAGTGGCAGGTGGCGGCGGCCATGAAGTGAAGGCCCTCAGGATTAAAACTAAGACCTAATTTATAATTGTTTTGTAGATGTTTCAGAGCATTAACCACAAATACCAGCCCAGCATCATCTTGGAAAGAATAAATTGCTTGCATTTTAAAGTACATACCCAGCAAACCAAACGTTCACAATTGATTTCACGTACGAGTCAAAGGTGAGACTTAACGCGACCAAACGCTCGCATTTGGATGCGGGAATGCGAGACTTTTGTTTGATATTTCTATGGTTTCGCTCGCTTGCGAGCATTTTTTTTCCTTTAAGCCTAGTACTCAGACCAGCAAAAATTTTGCTGGCAAAATATTTGTATCGGTTTCATACGAATATCAACCCTGATTCCTTCCGATAACATTTTTGCTCGTCTGAGTACTAGGCTTTTCGAATCGGTAGCGAAATATATTGTAGCAATTATTCTCCGATATTTTATATATCGTGGCGATATTTTAGAACATGTCAAATAATTGAAATCTATCGATATATTTGATTTAGCTTTGACAACCCTATTTACATTGCCACGAAGAACAGAATTTTTTTGTTGGCACATTCGAAATTAATAAAAAACACTGCATTTAATAGTGCATTTCGACTAATTTGACGCAAGCAAACGATGGGTTCGAGTCACAGCATACACGTACCCGGCGGGGGCACAGAAGGTAACGTACACACCCAGAGGAGGGCGGCCAGGACATGGACCACGTAAACCTTACAACGTCGGTCGGTCGTCGGTCTCCCAATTAGAGATCGCACGCACCCGCACCCCCACACACGCATACACTTGCATGAACACGTACACGTAGACGGACAACAATATATGCATATGATCGTATAATAAACTTCTCATGGTCTCATTATTGACAGGTTACCACGTACTCAAAGTGCAAGACAACTCGCCGGGCCAGAAGGCCGGACTGGAGGCCTTTTTTGACTTCATTGTGGCTATTGCTGGCACTCGTCTGGACCAGGACAACGACATGCTCAAGGAGCTGCTGCGCCAGAACGTTGACAAGCCCGTCCGTCTCACCGTCTACTCCAGCAAAACACAAACTGTGCGGGAGTTGACCCTGACGCCAAGCACTAGCTGGGGTGGCCAGGGACTGCTGGGGGTGAGCATTCGTTTCTGTTCGTTCGAAGGGGCCAACGAGAGCGTTTGGCACATACTGGAGGTGCATCCCAACTCTCCGGCAGAGCTGGCCGGGCTCCGGGCCTACAGCGACTATGTAATTGGAGCGGATGCCATACGCCACGAGAACGACGACCTGTTCACGCTGATTGACACGCACGAGCAGCAGCCGCTAAAGATGTACGTCTACAATCTGGACGACGATGCTTGCCGTGAGGTGACGATCAAGCCCAACACGGCCTGGGGAGGAGAGGGTGCTCTCGGCTGTGGCATTGGCTTCGGTTATCTGCATCGCATCCCGGTGCAGGCAGTCCCCGTTCCAGCCTCTTCGGGCTCCGTTGCTACTGCAGCCGAGGCCGCTCCACTGCTGACGAGCGGAGGCGGACAGGCACCTGCCCCTGTGGCAGTTGCCGGCTCTGCAGTCGTCTCACCAACGTTGCCTTACATACCGCCTCTGGCCAACACCTTTGGATCGACCAATGCCGAGACAAGACCCCCAACCATTGAGCCGCCAGCCCAGAGCCTGTTCAAGACATATTTCAATCCAGACGAATCAACAGATGCTCTCACCGCGGCGTTGGAAACACAGGCAACCATTGCAGAGCCGCAGCAACCGGCCCCACCAGGCAACATACCGGCTCCAGCTCCTATTCCTGCTGCGCTGATTGCTCATCCTCCATCTGCGACTGTGGCTGGACCTCTGGCTGGTGTTTTTGCTCCTCCTCCGCCTGCTGCAACCCCTGCAGCTGTTGAGGTTCAAGCACAGTCTGTACCGCCACCAGCGAACATATTCATACCAGGCGGGTACGATCCCAGCACACAGCACAATGCGAACGTGGCCCTCGGCGGAATACCGGCTGCCCAGCTGCCGTTCCCACAGGCCACGACGGCGCCACCACAGCTGCCCCCTGCAGCTGTGCCAATGTTCTCCACACCACAACAGGCCTACATGTCGGCTCCGGCGGCGCTCTCTTATCCGGCTGCCCAGACGGTACCCTCGTATCCGCAAGTACAGCCCTCCATGGGTGGTCTGTTTCCCACGCAGCCAACGCCGCTGCCACCACAAATGGCCCATGTGTTCACACCACCGCAGGCGCAGCCCCAGACGCAGTCGCAGCCCCAGACGCAGCCGCCTCCATCTGGCAGCGAGCAGCAGCAACAACCGGCTACAACTCAGGCCGGAAACTAAGACACCACATCCACATCTGAGCGGCGCTGTGTTGACCAATTGGACAAATTGTCGTTAAGCTTTTATATTTTATGATGGCGGTACCCAAGGCCACGGAATAAAGCGGCAGAATGCTGACATAACATCAGTGGTACCCGCAGCAGATAAATATGTAAATGGCATTCGTAATATAATATAAATTAACTATTGTAATAAACAAATAATATACACAAACAAAAAATCGTATAATAGTTTTTAAGAACCATCTTTGAATCGAATATACATACATGTAAGTACCTTTTCCTGTTTGATTCTTGATCAAGAAGATTTTCTCTTATCCGAATGGATTTTTTGTTAGACCACGGATATTATTTACAACGATTTTTAGCAATGGGGATGTCTTTCTTTTTATTGTCGTGGCTCCTTCTTCTCAAACTTGCCAAACTTCATCTATTCGCGCTCAACTGTCTAGTTCTTCCGATGTTCCTTTCCTCTTTATATAAAAAATAAAAATTTAATGAAAAATATACCCCTTAGCTTATCGTCTAGTACATCCACTTTTCCTTGCCTCTTCATATAAACAATAAAAATAAATGACAAAAAAAAAGACTGATGAATCATCCAACTTATAATGCATAGATACTAATAATTGCATTTACTTGCAATGTTTGTTCACATGTTCACATTCGTGGCGCTCATTAATAAGCCAACTTATTTAATTATAATTCATTTTTAAACAAATCTAGTCCCGCAATCAACTGGATTATCTAATCCACTTTACGTACTATTGCATAGCGTTCTGGCAGTTCACTGGGCAGGTATAGCAAATTGTGCATTCTAAGTGCTTTCTTTATTTGGTTTTCATTTTAATGAGTGGTTCAGAAGTTACGCAGAGGAAGGGAGGGTGTACGTAAAATTGGGATTCCCAATAAAAACTTAAATCTAAATTAGAAACAATTGCGTCCGCATAGACTTTCTCCATGGTGACGTTCATTGAATGCGGAAACCTCTGCCGTCGCACCTTTATGGCGGAACCCAGCGTCCAATGTCAAATGGATTACTCGTTCTTCTCTTCAGCTTGTGGTCCGGCGACAATTCGCGTCTGCTTTTTGGCTACTCCAACGCACTCTAGCGGTGCTATGTACCATAGATTTACTTGACCACGCATCACTCTTATTGCATAGATTAAGATTAGTTATTTGCTATTACAATTGCAAAAATACGTAATATTAACAGAGAGTGGACTCTTAAGAATGATTTTTGGAACCTCGGAGCGGTTCTTGACCTCTCAATTGTCAATTCCAACTTGTGTTAAGACTGTTAATTACTCCTTTAATAGAAGGAAAATATACATATATAAATATAGGGCAATTTATTTACACATTTTTAGTAACAAAAGAACAATTTCAGATCGATTCAGTTGATTTACTTTCTGAAAATATATTTAACAGAAAAATATCGTAAGACATTTGTTCATGCAATGAGCTATAGAGGTGTTTTCTAAAAAATGCACTCAAAAGAACTCGCAACTTATAATCAGCAAGGTACAACGCTGGATTAAAAATATTAAAAAAAAAAAAACAAAATGATATAAACTATAATTTTGCATTTATGCCATAATTGTTGCCTTTTTGTGTGTGGTACAAAATGATATAACCAAAGGTAAAAAACTAAAGCTAATTTCATTGCAGGCACCTGGTCTGAAAGTATTTCTCATCGATGAAGCGACAAAACTCCACCAAGTGCTTGAACTTTTGCACGGTCTGGGCCAGCGCCATGTTCGGTAGCGTGGTGGTCAGTATGCTGAAGAGGTGTCCAAAGGCAATCGCATCCAATTCACAGGGCTCTTCGCCATAGAAGAAGGGCGTATCGGGCGACTCTTTCAGTTTGTATTCAAGCGTCTCGCAACATTTGGCCACTTTCTCAATGACGTTGTCTATGTCCAGGTCGTTCCACTGGTAGACCTTCAGCAAACGAAGCGCGTTGCGTCGCTTGCCATAGTTCTGCATGTGGTTCAAGGGCCAAGGATAGACACTGCCGTTGCGTGGGGCTGTGACCTCCTTGTAGACGCGCTCGTTCTTAAAACTGATGTACAGCTCGGCCATGGTGAATATGTTTTCCACAAGGGATACATATGTCCGCATATCGGCCTTCTCATCCTCGTCCTGCAGGTTACCAATGGCCAGTTCCTTCTGCTCAACAAAGTTGACGATTGGCTCGAACTCGGCAAAGATAAATGCCCCAGCTCGGATAAAGGGCAGCTTGGTCATGCGTCCACCAGGCGACATGTGCTCTGCATTGGAGCACGTGCGCACATCAAAGGGCAAGTTGCACATCTTGAGGTATGCCTTCACGGCCAGGCAACTGGCATTTTCCGGCAACAAAATCTGCTCCACTTCATAGGGCTAACCACGAATGAGAATTGCGGGAAGAATGCATGAGTCTTGTGATTTGCACTGGTTGACTGTTTGCGATGCGATGCCTACCTGGTAGAGTGTGGTGTCTTCTGGCCATGGGTCAACGGACAGCTTGTTGGCGGTGGCCAGTTGGCTTAATAATACGGATGGTTGCATTTTCTTCAATTTCCACACACAATTTCCAGCACAGCGATGAAGTAATCAAAAACAGCTGGGTTCGTGACACGGCGTGGCTATGACATACTATCGATACAATATATCAATATATGGAGTCAACCGGCTGTCAGTTTACTTGCTTGCTTTATAAATACTTTCTTCTAAATTATTGAATTAATTCGACTTAAAGCACATTTACTTTAATTTGGAATTGAGATTTTCGTTGCGCGTTTGATAACATTTGAAATGGGAGTGCAACCCTGTCTGGAACAGCTGTATGAAATCGATATCGAAATCGGTTTCAGCTAGAAACAATACGATTAACAACACTGTTTGTTCACTGTTCCGCCTTCGTTCTTTCTTGTTTCTGTGTTTTTTCGTTGTTTTGGCTTTGTTTTAATATTGAAAAATCATACAATTATCTGTATTAGTTGTTGATCAGGTGACGGCCAGGAAAACACTAAAGAAACGGCAATTATTACTTAATTTGCACATTAAAAAGGTGAGTGCGCTTCTTTCGCTGCCGTTTTGTGTGGATGCGACTGACGGTGTGTTTGCACTGAGTTCCTATGCATTCAAATATTATTCAAATCAAAATTAATGCCTCTTATCTGCACGCAAAGGCCCCAACCACTCCCAAAAAAATTCGCTGGCAAACAATCACCCAAACGGAATGACGAAAATTTGCCGGCCCCGTGTGTGAGAGTGTGTGATTCATACATATCTATGTATGTATGTATGTGCGTCTGGGTCTTAACATTTTTCTGGCCGTGCACATTTCTTTATCAAAACTCTGGGCATGATTTTTTACTTTTCCTTGAATTATCCCCCCACACCACACAAAGCGTGTGAGTGAGCGAGCACTTTGACGGGGGGTCTCTGGGCAGCGTCCCTCTGCCCGTGCCCCTGCATTGCTCCACTCTAGCAATCTGTCTATTGGAATTTTTGTTTGGAATTGGTGAATTTTGTTTGGGCAGAACGCAGTACGGATACATATTCTACCTTAATTTGAAAATCAGCTTAATATTTATTTTTTTTATCTAGATACGTAGTATGTATATACAAATTAACTTTAATTATCTCGCAACAACATTAATAACATTTCCATTCGCATGTACTCTGTTTTTCAATCCAAATTTGGAGAATTGAATACTATTATCGGTCCAACATGTATTGAAAATGGGCATAAAACGACCGACGTGTATTTAGATAATGAAAAATAATTGAAAAGCAAAAGCAAGATAATAAACTACCGCCAGAACATACTCGTCCCCACACATCCATGCATGCATAGTACATATACATACATATAAATATATACTACATGTGTTTGTGTGGCTGGAGGCGTCGGTCTGGTCGTATTCGCTTAACGCCCGTTCTGGTCAATATAATTCAATGCCGTTCTTCCCCCCTCTCACAACCATCCGTGTGCCTTTTGCCTTATCTGCCTTTGTGCGTCCGTATTTGGTTGGGACCTTTTTTTCTATGCGGGGGGACATCTGCCAGCTGCAACCGCCTCGCTTCCGCGCCCACCCCAGGCCCCATATATCGTCTCTTCACGCCACAGTTCATCAATGTGTTAATAATTGGAATTTAATCAATATTATCGAGTGGTTAACTTGTGGCAGCATTTCGATGAAAATTGAATGATAAAAGGCAATCCGTTTTATCTGCTAGTCCTGCTGCAATCCAGGGAATATACACATATCCATCCATCCATATTGTATTGTACATACATACCATGTATACTTAAAACAAAACCATTATCATGCCTTCATGTTACTCACACTACTAAAAATATCCCTATGACCCACATGATTCACTAAGAGGAGGGATAAAGAGAGGCAGAGAGAAATGCTAAGCAAAAAAAAAATAAAAACTCAACTAGGAAAAATCATGCATAGTCTTACCGATTTAAATGTATTCGATTGGTAAATAAACATAACAAACTTGTTGTGCAGCCCCCTAGGTAAGAGAGGAAGCCATGGCCGACACAGAGAAGCAACAACAGCATCCCGACAATCATGATGAGGATGTGCACGATGCCAACTACCAAGCACCGCCGGAGAAGACCATCGAGGAGATCATGGCCGCCGATCAGGAGGATGAGAGTTTGAGACGCTACAAGGAGGCCCTCCTGGGTGCAGCTCAGACCGAGAAGATTGTTGTTGGTAAGAGAGCAATCACAACAAAGCCAATCAAAACAGAATGCTAATCTGATTCTCCCCCAACTCTAGAGCCCAATGATCCGCGCAAGGTGATTGTGAAAAAGCTGGCCCTGGTTGTGGAGGGACGTGATGATATGGAATTGGATCTGACCGGCGACATTAGTCAACTGAAAAAGCAGGTAGAGCGCATCATCAGCCCAGGGCCCATAAACGAATCCATTTGACCTATTGACATCTATTTCCGACAGCTTTTTGTGATCAAAGAAGGTGTTCAGTACAAGGTGCGCATTGATTTTATTGTGCAACGCGAAATTGTTCACGGCCTTAAGTATGTGCAAAAGACCTCTCGCTTCGGCATGCCCGGTAAGTGATTCGGATTGAATGGATTAGATTTGGATGTGGATGTGGATATACAATAAAGAGGGGGAGACTTTCCTTTAAATCGAAATGTTTTCCGTTGAACGAGTATTTGTATTTGGTTCATTGTACATTGCGTACACTGTTCCCGTGCACTTTTGGGACTTCACGTTTCTCGTGGCCACAAATGGTTTGCTTTTTTGCCTATAAAGGCATCAGTTCTTAAAAGACTTCTGTCCGAACAAGACACCAGCTAGAATATGTGGAATAGCACCTTCAATAGCACTAGCCTGCTCTGCGGAATATTCAGTGTGGTCTATATTGTGTTTATTACGTTTGCCATTTTTACCATAATCATGTGCTGATCAATGTCCCTTTGTCCTTGTATGCCTTGCCCTTTTTTGTTGGATAATTATATTGCCTTGCGTTAAGTTGTGGGTAAGATTGTGGTTTAAGACTGTTTAAGAGATTCTTGTTTTTTTCTTGATTAATCAATTACTTCTTTCCTTTCCCATAGTCGACAAAATGAAGCACATGGTGGGATCGTATCCACCGAAGAAGGAGATTCAATTTTATTTGACGCCAGCCGAGGAGGCGCCCTCCGGCACATTGTCGCGCGGCACTTACTCGGTCAGTTCGATCTTCACGGATGACGACAAGCACATACATTTGGAGTGGGACTGGACCTTTGAGATCAAAAAGGACTGGGCATAGAGCGGGGAACAACACCACACACATAGAAACACACACACACACATCCTCAACAAACAAACACACACAGACAGACATACAGCAAAAGCGTTTTTTTTTTCCCCCAAAATTGTCATGTAACTAGTTTATTATTTTTGTTATCAAAATTTGTAAGCAAGAGTTTCCAACAAAAAGAAAACCGACCAATTAATCGTCAAGTATTTTTGTGAATGGTATTAAAGTGAAACTATTTTTGTATCTAAAGAGCTAATGTAAAACCAAGATAAGTATTTTTGATATCCATTTGATATCCAATGGAATGTGTGTAAATGAAGAGCAATTCTCGCCCAATGCCACTCACTAAGAGATCCAGTCAATCCACTCAAGTCAAAACCAAGTCAAGTCAAGTCAAGTCGCTCTGCATGCCATTGCATATGTCTAACATAACACCTTTCCACCTGAAATCTATTGAGTAATGAGAACTTTAAGAAAGTTGCATGCATTTTCGCCGTGTATTTAAATTGAATGAAGGGAAAGCGATTGCTCTATTCATCTGAAACTGAAAGGGAAACCCGTACCCAGCCTCAATAAATCAAGTTGAACTGGAAATGGATACCTTAAAATAATGCATTTGATATCTGTAAAACCTACATAAAAAGAGGGGAACCACGCTGAACTCTTAACTATTTTCTAACTATATAACTTAACTATCTCTGTGTATTTTTTGTGTAAAATTTATGCGAATGCAGCAGAATGAGTGCAACTGAAGAGCAATAAAAGTAAAATATATTTAAATATATATGGACGCATATTGTTGATGTTTTTAATCACCGTCCGAGCAGCCTCAACACTTTCAAATGCTGCTTATCGGTTGACGTTGACGTTGCCCAAAGGTAAACGTCATAAATTGTTGGTGGAAGTCAAAGGTACAACTCGCATTACTCATACGCCGTGCACACCAACCATTTCTGTGGGGTGTAGAGAGAGAGGGAGAGAGAGCGAAACTTGTGTGCTTTGCCCTCTCTGTTTATATTCCATTCCGCTCGGGCAACATGTTGCCAAGTAAACTGTTGCACTCGGCAGCGAGCAACATGTGGCCCGACACTCGAAAGCAATTTTTGAATGCAGGAGAGAATAACGAACCGAAATGAAATATTCAAACGCACATTTATCTTAAATGAATGAATAAATAAATTGGCTGCTTGTAAATGGC
Source organism: Drosophila helvetica (assembly GCA_963969585.1). Lineage (NCBI taxonomy): Eukaryota > Metazoa > Arthropoda > Insecta > Diptera > Drosophilidae > Drosophila > Drosophila helvetica. The sequence continues at coordinate 60,575,901 of OZ018401.1, forward strand.
GCGATTTGCCGAAAGAAGAAAGCGCGGAATGTAAGAAAAACAGCAGTTATAATTTCAGGAATAAACCCTGAGGCATAACCCAGTAAATGGGGGAGAGGAAACCTTTGAGCCTGCTCTCATACCATACCCATACCATACCATACCATACCCAAAAAGGTATCCGCTTTAAGAGCTTCCTTGGAAGAACATTTCATATTTATTCTGTTGATTGTTTTCATTTCATTGTTTTCATTGTATTTTTCGGGGAAAACAGCTCAAAATAATTCAACAACTTTTTTTTTGCTTTAAAAGGTATTAGTTTGCTTTGAAGGAGAGACTCACTTTGTACGTTTTCCTGACATTTTAAAGTCCATTTCTATTTGAAATGCAATCCTCTGGTATTTGATGGAAGGGCTAGAGCAGAGATTGAAGAGTTTCCGATTCCACTCTAGCTGACAATTCCATTGTCCATTGTCCATCTCTGTCCATTGAGAACAGAATGATTGACAGTCGCTCAACCAGCGCCATATTGTTCATCCAATGCAGCAATCCCAGACACCGGATTGTGTGTCACTGTGGCCTTTTAGCCTGATGCCGGCAATTGTTCGCCTTGCCCTCCATTCTGGTCCGTTGCATCTGGGCATAAAGTTCACTGGAATGCTGCAATAAAAAAAAGAAACAGTATGAAAAAAGGAAATCCAAATGCTGCAAAAAATGCGGATAATAAAGTACAAAATAAATGAAATCAAAGAGGAAACGAGGCGCAACAGGCAATGTGCACACACGCATGGCTGGGAAATGCATATGGCGGCCTTGGCGCCCATTTTGTTCGCATATCCGCCTTTATTGGCAGCTGTTGCACTAAGGGCTGACCCATTCATGCAGGGCAGGGCAGGGCAGGAATGCCATAAACTACAGCAGATGTCAGCCCCCACAAATTCTATGGAGCTGCAGAAATATCTACTAATATATTTTTTTTACACATATTGTTCTGTACGGTTGGCTAATGTCCTTTGGAGGAGTCCATTTGTGTGGTCTGTATGGCTTATACTCTGACAATTTAGTTTTCATACAAACAAATGGATAATACCTAAATCATAGTTTTCATAGTTGATAATTTATTGTTTCAAATTTTAATTAATCTCTGATGTAAATATGTATGTATCCAAAAATGTTCCACATATATTCCCTCCTGCTGTCTCCATGGCAGCGTTTGTTAAGCCTATTTAGGCTTAATTAAATCTAGCAAAGATTTGAGCAGCCTTTTGGTTGGTATCTTATTTCGTATGCGGGCCAGCACCCCACACGGCGAAACGTGCGAAAGTTGCTTTCCTGCTCATTGCGAGGGGCAGGACGACGGCCAACGTGGCGTATGATGAATTTAATTTAATGCCAGGAGTCGGTGTGGGTGCTAAAGATAGTTGGCATGGATAGAAGGCAGCTTAATGCTTTCGTTCTTATGATTGGATATCCACCAATATTCGTTATTTGGAAACAATTTATGAGTGCATTTGGGAATGGAGGGAAAAACCATCAATTAATATACGACAGCAATAGTCGAATACGTTTTACAATTTACAATTGTTGCATTATTTCCGCTTTGACATTTAACGGAATAGATGAAAAGGCGCCTCCGCCATGCCATCATGCTTTCCGTCGAGTATACGAATACTCTTACTCTCTTTTAAGTATAACTCATTTAACTGTCTGGGCTTTGGGGCTTAAAACTCTGATGGCTTTAAGTCCCAGCACTCTTTAAAGGGGCGTCAACACAGGCTGGCGACTGGCCAGCAGGACACAATTCAGAGTTCAGCAGTATCCTGCCGGCTGCCCCCGGATAGCAAAAATAATTTGCGTTTATATTGAATTCGTTGTTGTTGTTGTTTATTTTATTTCTGCTTCTGTATACATATATTGTTTTTGTTGTGATAGAAATTCATTCGAAGTTGGCAGGAAATTGCATGATTTGTGAATATATTTATTCAAATGGACTTGCGGTCGATGGTCGGCGGGCTCCTCATCTACATTTTCGGGGAGCCGACATTGATTTTTGGTATTTGGTATTAGCATTCCGAGTTTTTTCGTCTCCTGGGAATAATCCCAGGCGAGCAAATGCGAAAAGAGAAGGGTCGTCCAGGTGAGACGGTCGGTTTCTGGTTCCAGTATACTTTTTATTCGAGAATCAAATTCCAACCTTAAGCAATCTCTGGGCTCCACATGAAAGAGGGTTTCATTACTTGGAAGTTTGTTAATAATTGAACAACTCAACTCAACTCAACTCAACGGCAGCACAGGCATTCTCTGTTCTTTATGGCTTAATGTGAGTTGCCGAAAAATGTAATATTAATTCGGGTAATTTAACCCTTTTGTATACAATATTTGAAACTGCTCAGACACTGAGTTGGAAAGTGTGAAGCCAGCACACACATTCAGATGTGCTCTCGGAGGATGAGGATGTCAACAAGCTGTTGCCACAAGCAGATACACTCGTACACCCAGATACACACCCATACATAAATACGGAGTCACTTGATTTCCTAGACGGAAAGGGCCGTGGCCGTGGCAGTGGCCGTGGCAGTGGCAGAGATCCCTTTGCCTTTCCAAGGCATTGTAGGGATGGTAGGGATGTTGACTTTGCAGTTTTTACCGTTTTGTAATTAAGTGGAGCGCACTAATTAAAGAACATTTCGTAATTAGGCTTTGTGTCGTGCCCAAAACTGACAGCTCACTTATACTATAAGTATATAGTAAGACCTTTTCCCACTTCCCCTTTTTTCCATTGGCTCTTTCCCGTATACTGCTTATTAAGTAGTGAGAAATTTAAAGCCCTTCTTGCTGTAGCTTAAGCTAATATTGATTCCCCCCCAGGGGAGGAAAGTTCAAGGGCGCATAAGTCTCAATTAAAAATGGATAGGAAAGAAACGTTAGTGGTTATATTGACTGGCATTGGCTGACACTTAATAGCCGTTCATTAAAATATAATTTACCGCTTTCAAGGTACTACTACTACTACTACTACCAGGAAAAGCAACAGCAACAGCTACAGCAACAGGAGATGGCAACGCCCAGAACATTGATTTATGAACACGGCAGTGACACACTGCACTTAAATAAATCAATCTTATAAATCAATTGGCGAATTCAATCAACAATCAATCAGCCTTTGTTGAGCATAGATTCTCACCCTTTGACAAAAATATGTATATATATGTAGGTAATTTTTAAAATCGTTGGATCTATTATAAATTCAAGAGCGAACCAAGCTAAGAACCTGCCCACCCACGACTATCCCGGCCTGAAACTCCCACGGCACCGACAACAGCTGCTCGAGGGGGTTGAGTAATTTTATTCGGCTTGCTGTCGCCACCGCGCGCCTTACCGTCTGAACAGTGTCCTTCCGATGGCGCCCCCCCCCCCCCGACCATTGGCCACTGACTTTCAAGTCCGGCGTGGCGAAGGTAAACATGTTTTGATTTCGATCTGGCAATGTATTATGCATGCCAGAGACTCGGGGGAGAATCATGACCTGAGCCACGCTGACGCCTCCAGCCGGGAGAGGTGGCCACGCTGGCCGCCACCTTGACCTTGGGGACAGCCAATTACCAGCATATCGTGGCTTTGACGCATCTTCAATCTATTGGGCGGCCAGACACCCCATCCGTATCCCTATCCGTTTCAGCTTATGAAATTTATGCAAAGTCCATTTTGGGCCTTCAATTAGTTAATTTGCCCAGATCCTTGGGCTTGGCCAGGGCTGTACACAGTCAAAATTGCCCCTTAATGGCGTCTGATACTTTAAGCTGATTTCATTTTTGTTGATTCGTCAACCGTAAGTCCATTATTATTTATGCACATCCAAATCCCACAGCTGGGGCTACCAACTCCATGAATGCTCCATGTACATGTATGCTGTCTCGGGGGGACTGCTGGCCATTTGGGACAGTAATGTGGGCCTTGGGAGCAGGCCAGATCATTATTTTAATTAATGAAATTTCAATAAATGCTGTAATAAATATGCATGCACATACATATATGTATTCAAATATGCATGTATGTATGTATATGGTCTCGATAATTACAAATCACAATCTTATTGTCTGTGCAGCTGTGTGATACGAGGGCTTTTGTCCAACCATTGCAATGGCAGCCAAATCAAGGGCCAGGCGGGGGCATTGTCACAGTTCATTACGTATACGCCTCGTGTTGTCAGTCGGAAATTGCACAAGTCAGCAAGCCCCCCACTTTGTGTAGGTGTTTGTGTAGGTGCTTGTGTGTGAGTGTCAACAGAGCAGCTCAAACATTATCCTAGTCTCCGGCCAGATGCAACTGAACCTACCATTTCCGCCGAGGAAGGGGAAGGGCCAAAGGCAAGGGCAAGGCTAAGGCTAAGGGGAAAGGGAAACGAGTGCTGACAATATCCTGCTAAGCTGAAATTAACAACGAACTGAGGACTGCGGACTGAGGAAACTGGCAACTGCTCAGTAACTAATTTAATTCCAGGAAATTGAGGTTGAAGTGGAGGCGGGTGTCAATTGCATTAGCTGCACATCGAACTTCTGTGGAAATGGAGCCGCAACATGCCATGGAATAAGTCCATTTTTTCCCTCCCTAGATTGGCCGCTCTCAATTTAAATTAATCGGTGGACATTAGTTAGAATGAAACTTTAATTGACATCCAGATAAAACACTAAACAGTGGAATTTGGAGATTAAAGAACTGAAATTGGATTTTATTGTCCTTCATACAATTGTGTGCTGATTGAAATTGAGATCCATGAATACTTTAGTACATAATACTTTAATACAAATTTACGAATAGGGTTTTTAAAAGGGCTCAGATGAATCTTGAAAGTAACATTTCGCTTATAAAATCTGAAACTATCTTGTCGTGCATTTCTCTCCTTTTCCTCTCTCCCTCAACACGATCAACCGTGCTAACACTTGCTGTTATATCCTGCGTCCAATAAAAAATATTCGTGGAACGGCTTCTGTTTGCTGTACAAATTTCCCATAAGCGAACAAACTCATTCGCTTTTTTCGAGATTTTTTGGTGCGACTATCGCATGGCTTGGAGGCAGAAAATCAGCAGTTTGCATTTGCCAGTCACACGTGAAAGTGGAACCCCTATCATGAGAATGTGCTAATGGAACGAAAGCGTAAAACCAAAACAGACTAACTAACGTTAGTCTCTCCCCCCCTCTCTCTCTCTCTTTATCTCTACGGCTTGCTTCGCTCGCTCTCTCTCTCTCTCTCTCTCTGCTCGTTGCCAAGCAAGGTCGGCAACATGTTGCCTGTTGGACACACGGTTTCGTTTCTCATCCAATTTTGATTAGAACGTTCACGGGTGGCGTTGCGTACGGTTCTCGGTCTCGTCTCTCGGGTTTTTTGGGCGCTCGGTAGTCGGTACCGACTTCGCGCGTTTCCTTGCCTTTGCTTTAGTGTTTTAAGTGAGTGTGAATGTGAATTTTTTTAAAAAACATCTGCCATTGAGCAGTGGCCCTATACATATGTTTAAATATATTTGTTGATCTATACAACTGAGAAGTATATGTACAGCGAAGGATTATCATCAAGCAATTAGGTATTGTATGCCGCCAAGAAGTATAAACGGTATAACTAATGCAATGCGAAATTTCAAATAATATTCTCAATTTTACAACCGGCAAAACAGTGTTCTGCCAAAACCCCGATTGACTGGTTCTGTATAAATAAATAGCTTGTTAATTCTCCCAACGAACGGTATTCCAAAATGTGCAACGAACGGTTTAGTGTTGAAAGTGTGGCTTTTAAAAAAGTTTCAAATTTCGAATGTGCAACAGTTTTTTAAGCCCTTTTTCTAGTTTCAAATAAAAACAAAAACTCGTGATAAATGAAATGTTTTTTTTGTTTTGCAAGCAAAGCTTAAAAACTATTCTCAAATATTAAACACGTTAGGTGTTCTTTTTTTTTTGTATTTTCACAAGGAAAAAGACCAAACAAAATTTTTTAAAAATACCGCAAAACCGGCTAATCATTTTGTTTACCTGCTGTCTGCTTTCCCATAATCAAGTGTAACTAATTTCCCAGCTCAAGAGAAACTGCAAAAATGTTCTAAAAATACCTATGTACGTTTTGAGAACGCGAGTAAACGAATCGAATCCGAATCCGAATCTGAATGGGCAATGGGCGAATGGTCAGCAGCGACAGATCGAAATAATCGGAGCACAGCGCTCTCCCTTCGGCTCTCTATCGCTGGGATGTGTGCGTGTGTTTCTGTTTGTGTGTGATAGTGCTAATCGTATCTGATTTCGAATTTCTATAAAATATTTATATTCATTTGAGTTCTTTTCGGGCTTTTCGGGCTTTTCGGGCTCTTGATTAAATGAAGCCAGCAACAACAAGTGTCTCCAAACTAAATATATATTTTATGAAATACTCGTAGTAGTATCAGAAGGAAATCAAGAAGAAAACTTGGCAGCTGGCGGCGACACTTTGCGTCAGTTGTTGTTGTTGTTTATTTCGATTTATATTCGGTTTATTTTTTTTATTTTTTGTTGTTGTTTTTGCAATTTTTAGCGACGCGTCGGTCGAACGCGTTAATGATCGCGTATGTGTGACTGTCTCTGATGAAAGAAGCGATACAAAAATATACACATAAATATACTCGTATATAAATTTATTTAGCAGCCACAGATACTTCAACATTTGTGTGTGCCTGTGTGTCTGTGTGTGTGTGTCGGTTGGCTTTGGTTTTTTTCTTTATATTTTTGTGTTTCATTAATTTATTATCTTTGATGGCAGAAGAGGAAAAAGTGTGGATATGACAATGCTGTTTGAAATTAACTTAATTGCTGAAGATTGATTGGCCAGCGAAATATTTTCTTTTACTGCATAGAATATTTGCTAATTCAAATTAAAATGTAAGCTGGGAAAACCAAACTTAAAAGAGGGCATTGTTCTCATACTTAATTATTTCATCTTTGATATTCTGCATCTTTTGAGCAGACTTGAACGTTATTTTATCCAAGTGAGCATCTCGTATAATTAAAGACGACCCAAATGAAATGACCTTAGCATTTGTCCTCACATTTATGAAACATATTTCGTTTATTTATAAACGTAAGCCACACACTTAACAACACCAACTCGGCCAAATCATTTGCCAAATGCTGTTGGCTTTAAATAAATCAAGTTATAAAAGTGTTCTCACCGATTTTGTTTTGGCTCGCGGCTCCGCATTAATAAATTAACGCCCCCACCCCAGTGTTTCTCATTTTTCCAGTTTATATATTTTTTTTAGTTTTTTTTTCTTTTTTGGTTGCCTTTTATCTTTATGGCCAGCAAGACACCAAGTTAAAATTCTATATAAAAATTGTCATGCTTTTCTATATAGTACTACCAGTATATATGCACATACATATATGAAAGCAAAATTAAATTAACTTTGGAAATGCCTCTGCCTCTGATAAGGGAATGAAAAAAGACTTTGAAAATTCATTTAGTTTTTTTTTTTTTTTTCGGGGGTGGCATTCTTTTATCTAAGGCGATAGGGCCGATAAAATAGTTTATTGAAGCCTAGCAGTAAGTCCAATGAGACAAATCGTATTTTACATTCCTGCCAAGTGTACATATAATTTATTAATCGAGAAGAGAAAAGCTCCAGCCGCCCCCTCCCTCAAAAAAAAAATAAAACAATTGCCAGACCGCTGTCCGAAGGTAAATGAAATATTTATACTTATCAGCAGAGTTTAAATAAAAAATGATTAATACTTACTGTCAGAGAAAATACATAAAATATAATGTGGAATGTTAAAAGTGAGTCACGAGGGGAATACCGCAATGGCTTTTATATGGTTTGAGGCTAGCACTATTTTTTGTCAACTGAAAAAGGCTTTCCATGTAAAAGTGGGCAAATATTTCACAGTTCCACAGATACTCGCACGAGTATGAGTATGTATGTATGTGAATAGACTCTGTTTGAGGTTTAGGCTAATTTGCCGCATTCACATCTACCTCTAGATACAACAAATATTCCACAGTCTCTGATTAGTCCACACTAGTCAACCAAATAGAAATTACAAGCTATTATTACCTCAACTATGATCGAATATTATTGATATTTGCAATGATTTTATTTCTTAGTTTAATAGTTTAATATTTCGATTTTATGTAGATATTATTTCATATTTGAGGGATGTAGACGCTTCAGCCTTCGTGGGATTGGAGGTCGCTAGCTGTTTCATTTGGATGATTAAATAATCTTCCATTGTATCGACTACTCTGATGGTTCACTCGATTCCCAATTTCAGGGATGTGAAGGTCTCTTTCGAAAGAAGCACTATATGGTATAATTATATACATATATGTAATTAAAACCCACACTTAACTAGTTAGAAGAGGATACTGAATTGGGAATTTGTTTGTCTTATTATTGAATTATAATTGTTGTCGAATTGTTCCAAATATTTCGAGCTTCAACGCAGATAATGTCTTCAAACTTAACTCTGTTTTTCCACTGTTGAATGGTTCCAGATCGTATGCCAAAATCGGTGATTGTTTCCCTATCTCTAAAGTCTTTTAACGGTCCCTTATCACTATAAGCTATATTTTAAAATCAAAAATTTAAATAAAACAGAATTAGGTGTATTTGTATGAAACATATATATTTGATATTATCCATAGATGGCGAACAAGAATATAGATACTCGATGTCTGTTTACTCTGTAAAATAATAAATTCTATTTTTTGGTGGCGATATTTCGAATACTATTTTCAGCCTGAATTTAAGTTCCACATTTTCCGCTGTCTAGTGTATACAATACACTAAACGTATGTTTGTACGATTAGCACTCTTTTTTTTTTTGCACACTGTTTCCTCTCCGACTTGACTTTGTCAAGTTTAAAAAAATTTGTGAAAATTGCGTTTTTATTTATGTACACAATTGCAACTGCCTCTGTGTGTTTTTGCGTGCGTGTGTTTGCAGTAGTAGTAGTTTCTCATTTTCATAATATCTTCGTCACTACATAGCATCGTCTGTACGTACAAACGCGTATATGTGTGTGTGAAATATATTTATATTTATTTCTCGTTTGAATTTAATTAAATTTGCACATTTGTGTTAAATTTTCAACACATGTGTCTCTGTCCGTCTATCGTGCCGCGCTTGTGTGTGGTCCGTCTGTATGGGTTTCATATATTTTATACACTCGGTCTGTCCCTCAGTCTGTGCGTCTGTCCGTCTGTCAGTCTGTCGATCTGTCCGTGTGCCCGTGCCCCCCATGTGTCAACCTAGACGCCTAATCAAACAGCAACAACAAATGTTGGCAGTCAAATTCAGAGCCCTGAGAGGCAGAGCGGAGCGGGAGGAGCGGGACTCGACACGAAAATGATAATAAACATGTCTAATGGCGGCTAACGAGAGCAGAGAGGAAAAGCAACAGCAAACAAACAATAAAAAATAAATCTTAAAACTTAATTTAAATTAAATACAATACAATAAAAAAAAAACTATTATCAATGACATTTTTCTACAAGACACTTGGATTTTTTTAATTGCTTATAATTACGCGCAATTATACGAATAATTTATTTCCAACATTCCCACCTTCTGATGCTGTTTGAAAATAATAATGTGAGAACGTGAGAAAAATTGTATAAAAAACGATACATTGAATGAAAATTGAGTTACAAAAGTTGGTGCTACGCGAAACATATCCGAAATAAAACATAAATATATTTCCATTTGCATTGAATTGAATCATTCATTCTTTGAATGAACCCTGTTCATAGGATGTGTGTGGGTTTTGAAGCAAACCAATCGCAAATGGCAAAAAATACATAAAATCTCCATGGTACATTGTACATACATTTCTCTCTCTCTGCCAAATGAGAATCAATTTGTTCCGGTGAATTCCGGAAATGCTGTGGCATTTGTCTTGTTAAAGCGACTTGCTCGCTTCAAATCGGTTGAGTCCCAAAAATGTGCTCAGAGTTAAAAGGCTTACACGGGTGTTAGGGCTGTGGAAAACACAAATCGTTTAAATTCGATAAACGATTTGGGCAGATGAAAGGCTTTGTTTGCCTCTCTGCAACGTGTAATTTGGGATTTGTTTCGTGTTTTTTAGGGTGTAAATTGTTGACATGTTGTTGCAGCTTAAAAGTATTTGTTATTGTCATAATATTGCACTCAGACCTAGGTCTATTTGTGACCCATTGGCTATTTATTTGTATGTTCTAAGTTATATTAATCGAATAGTCAGATGCGTCACATCTGCAATTGCTGAACAAATATTGGACTGCAACTTTATTCAAACTTGTCCGACACTCAAATGTCCAATATATTGGCAGAATTTGTTGTCAAAAAGATTTGGAATTGATTTATTTGACCATAGTTTTTGGCCATAACTCAGCAGAGGCCGCAGCCTCGGCCGGCAATCGCCTGCCTCTTGACGACGCGACGAATTGGTGTCCGTGGTCCGTGGTGCGGGGTAAGGGGTACGGGGTAAGGGGGGCGCATTTGCACAAATCTTTGGGCTAGGCCGCTGCACCGGTCCTCGCCCCAAATGGGCGCAAAAGTATTATTTTATGGCAACATCAAGTTTGTCTTGCACATTGCACAAATATTTCATTTTGACAGACAAGTATTTCGGCAAATTTCTGAATCTGAATCTGAATCCGTATCCAAAACGGTTGAGTGGAAAATTAATTTGAAAGAGATTCTCAGCATTTCGCGAAGCATTCACAAAGTTCCTTCTTTCATTGTTTATTTATTTCTCTTAATTACCTGTTGTTCTGTTATTCTGTTGTTCTGTTGCTCTGTTGTTGTTTTGGCCTTTATTCTTTTTTTGGCGGTAGCCGTATTTTTAGACTTTTGATGTCGACAACTTTTATGGCCGGGGGTAGCTAATAAAATCGCTTAGCACATGCTACAAACATTCCCTTCCTTCGGATCCATAAATAAGCAATTAAAATATCTTAATGCGCTCACCCCGGCTGCAGTGCCAAGCGCCAAGCCGTAGTGGGTGGTGGGAGGGGAGGGTTGGGGGGCGCCTCTTCGGGGGTGCTGGCGGAAACATTTAATTAAATTGTCCCATCAAGGTCTTATTGCCTATGTGCCTATTGCCGGTTCCAACGATTGTAGCATCTAAAGCATTGCGGTTTTGACAGAGAGATTCTGATAGGTCACAGATTTTTGGAGAACTCTTCTCTTGACGCCTTTGCCAAATAATTGGCACAAACCGAAGCACAATTTGTAACCCTAATTGATGTTTTGTTCATTAGAAGGTTTGCATTCTCTGCCAAATCAAATTAAAGACCATTAACCGAAACAACAGAAGTCACGCCTCCACCGACCGTTTGCAGGACATGGCAGGGGGATGGGATATGGTACGTGGCAAGAAGAAACCACAGGACGAGGGCGAGGCGAGGGACCAAGTATCAAAGCCACAACCATTACAACCACACCCACACTCACGCCCAAAAGGGCGTCTCTCTCCATTTCCATTTCAGTGGAACTTGGGTGTGAGTGGGGTTTTCCTAATGAATCAGTATTCACAAGTCCAGCCAAGAACAACACAGAAATACACATAGCACATAGCACATACATATGTACATATAATATGTAATGGCACAATTTGATTCATATTTTTTGGCAGCTTGAGTGGCATAGGAAACAAAAATTAGCCCGCCATTGAAGAGTTCTCTGTACCGTGTGGCGTATACTCAATGTCTTTATGGTTAACCACTTGGCAGTAATGGCCTAGGAGACCCTGCAATAGCCTCTGCGCACCATCTAATTGCATTGAAACCGAGATCTCTCTCTTTCTCTCTCTCTCTGTCTCTCTCTCTCTGTCTCTCTGTGCCTTTTTTGGCATTCAATTCGAAAAGTTTCTCTTTAGCCAGAAGTTTTTATTCTGACTCTGAGGGGCTCTGTTTGTGGTTTCAATTAAATGTTGATTAAATTTTATTCTTGCTTCTTTGCCACTGACGTAAGTCCGAGGTCTCTGCGCTCTGTTTCATCCATAAACAGACAATAGAATTTAAGGGGTGTCCAATAAACGTATTACAGTTGGAAAAATTAATAAATTAACACGAATGTCAGAGAACTTGAATGATGTTGGAGTCGTCCAAAAGATATACATATAAAATAGAATGCACAAATAGATGGAATTTTCATGATATATTTAATTTAATTTTATCCAGCTGTATGTTCAATGCATGGCTGTCTTCATGCTCGAAGTGATATTTCACCCATTATATACACATATGTTCATGTATATTAGCTAGAATAGAATCCAGCCAAGTCCTCAAGCTAAAAAGCATAAAAAATCCACCAATAGCGGAGGAAAGAAGACTTTTATTGCGCGAAACCCCTGCCCCAAGGCCCCCAAAGAGGCGAAAGGCAATAAACAGAGGCGTAATCATTAATCATGCGCGATCAAAGTCAAAGATACAAAAACAAAAAACAAGAAAAAAACCCACACACACATGTGCAGGTATGTGGTATCTATGTGTGTGCAGACACAGGCAGGCACACAGGCCACACACACACAGACACACAGACTGAGACAGAGACACCATAGTGGCACTCGCGCTTACTCAATCAAGTGTACGAGTGTTTGGGGAACAGGCGCTGCATGGATGGATGATGGCATGGTTGAATTGTTGGATGTTTGGATGTTTGCTTGGGGGCTACTTTAATCAATTTCAAACAACAAACACACACAAACACAACACGAAGCTCTGAGCTTCGATGAAAAATGCAAGGTTCTTTAGGGAAAATATTGAATTTTATTTTTTATTTTTTTTTGTTTATGAAAATACTAATGGAAGAGGAAGATATAATGTGGGAGGCCGGCAAACAAACGACAAATAATTCACCGAATTTTTCCCATTGCTAAAAATGAAACAAAAACAAAATTAGAAGTGCAAAACTGTCCGAGTTTCCGTTTGCCTCATATTATGATAATTATGATAATAAGTTAAATGCAAAAATGATGATAATTGGCTGACGAGAAAGCTACGCCCTCGCTTTCAGTGCAATTTCGATAGAGGGAGAGAGAGACTGAGAAAAAGAGAGAGAGACGTCCGCCCGTAAGTGAGAATGAGATTGCTCATACGCCTCATTCGCCGAGGAGCCATAAAACTATGGAAAAATGTAGATTTTTCAAGGAAATGCACTCTGCTCTGCCATATTTATGGCTTGTAGGAGAAATACAGATCATTTCTGATTTTTTTTTTGCAATGTTTACACCCGGAAAGGCCAGGTATGGCGATCATTTTGGGAAATGTTTGTTCGAAAATGACTTGTAAACGAATTCGTTCATCAAAGAGATAAACCTTTAAAGATGGCTATGTAAATAATGCAACTTTCGATACAGCCGTAAAAAGTCCAAACACTTAATCTTTATATGAATTTAAGTACCTGCACAAAGCACGTTTATTTATTTTCATTTAATTTTATTTTTGCACTGAAATTGCGCCAGAATAAAACTAGAGTGCGGCATAAACAAACCACCCCATAGCAAAAAAAAAAACACAACTCGCGCCAAACAAAACAATCCACAGAATGGAACGGAACCGAGTCGAGAGCCCCGGTAACAACAATGGATCGCATCGCCTGAACAGTATATGTATTTGTATTGTATATTTATTTATGAGTACGGGTGTGTTCCAGCGGGGTAGCCGCTTTACCGCCCTACTCTGGCTCTGTCTCTGTTTCTGGCTCTTCTCTGCTCTGCTCCCGAGTGCTTTGTGCGGGGGACAAGGGTCAGGCTCGTTGTTGGCTGCTTAAAAATGCGAAAATCCACAAGTGGCCAGCGTCAAAGCACAGAGATTAGAGGTCAGAGCCACAATGGATAGATAGAAGGAGGCGAGGCTAAGGTGACAAATGACAATGGATTTGAATGGGGCTCTTGGATCATACCTATACATAGACCCGTACAACTATCGCTTTGCTGGCCTTACATCTCAAATATTTCAAGTGCTCAAACGTTACATTGAATGGGATCTATTACTTACTTTCAGACTTGAAATTTATTGAATCTCCAAATGGGGCATTCATTCATGGAATATTTACTTATTGGAATTTTTGCGGGAATAATAAATATATATTTAAAAAAAATAAATAGCTTTCGTTCTTGTTTATTTGGGTAAACCTTGAACTTTTTATCGTTTTATTTTGCTGGAAAGTGAGTCAAAGTATGGTAGAATATATCATTCTGTTTACACTACAGTTTCCTTTTAGCATTTTCATATGGATTCTAATAAAACAATGCAGCTACAGCTGGAACATATGGAAAGTGGCAGTCCAAGTGGTTGAAGTTTTGAGGTTGAAGCCATTAAAAAATATTCATGATTAGGCACGCTCCCTGCCACAGCACTCACCCTTCAAAACGGCATTTTTCTCTAGAATGTTTCGGTTTATTTTCGGTGCGTGGCAGTGGCAGTGGCATCGGCATCGGCATCCCAAATTAAACAGACACAATTTCACATGGCCAAAAGATGCAGCTAAGTGGCCAGAGGAAACGCTGAACGCAGAAACTTTTGCCAACCCGAATGAACAACAACAACAACAGCAACAGCAGCAGTTCTAAAGTGTGCTCACATTTAGTTTTGGGGGCTTTGACAAGGCCTGGGAAAACTTTCACTTTGTCTGGGGAAGTGGATAGAATATGTGTGGTTGGTTGAGGAGAGGCGGAGGCGTGCCGTGTCGCATGCCTGCAGGATATGCGACAACTTTGCTTGAGTTGCCCTGGCATGCTGACATTTGTTTAAGGATTGTTTAAGGCTTGTTGAGGACTTGGAAATTCTCCCCCGCCCTCTCTCTCTCTCTCTGCAAACGTGTACAGTGAAGGCTCTCTGCGGGACCACCACAACAAAAAACTGGCAATTCTACTCTAACCATAAATATTTCGTTGGAAATGGCAGAAATTTCTCTAGCCTAAGGATTCTTTTTCTTAAGTATAAAGAAAACGTACTATGAAATTTGGGGAATCTTAATGGAATTACGGTTTTTTTCTGCGTAAATGTATATCCTTAAAGTGGCTCCCCTAAAAATAATAATTTGTACTCTGGAATGAACATTTTTTTTTTGAATAACATAGGAAAAACAATTAGGAACCAAATGTTGTGGTCTGGTGTGGTTGATTTTTGCCCATTCTTCAAATTTCTTTGCTCGAAAGCATTCCCCAAACATTCGCTGTGAATATGCAAATGTTTACTCTTCTCATAGGAGTATTTGGGAGATTATAGGGCACTCAGGATGTCGGCAGGGTTGGCTCAAAAGAAAAAGAAAAAACGCTACTTTTGTTGTCTCTTCTCTTCCTCAAGTGTGTTGGGTTGAAACTTTTCTAATTGCTGCATAGACACTTTCCAGAAGAGCCCACAAAGACGCAAATATACTTACATTTACTCATTCATACATACATATGTATGTGTATAGAGGAGGAACATTGTTTCTGCCAAGAAAAGAAAAGTTCTGAATGCGTTAAGGAAAACTCTCGAAGCAGAACAACATTTTGAGAACATCAAACAAGCTGTACACGAAGCTGGGAGTTGTCAGTCGAAGCAGCAGCTGGAAATGTCTTGAATTTCCTTTTGGGTGCAAAGTTTTCGCTTAACTCAAATGTAAGAAAATGGTTGAATAAAAATAATAATAATGTATATCAAAAGCTATATCAATTTAAGGTATGAAAACATTCGCAAACGAGAGGGAACGTTGTGACTTTATACCCGTTACTCACTCAGTATATATGTGAGCCTACGATTTATGTAATTTATTATATGCTCGCAAAAAATTGAATAATTGCCAAAACAGAAGATTTAGAGGCAAAAATAACGTCGAACCCTTTCCATTTTGGTTTGCATTTGTCTTTTAGATCTGTCTTCTCTACATTTCTACATCTACATATGTACGTTTTAACTACGACTCGTGGAGATGTGTGCGAGAGAGATAAAAAATGAGTAAGCGCTTGGAAGGCCACTGAAATTTCATTTGCTCCTTCTGGCTATAATAATGATCCGACCTGAGCTAGATTCAAAACTCTGATGGATATGGCCAATCTCTATTATTCTGCGTTTTAAGTTTTCTCGCATCATACAAAATGTGCATGCCACAGATCTTCGTCCTTTGTGGGGGCGGAAGGGGGCGTGGCGAAATTTTGAACTAAACTTGTATTGAAGTGATATCACAGAAGCATGGATAGAAAGTTTGGTTGCTTCAGCTTTTATAGTCTCTGAGATCTAGGCGCTCATCTGGACGAACGGGCATAGCACCCACCCCGGTGTGTGAGAGAGAGCGAGAGAGAACGATGCCTTACGAAATGGTTTTCTTCATTGTGGCTATATTTATGATCCGATCTGATCCAGATTCAACACTTCGATAGATAGGATCATTCTCTAAGATTCTGCGTTTTGAGTTTTCTCGTATCTTTAAAATTGTGCATGCCACAGATTTTCCAAATTTTGAAATACACTTATAACATTGTGATATGAGAGAAGTCTGGATGCAAAATTTGGTAGCTCTAGCATTTACAGTCTCTGAGGTATAGGATCTAATGAAGGCGGACAGACGGACGGACAGACAGACATGGCTATATCGACTCGGCTATTGATGCTGATCAAGAATATATATACTTTATGGGGTTGGAAACTCTTCCTTCTGGGTGTTACTCTTCGAGTACCGGGCATAAAAAATATCGAGACATGGCCTACTGGGCACAGGTTTTTTTTTTCCATGAAGCACACGTAGAAATCATAGGAAAGAAAAAAAATTAGTGCCCAGTAGGCTATCTCTCGACATTATATCTCTCGTGTACAAGGCAGAGCTGGGAAATCCTCAGTCAGAACAGAAATCAGCAATGTGCTAGTCGTTTTTCGGAAACAAAAATAGTTCCTAGAAAATAAGAAAAATCTAAAAAAATCTAAAAAATTCTAAAAAATCTGAAAAATCGAAATTAAAGGCTGCGATGCCGACGGTGTATTTTGACGTAGCTGCCTCAAGTCGAAATTTGTGCCTGTGTTGAATAAGTGTTGGAGCGAGCAGCTCCTTGCTCTTCGTCGTCCTGCTCAGGTTCTGCGTAGGCGATGAGCTCTCCTGCGATAAAGAAGCATTCCGTTTTTGAAAATACTGTTCACAATTTTGGTTTTGAGTATAGCTTCATCCTTGGTCAGTTCGGTCAGCTATGGCCCGACCACTTGGCGTATGTACATTCCCTTGGGTCCAAAGTCTTCAGGCACGTTGGACACATCGTAAATAACGGCCTGCAATGCCACCAGATATCTGCGAGACCTATTGTTGAAATTAAAACCTGCAAGCTGCTCTTTAGTCAGAAAGAGTCCACTTACCGGCTCCATCTGTAGAGCAGCTCGCAGCATATAATTGCAACAATACGACTCGGAGATCTCATGGCTCTGCAAGACGTTATCTACAGTGTGGCCAAAGTTCCTGAGGACCTTGTTCCGAAGGGATTGCACATACGCCAAGTGGTCGATCCATGGCTGACGGAACTAATCAAGGCTGAAGCCATACTCAAAAATAGAAATTGTGAGAAGTATTTTCAAAAATGGAATGCTTTTTTATCGGCGAAGAGCTCATCGCCTACTCAGATCCTGCTCAGCAAGCTGATCTCTTCGGGGATTGCTGGGACGATAACGATATGACTATTTTTCCCAACTATTAAGTTGAGGTATGCCGAACAGCATTCTCTCTCGATCACAATCTGAATAAATTGATTTGCAGTGGCTGCGCCTTGCCTTCGCCGCACTTACTCTCCCTCTCCGCTCTCTCACGCACACTCTTCTTCGTCCAGTCTGAGCCCCCTGTCGGAAGCGAGCGAGAAATAACGGCTGGTGTTGGTGTGAGAAGAGAGAGATGTAACTGAGTACAAGACAGAAGTAGAAGCAATATTAAAAAGGTATTACAAATAAAGAAATGGGTGACGCTGCTATTCAAGTCCAGTCTCCAGGCTCCAGCTTTCTCAGCATCCAAGCTCAAACTCCTTTCTCTCCGGTCTCTGCTACATAGAAGACGCAAGCATGTTCATGCCAAAGGACCGTCGTGTCGCCATCTAAGAGTAGATGGCGTGATTGTGGCGAAAAAGGATTTCCATGCACAGAAGCACCCAGAGATGGAGTCGGTTGCCAACCTCCATGTCATTAAGGCACTGCAGTCCCTGCATTCCCGCGGCCCTGTCAAGAAGCAGTTTGCTTGGAGACTCTACTACTGTTATTTGACCAACGAGGGCATTGAGGAGCACCCCAGCTACCTGCACTTTCCCCCAGAAATTGTGCCCTCGATCCTGAAGCGCCCACGCCCAGCTGCTGGCGGTCCATGGACAAGAAGGGAGACGTCGGACGCGGCGCTGGAGAGGTTGAGTTCCGAGACGGATTCGGTCGTGGCTCTCGCAACTAAATACGCAGCGGCCTACTTTTTGATGTATCCATTAAACAAACGAGAATGTTGGGACGTTCTCATCAGACCACAACAACAACATACAAAAAACGAGCGGGAACGATGTGAGCAGCGGCAAAGGCCGCGGCTCTACTTTATACCCGGTACTCAGTCAGTATATATGTGAGCCTACGATGAATGTTATTTATTATATATTCGCAAAAGAGACGAATCAAATCTTGGCCAATAAATTAAATTTAAAAAAAATTAAATCGAACTCTTTCGGAGATTTTTATATGCACTAGGTCTTCTCTATATTTCTACATCTGCATAAGTCTTAACTACGACTCGTGGAAATGTGTGCGAGAGAGAGAGGGGATGAGTAAGTCAGACAGACATGGCTATATCCACTTGGCTATTGATGCTGATTAAGAATATATATACTTTATGGGGTCGGAAACGCTTCCTTCTGGGTGTTACACATATACACTTTTGACACAAATCTAATATACCCCTGTACTCTTCGAGTACCGGGTATAAAAAGAACAGTTGAACAATCGGCATTATTATAATTTTAAGGAGCGTGAACATTAGGTAGGAAGGAAAGCTTTCCCGCTAAAACCATTACATCTTTCTTTTTCTTCCGTTTCGCTGCAGTTTTCTCACTCGATTTCCGCATAGAGGCGGCAACAAGTGTTCGAGGGTCCCTGCCGTCTGAGACTGGTTCTGGGGACAGGGGGACTGGGGGACTGGGGCCATCTGGGCGTGCAGCTGGCGGCTGTGAAGTGAAGTCCCACTCGATCACGCCATGGTAAAGCAGAATGCGGACATTGCGAGAACGGAAAATGGCACAACGAATGCAACGAATCTTATTGTGAAAAGCAGCGGAAATGCAACCCAACCAAAGACGATGACGACAACAGGCAGGACATCATCGGCGGCTAAGATGGCGGAGGCTTTGTCGGCCTCATTGGCCGACTTGAGCGAACAAGAAAATGGAACGACGGGTGAGTGTGAAAAGTCCAACACCCCTGAAATATTCCCCAAAATGGAACAAGCTTCTGCGAATCAAATTAGTTTCACAAAGTGAGCATTCTTAGGGTATATTTTTTATTTTTATTTTTGCCGGCCCCGTTGCCATTCATCTAACAGTTGGCTCGAGGCGCAAGGCGCCAGACTTTTGCTGGTTGCCTTGGTTTGGTCTTGAAATTGAATTACCATCCCTGGCTATCCCCTTGGCTGGCTGATGTAACCCCGTGGCTCTACTTAATTTGGGTTTGTCACGATAGCATCAGCTGCCCCGCGCCGCACCCATTTCTACCCCCCACCCGCACCTTTTGACCTGTCGCGCGTTTGTTGTTTTAATTAAATTTACCCCCACTGCCTACCGCCTACCGCCCACCGCCTACAGCTCATAATAATTATGGCACTAACAAATAATGATGGCCATGATAATATACATAGTTTCCAGAGTTTCCCCATTCATTTTCGACTTATTTTTGAGCGGCGCGTTACCTGGGTTAGCCTGGTCGCAAGCTCAAATGTCAAAGAGGGTTAATTATCCCTGGCATTTTGGAGGGTGGAGAGAACCCGAAAGAGCTCTGGGAGCATCAATGAAAAGTATCAATAAAAGCAAACAAACCGATGACCTGAGGGTTTCACGAAAATAAAGATATGAACTCTGCAAATATTGCGTTTTATCTGGGCCTGGAGGGCAACCTGTTGAATGTCACTGTTTTTTTTTCTTCTTCGGTTTGCATAGCACGAATAATGATTCAAAGTTTTTTCTGATGCTGCCCTTGGGCCAGAGAAATATCCTCTGAAATGAAAGCAGGTTTATCGATTTCCATTTGATGGCCTTAAACGGCTTTGAGGTATTTATTTTTGGGCGTTCTTTATTTCCATCTGGGGTAACAGATACAGATACATTTTTAAGTAGCTTGTGACACTTTTTGGGTAAATTCTTTGTTGAAACGTTACTTAAATTCAAAGAACGAACATTTTATTGTTTATTTCTTGTTTTATATATATATTCAGTTATTTATTCCAGTTGTGGCAGACCTGCACTGAGCCTTTCTCTCATATCCAAATAAACTGAGATGGTTATGTATAGGAAATAGGGTATTAATACTGTCAAAAAGATGGCCAAAAATTACAAATATTGCTCATGGATATTCAAAGTAAACTCTCACCCCAAATGATGCCCACGAATATCCAGTATCCAATACAGTATCCCAGACAAATATCCTTATACATATGGATTGACAATACAGTGCTCAGTGGGACATAGATGATGGAAAATGCCAAGAACAAAGCTTCAGTCACAATATAGACCAGAATCGGAGACGGAGATTTCTACATTTTAAATATACAAAGTAGAAGAAGTAATCCTCTCATAGCATCTGTACATACCATGAGAAGAGAAAGGGACAAACAATTGGCAGCCACAAAATGTAGGACTCCCCAAAAGACAGCTAAAATGTCTACAAAAAGAAACAGATATGGAAGGAATATTTCCGAAAAACATGTCAGAATATTTCTACTTTACCTTTAATCGTATTATCGTTCTCAAGGACTGACCCTGCAAATAAATAATTAGTATACAGATATTTGCACCGTCAGATATATGTATTTACTGAAGAAGGCAGCCAGAGACAGAACGCCCAAAAGATTGGAGACGAGGGATATGATTATGCAACCGGTTCGCAGCGATAAACAGCAGCAAAAATGTTTCGCCTGGAAAAACTTTTCAGCCTGGCACATTTCGATTTCTATATATTTACATAATAACTGTTTGTAGCTGTTTTGTTTTGTTTTGTTGGGTTCCCCCCACCCCTGACAGAGTTTGCAACGAGTTCTTAGATGGGAAATTACATTAATATATTTTCAATCATCATACAACGTCTCTATTCGGGTATAACTCATCTTTCAGTTCCCGGTAATAGGAGTATGTGATGTAAATAAAGTACAATGTCATTCCTTAAAATGAAGTATAATTCAATATTATAGAAAATATATGTAGTGTGTATAATCTCACCCAGCCAAGCAACTACATAGATCCAATAGGTGACGTTATGGGCGTAGCTCTTGTTCACAATCAAGTTTTTGTGCATCATAGCTGAAATAATACTGAATACCAATAGATACATGGCCTGGATTATGTGTATAGAAATAGTCAGCCAGAACAGAGGAAGATATTGCTATACGAATTCCCAAATTAATTTCCGATTTCCGAATTAATTGTTTCCATACCGATATGGTCTTACCGTCAAGATGGCAGTCAGCACCACAAAGGAAGCGGTAATTGTTAACAAATCTGGCACAAGTTGCAGGGATGTCAGGGTTTTTTGAGCTTAATTTGGGACAGTATTAAGGAAAAATATAAACTCAATAAAACGCACACACATCTTACCTGGAAAGATATAAAGGGTTTCACGATAAGCCGTATCTAAAAAAAAAATACATAGAAAATGAAAAAAATGCAAGGAAAAATTAAATTGAACAGAATTTTATTTACTATTTAGTAGGTGAAAAATGTAGTCAACGTTCATTCCGGCGCAGAACAACTGAAAGATTGCGAATAGAATGCAACCCGTTTGCAGCGACACACAGTAGCAGCATTTCTTGGCACGAATCATATCTCAGTCCAATACTATTTCCATTAATTTAATATAATTTTGAATTTGACAAGGAACACAAACGATCCTCAATTTGAGAAATTCTAACTCCCCGAAAAAGTATGCTACAGTCGTGAATACATTTTAGCACAAAAAACAAATATATATATACATAGATGTATATGCTTTAGAATGACCTTTCAAGCTGATACATGGCCAATGTTTTCTGGTAGTACGATAAAATAATATACACAAAATAGGCGGAAAATACTACAAACAAATATATGTACATTAGTGGAGTATGAAGACGGGAGAGGTTTTTTTTTTTGTGTCAGTATCTCACCGATCCAGCCGATAATGAGGCTCCAATAGAACACTTCGCTATAGACACCCATTTTGACGGTCACATTTATATTCAGCGCTGTGGCAACAATGCTATACAGCAACTGATACATCATCTGGATGACTTCGAACGTGACCGTGATTAGAATCAGATGAATAAGGTTCTATTACATGGGCATTCAGCAATTATCTATTGCATTTAGATCAGCATTCAACTCACCACCATGAGGGCAATCAACAGGAAAAACATTGCAATAATCGTTAGAAATTCTGGCATAAGTCTTAATAGTATCTGGGTGGTGGCCTCTTCCCAAGAATAAAGTTTAAAATTCAATTAGGATCAAAAAAAATCATGGATGAGGACTCCAGTACCTGGAAAGACCACCGCGTCCCTGTCCGTGTCATTGTCTGGGACGGACATTTCTGGATATCAAGTGAATCAACAGATATTCGCGTAAGCTATTTACCTTCCATTGTGGTAGTGAAATTATAAATGTTCATGCAGGTCACTAAAAGTGAGATGATGGTCAGAATGAAGCAGCCCGCACGCAGCGTCATACAGTAGCAGAATCGATCGGCTAGAATCATGTCTGGAAAGTAACTTCGATTTCGTTTGTGTTTTTGAGTTTAAAGTTGCCAAATTAAACAGACGAGTACACGCATTATTTTCAACTGACATTAAACACAATAAATGCCATATCAGCCACACATGGCGTATACGTAATTTACTTCCATGGCGGCCTCACTCCTGAGAGCTTGTTGTTTGATTGCTCTAAGCAAGCTGGTGTCGCTGCTGCTGCTGCTGCTTGGATCTGGGCGGAGAGCATTAACTTTTTAGCATAATTTCAATTTAAGCAATTTATATTATGGCCTCATTAGCATTAGCCAAGAGCTGCCTGGCTGCCTGACTGCCTGGCTGCGGGTGTGTGTGTGTGTGTGTGTGTGGAGCGTGTAGCATGACTGGCATGACTGGCATGCGTGGAATCGTTTTCAGTTCTCATCAAGATGCTAATGAAATTATAAAGAAAATTGAGTCTGCCATATTAGCACGAGAGCATAGGCGTTGAAGGCGTTGACATAGCAGAGCGGGAGGATGCTTGAATAAAGTTTAAATTGACAAAATACGAATACGAATATTACACAGTTCAGATTTAATCAGTTCGAAATTAAAGACGGCACTTTTAATGCATCTAGTTACGGTCAACACATTGTGGCATGAAATTTTCTGGATACTTCAGTTGATTATACTGCGAATAGATCACAACCAGG
This sequence comes from Drosophila helvetica, assembly GCA_963969585.1. Lineage (NCBI taxonomy): Eukaryota > Metazoa > Arthropoda > Insecta > Diptera > Drosophilidae > Drosophila > Drosophila helvetica. The sequence goes on from OZ018401.1 coordinate 60,599,478, forward strand.
AAGTATATATCAATGGCTGAAATGTAAGATATTTAGACGGAATATTACAGGATGCAGTATTCAGTATTAAGGCCTACCCAGGGTCAGTAGAATAACGGCCACATATACGACAGCGGATAGAGTGCTACTGAGAAAAGGATTCCGCACATTAAGCACCGCATGGAAGGCAATATAATACCCAATTATGTGCACGACAAAAAGTACCATCCATATCTTTATTGACAATATGTTGTTCTGCAACAGGTGCGAGGCAAGGATTACCACCATTAAACCCTGTTAGCGTTAGCCTATTAGCCTACTACTCACAGTCATGACGGCCACCAGCAGGAGGACTGCGGCTCCAATCATTAGACAAACGTGGCAGACATTGAACCATTTGATCCAGCTATCAGAACTGGAATCTAAACGGGCAGAGAGAGAGAGAGAGAGAGAGAGAGAGAGACTGACGTATAAACGCGTATTCTAAGAAGAGATATCCTTACTTTTCCTGTAGATAATGTCATCCGCTAGGGTAGCCGCATTCAGCAGTCCCGCCATGATGGTGTAAAACGCTATCAAAATGCTGCCGCAGTACAATGATATAAAGCAGCAGCATTTGCGCAGCGTGAACTTCGTTCGGTGGGGCATCCAGAATAATTATTACCATACAAATGTTTGACAAAAAACGCTTACAACTTTTGAGATTTCGAAAAGAAAAACTCTTTAAAAAGTAAGGCATGCCCCGCACCGCCCTCCCATTCGATGATTATGCCCCAGAAACTTGCTCTCACGCCACTCAATCGCCGCTAACTTTGGCTCTGTTGGTTCTGTTGGTCAGTCGAAAGTACTGTTCATCTCCCTTAACAAAGTTTCCCTCCTTATCCTTGCGAAAACTTTCACTGCACAGAAAGTTGACTCAAGTCGTCTGCTTTGCCTTTTCGTGCACTTTTGCCATTTTCCTTGTTATTTTCTTGCTGGCTTTAATTGAAAGCAGCAGCCGCAGCTGCTGGTGCCCCAAAATGATGCTCCCCAATCAAGTGGAAAATGAGGTCGGTCTATAATCTGTGGGAAATTTTTGAAGCTCTTTTAAATTAGGGGATTTATCAACTTTATCAAGTGCAAATTTTCACAATTTTCGAAAAAGAAAAAAGTTTTGCTGTCTTTGCAATTAGCTGAAAAATGTTTTTAAATTATATTAAATTTCTTAAACAAAATACATACATTCTTACAGTTTGAGTTAGATAAGTTAATGATTTGCCAACAAGAAATTTATGTACTCCCTGGATGACATGACTCTTTTCTATCTTTTTGTCATCAATATTCTCCCCGACATTATTAGATATTATTACGTTGCGTTTTCCAAATGACACTAATCGGATTAGAGAATTGTAGTCTCGGTCCTCATTAGGCAGGCTGCTAGCTGTTAGCTCTTAGCTGGTAGCAGCATATGGCAGGATTCCCTCATGATTGATTGCAGCATCAATTTATTTGTCATTAATACGCCAACAAACGACATCCAAGAGTTGGTTAGAGCAAAGTGTTGATGGCCCATTAAATGCCAGAGGAAAAGATAGCAACAGCAACAGCAACAGCGAGATTCAACACAAATAATGCAAAAAAAAAGAAAAAAAAAATGGAAACAGCTCTGCAACATATTATACGATCCAATCCCTCTGCCCATACATATACCCATACCCATATCCATAGCCATACACATACGCCCATACCCATTACCAATACGAATGCGCAGGCATCCTGGGTCCATTCCGAATCTCTTTCAGCCACTCGCAGCATCTATCCACTGGCAGCTCATCTGTCATCATTGGAATGAGTGTGGGTGGTGTTGGGTGGCGGCTGTGGTGGCGGCTCTTCTATCGAGAAATGCTTTTACAGTATCCTCTGAATCCACGCCATGCCACCCCCCTATCCCCATTCCATCCCCATTCCATTCACACCTCCTCCCTCTATCCACTGTATTTATAGCATCTTAATTGAATTTCAATTTTCAATTTTGCTTTTAATTGAATTCAATGAAAAAGTGTCGATGAATCGGCATTCAGCATACGAATCCCTCTCCTCCTCCCCTTTTTGTCACCCTGCTGTCACACTACTCTCTTCTCTGGCGCTGCTGTTATTGCTGTTGATTCAGCTGGAGCACTGGAGCACCCCGCCTGGCTGGCTGGCTGGCTGGCTGGCTGGCTGTTGATGGCGCCAACGAGGCCACAAAACATCCCAAGTGAGCCTCCATCCCAGCACTGATAGAAATTGGCTTGGGATATGGTTAGGGCAAGCAGAAACTATGGTTAAATGAAAGTAGAATTTCAATGAATTTTCCCCGCTGAATTTCCAATGCTTTTCTCGCAGTGCAGTCCCAAGTATTACTGCAGTAGACCCATTGGCCCACAATTGGCTTGGCTTGGCTTGATGTGATTGCGCTCATATTTTGCCCACTGATTGGTTTGTGATTGACTGAAAAGTGTTGTGAATTGATTGGCCTGTGGAAAGCGGTGTGATAAACAAACCCCCCAATAGCCCCCCCCCCCCCCACCCCCCGTTTTCCACTAAATGGGTTAGGCAATAAAACACCTCACCCTCACCTTCAGCCATAGCCCGATGGGCTATCAATTTCGTGTACGGTGCCTTGTGTTTGATGTTTTATTGGAGGTCATTTTTAGGAAATCAATGCGATTGTAATTATGTATATTGATTATCTTTAATAGTGGCGTGTAAATGTGGGAAACTTTAAAAGCGTTTAGCCATTTGCACTTGTTTCTAGTTGTAGCCCTTAAACATTGGTACACCTTCCATGGAGACTTTTGAAAAGTTTTGTGCGAAAACTGTCACCAACCGAGACGAATCAGACGAATGGAAATTCAAATTCAAATGAATGCAACTTGCATGCGAAATGAGAAATTCCCAGGAACACAAAGACACACACACACATGCATAGACACCTTCAGATACGAGTGAATCTGCATCCACATCTACATCTGCATCTGCAGATGTATTCGCATTCGTATCTGTATCTGCACTTTGTTGACTGTCGGGCTTATTATGCGGGCACACCATTCTCCATTCTAACTGCTCATGAGTTTGCATTTATCATTCATGCCCCTCCCCCTCCCCCTCCCCCCATGTACCACATGTACCACATGTCTCGCTCGATATGAGATTTATGCCACTCAACACAGAAGATGAAATGCTCATGCCTAACCATTTTCAAGCTGGGCCTGGGGGGAGGGGTCGTAGGTGATGATGACAATAATGCCATGACCCATCTCTGTGGGGTAGTATCCGGGCGAAATCGGGCCCCCGAATATAAGGCACAGGGAAGGCAGAAAAAGATGTATGCAAATTGCTCTGACAGTGAATATGCGCCCCAGAGCTCTCAGTCAGCAGCTTTTTTATTATTGCTAAAATATGCATATTACGATTCCAGATTTGTGGGATTTATATTTTCCTTGTGGCATCTCGTGGCTGAGGAAGAATTTTCAAGTTGAGGGTGAAGTACGAGTATTTTTTTTGTTCCTATTTGAAGGCGAAGAGAGATTTTTCCTAATCGTTTTCTGAGTTGAGTTTCGTTGTCAATATTCCATAATCAATATGCAACAAATCCCACCAACGCCCCAAAAACTATTATCGCTTGTCCTATAAAAATATATTTCTAAATTTAGGTTTTCTTCACCCCAGCTTCCCAATTTACATTTTTCCTTCTCTCGGAGCACGCACACACACACACACACCTTTATGGCAAAAATAGCTGCAGGACAGCCTTTAGAACAGGGACACACGGAAACACGGCACGAACTATTTTGGCCATTACCGAAATTGAAAGCTTAAGTGTTTTGGGGTCTAACAGCTGATTGACTGGCATGCCTCTCAGGGCCCGAATGAAGGTAACGGGGGGGAAAAAAAAAAAAAAAATTGTCATCAGCAGAAAATTGAAAAATCTGGTAGTGCTGAAAGGCAGAAAAGCAGCAGAGAAATAAGTTCTAGATGTGTGCCTGCAAATGACAACGGCAGACTCCTCTTTTGTCTTAGCCAGGCCATTATTTACGAGCATCGTGCCAAGGACAGGCAAAAGAAGCATCGCGTCCTGCTAGAGAAACGGGAGGAATACGTGCCCCGCTTTGTCTTTGTCGTCTCTGTGCGATGCCATGTCTATTACCTTAAACGTCTGTTGCCAATTTGGCGTCTCCACTGCCAGGAGGCATCGCTTCGCAAGCATTGACTGCACCTTGATTAATGCGCCCCACCAGGACACACTTTTTGCCCATGCCAACTCCATTTCATTCCATTATCATTTCCTTTCCTTTCCTCCTGTTTGGCGAACACTTTCATTATTTCCGTTTCCGTTCCGTTCCCTTGCGTTGCGTTGCGTTTCTTTGTCTCCAATTTGTTTGGGATCTGGGCACGTTTATTCATTTTGTGCTAGGTGTTGATTACTTTGATCGAAGAAGTTGATTTCTTTTGCGGCTTGTTGCCGGACCTCAACGGAGATGTTTGCCAATTAACAATTAACACAGCAGACAAATTCCGAAATTGAAAACGATTTGCTAAGGAAATATCCACCAGCCAGAGCATCCTCGAATATGTATGCTCTAATGCAGCGACTCGAAGGTAGATCGTTGCACTAATCCATGAAACAAGTTGTCGATGGGAGGATGCGGTGCAGCCACCATCCATCCACTTCCAAGGCTTGCCACACAAATCCCACAATTTGCAATCCCTGGGTGGGACATTTTCCGCTCCCAGCTCCAGCTCCAGCTCCTTTCTGGCATTTGTTCTGCTATCCATTCTTGGCATGCGGAGCACGATTGAGCGTAAAAAGCTTGTTATACTCGTACTTGTACCCAGCCCCACCGAAGGATGCAGCTGACAATCTTGCGGCAGGTGGCAGCACTTGGTGTGGCACGGGTGGCAGATGCTTCATGGCTTTTCTTCCTCCACATATTTATATATTTTGTTGCATTTTACGGATAAACGCAAACCAAGTTGTCTCCCATTCAACAGGTCGTATGCGCAATATGCTCCAGGGCCACAACCGAAAGGCGTTGCATACTTTTGGGCGGCGCAAAATGCATGTCAAAATCATTGTAGAAATTCCATTTGGGGACCAAATCGAAAATGGAAGCGAACAGAATATGATAAGTGGCTTAAACTATTCAAAAGTAAAAAATGTTTGATAATGTTCCTCTCTTTCGACAGTTCAAGAAGTATAGAAGAAATTAGCTAGGAATATCGAGGCAGATATCAATAAAAACGTTGATTTGTTTAAAGCTCAAGTTTATAGAATTTACTGAATTAACTTTTATAAATTTTTATAATTATTACTAAAATGAATAGAGTAAACAGAAGAGTAAGAGAAGAGAAAATTTATATATTTTTGATCCTGCACAGGCCTCAAACTTCTTTTCTTATCTCGAGATTCTGCTGCTCGATTACTCTACCTACTAAGGTGATATTTTCCATTAGAGATCTCTTAGTTTCTTAAATACCCTTGGATAGCCTTCATGGCTGCCAGTCTTAGACGTAGAACAGGCATTTGTTAAAGAAACTCAACAGGAAAAGCCCAATGAATACAGCAAATATGCATATGCAGGCCTTTTTATTTGCTTAAAATTAAAACGAAAAAGAAAATGTAATAAATAGTGAACTGGTAGAGGGATCCGTTTACCCACTAAGCCGGTTACCCCAACAGCCAGCTTAACCCCGAGGCACAGCCAGGTAGCAATATGCTTTGCTCTGCATCTGAAATTCAACCACAGACCCTAGCTAGATGGAGAGTCCTTTGGCAACGAACTCAATCTTCCTAATCGCTTGGCTCTCGTCTCCGCTCCACTGTGGCCCCTGCCAGCCCTGACAATGTGTCTGCACCTACTTAATCGCATCGCAGATGGATCTGTGGAAGGCAAGGATATTGTTGAGCTGGGAGGCTCCTGTTCCTTGATGAAATAAATTCCATGGCAAAAGCTCTAGAAGCAACCTCCTCACTGTCGCTGTCGTTGTCGCTGTTGCCGTCGCCGTTGCTGTCTCCTGTCCTTGTCGGCGTCTAGCTTGTCTTCAACTGTTTCACTTTAGCCGTTTTATTTTTTATGAGCCCAAGCGCTGGTATGCCACACTCGCTCACACACACACATCACGAGAGAGAGCATCTGTCACACTGGGCCGCATGCACACATACATACACAGTCGCTGGGCTGGGGCCAACACGCTTTCCTTTCAGTGGATGTCAAAAGAATTCCATTCCTGTTTGATTGCAGAGAATAAACAAGTGAAGGCAACGTCAGTTAACCCCCCCCCCCCCCCCCCACCCACCTAACCCCACCCTTTGTGTGTGTTTGCCTCTCGACTTATTTTCCTTATTTTTGGCCTGCGGCTTCGGCCTGAGTTTTTCCTCTTAGCCCTTGAGGGTAACGTGACCGAGTCGTGAATTGAATCCTTTACTTAATGCGGTGTTCCCATTTTTATATGGCATTTGCAATATATATTCGTATTTTATAGCACACATAATCTGGATACACTTTGAGCGCATTTATGGCTTTTGAGTGTGTGTGTTTTAATGGCGATTTTTATGAGTTTTAACGATACAAGATTCGTCCAAGATTCTATACGATTTTGTCCTAGTCTGGCCTGTAACAATTTTTGCCACACCAAACTCTGTAAATCCGTGCTTGCTACTTAACTGAACGATAATTCCACCCTCCCCCGCCCCAAAGAGAGGCTTAACCAAAGTCCAAGCACACATAAGTCCCAAGAATGGCCAAAGTGAAATCTTTGCCTAATGTGTGGCATACTTAATTTGGCCAATGTTTCCCTCATTAATTAACCGAATAGAAAGCCAGCAGAGCAGACAGACAGACAGACCGACAGACAGAGCGACACTTGACCCTATCCACCGCTCAGACGCAGACTTGTTTTACTCCTAATTATGAAGGATATTCGAAACGGTCTCCCTCCCCTGCCCCCAACATCTGCTATTGATTTATCTGGTCAACTTGTGGGGCGACAAAATCAATCCAGGCTGGCCGACACACACAGAAAAAAAATCCAGTTATAAATAGGGAGACCCACAAGCACACGAAAAATTCTCAAATTTCATGGGCCTACAAAGAGTGAGCCAAGTACTTTAAATGCCAGTCAATTAGCGGGGCATTAATCTTTGTATATCGATTTACACGAAAAGAAAAACCATTAACAATATGCTAATTTTTTGTGCTTGAGCTTAATTTACTTTTTGATCAGACTGTGTGCGTGTGTGTGTGTGCGTGTGCTGGATGATTTATGAAAGCTCTGAGCGTGTGTGAATAATACGAGTATTTGCTCTTAATTCCGTCATTGGCTGATATTTACACATCTTCGGGCAGTGTGAATAAACATGATTTTCCATTTGGCACACAGTAATATATATCTGGTTAAATAGCCATAGGAAATCTATATATATTCGAGAGAGAGACTACTGTACTCTACTGTACTGAGACTATAGCATGTGACCATATTCTAGGGTAGCACGGTGATTAATGGTGCTTATGTGCAGCCTTGTAACGCACATGGAATCATTTATTTATTTATTCGGTGATTTTCCATATCGATTATGTTATTTCTGTATGTCCCACGCAATTACCCCAAAGGGTAGTAGCATTTCGATTTCATTTCTGTTGTGGTGGCATTTTTGTAATCAAACCACAAACTCCAACGGAGAACATTACCACAGAGGGTCCTGACAACTCAATTAACGCCGAGGATATCACAAGTAATTGTCGGGCCAATGAAATGGCAGTGAAAGTGAAAGTGTAGCGATTTCTTTGTGTGTGTGTTTCTAATGAAATTTATGCCATTATTGGTAAATGTCAAGTGTAGCGGAAAAGGCCAAGAATCGCTGGGAGGCGGTTGAACCTCAGCCAAAAGCTGTGTGGGTGGTAAATTATGCTTTCAAAATATATGTTAATTAATTTTAAAGGGTAATCGTTTAAATATTACTGCCTATTCCTGTACTCACATTGTTTGCCTTGAATTTGTGCCCTTGCAGCTGAGGATATCCACCTGAATGACCTATATACCCGCTACCGGCAAAGGCTGCGCAAGTCCCTCTTTACATCGGGCCTATTGACATCACTGCTGGCATGTGTGGTGTCGATAATAATTGGCCTCGTTTACGAGCAGGTAAGCACTCAGCCCAGATCCTCCGCCGCCGCCGCACAAGATCTACATATGTGTTCCTCCCAATCCTATAGCGTCTGGTGCAGACGCTCCTACTGGCATTGGCGGCCCTCATCTCCGGCTCCATACTCACGGCCCTGCAGTTCCCGGCCGTGCTCAGCTCTCCGGCGGCAGCCCTGGCCTTTGCCATCGTCACCACCTTCTCGCTGGGCACCATTGCAGCCATAACCGGGGATGAGCTGGCCCCTCTACCCATGTATGCATTGTTTCTGGTAAGCCCTGCTCCTGCCTCTTCTACTAAGAAAAGGATTATATATTACTTGTGTCTCTCTCTGTGTGTGTGTGTGTGTTAATTGCAGTGCATCCACTCTATGCTGCCCATATCGTGGCCCGTATCCGTGGTGTTGGCCCTATTCATGACCGCCATCCACATCGTTTACCGGATCGTCACCAGCCCGCACTATGCACCCAATTTGCCAATGGTAAGTCCCACCATTCATCTGCATTCCCCATACAAATGATTGGATTATTTGTCATGTGGGTTGGGTTGGGCTTGCGTTTGCGTTTGGGGGATTACAACCAGTTGAAATGGGATCACAATGTGGATAGTTTTCAGTCACCAATTAGTTAAATGGGGTTTTCCGATCTTATGGGTATCCTTTGTTGGGAATAAATGGCCATCAACATACGATATGTATGGTATTATGGCATCCCTCTCTTTGCATATTTATTTGGCAACAAGTGGAGCAAACTCGTTTTGTACAGTAACCACGCAGAAATGTTCTACACACAGAGAAAATGTCCTGGAATATTAATATTTACACTTAACATTTAAAAATGTATACCAATAGATTTGCCACGAGAGTGGAAAATCACTTATAATTTGACATTAACATGCAAATAATTGGTTTGAATATATTTCATATTTGAATTAAATATTTCTGATTTATATTTTCTATAAAATATATATTTATTTGTTTAAATCAAGGACCGTAACTGTTATAAGTTTTAAAACAAAAATTGCTGCGAAATAACATTTAAATTTAATTTGTTAATAATAATAAATTTAATAATAATCAAATATCAATTCTTATTTAAAAGCAACAAAAATTGTATTTTAAAAATTGGAAATTCGATTTATTCCGCAAGTTTTATTTAAATGTCAAAAAATGAAAATGGCTGATATCGATAATTATTTATAGCTCTTATGTGCTCTTATATTTTTGTTTAAATCAGGGATCGTAAGAGTTATAATTTTTACAATAAAAATCAGAAATAAAACTCATTTTGCAATTTCTAAAATAAAAATCATAAACAAAACTTATTTCGGATTATTATTATAAAAATCAAAAATTAAACCTATTTCTGAATTTTAATATACACATTTCTTTGGCCTTGATTTTTTTAAAACTCATAACTCTTATTTGTGATCCCTGGCTTAAATCAAAGTGAATTCTATTCAATTTAACTTTGTTTGTTTTAAAAAATCGAATATTCAATTTGAATTCTGTTTACTATGACATTTATTTCTCCGAGTGTATTCAACACTCAACACTCGTTTCATTTTGCAAAGCTTAAATAGCTTAAGCATTACCACGTGGATAGAAGTAATTAGTTTCTGAACTCGTTTCATTTCCCTGTTACGTACCCCTTTACATACATACATATGTGCATTCATTCATACATATATGCTTACGTATTCGAATGGGTATGGGTATGGGTATGCACGTAACGACTGTGGCACCCCCCACCCCCCCTACCCATACCTTCAGCGATGCCTCGTTAATTAGGCTGCATCGCTGCATCCTGTTTTTGCTTGTCTCCCTGGTGGAACGGAATCTCTGGTGCAGTGGGGATAAAGATGTGCGTTATGTGCTGTATTCTGTGTGCTGCTGGCTCGTAATTGCCTGGCCATGGTTTGGGTTGGACATTCGTTATTTACGACTTTTTCTAGATATACCTTTCTGCCTCCCTCCCGCATAGCTCTTTGGGGAGATTGTGATGCTGGCCAGCGCCTCCATATCCGGTCTTTACTATCGCATCATGTCGGATGCAGCCCACAATCGCACAGTGGACGGCACCCGGACGGGCATCGAGCAGCGCGTAAAGCTGGAGTGCGAACGGGAGCAGCAGGAGCAATTGCTGCTCAGCGTGATACCCGCCTACATAGCCGCCGAGGTGAGTATTCCTGCAGCAACTGGACTGGACAGTGTGTCTCAGTGTGGGATATTCGTTCTCGTGCAGGTGAAGCGCAGCATAATGCTGAAGATGGCCGATGCCTGCCAGCGAGCTGGTGGCCAGGCCTCCACTTCGGCCACACGCTTCCACGAGCTGCACGTCCAGCGGCACACCAATGTGACCATACTGTTTGCGGATATTGTCAACTTTACGCCGCTCTCCAGTTCGCTGACGGCCAGTGATTTGGTCAAGACGCTCAACGATCTCTTCGGGCGCTTCGATCAGATTGCTCAGGTGCGTTAACTCGATATTTCCATGTATTCATATATATACCTATAGATGATACTGATGTATGTACATCCTTGTAGGAGAATCAATGCTTGCGTATCAAGATTCTGGGTGATTGCTATTACTGCGTGTCGGGCCTGCCCATTTCCCGTCCACAGCATGCAACAAATTGTGTCAACATGGGCCTGCAGATGATCGATGCCATCAGGTGAGTGCCGTACCATACCATACCGTCCCGCCCCGCCCCGTGCCGTGCCCTGCCGTGCCGCTGCCCCTCCTGCCCCAATGGCTCGGCTGTTCGTTCTGTGGGTTCTGTCAACATTTGCATTGGCTTCGTCATCACGTATATGGCATGTTGTCTGTGCCCTTCCCTTCCTGCCAGTCGGTCTGCCTTTGACTCTGACATTCAGTTGGTTGGTTGTTGGAGCGTTTGTAAGGCCATTTGACACTCCCTGATTGTCGGTTTAATGTCCAGTTGTAAATCTTTGTTACATTCGCAGTTAAATAAATCATTTTGTGGGTGAATTGAAGGTGCAAAATAAACAGAATTCTTTCGAAAAAGTCTGCCTCCACAGAATGCAGTTTAAAGAATTTAATTGCACTTAAAAAATCAGCCACATGCAGTCCAGGAGCCATCAGCCATCCAATTTGCAAAAAACCAATTAAAGGCCTGAGCTTCAAGGCTTTAATTGCCGCCAGATAGCCATGTATTCCAGTATTTTTCTCGGCTTTATTTGAGGCCCATTAAAAACGTATTATGCAATAAAGAAACACGAAAAAACCAAAAAAAAAAGAAAGAGAAGCAGAGGCAGAGGCAGAAACATCCATAAAATACAATAAACAATATCGACACAAAAGCCATTTTATTACACGCGAGGATTTATGCGCACAAGTGGCTGCCCGGCCCCAGGATCAAGAACGAGTCTCTCGTTTCACTTTCTTTCACTTTAACTTTCGTTTTCCCTTCCATTCCCATTTCCATTTTATTTGATTCTCGCTCCCTGAGCATTTCCATTGTTTGTGCGTTTCGCTTTTCATTTTTATGCTGCTGGTGCCTTTTCAGCTTCTGGCCTTTTAATCTTTGGCGCTGCCCAATGGCTCGCCCTTTGAGACGGAGCAAAGATACGAGTGCCCGAACTTACCGTTGACTTTGGGGCAGGCGGAAAGCATTGTTTAACAAGCAGCCAGGGAGAATGTCCCTAAGGGGCGAATATTTGAGATTTGTTTAATAACGCTCTTAAATTATGGACGATATTTGCATTCCAGTTTGCATAAAATCACCCAAAAGATTTGAGAACATTTTGGATCTATTATTCAATCAATTCCAACTTTTCCTATCGGAAAGTTTTGCCACTCAGCTATTCAGGGAACAAGAGAAATGCTCTCGAGCAATCCCATGTGAGATGGCCTTCGATGCGGCTCATTTAACCCAGGACCCAGTCCAGGAGAGAAGGCTGGTCAATGTTAATAACTCAAGAACTTGTTGGTCTAGCCTTCGACTCCTACATACATACATAGGCTGCCGCTTGCCACGTGGTGAGCTTCAAACGAACACACAAAACTTTAGCATGGCACACATTCAGGCACTCTTGGACCCACCCTCGCTGGCCAGAGAGCCTCTCGCCTCTGTCGTGCATCAGGATGGTTCCACAAGTAGACTCGACTTGGACTTGGACTTGGCCTGTGTTTTATGGCCCATAAAATTGTTAATACGAATGCTAGCCTGTAGTTCCTGTACCTATTCTCGTATCCTTAGTAATGCATACCCCCCCAAGCCAACCCCCCTCATTGTTTGGTTCGTTTTGGTGTGGTACTCGTACTCGTACTCGTATAAGGAGCCCTGCCTTTGGTGTGGTGTGGTTTGGTTTGGTTTGGTTTTCATTGGTTTGGAGCTCCATTCTCATTGTTTGCCCTTCGCTTTTCTTATTTTCAGACACGTGCGTGAGGCGACCGGCATAAATGTCGACATGCGAATCGGCATCCACACTGGCAACGTTCTCTGCGGCGTCCTTGGCCTACGCAAGTGGCAATTTGATGTTTGGAGCGATGATGTTACCCTCGCCAACCACATGGAGAGCGGCGGTGTCGCCGGGTACGTACATATGTATAAGTGTTTATGCAACATAGAGATAGCTAGTGTATGTGTGAGTGTGTGTGCTTGAGTGTGTGTGCTTTCCTTATTTCCCTATTATAGGAATGATGAATGCCAACAACAACACAATGACTATGCCGAGCGGGAAGGTGTGTGAAAAGAATGTATATGTACATATGTAGGTATATGTATATGTATATGGTGGAGAAAACACAGCCGCAGCGGGAGGCGGTGTAACGGTGAATGGGTGGGCTGAAGGGGAGCACTAAAACGAGTAAAGCTGTCGTAATGGCAATTTAAATTAGCCTCCATATAGTGGCAATTAAGAGGGGTTCTCAGCTGGGGGTCCTCCGTACCAGGGACAGGTCCTTTTAAATTGAAGTTTCGGAGAGAGACTTAAAGGGTCTCCAACAAAAATGGTATAAGTATAAATAGTATATTTATACTTTGGTTTAGAAATATCTACCAATTCCATTCCATTTTGAAATTAATATAAAAATATTTTATTTAAATATTTTTCATATATAAAATAAATATATTTCATATTTATATTAAACATTACATAGTTATTATATTTATTATATGTAAAATACTTATTTTAAATACAAAATCGCAGCCTAATTGCAAATATTTAAATCAAAGTAAAAAATGTAATTTATAATGTAAAATGTCCCTTTTGAAATGACATTTTTCATTTTGAAAACTTGAACTTAAATAAATATGGAAATGAAATTCCATAGGAAAATATTACTCAAAGAAAAGTTGGCAGATTTGTGTGTCAATCGGCAGGCAGTCCAATCGAATGGTTCCAAAAATAATATTTGTATATCAGAGGTTTTAGAAAATCGTGATTATTCCTTTAGCCTTGGCTATATCTTATGTATATTTCCACAGATCCAAGCAGTTTTCTTTATATCGTTTGCCAATCGGCTTAAGAAGAAATGATTAATATATAAATTGCCGCATAATTTGTTTTTAAATGGTATGCATCCGTATTCACTCCTCCCCCCAAGAGGGTTTTCCAAATAGATGAGAATCGAACATGTGGAAATGTGTTCTCCTTTCTCTTACAATTACCGTTACCTGTAGTCACACACACACACACACACACGCACACGCATACGTAGAATGCAATTATTTGAAATTGAATTGAATTGCTCAAGTCAATGAGCCGGAAAACACTCAGACGCCTCAATTTCGGCTTCACGCACGAAATCCCTTCGTATCCGAAAGCGAAAAAAAGCAAACAGAAATTAGAGAGGGGCGGTAGGAGTGCTAGAACCCATCCACACACATGCACACATAGATACAAAGTGTGTGGGCATTTGCATGTGTGCATGTGTGTGTTGTGTGTGCGAGTGGAATGAAAATAAACACCGATTACGCATACGCCCCATGGGGCGGTCGTGCGCTGAGCAATCATCATCGTAATTTTCTCATCGTTTTTGTTTTTCTGCAGACGCGTGCACATTACGAAGCAAACTCTGGACTTTCTGGGTGACAAATTCGAGGTGGAGCAGGGGGAGGGTGGCAATCGGGATCCCTATCTGGCGGATCACAAGATTGAGACGTATCTGATTGTGCCACCCAGGCCGGCCTACACCTACAGCGTGCCACGTGTGGTGGAGTGCATCGAACAGAGCGATCCCAGTCCCACCGAGGAGGGCAAGGATGTTGTGGATGGTGCGGAAACTGGTCATTCCCACGAGGCCAGCGACACAGCCACTGAGAAGCTGCTGCCCACATTTGTGGAGCAGCCTCCTCCGCTGCCCGATGAGAAAATGTCGCCCACTTCAATCAATAGCCAGGAGGTGCCCATCCATGCCACTCTCGCCTCGGCTGCCTCCATGTCCATCAAGGAGCTGTCCGAGGAGGAGGAGGGCGAGGATCTCGACGAAGCAGCCGCTGTCACCGAGCCACTGATGGTCAAGCAGGACCACGACAAGGACCAAGAGCCCAAACCAAATGGCGCGCATCGTGGCAGTGGCGACTCGGCCGCCTCCGAGTCGGCAGCCAAGTCCGCAGCCCTGTCCCTGCCCGCCGAGGATCTGCTGAGCATGAGTGGCAGCGAGAGCGGCATCTCCAACAGCGGCACCCAGGCAGCATCCTCCAATCCGGCCAGTGTCACGCCCACCACACCGGCACCAGCGGGTGGGGCATCGTCTGGCACCAACAGCCTGACGGTCGCCGAGGCTCCAGAACGCTCGCGTCGAAAGTTGTCCGTTCAAGGTGAGAAATATAACCTTATCTATAACAAAAGTCACCCTGAAAAAATTCTGTACCATGGAAATGTATGGGCGTTTCTCATCTGACTATTTATATTGTCCTTGGTTGAGGGATACCATTAATCTCAGTACCTCAGTAAGGGTATCAAGACTTCAGTTAGAGCCAAGCCATATAGCATTATTCACCCAGCCGCAATTTCTCACCCGCCAGGTCTGATGTCCTTTGCCGACAGACGTCGCTCTTCCGGGGCCTTCATCGAGGGACGCAAGTTGTCCATCCACAGCGGCGAAAGTTTCCGCAGTCATGCGGGTAAGTTCTGGTGGAAATGGCGGCGGTGATGCTCCTTTCCGGTGGGGCGCAACAGTTGAAAATCACTTTCACAAATGAGAGACCAGGTTATGCATAATTTTATCGCTGGCAGAGCAACTTTCGCATCGTAAATTTGAGCAGAGTATTGCATTTGTTTGCCGGATTGCCTGCCCTTTGTGAAAACTTTCTCCGCTCCACTCTCCATGCACGTGGCCATGGAATGTGCACCGTGGATCGTGGAGCGTGGACCGTGGACCAGGGCAATTAAGCGCCTTTGACAGCCAGCTGAGTTTTGTTTGGCCTTTTTTATATTTTTGGGGCAGGATGAGGCCATGAGGTGGTTTTTGTGTGTTGGTTTATGAGTTTTAATTTGCCAAGGACATTAAGTGCGGCATGTGGCATGTGGCAAAGTGAGTTTGATGGCATTTTTAATGTGAATGGGTGACTTTTAATGAGCTTGTCTGACGGACCATAGAAGCTGTAGCTGAACTGTGCTGAAAATGCTTAGCTTTTCACGTGTAACGGAGCGTTCTAGTTTAAAATGTTCATTAATAATTAATTTTTAGTAGAGTGATAAAAGTTCCCAAGGAAAGTTTCGAAAAGTTCTGGGAGGAGCTTAGCCTTGAAGGAATAAATTATCATTGAGTTAAGATGTGAAACAATTTGTATCGATTTATCGTTGGGAAATCGCTGACAGAGGTGTACTTTATTGGATCAGAATGATCAGCATATGCAATCAGCTGCGATCCACTGGATCCTGCCTAAATGAGAACGTAAAGGTTTTAGTTTTGTGCAGTGTAGTCCTTAGCCAAGGTATTTGTTTTCAGATGCCGTTCAATGTGGCTCCTGGGAGTCGTTGTCAGGAACCGATTTTGGGGTACAAGAGTATGGCCTTATATAGGATACAGAGGAGGATTGTCTTTTGGTTATGGAAGGACGGCTCACAGCCTCCTTGTGGATCATAAGAATGCCCTTTTCCCCATTTGTGGGGTACATAAATTGAACAGTTCATTTCTGGGCCATACCTTTTACGGGCTTGAGTGGTGTTCGAGTTTTTCAAGGGTTTTCGTTTCTTTTCCTAAGTGTCTGTGTACTTTCCCAGTGCTCATGTTTGAAGAGTGCATAAAGATTAGTAGAGTAGAGTACATTTGAGAGTAGTAAGAACAAACCACAATTTGCCTGAAAATAACCAAACAGAATGTGCACCTTGAACCCTTCCAGGACATGTCACTCGTAATCGGCCCTCATCGAAGATGACGAAATATGTGGAATGCTGGGGCGCAGATCGACCCTTTGCGAATATAGCCGAATCGAAGCTGGTGAAGAATATTGGACTGGCGGTGAGTGGAGAACAAAAACACTTTATAGTCTAAGATAAAATGTAAATTGCCAGAAACTAAAAACCAAATTGGATAAGGTTCGAGCCATTTGCTCGTAAATTGATATAGATGGAAAATTAAATTATTTGCGAGATAGTTGTGGGAAAGAGTACCTATGGCAGGCAAACCTTGTTATTATGTGTCCTTTTTCTCTCCGTTTCTCTTCCTCGTGCCGCACAGAGCATTGCCATGATTGAATCAAATTTACTTCCGCCGGAGCGTAAATGTTTCAATTTTAATTTCTTCGGACCTCCGACGGAGCTGAAGCCGTTCACCATGTGGTACCGCAACACACCCCGGGAGGCCATGTACCGGGCCCAGCCGGACACGCACTTCCGCTACGACCTTATATGCGCCTTCGTCCTCTTCCTCTCGCTGGCCATCGTCCAGCTGATTGTAATCGAATTGTAGGTGTGAGATCGACTCCCATTAATGTCCGTCTTTACTCAGTCCTTGGCTTCTTCTTCTTCTTCTTCTTTGTCGCAGGAACCTGGCCCTGCTCGGCTCCCTGTTGGCCAGCTTTGTGTCCCTGGGCCTTTTCCTCTATCTGAGCAACATGTCCGTGCCGGATGTGCATGCCTCTGCCACGGAGCGCAATGGGCCTGGCCAAGTGGTGGCCAGCAGCCGCTATCTCCGTCTGGCCATGTTCATCATTGTCAACATTCTCATCTCCTCCTGTGCCGTGTTTAGTGTGGTAAGTATTGCATATCGCACATGCACATACACATACACATGTATTTGTATGGAAAATCTCCTATTAAATGTGTCCTTTCAGATTAACTTTACGTTGCCCGAGGAGGTGGGCAGTGAGGCCCTGAATTGCACCACCCCCTTGACCAGTAATTGCACGGGTGACTTCCTAAATATGACCCTGTTGGAGGAGAGCCTTCAGCCGCTGGACATTGCCCATGCCATACCCATTGCCCCCATTTTCCTGTACTGCTGTGCCATCAGTCTGGCTGGTATCTCGGCCTTTCTTCGATCGGGTTTCATCCTGAAGCTAATTGCCATGCTGGTGGCATTGATAGGGCAGGTCACAGTTCTGCGCTATAGCGATCTCTATATACAGTACAATCGGCAGAACATCGAATATGGGTAAGAGCTGGGTTGGGCTGGGCTGGGCCAAAGATATCTATGCATATCCATCTACATTCGGTTGTTCGATTCCCTTAGGTTGCCCTTGGAGGTCAAGGGATTCCTGCTCCTGATGGTGGTCATACTGGTGCTGCACACTCTGGATCGCCAGGGCGAGTATGTAGCACGCACGGACTTTCTGTGGAAGGCCAAACTCAAGGTGGAACAGGAGGAGGTGGAAACGATGCGGGGCATCAACAAGGCAAGCCTCACTGGTGGCCGAAATTTAAAAAAAAAACCCCAAGTTTTAAATACGTGATTCTCGATTTCAGATTCTGTTGGAGAACATTCTGCCCGCGCACGTGGCCACGCATTTCCTGCATTTGGAACGCTCCACAGAACTCTACCACGAGAGCTACTCGTGCGTGGCCGTCATGTTTGCCTCGATACCCAACTACAAGGAGTTCTACGACGAAACGGATGTCAACAAACAGGGCCTGGAGTGTTTGCGGCTCTTGAACGAAATTATATGTGATTTCGATAAGGTAAATGTAGATCCAACTCTTCCTCTATTTTAGTAGATCCATAGCCTATAGCCCATTTCGCCTTCCCTTTTAGCTATTGTTGAAGCCAAAGTTCAGTGGCATCGAAAAGATCAAAACTATTGCCAGCACCTATATGTGCGCCTCGGGTCTGAGGCCAGGAAAGGAAGATGGCGCTACGGTAAGAACCTATATCCCTCCTGTCCGTATATGTGTGTATATCTATTTGTAATCCATGTCTTTTCAATGCTTTTACTAATCCTGTAAATAACAACATTTCAACACTCCCGACACGTTTGACTATTCTAGTCACGTAGCTTTGCGGTAAGTCTCTCCAAAACTTGTACAGTCCTTCCTTCCTTCCAAAAGTTAGCCAAGTGTCTCAAATGTGTAAATGTTTACCAAAAAGAATATTAATTACCCACACTCAGAGAAAAGTGGCACATTAAAAAGAAACACAGTCATATTTTATTTATAAACGTATAAAAAGGGTATATTCCGAAGGTATATTTCAGAAATATTTTATTTTACATATGAAATATATTTATTTTAAATATGAAATATATTTAATTTAAATATAAAATATATTTCAATTTTTTTTACAATTTCCATTCTTGGTGCAAATTTATTTTTAATCTGACGCTTGGCAAGCCTCCAATTAAATGCTTTCAATTAAATCTATTTATTTATTTAAATAATCTAATAAAATCTAATAAAATTCGGACGTTCTTCTTCCTATCTTTCAATATGTTCTAGTTTTTTGCTCCTAAAAGTTAGCATTGTGTACAAAATGCTTAAATATATTCGAAGAATAATATAATTTACCCAGCATTCCCTGACGTTCAATAAAATGCTTGCAATTAAATCTAATAAAAATTCCTCTGAAATTCCACTCAATCCCCTGTATCTGCTGGAGCAAAATGTTACTTACTGTTCAAATGCCTTTTAATCGCAGCTTAGAACTTTAATTAAATTTTTATAACTACCAAACAAAAGGGAAAATCAAATCCCATTGAATCCCAACAAAAGGGCAACAAAGAGAGAAAATAAAATACAAAAAAAAGGGTCGCCAAATGAGGGTAGTAGTCCATTGGGCACGAATTAGGATTAGCTAGAACTAGAGGCCAGCGGCCAGAGGGACGGCAAAACGCTCAATTGGTTTTCTGGGGGGGTACCGGGCAATAAAGACAAAATCGAATCCGGGACTAACGCAATTTACTGTTTCTCTCCTTCTCTCTCTCGTTTTCTCCCTCTGTCCCTACGTTGCGTTTTGTTCCGTTCCGAATAAAAAGGATGAAAAGCGCACCGAGGAGCACAACGTTGTCATATTGGTTGAGTTTGCGATTGCTTTGATGTCCATATTGGATTCGATTAATCGCGAATCGTTTCAACGTTTCCGTCTCCGCATCGGACTCAACCATGGCCCGGTCATTGCGGGCGTGATTGGTGCCCAGAAGCCACAATATGATATTTGGAGTAATACAGTTAACGTCGCCTCCCGCATGGACTCGTGCGGCGTTATGGGACGGCTACAGGTGAGTCTTCAGCATACTATATAGTATATAACAAAAAGAATTTTTCACAATTTTCAACAACATTTTTCACGCCATGACAGACAACGGAGAATACAGCAAAGATACTGATGGCCGCCGGCTATGAGTGCGAATGCCGTGGCCTCACCTATGTGAAGGGCAAGGGCAATCTAGTCACCTACTTTGTAAAGACACCATTCGATGGGAAATTGTAGAAACATCCTCAACGGATTTTGATACCTACTATTTAAAGGATATATTTACATATATGTATAATCTTAGCGTCACTTCAAGGCATCTTCTTATTTATTTGCTTAGCTTTTCATTTTAGTTTTTAATAAATTTGCAAGCATTTAAAATACGTTACACACAAACACACAACACACACACATACACACGTACACACACATGTTAAGTATTTGTTAGCCACCATTTTGTTTTTAGTTAGTTGGTAGATTTAAAATGTTATTAAATATTTCGTACGATTTATGCATAGCGATCACTTAAACAGCGAATAATTATATACATATGTACGATTCGAATTAAAATTAAAATTATGCTAGACAAAGAAAATGCAAATCGAGCCCAAGAAATTAACCCCTAATAAATATAGCAAAAATATGTATGTATGTATGTATATTCTTATATCCGTATAGTACATTTACCGAGGCACTCTAAAACACATTTACAAATATGTACACTGTATGTACTTTCCCTTTTTCCGCTATAAATAATTTGTTATAAATCAATCTATTTATGTATAATTATGTGCCATGGATCATATACTGTCTATATACTTTCGAGCAACACTAGTTAAATTCTTTCAAAGAATCAAACGCAAACTCAAACAAAAACTCTATACATATATATTTTTTTACTAAAACTTTTTTTTACTAACTACTCAGAACCCCAAAATAAATTGCTATACAATGTATCTATATTACTGTCTAATTATAAATAAAAGCCACCAAAGTGAACTATTTTTAAGAGAAATATAAGCTCAATAACTGCATCTTGAGTACCTAACATATCCCAACAGAATATGTACACTATACCTCCGATGGAAACAGACCTGCTTTAAACACAGATGGATTTCTATTCAATCTATTTATAAACTCTCTACTTCCCCCAAACCAATAAACTTTCTATATATTTAAAAAAACAAATCCAAACTGGATAAAATATCATATATAATCCTCAACATGCACTAGTTCTAAAACTAGATCCATTGAAATATATGTATTTGATATTATTAACTTAGCTTGAATCTATGAAAATTCGTAGAATAATAATAAGTAAATAAATTAAATCCTAAAAATATGTGGTTTTTCTTTTCAAACTATCTTCAACAATTTTTCACATTGTTCATATGAACTCTCAAGTGTCATGGAGTGGCAATATTGCCTGTGACTGACATGTGGAATCAGGTAGCAGGCTAAAAATAACATGATCCTTCATAGTTGCAGTCGGTCAAAAGGATCCAATCCAATTGTGGGATTGGGATTCTATTACAGACTTTGAGAGAACCGAAATAATTACGCAGCGTACCAAATTCTAGAATCTAGATAAATCGCATTAGGATCTTCGTTTTATGACTGTAAGCAATAACAGTGCACACAATTGCAAATAAACCGCACATTTTACCAAATAAAATCAGGAATCATTAAAAACTTATTTGCTTAGAATGGAATCCATCCTTCAGTAATAAATAGTTCGAGTCAAAAGGTCTTACAACAGGCAAAGATGTTTGTTGATAGCTCCGGTAGGCCGTTAGAAAGCCACCGTGAACTGCATTCTGAACTAGTACTGATTACGTATAGTGCTAGGCAATTACGTTGGATAACAATCACCGATCGGGCCACATATCGTATTTTTGAATCAGTTCCAGCTAATCCTCACTGGAGACTATATACAGTATCAAATGTTGATCCACCACAATGTAATGTGATCGAGAAATTTCTTATAGAAAGACATTATACAGTCCAGTGGATTTGAGTGGATAAAAAGTTACTGTATTTTCTCCCCCCTTATGCGAGTAGCCTTTCCTAATTTAAATATTACCATGAGTCTCTATTGGAAACAAAATATTTCTCAAGTGCTTTGCTTCGGGGAAAATTCATCGGTCCATCTCGCTTTGATCTCATTTTACAAACAGCATTCCGTTCTATAAACAATCTAGGCAAATTAATGCTTAAGTCAGCAGAATTCTCCCTCGGCTGACTTCGAATATCATCACATCGGTCGTTTGTTTATTTCATCAAGGAGCGCTTGGTCAGCGTTCTGCAATCGCCATTTGAAGGGGGGCGCCCGACGCAGGCGCAAAGCCCCTAGCTCAAGTCGCGGTTCAAGTGGATCTGCCGCTCTAGCATTTCAGTTTCCATCAACGCGTCGCAAGAGGCAGTGCGTCAGTGCGTTAGTGCGTGTTCCCGGCTTAAATGTGAGTGCGCTTACTTTCGAAATAAATATATGTATATATTTGACTTATAAAAATGTATAAACTAAAACTAATTAAGAGCTAAAAAGAGATTCGATTCCGTATGTAGGGTCAAGACGGATCTGTGTGTTGCGGAGTGGGCTCTCGGCTAAAGATTCAGTATGAGAAACAAAAGACAGAAACAAAACGTATAACAAATCACAGAGCAAACTGCAAACAATATCAAGAACCAAGTGATACCGTTTCGCCTCTAAAAGTGCGGCAAGCACACCTTTCCCGCAAACAGTTCCGACACAACGGTTATCCACAGTGCCAGCACAAACATTATGTAGGATATGCCAATCTTAAAGGTATTGGGCAGCTGGTAGGCCTGTCCCCCGATCTCCTCGATGTGGAAGCCCAGTGGAAAGACCACAGCGGCCATGCAGAAGAGCACCATGGCCGCAAAGCCCACCCATCGGGCATAGGGTATGACATTTCGATTGCACGATGAGGAGGCCAGCAGAATCACAGTCGTTGTGATGCAAATGCAGCCCATGAAAATGCATACCAATGCAATCAGCCATTCGGGCTGCAGGTCGGGGGTGTAGCACACTTGCGGCCGGTTGTAGAGGGTCATGCAGGTCCACATCAGTCCCAGGCGTATGTCTCCTGAAATATAATTCAGTTTTCAGCAATGTTTTCATATGATTTGGAAAGTCGTCTTCTTCCATCACTTCCGCATTACCTGTGCCCGACTCGGTAATAATCCAATCAGGCAGCGCCAGACTCACGATGGCAAACACATCGGCGGCCATAAATAGCGTAGCACTTATTGTTGTTAATTTATCCATATTATTTCGTACAACTTTTTTTGTTTTTATTGGAAAATGTTTTGTTTTTCTTTCTGCTTCGTCTTCACCGGATTTATTTATCGATAAGATATACGGCCTGGCCCTCAGCAATATACCGAAATATACCGTAACATTCTCAAAATATATCTAAAATATACCGACGAATTATTTGTATTCATATTCCTCCATATTGATATTCGGTTGAATATTACTGACTAGCTAGGATCCTCAGGCCTGAACACATAATTTTATCCGATTGATGAATCAATTTCCTACAAGACTGCTTAATTTAAAGTACTCTTTTATTATTTGATTGTCTAAAAAAAGTTTTAACCAACAAAGATCAACAGATTTGTACATGGTTACTACACGGCAACTACACATTACGGGGAATGGTCACTCCAGCGACTATTCTACTTTATAGGCGCCATCTGTTGATAGTTACTTGAACTAATTTTTCGATAACATTTTATTTCCTTTACTTTCTTTATTTCTTTACTATCTTCTGATTGGTCCTCTAATCTATTACAACAATCAATCCGGATTGAAGAATTTTTTAGATTTGTATGTTTCTTCTTTTCTTTTCTTTGATTATACGAATATCTGAATCGATAAGCCGCATATCGTCCTTAGGGTTAATCCAATTTAACTGAAATTAACTAGAGGGGCGGTTGTTTTTAAATTAAGCAAACAATTGAATTTTAAATAGCGCAAATTGCAATGACAATTAAAAACTCATTTGTATTCATACAAATTAGTTCGACTTATAAAAGAAAGAATAATAGAGGTGCATTGCATTCGACTCCCTTTCGCTTTGAACTATTAATAGATTTGTGAGATAATTGCATTTATACTTACATCGGCAATACTTCGAGTAGCCTCGAGTATAAAAATAATACTTCAACTTACAATATAGAATTGTAAGCGTTTCGGCCACGTCACATACCTGGTCAGCTGGCGCTGACGTGTCCTTAGCCTGCTTGTCCCTCCAGGTTAACCCAGGTTAAGGGACCAGGTGGGGGGTGTTTGCCCGTGTCTGTGTCCGAGTCCGAGTCCGTACGCTTATATCTGGACGGCTATATCTATTGGAGTGCGAGCCGGTGGTTGTGCGTTATTATTTCAGCGTCCTTCCATTGAAGGAGGGAGGCATACCCCATAATTGCCGGGGACCGAAGTTAGAATGGCTGTTGCTTTTATCGCCCTCGGGCCATGTAATATTATTAGCGAATTTCAATTGCATTCATTCCCATTTCGGTTGTGCACGTCTATACCTGCTAGGCCTGTCTACGCCGGCCTTGGGCGCCCAACGCTCATCGTATTTCGCCGGCGACGTGGACTAATCTGAGCACATTCGGTGCGGCAGCAAAACAATATTTCGGATTCGGTCTGCG
This sequence comes from Drosophila helvetica, assembly GCA_963969585.1. Lineage (NCBI taxonomy): Eukaryota > Metazoa > Arthropoda > Insecta > Diptera > Drosophilidae > Drosophila > Drosophila helvetica. The sequence continues at coordinate 60,623,895 of OZ018401.1, forward strand.
GGGTGTCTGGGAGAGCGAACAGGCGGCACATAATGAAAGATTTGATTTTTGTATGGCCGAACAGAGCTCGAGTTGTGTTTACAAATATTGACGAGTACAAACAATATTCATATGACGGATGGTGTGATCTTTCTTGAAAGAGGACGCATTGTGGGGGCGTCGGATTTATCCAGATAAAAAGAATCGACCAGGTAAACATCATTCAATGTTCTACACTTCGCGATTAAAAAGTACAGTCAAATAAAACAGCCATATTCAAATTGAATTTAATATTCAAAAATAAATTAAATTAAATTTAAATTACAAATTTTTGGCAGCAAATCGATTGGATTAAGTACATTTTTATATCTAAGTGTAAATGTTAAAATTGTAGTGCCTGGGCTGTTGCATCCTTCCTTGTCATTATACTATAATTAAAGTATTGATTCACACATTGGATATCGAAGTAGCTAAACAGATGAAAATTCCGCGAAAGTATGCTGTACTTTATTTTCATTATTTATTTATAGCCAACCCCCTTGCCCCGTCACCCGGCCAATGCTATGGCTCATGTTCGCCTCTACAGTGCAGTATCCAGGAACGCATTGTTTTGCGAACTCAATTAAAGCAATCCAATTTCAAACTCAACCAACGAATTGGAGCCCTGCCCGGCACTGGCACCCAAACAGGCGAACTGAAAAAGGGGAAAAAAAGCTAACCCGTAAATGAATATATGTATGTGTGATTACCTTTAAAGGATAGTGCAACTTGGCTTGCAGTGGCAGTTACAGACGCGACATGGTCGCGCCCGAACCGGAATTCGAGCAGGTGTCCGATTCTAGATCTCGGCCAATGAGTAGTCCGAATGCGGACGCGGTACAAGCCACATTAGACGGGTAGGTTTTTGACAAATGATTTAACAAAATAAAAATACTTAAATATATTATTATGTAATTAACCAGCGATCAGCCAAAGGAAGGCAAACAATTTGATGGACAGTCACTGGAGAATATAATTAGCGGTAAAGAAAAACCTGGGAAAGTTCCTGATAAGCCAAAACATGCCTGTAAGAGCCTGAAGCGTAGGCCAGGCAAAACAATCACAGACAACAGGCCTCTGGTGCTTGAGGAAAGGCATTCGCTTTCATTGTACGCCCAAATCATATTTAACTTGGCTCAGATAATAGTTCAAGCAATTCCCGTTTTCTTTTAGAGCCGAGACAAAGAAGCGTAGAGCCAGCGTGTTCTCCGAGGAACGGCTCTTTATACCAAAAGAGCTGGCACGCAGCAATCTGCAGCAGCGAAGCAGCGCGGGAGCAAACAGCATAGATAAATTATCCAGCAACGCGGAATATTGTCTCCGCATGCTCAAGTTTCCCGTTGGAACTGGACGGGCCCGATACGTGGCCAACAAAATGAAAAAGGGACAGGTGGCTGGTGCACAAAGCAGCTCCAAGGAGCCGCCAGATGAATCCGAATCGGAGATGATCGATGGCAATGGAAATGATACGAGTATGGGCACAAAGGATGCTGATGATACCATGGCCACGAAGAAGGAACCCATACATATGCCCGATCTGAATGCTGAAAATGCTCCAAATGACCAAACGATCCACATCCAGGTGATCACTGTTGATGATGACGATGGTGATGATATAAAGAAAACATCTGAAGAGACCGAAGAAAGGGAAGGGCCACAATCGATGCGGGATCCATGCCAGAACGTGATTCAAGTCAGCAATCAGTTGATGTCGGAGATGGGGGGGCCATCGGAGCAGCCATATCCCTATTTGCGTTGGCACAATCCCGACAACGAATTTCTGGACATCAAGATGGGTCTCCTGGATGATTTGAGCAATATATCGGAAGCGGAACTGGAACTGGAAGAGGAAGAGGAAGGAGAAGCAAATCATAACGAACTAGGAAATCATGGAGAATGCAATAATGGTGGAGAAAGAGTTGAAAGCCAGGAAGAGAGTTCCCAACAGGTGCAACCAATTAGCGAACACCTAACCGAAACCCAGCATCAGCCCCATCCGGAGCCGCAGCCGCAGCCGGAACCGGAACCGGAGCCACATCAGCAATCAAGGATTCCGTCCTTCTCTGAGCCCCCGCTCTATCAGTTCGACCATCAAATACAACCTCTGCCCAGTGTTGAGGCTCAACCCGTGCCAGATCCCGTTCCCGATCCCGTGCCAGAGCCCGAGCCCGAGCCGCATCCTCAATATTATACCGTTCCCGTAACCGTAAGCAGCCCTTCAGCAGCTACATCCGGCGACACATCCTCAGCAACGGCAGGAGATTATTCTATACTCTGTCAGCAATTCGTGCATCACAATGTCCTGCCGAGTGTGGAGAGTTTTCAGCCAAGCAGCGTCTGCCACAATAATGCTATAGATCTGACCAGTCAGGGGTTCAGGCACCAGCATGCGGATGAGGAAACGGTGCTGCCCAGCGATATGGTGCATCCGTGGAGGCAGCACAACCTCGACACCTATCCAGGACACCCTTTGCAAAGCCAAGAGCAGATACAGCGTCTCTTTGCACAGCCGCACACAGTCCAGCATCACATAATTCCGCAATTATCGCCGCATCATCATCAGGTTTTCTGCCAGCAGAATATACTCGAGTCCATTCGTCAGGTGGAGAAACTGAAGGTCATGCACCAGAACCTGAAGCTCCAGGAGGAAGAACAAGCCCGATTCTTTCACTCCACCCTCAAGACCATACTCAACGAGAGGGCGGATGATGAGCATATGTTTCAGTACAAAATGAAGCAGAGCAAAAAGGCAGAGGACAAGCTGAAGGCGGACAAGGAGAAGCAGCACCGAAGACTGAAGGAAGATCTCCAAAATTTGGAGGCGCGCATACGTAACCGTCAGCGCGAGCTGTCCTGGAGACAGCATCAGCAACAATTGCTGTTGCAGCACCCATTCCATCAACAGCAGCATCAGCAACAACCACAGCAACATCATCAGCAGCAGCAGCAGCATCAGCAGCACATTCTGCCGCACTATCCACAGAGGCAAGCGGCAGTAGAGGAGCTGCAGAATCAGTATCCTGAGCAGCAGCAGCAACACCACACGCCCATGTTTGAGCCGCCTCCCTACGTGTATCCATCATCCCCCTCCTACAGGCAACCTTTGAATGTGGCAGCTTCCGCTGCCGCTTCTGGAAGTGAATTTCAGACGAAACTCATGCCAATGCCTCCTCTACAGAGAAAGCCTGCAAGCTCTAGCTCCAGCTCCGGGGCGGCCAAAAGAAGGATTAAGAACCAAGAGGCCGAACTACGGCGTGAAATCAACGAACATAGGGCAGCAGCTGCATATCCGACTCCGTCCCTGGAAATGCATTATCCCCCAGCTGCTGCAGCAACAGTCTCCTCCACCACATACCCCCCCTACCGTTTTCAACACATCTACAGACCGTCTACACCCGAAAGAATTCAGGAGCAGAGAGCACCCGAGTACGAGCACGAGCACGGACATGGACACGAGCACGGGTCGGCAAGGGCAGGTACATCTAATTTTATCACAAATTATGTCTCGAGCTATCTGAATGAGAATATGCGAACAAGTAAGTGATAATATAATATATGTTCAGCATTGAATTGAATAGATTGTGATTCTAGTATTATATATGATAGAAACAAACACACAAAATACATATATGTACATATGTATATTACCCCCTAAGATAAATTCCGAATTTAGTAAAATATTTATACCCTTAAATCTAATAAGTACAAATATATAAGAACTTTTATTCACTGTAGATTTTTTTTTTAAGCGTAAAAAAAAGTAAAATAAAAAAGGTAATATTATTTTTGAATATTTCTAATGTTTTGCAATGGCTTGAAATTTCATTCTAAGAATGCCTTTCAAGGATCCCTCCACATCTAGTAGATAGTACCTAGACGCAGCACGCACCAAGGATAATGCCAGCAGTTGGCGGGACAGCAGCTCATACAAAAATTGCCTGCCACATGCCCGAAGGACCCCACTGCGCGTAGGAGTTCAACGAGTAAATTCGAAAAATATATATATAGAAAATATTATGTGAAAAATGTAAACAGTACTATATAAAGAGTAAAGCAAAACAGAAAGACTTACCTCACCTGTTTCCTGTTTCCCTTAAAAAAAGAAAATTACAAAAAATAAAAATACAATTAAATATAACACACAAGACCACAAGACCTCGTGGTCTAAGGATTCGATTGCGATTTGTAGGCAATGGATTGCACACACGATTTAAGTGAACGCTTCGAATGAGGGACTGGGTGGTAACTGAGAAAGCTCTGATATCCTCATACAGAGTGTTGATAGTTAATAGCCCCAAAGATGGAGCAGTATACACTATCCTTTATATTCCATAGATAGTACGAGAAAAAAAACAATGGGGAACGTGGTAAGCCACGGCAAGGGCCGCGGCTCTACTTTGCCAATAAAGGAAATTTAGAGACAAAAATAAAGTCGAACCCTTTCCATTTTTGTTTACATTTGTTTTTAACATATTTTTTGTCTACATTTATACATCTATATATGTACGTCTTAACTACGACTCGTGGAGATGTGTGTGAGAGAGAGAAGAATGAGTTAGCGCTTGGAAGGTCACTGAAATTTCATTAGTTCCCTCTGGTTACATTGATTATCCGAACTGATCCAGACTCAACGCTCTGATATGGCCATTTTCTATTATTCTGCGTTTTTAGTTTTCTCGTATCTTATAAATTGTGGATTCTCCAGATTTTCGTCTTTTGTGGGGGCGGAAGGAGGCGTGGCGAAATTTTGAAATACATTTGTATTGAAGTGATATCACAGGAGCATGGATAGAAAATTTGGTTGCTCTACCTTTTATAGTCTCTGAGTTATAGGCGCTCATGAAGACGGACGGACAGACGGACGGACAGACGGACGGACAGACGGACGGACAGACGAACGGACAGACAGACATGGCTATATCGACTCGGCTATTGATGCTGATTAAGAATATAGATATTTTATGGGGTCGAAAACGCTTCCTTCTGGGTGTTACACACATCCATTTTTACAACAAATCTAATATACCCCTTTACTCTTCGAGTACCGGGTATAAAAAATATCGAGACATGGCCTACTGGGCACAGGTTTTTTTTTTCCATGAAGCACACGTAGAAATCATAGGAAAGAAAAAAAATTAGTGCCCAGTAGGCTATCTCTCGACATTATATCTCTCGTATACAAGGCAGAGCTGGGAAATCCTCAGTCAGAACAGAAATCAGCAATGTGCTAGTCGTTTTTCGGAAACAAAAATAGTTCCTAGAAAATAAGAAAAATCTAAAAAATCTAAAAAAAATCTAAAAAATCTGAAAAATCGAAATTAAATCGATGCCGACGGTGTATTTTGACGTAGCTGCCTCAAGTCGAAATTTGTGCCTGTGTTGAATAAGTGTTGGAGGGAGCAGCTCCTTGCTCTTCGTCGTCCTGCTCAGGTTCTGCGTAGGCGATGAGCTCTCCTGCGATAAAGAAGCATTCCGTTTTTGAAAATACTGTTCACAATTTTGGTTTTGAGTATAGCTTCATCCTTGGTCAGTTCGGTCAGCTATGGCCCGACCACTTGGCGTATGTACATTCCCTTGGGTCCAAAGTCTTCAGGCACGTTGGACACATCGTAAATAACGGCCTGCAATGCCACCAGATATCTGCGAGCCCTATTGTTGCAATTAAAACTTGCAAGCTGCTCTTTAGGCAGAAAGTCCACTTACCGGCTCCATCTGTAGAGCAGCTCGCAGCATATAATTGCAACAATACGACTCGGAGATCTCATGGCTCTGCAAGACGTTATCTACGGTGTGGCCAAAGTTCCTGAGGACCTTATTCCGAAGGGATTGCACATACGCCAAGTGGTCGATCCATGGCTGACGGAACTAATCAAGGCTGAAGCCATACTCAAAAATAGAAATTGTGAGAAGTATTTTCAAAAATGGCGTGCTTTTTTATCGGCGAAGAGCTCATCGCCTACTCAGATCCTGCTCAGCAAGCTGAAGAGGATGATCTCTTCGGGGATTGCTGGGACGATAACGATATGACTATTTTTCCCAACTATTAAGTTGAGGTAAGCCGAACAGCATTCTCTCTCGATCACAATCTGAATAAATCGATTTGCAGTGGCTGCGCCTTGCCTTCGACGCGCTTACTCTCCCTCTCCGCTCTCTCACGCACACTCTTCTTCGTCCAGTCTGAGCCCCCTGTCGGAAGCGAGCGAGAAATAACGGCTGGTGTTGGTGTGAGAAGAGAGAGATGTAACTGAGTACAAGACAGAAGTAGAAGCAATATTAAAAAGGTATTAAAAATAAAGAAATGGGTGACGCTGCTATTCAAGTCCAGTCTCCAGGCTCCAGCTTTCTCAGCATCCAAGCTCAAACTCCTTTCTCTCCGGTCTCTGCTACATAGAAGACGCAAGCATGTTCATGCCAAAGGACCGTCGTGTCGCCATCTAAGAGTAGATGGCGTGATTGTGGCGAAAAAGGATTTCCATGCACAGAAGCACCCAGAGATGGAGTCGGTTGCCAACCTCCATGTCATTAAGGCACTGCAGTCCCTGCATTCCCGCGGCCTTGTCAAGAAGCAGTTTGCTTGGAGACTCTACTACCGTTATTTGACCAACGAGGGCATTGAGGAGCACCCCAGCTATCTGCACTTTCCCCCAGAAATTGTGCCCTCGATCCTGAAGCGCCCACGCCCAGCTGCTGGCGGTCCATGGACAAGAAGGGAGACGTCGGACGCGGCGCTGGAGAGGTTGAGTTGAGCGGGAACATTGTGAGCAGCGGCAAAGGCCGCGGTTCTACTTTATACCCGGTACTCAGTCAGTATATACGTGAGCCTACGGTGAATGTAATTTATTATATATTCGCAAAAGGGACGAAACTAATCTTAGCGAATAAAAATTAAATCGAAATGTGTGCAAGGAAATGTGTGCGAGAGAGAGAGGGGATGAGTAAGCGCTTGGAAGGCCATTGAAATTTCATTTGTTCCCTCTGGCTACATTAATTATCCGAACTGATCCAGACTCAACGCTCTGAGAAACATGGCCAATTTCTATTATTCTGCTTTTTTAGTTTTTTCGTATCATTCAAATTGTGCATGCCACAGATTTTCGTCCTTTGTGTGGGTGGAAGGGGGCGGGGCGAAATTCTGAAATACTCTTGTAACAGTGTGATATCACAGGAAACTGGATACTGAATTTGGTTGCTCTAGCTTTTATAGTCTCTGAGCTATAGGCGCTCATGAAGACGGACGGACGGACGGGCAGACAGACATGGCTATATCCACTCGGCTATTGATGCTGATTAAGAATATATATACTTTATGGGGTCGGAAACGATTCCTTCTGGGTGTTACACACATCGATTTTTTCAACAAATCTAATGTACCCCTTTACTCTTCGAGTACCGGGTAAGTAAAATGAATTTTCAACTCATAATTGTGGAAACAACTAGCATCTTATATGATATATGACAATTGCTTGTTTTGTCAAACCTTCTGAAATACTTGCTTACATATGTATGTTTATTTCCCTGGTAGTACGAGTTTATCAAGATAGCCAAAGCCCAAGTCCCTTCAAAATTGAAATGTTTTAAATGTTGTAAAAAAGCATAACACAAAAAACTGTGTGGCCGCCCCTTTTCGGATCAAACTAAATTTTGCAGCTTTTGGAAGATGGCACCGCAAGACGTTGGGAAGTCGGCTGCTGCTGCTGGCCTGATGGACCTAAGCGACGAAAGGGCTGGCAAGTGCAGCTTTGTCATAGCGGTGAACAGCGAGGGTCAGCTCGAGATAAGTCCGAAAGGATCCGGGGCCAGGACCAGAGCCAGGGCCAATGAACCGGAGCAGCGTCAGGACAGGATCTGCAGTGGGATCTGTTCTGTGGAGAACAAAACTAAAGCGGAGAAGGTTCCGGTTCCGGCGCCGGCTCCGGTTTCGGTTCCTGTTGCGGTTCCGTTAAGCAACAAGCAGCGAATCAGCATAGCCTTAATCAAGCACGATACAGAGGCATTCGACTCCCTGCAGGTGGCATCAGACGTTGAATGTCAGAAGCATAGCAGCTCTGGAGAGCTCACGCGCTTCGTGAAGGTCTATAATGGGGAAGATCTAAGGAGCAAGCCCTCCTTTGTCGTCCTAGAGGAGGCTCTGCTGCGCAAGCGCATTGAACAAAACACAGAAGGTTCAGTGAGCAGCGTCCGGCAGGAGACCGAAGCCAAAACAGGGGACTATCCCAAGGATCCATCAAAGAACAGTGGGTCTAGTTTGCCCACTCCTCCAACGCGCTGCAACACCGTGCAAAATCTGAGAAACACTGGGAACAGCCGGGAGGAAGAGGGAGCCAGCAACAGCACAATGATGCCCGAAGCCATTCGTGCCCCTACAGCCACGAATACGAATACCCAGCAAGTGATGGCCAATACTCCATCACATTTGACCATCAGCTTTGTCCCTGCAACTGCTTCGCAAGCGTTGAACCCAATGATGTATCCCTGTCAGCCATATTTGAACACGGCCCGTTGCCCCAGCGGCAACTACTGCAATTTTTGTCCTCTAAAGCCCCCAATCCGTCAAGCGGCACCGGAACACGGCTTTTGCAACTGCAGTAGCTGTTGTGCTCTGAGGTCTGCCAGCAACAGTTTCAACAGTTGCAGCAGCAGTTGCAGCAGCAGCTGCGGTAACAGTTGCAGCAACAATTGCTGTAATCTCAGGCCACCAGCGGGAATGGCTGCTACAGCAGCCGCACCACCAACGGGTCTGCATATGCAGCCTTCTCTGAACTATTGCCAGTCCAATCTTTATGCCATGCCGATGGTTGCGCAGCATGTGTTCGCCCCAGTTCTTCAACCATCGGGACAGCAGCAACAGCAGCGGCAGCAGCAGCAGCAGCAGCAGCAGCAGCAGCAGCAGCAGCAGCAGCAGCAACAGCAGCAGCAGCAACAATATCCCATTGCTGGCTGTTGGTATCCGTATCCGCCGTCTGCCTTGAGCCATTGCATGCATCAGTGCTTCTATCATCCAATGACCACGATAGGCATGGGCTCCAACTACTGCCGAATGAGCGCTGCCTATCATCCGTGCCCCCAATGCGGATCATTCTACAATACTCCTCAGATGCAAGAAAACAAACAGCAGGAGCAACACAATATCCAGCAGGAGGAACCACAAAACGTGCCATGTGGCAGCCAGCGACAGCGACGCTATTCGACCAAGCGTCCAAAAGTAACAGATTCCAGTGATGCATCCTCATCGCCTGTGAATCGCGAGGGACTGAGAAGGATGTTCGGCCCAAGCCCACAACAGCAACTGAAAGCCAAGCAGGGCCAGGAGGTGAAGCCTTCGATGGCAACGGTTCCAAAGGCCATTCCGGCCAAAGAACCTACCCGTTCGCTGGCTGGCAATACCTTCGGCAGGAACGATTCAACAGCGATTGTTGGCAAGCAATCCACCTCCCTTTATATGGCCCGCTTTGGGAGGACTTGTATGCTGATGAAACCCACGGCCAGCACTCCGATGCCCCGTCTGCTGACCAGGCGCATCAGTCGGTATACCTCGGTGATGGCTTGGCCGACCAATTACAAATCAGAGCTAACGAAATAGGCCAGCCTTAGCCAAGACTGCACCTCCTATATAACACCAATTAAACATTGAATTGATCCGAAATTTGTCTTTTATCTGCTCGCTCTTTTATGTACTATATTTCAGTTTGATCAAAGTCTCTAAACTGGATACTCCTACGTGGCTGCTGTGGCTGCTGTTGCTGCTGATGCTGCTGCGGCGATGAATTTCGGATCATAATATAGGGGCAGTGGCATGAAGAGGCCTGCGTCTGCTGCTGATGGAGACAATGTAGATTGGAATGGCCGTATATAGCCGCAGATTGGTGTTGACTTTGGTTCGTCAGGGGACAAGCACTGCATTGCCTTTGGTGTGGCTGCTGCTGGAACTGCTCGAAGAAGGATGAGCCCAGAGACGGCGGTCTGAAATTCGAATCCAAGGGATCGATCTTGTACTTGTTGATGGTCTGCTCATAGAACCCGATTGGCATACTTCTGATGCTCTCCTTCAAATCTTCAGGGCCGCCACAAGAATATTGGCTGCCATGCATTGAATTGGAATGGCATTCGGCTTGATGAAACGATTGCTCTGACTGATAGCTCTGTGGCATCTGTGGCTGATATCCACCCATTGGCATTTCGTTTGGCTCAAAGGACATCTGCACTAGGGCCGAGGAGGGCGCTGACATCGTGGGTAGAAAATCCCGCGGGTCTATCAGGCCAGGGGAGCAGTCACAGCTCTGCTGGGAACAGGTATAGGGATGTGGTGGCTGTTGTTGGAACCCCATTCCCATCATAAATTCCGACTGATTTCCAACGAAGCTTCCCATCGAAGAGTTCTGATTGCACATTGGTGGATCTGCTGCAAATTGCTGGCACCCAAAGTGGCACGACGGTGGCCCGTAGTCTGATTGGAGCTGATTATCTGTATCAGAGCCGGACGGTACCCTGTCAATCAGACAGCCCCCCATGGATGGCGCTTCCTGATCTTCATAGCCGTCGCTCTGGAAGCTCCCATTACTGCGTAGCGGTCGTGGCTGCATCAGGGTCACCGTTTCCGGGTCGTCACAATTATTGCCTTTTGGCTGGCGGGGACATTCGGCTGGCTCCGTGCCTGGAGCAGTCTTGGCCTTCGGACTGGCTCCGGATGGATGCCTACGGGTCGTCGGCGTGGAGTCGCCGTCACTGCTATTCGCAGTGGATGCATTTAGCCTGGTAGCTGCTGGCTTGGTAGATCTGTTGCGCACAACGGTATTCCGTTGCGTCATCGCATTTCGATTTGGGAGTGGTGGCCCATTGGGATGGCGGGGACATCTCACTGACGATGGATATGCCCTGGGCGCTCTTTGACCTGGGCGACGTTCATATCCGAGTATTGGCTGGGAGCGGGAAGTTTTTCTGGGTTGAGCTCTAGCAGCTGGACGACTAGATGTCGCGAGTCGACTTGAACCAGAGATACTCCGATTCGAAGACTCCGAGGATATACGGATTCTTTTCGGCAGGACTTCCGACTTATTTGCCAAGGTCAGACTCCTCCTGAAACGTTTCACAATGATTGGAAGGCTTGTAAAAAAAAAACAGCCACTTACCATTCCTTTGCCTGACATAAGGCGAGGGATTTTCCGCTGTTTCTGTTTTCTAGGCGAAACGGCACCAGCACCAACGGTTGTTGTTCTTTGGAACTGAAAGATAGTCATGTACTCGAAAGATTCCACATTTCTTAATGCTCGTTTGTAGTTCTTACCATGCCTTTTTCTCTGGGCCCTCACTTCTGCCCGAGACCTGCCGACCAATCGTATTCCTCTCCGATTGATGGGCATTACCTAGACAGAGCTCGCACTCACTTTGATCCGTTGAAGTAGGTGCAGATCCGCAGTCCTTATTCTTTATATCATTCCTTTTAATGATTCGTTTTCTGACAGCTGAAGACAGCTGACAGATGACGGCGCCATCGAATGGTCGGACCGTGCCATATCTGTATGGGATATTTGCAGGTGCCGATTGAGATCGTGACTTAATGTTTCTACTTTTTTGATTTTCTTTGCAATTTATTTTCGTATTGGTCATTTGCAGGACATCAGCACTTTCCAGCGCCTTTCCTGACAAGGTAAAATAATCCAAATCGAGCTCCTCCTCCGTTTGCTCTGATTGGCCGTCATCTGAGATTGGTTTGTCCATATATGATCCATTGGATTCTTGGCTGCGATCTCCATTCCGGCTAGTCCTTTCAGGGTTTTTATCGTTCCTTCGGATATCGGAGACCCCACCTTCTGGTCGGAAATCTATATTCCCATTATCTTCGCTTGTGGTTTCTGAGGCGCAACATTCTAGGCTACAATCTCCGGGCAGGGTGCTTGGGAGAGTGGAGAGTAGGGCAGCTTCCTTTTCACTGGCACTTCTCTGAGAAATCTCGTCAAGATCTGCAACATTCTCAGAGCCAGGTAAGCCAGAAATGGCAATGTCAGAGCTGGACCTCTTTGATTCGCCAGCTTTCAACTTGCCACATGGCGGTGGCTCTCTGTGGCTATGGCCAAACATCGGTGAATAAATAAGTGGACACGCATTACAGATCCGCATACATCTACAGGTCATGTTCCTGGAACAGCATTGGCATCCCTGCTGGCATCCTTGCTGACATCCTTGCTGGCATCCCATCCTAGCATTCGAATTCTCCACATTCTTGGGGTCTTCAGCCATACCATTCGACTCATCCTTCTTTGTGGATTGAAGCCTCTCCTTAGCCTGCCTTGAGTCTGGTTGACTTTGATTATTGAAATAGTTCCGTGGCTTTGCCTTCTGGGTCTTTAAAGAAGATTTTCTCTCCTTATTTTTAGATGCTGCAGCAGCACCACTCGGAGCTGCATTGTCCTTCACAGCAGTACCGTCGATAGTCCTCACACTGGTGGACTTCTCAGCAAAGTACCGGCACATACATTTCTGCAACGGCGTCTTTATCATCGAGGCATTCTCGGTTTTAGCAGACAAATGCTGTCGGATCTGTTCCAGGCAGGACAACAGAGGATTCGACAGGGCTTCCAGGTCCGTACCATATCCAGTTTGGGTGCAAGTCTCACAAACAGAATGTCTCTTGACACCTTGAGCCCTCTTCTCCGTGTTCTTCTTGGTTTTCCCAATGGTCTCCTTAAGGTCCTCCTGATGGACGCCTGTCGGCTGGTCGCTATGATTGTTCTGATTGATGGCAGGAATCATTGAGATGCACAGCGGAGGGAAGGCAGGCGGGCAACCCCCTTTTTTCCGTTGCTCTGCCTCGACAATAGATTTTCTCTCAAAGATGGTATTTTTGATATTGTCACCAGCTCGCGGCATCCCAAACAGATTTTGCGTAAATATGGGAAAAGGTATCTTGACCCGAAAGGGGACATTGCACTCGAACCTATAAGGGAAAATGTCCAAAATATTATCCATCCGTGGGTTTTCTTTATTTTACTTATCCCACTCACCAAACACCATCATTATTGTCCTCTGCCAACTTTGGAGGTCGTTTTCTAGAGCAACTTTGCTTGATTTTTGTACGCTTCGGTTTGGCCTTGACCAAAGCCTTTTCATCTGCCCCGAAAGGGGGCGTTGTACTTATCCCCTTGTCTGTTAGTTCCTGGCCATTCTTTATCTGGGAGCTTTTCTTTAAACTCGAAGCCGTCAGAGGGGTATTTTTCAGAGGACAACCTTTCCTGTCCCCACTAATTTTAGGCCGTGAACAATTGCCAGACGGAATTCTTGAGCATCCGTTTTCATTTGTGGAACTTTTGTGCGCTGAGACCTTTTGTAAGCCCTTATCTTGTGGAAAATTTGCTTTCACTATCTGCAGGGCTCTTTGCTGAACCGAAGCTGTATACGATTTACTTGATTGAGTGCCACTTTTTCGCATAGAAGGACTATTGGCTTCTTTGAAGCTATATCCGTTATGCTCCTTTGCCTCAACTAAATTTCCTGATTTATTCACAAACATAACGACGGTGCCAGTTCTGGTGTTTTCCGCTTTTATCTGCCGTAAATCCATCATTTTTGCCATGACATCCACCGAATTTTCTATTGAATTTACAAAGTTCTCGATTAAAGTAAGAACAGATGATCGCTGGGGATCGATCCAATCTGATTGTTGCTTTAATCGAAAATCTGCAAGTTGCTGAATATTTCGGAAGGCAGTTCCACTTCTGGCACTCGCTCGGGAAAATTGCCGAAAATGTTGGGTTTAATTTAGAATTTGGAAAATATTATTTGGACCGAAACTACACAAGATATTTTTTGACACAAAACTCCCAAGTAAATATCTGCACGAAAATCTCGTGTCATGGGACGAACGATTTTCATAATTAATTAACAGTAATTTGAGGTCAATTTTTGTGTATGTGTGGACCATAGTGCCGAAAGAACAAACGAACGATTCCAATCCAATCCGAAGATAACGAAAATGTGCGTGTGAGCGCCGTTACGTAATTCCTTTGTCTTGCATTCGAGTACGAGCCAAACATTGAATATTCCACTCATCCAAAAGTACTGATTGGTGCTATGAAACTACCAGAAATTAAGACACCACCAGAACCATTGAACGGATTACTCATCGGCACGGATACAGGATTCAAGCCTGTTCCTGAAGCCCATTCGCACATTTAATTCATGCTTCTAAATGAAATCGCTTAGAGCAACGGAAATAGTTCACAATACTGCGGCAAATGGTTTGCCGGGTCAGCTAATGAAATATAAAATAAGTACAAGGTTGTAAGCCAATTTCGGAATTTATTTTTGTGGAAAGGTGTTCACTATTTGGGATCAATTTTACCCGGAAGAATTGCAAAATTAGGTAGGAAAAGCTCTTCCATCGTATTGCTGGCCGTTGTAGCGTACCCTGCACAGATATTGCCTGATTTACCTTACATGATCTATCTGTACATGGTACCCTAGAAACTTTCCGATTGGAACTGTTAGCATGGCCAGCGTCGTGGCATCATGTAGCGCATTTTGGCATACCGCGGGCAGCAGTAGCTGGGACAGCAGTGCGACAAATGGCACATATTATGCTGCGACTGATTCTGCTGCTGAAAGGATTGTGTTCCCGACATGGTGTTCCCGTGCTGGAAGGATGTTGCACCCGGCATGGAGTTTTGCCTCTGTCTTTGCTGATTCTGCTGCTCTTGTTGCTGCTGTATCAGCTTTTGTTGCTGCTGCAGGATGTGCAGAAGCAGTTGCTGCTGCTGCATCTGGCTGGGAGGAGGTGACTGCTGCTGCTGCTGCTGCTGGTAGGACGGGCAAGGCGACTGCTTCTGCTGCTGGCATGGAAATTGCTGCTGGCATGGAAACTGCTGCTGTTGCTGACAAGAAGGTCGAGAAGATCGCTGTTGCCAAGGATTTTGCTCCTGCTGATCGGGAAACTGAAATGGCGGCTGTGCTGACCCGGGGGGCATCATCATAACGGATCCTGTCGCCTGCAACGGATCCTGCTGCTGCTGCTGCTGCTCTTGATGCATTGTCGAGCCGGAGCATGATATATCCAAGGACTGCTCAGTCATGTAATCCGCTTCATCACCAGCCACATCGTCTCCCGCGACCGAGTCCTTGCCTTGCCAATTTGGATCTTCGTTGTAATTCTGATCCTGGGTGGCATTTTTCAACTGGAGCTGGACCTGTGCTATCTGGGCCTGGGCCTCCTGCATCTGTTGGTGCAGCTGCTGTGCCAGCATTTCGGTCAGGCCACAGCAGGGCTGCTGCTGTTGCTGCTGCTGCTGCTGTTGCTGCTGATTGTACATGCTTTGCGAGGGATTCTGGGGGGGATAGCCTCCGTACATTGGCTGTTGGCGTTGCATAGCAGATGACTGGCTCGTGGCTTGTGGCTGCTGATCCATATAGGACGGTCCACCCTGTTGCTGCAGTGCACTGTTCTTGAACGGCATCTGTCCCTGGGGAGCCGCCTGCTCCGACGACCATAAAGCGTTCTCATCACAACCGCATCCGATGCTGTGGCAGGAAGGAAAGCAAAGCAAATAAATGACCATTTTTGTCCATATCCGTAGGATAGGATATCCATAAGGGGCACCTACCTCAGAAAGGTCTCCTCGGTCACCTCGCAGGTGGTGAGAACGTTTTCTTTGCTAGTTCCAGTGGCAGTGCCAGTGCCAGTGCCAGGGCCACCAGGATTGAATCCGGTTTGCTCGAACCACTGATAAGGCGCAGGCCGATTGCGCGTGGGATATTCCCCACGGAAGCAGGGAAAGATCTTCATGCTCGGCTGGCACATGGCAGTGACTTGAGGCTTTTCACCAGTCTTTTCTTCAGCCCCAGCGGCTGCGGTGGGGTCTACTTCTTCCGCCTGTGAGGTCTCGGCTATATTCTCATTGTCAGCGACGGGAACGGGAACGGGCTTCAACGGCACTTCACCTGGCTCTTCTTCACCTGGCACTTCTTCAGCTGGCTCTACTTCACCTGGCTCTATTTCATCTGGCTCTACTTCAACTGGCCCTTCTTCACCCGGCTGTGGAGCAGACTCCACGTCAGCGGCAAGTCCGTCAGCCTGCTCTGTGTCCTGGTTTTCTGTATCTTCGTCAATCAAAAACGGATTTTCCTGGGCCTTCACCATGAGGACAGGCGACAGGGGATTCCTCTTGTAATGCTGGCTAAGCGTCGAGTCTTTTCGCATGGGACTCTTTCGGGCGGTACTGATGTTGCTCATTGAGATGTAGGGGGCTCTTTCGTTCCTTTCATTCCTGAAAGTCTTCTCCTCACCATCTTTGAATTGGGACTTAATCCTCACCCTTCTGGGAATATCCTTGCCGGACACCTCTCTGACCGGTATCCCTACGGCCATGGGCACGGGCACCCCGAACGCTGTCCTTGACTGAAGGTTCACCGGTTTATGCAACAAAAATTCCGCCGGTCCACTCTGCTCCACCCTGGACCGGTGGCGCATACGGCGCCCACTGCCATTTGTTGTGGGGGACGCGGGCAGGGTCTGCGCCAGGTCGCGAAGCAGCTGCATTCCGATCCGACTGCGTGTTGGGGTCTGGGATGTGTTTGCCCTCGTGACTACGGATTCCGGGTATACGATGGGAGTGGTCCTTCGGGTCCGTCCACGCTCGGGACTCACACTGCTCCGATAAGGACCAGCGCCGCTTGTCATTGCGCCGCTTGTCCTCGCGCCTGTCGTCCTTCCGCTGGCACCATAGCTGATATTTTTATTCGGGGCCATTCAACCAATTCTACAATACTTCCGTTCACACAGACAAATTTAATTTTTCCGAAATTATACGATGAATTTTATGTTACAATAAAGTTGATAAGTTTCGAAGAGGATTTCGATTAGGACTAGGATTAGGTAGATTAAGCAAAAATAGTATACTTAGGAATACAACTCGATAGCGTGGCCGTGTGGGGAATGGGATGGTTAAGGCACAGAAATCCACCACGGGCTCCAATAAATCCAAACAAACAGATCTTAAGAGTTCCAAACATCGTCACCTATACATACATGGGTGCTTGATATTGTGGTGCTAAATATGATTTTATTACACAATACAAATTATCTACCACAAGTTTTTACTTTTCTTTCTATTATTATCATACCCGAAACTCAAAGATTATAGGGATATAGTTAGTTATATACCCTAGCCAGAAGGTAGCGTATTCATGAATTATTTCATGAATTAAGCTAGATAAATAGGGTCCATCTGCGAAAACTCCATAATTTTCATCCATAATTCTCCAATCTTTTTTCTGCAATCTTTTTTCCTCGAACGGATTTCCCGTTTTTGTCGGTTTGTTAACATTTACATCCGGGTATGTACACAAATCGATTTGGAAAGAGCATCTCCAATAAGAGCACAAACTGGAAGTGTATTAACATAAGGTGAGGTGACTCTCCCACGATATTGCATATTTTGATCCTGCACTTGTGCACATACTAATCGAGAGAGAGAGAGGGACAGATCCCAAGATTTGGAATGCCGCACCTTACACTATGGACACGCTTACAAGGCTTCTTTCCGCTTCCTTCTTTTCCTCCTTGCTCCTTCATACAATATGAATTAGTGAAAAAGAGAAAAACCATCGCGCCTTTTTTGCATAGCGCAAGATCATGTGACTAGACGAACATTCTTCCCACGAAAAAAGTTAATTGCTGTATCAAATAATATGCTTTCATACTTGATGCATTTCACTAGCACACACAAATGTATTTTCGTAGATTTTACTTTGCAATATTCCTTTTCCATGCCATTTTGCAGAGGCGGTTCGACCCCGCACTTGATTACTAAATATCTTTGCTCTTAAACTAAAATGTTGGGACATATTTATTATTCATTCACTTCTACACTTCACTGCACAGCTGCGCGACAGGATTTTCGCAGTATTTTCCGCCATTTTTCGCGTTTTTGCGGCCTCCAACGCGGAGTTGACTTGAAAACGCACGCTTGGACGGATAAACAAAATGAATGAGAGCGAGACAGATGCGTACGTGACGTAGTACTCGTTCCAATTCCAAAGCTTCCATGCTCGCTCTCCTTCTGGTTCGATTCCCAATTGCTCTCTCAATTGTCAATTGTCTCTCTCTTTCTAATGCAGAGGGAGATTGAACGTACACCTGTGGTTGGGAGTGAGATGGAGAGGTGAGTGAGAATACAAATAGTTATCCCGCCAATTCCGCGACTCACAACATACCAACTCGTTTATCTACATACACATGTACACATGTATGTGTGTATAAGAAAAACAGACCATTAGACTTAGTTTAAACAATCAAGAACTTTTTAAATCTTGTCATTTTATCTTCGACTAGATATGTTTTTATAGTTCTCTTTGCCTTGGCCATGAGTTTTGCTGCACCGGTAGCGCGGTAATCGTGAAAAGCTAACAGTTGTCGTAGTTTTCTTTTCAAAATGTCCGCATGCGCAGGCGATCGCCCCAAGACTCTGATCTTCTGCCAGTGGTGCAAGGGGCAGTATATAGGGTAAGTACATACCTATATGCTACACATCCACTATATGTAGGAGCTCTTTTTTCATGGCCCGCTATTTTATTTTCCCCAGAGATGTTTCTGAGCCATGCCCCCAATGTTGCGGCAGACCTCCGTCTCCGTGCCAGCAGCCGGTCTACTGTCCGGCGGAGTATTGCAAGTTCTCGGATATGGTTTCTCCAAGCTTTCTGTGCAATGAGGATGAAAAATGTTCAGACGATGTTGGAGCAAAAGGAAAGGCTAAAAAGGCGACTGGTAAAAAGGGGGAAAAACAGAAAACAGGAAAACAGAAGACCAAGGACGGCAGTAAAAAGACTGTTGGGGTAGCCAATGAACCGAAGAGGACGGGTCAGAAGAACACTGGAAACAGAAATGAGGCTGCACAAGAAGGATCCTCGGGGCAAGGAATGAATCCTAGCGCTCAGGTGACATTTAGGGCAGGCAATGACCCAAAGAAGACGGCTCAAAAGAACACTGGCGACAGCAGAAATAGGACTGCACCAGAAGGATCATCTGGGAAGGGCGTGAATCCTAGCGCTAAGGCGATGGCGACTGACAAGCAAGGAAAGTCCGCGTCTCCTGGACGCCAGATTGGTGTTAAAGATCAGCAAGGAAAGTCCGCGCCTCCTGGACGCCAGATTGGTGTTAACGATCAGCAAGGAGGAATGCCTGCTCCAGGGACACAAGCTGCAACACCTGGATATGCGACAGGACCTTACGGAGCTGTAGGGCCTGAAGGATCAGCACCAAATACACGGTACGCAGACCCAGGATCCATGCCACCACCTCCACAAGGTCCAAACGGTGGTGCACAAGCTTGGACCGGTTACGGGCCACAAGGTGTGCCAGGATATGGATATAATCCACAAGGTATGCAGGCTTACGGACAGGGAGGGCCTCAAACATCCAATATCTACGGAAGCTTTGGAGCTCCTGGACCCATACCATCCTCGTATCCACAGCCAGGTTTTCCAAATGGACAAGGATATGGAGGTAGCATTCCTCCAGGCGGCTATCAACCTCAACCTGGGGCAGGTGGATACGGTGCTGTCGCTCCTCCTGGATATGGATATCCAGGAACAGGACAGGCAGCGGGTCTGCCCAGCAGACGTGAGCAACAGTTTAATCCCTGTACGGGGGAACTCGTATGCCCATGCCCATGTCAAGCACGGTCCACTCTTAGTCCGGGAATGTCGCCGCAAAAGATTGCCAGCAATAGGGAAGACCAATGTGATCAGTCCAGTCCAAACATGGAAGACTTTCAGCGGTGAGTTTCCCGTCAGATAAATAGATTTTCAACAAAATAGAGCTCCGGCTCTAGCCACACATAGTACAAAAAAAACAATAGCCCCAGGTCCGAGATCAAAGCATTAATCTGTCCAATGTCATCTGCAGCGTCATCAAATCGCTGCAATTGTCCTATCCGTCGAATGGTTTGCAGAACTGCTGTCTCCTTCTGCCCATCAACGTAGACATGGCCAACCGGACGGATGAGGGCGAGACCGAGAAGGGAAAGAAATCGCCAACCAAATCGAAACGTAAACCATCCAAAAACGGTTCAAATAGCAAGAAGGCTGCCAAAGGATCAGCGTCAGCACAGGGAAGTCTTGGCGCAATTAGAAGTGCGGAAAACTCAGCGCCCATAACGCCTGAGGCATCGACCTCGAATGCCCCCGGTGGGTGCGCGGCTTTTTGCAATGCGGGGCCAACGATGCGCTCCTTCTGCTGCAATACCAACTGCTTGATTAGGTGAGTTATCCTTTAGATCGTTAGTCATTAGGAGCAATCCCATAAATCGAGTCCCCTCCACAGCGCCGACGAGGGCACGCAGACCGCATCAGCAAAGCCCAAAAACAGCACATCGGATGGCCCTCCAGGAGCAGGCGCACCAGGAGGACCTGCAGGAGCAGCCAATGGCTGCATCGTCTGCTCCAATGGCAACTGCAGCCCGTACTGCTGTCCCTACTACTACTGTTACAACCCATACACCGGCTGCTACTACTGGTACCCCAATCCGAACTGGGGCCTTGCCTGCCAGAACTGCTGTCAGCCAGATCCGATGCTGAAGATGCCCGAAAAACCGCAGGGAAAGGAAGGAGATGCAGTGAAAGCATCAGCATCGGGATCAGCACCAGGGCCCAAAGGAAAGAAGAAAAATGATAGGAAAGTGGGCGGTGGGGCAGAGCCAGATAATCTCTACGACGGAAGGATGAACAACCAGTGCTGCGACCCAAGACGCACCATTCCCGAACGCCAAACGTCGCCCAGCAGGCATATGGGGAAGACTACTATCCCAGGCTTATATCCCACGGCGCAGAAGCCCTGTGACTGCTCCCCCTATGGCCACATTGGTATGGCCGGCAGAATTGGAGGCAGAACTCCTTGATCCAAATGTCGGGACTCTCGCTTGCACGAATCGACGACATGTTCTCCTCTATGTCTCCAAATTTAACGTTGAATCCATTTTTCCTTTTTTTTTTTGCCATTTTTAAGAAAATTTAAAAGACAACCTTCTAAACCGGGCGTGCCCAAAAAAACTCGAGTTTTTTTGTAATAAAAATCCCCCGAAATATTCGTAAATGACACAGAATCCCTCAAGATCTAGAATCTAGAGCAATGAGAATTTTAGCACCTCATATTATGCTGTAATTTCTTGTAAGTTCTCATTTATAGGACGCTTTAAAGCGGGGACCGTACGGATTCAAATTTCTATAATACAAATTAATTTCTGATTTTTAGTAATAAATCGGAGCAATTTATAATGGAATTGAATTTTTTAAAATTGAAATATTAATTTTATTTTTAATTTGAGTAATACAAATTAAAAATATGAGCTATAAAACAATTTATTTCCAAACGAAATTTGGTAATAAATGTTTATCCTGCCGTAAAGATTTCAATTTTCATAATAAAACCTATGAAATAAAAACTTATTTCTGATTTTAATCATTAGAAGAAGAAATGGCTACAATTTATAATGTAATTTAGTTTTTAAAAATTGAGAAATTATATTTTTTGTTTCACTTTGTATTAAGAAAAATTAAAAATACATATTTACAAAAAGAAAAAATGTTTAATAAATTTGTATCCTGTTCCGGAATACGTTTTGAAGAAATTGTGTATTTTCGTAGTATTTTGTTTATTAGTTCAAATCTGATCTGTATTTGTTGTACCTTTTATACACTCGTGAATGTTTCCTTTGTGTACATATATGTATAGTATATATATATATAATGTACATACATTTTATATATAGATTTTTTTTTCGAAAGATTTGTGGGCTTCTTTTTTGTTTTGTAGAAAAACTTAAAAAGTTCTTTTTGTCATTAAAAATTAAATAGATTTTTTTAAGGGTTGTGTTTTTGTGGTTTTTAGAAAAAGATACCTAACTAAAAACTATGAACATAGCACATTGTAAATATGTTTTTTGTTGTTGTTGTTTTTTTTTTTTGTGTAGTGCAGCTGCAGCCATAAATATTTATGCTCGTAATTTACTCGTAATCGTACGGGAGGAATATTAGATTGTTAAATACAAAAAAAAAATATATATAGTACACTATATAGCTATGGGGGACAGATGGAGGAATATTCCAGCGCATGATATATGTATGGGGGTTCGGGCTTTGCGGTTTGGGGTCGGGCTTTAACTCAGTTTTGGCTTGCAATTTGCCCCACTACGCTATGTTACGGTTACGTTACGTTTACGTTACGTTTACTGTTTGCTTGGTTTAGCTTTCGTGTGTTGTACATATATATGCCATGTACCCGTGTATTCTGTATATATATATATATATGTTTGCATGTGTATCATACGTTATATCAATAAATGGTATGGTTACGCTTATAACTAGCTGGACTCTGTTCCTGCCCTTATTCATGTTTGCTTCCTGCACTCATTTGTAAGCTTTAACAATTATGGGGTTTCAAAAATTATACAGAAAAAAACAAAAACTACATATGCTTTGCTGAGAAAATATTTACATTCGACAACTGCTGAGGGGGGGAAGTAACCAATAATTCCAAAAGACGATAGTCTGGGTGTGTGTGTGTGGGTATGTTTAAATTATTTGTGGTTCAGGTGTGGTATAGTAGTTTTTGTTTTGAATCACATGTTGCACTGCCAACTCAATAGAATGGAGGAGCCGGGAGGGCCGGGTTGGTTGAATAACTTAAGGAAATGTTGATAAAGATTGCCGATGCCTGTCCTGTGTGGGTGTGGGTCCTGTGCGCCGTCTAAGCATTCTCATCGGTCACATAGATGTAGCCATGCTGTTGCAATATGCTCAAACGCTTCTCAACGGCATCGCGATCTGTGAGAGATAATTGAGCAAAGATTAGTCGTCACGTTACAGTTTGGATCGAAGCCATTATCTCTTCTCGTACATTTGTTCAATAGCATCTTGTCCTGTGGATGATTGCACTTCTGCACCAGCGAATGCAACAGAATGTGTGCAGTATTATAGCGCTCGAAGCAGTTCTTGGTGTTCTTCAGTAGCTCATCCAAAGCGGCTGCCTGGCACTGAAAAATATATGTCATACAATGTATATGTTGGGCCGTAGATGTCTGTGTGTTTCCTTACCATATCCAGAGCATATTCGTATAGTATCTTGTCGGCTGTTATGTTAAATGCATTCGCCTTCTGCAGTAGGCCGCTGCCATTGAGGCGCTTCGACTCGAACAGTATGCTCCGATACTTGGCGTTCATGGTGAGCAGAGCTGAGGGATGCACCAGCGGAAATTAAAGAGCCTTTCGCTACAGACTTTAGTTTGTAGAGCCACTCACCATTCTTCACATTCGACGATGGCTTTAGCTGGCCATTACGCAGCTGCTGCGAGGCCAGAGTCAGGCCAGAGGAAAGCAACTGCAGGGCACGGACGAGCAACACCAGCCGCTCGGCCCGCTTGCAGTGCTCCGGTGCATGGGGCGGTATCTGCTGGGGATCTCCTGCGTTGGCTGCCGTCTGGCTACCGGCCACCATCAGGGTGGAGAGGGGTGCGCAACGCGAGTCCGCCACCTCCTGGATGCAGTCGGTGAGGGCCAGCACAAAGTTCAGCTTGGACAGCGTCTCGTTGTGCTCGCGATCCATCAGCGTCTCCTCCGACAGCTCTGGAGCCTGGAATGCATGTGGTTCACCTCCGCCAACGCCAACGCCGGCGCCCGTGTCCAGGAGACTGTGCAGTCCCCCGGTGGCCCCCAGCTCGGGCAGGGTGAAGGCTCGCGGTCCGAGCATATGGTGCTGGTTGTTGTTCTCCGATCCACTGCCCGCGGATCCAATCGATCCCAGCGAACCGGGTGCCACCAGCATCGTGGGACTGCCCAGGGTCGGCAGCTTGGTGAGCGCGGCGGACGGAAGAACCGGTGAGCTATTGCCGCTCCTGCGCAGCGGCGACTGCGAGTGCCCGGGCGACACTTGCCAGGTGCTCGGCGCATGCGGCGGTGGCGTCTCCGACAGCGATCCCCCCGAAGCGGACCTTATCCGGGTGGTGGTGCCTCCCGGTGGTGTTCCAATCGCAAACTGCACTGCCGGCGGCGAGATCGAGTTGATGTCACTGCTCACGCTGCTCTTGCGCTGATCCGGCCGCGGCTGCTTCACACTGATCGGCTGAGAGCGTGGCAGCTGCTTGCCAGCGGCCGCCAGTGTGGCCACTGTCAGTGGCATGTTGCCCCCCTGTCTGGCCGGAGAGCCGGCCAGTACGGCTCCTCCAGCTGGATTGGCGGCCGTTTGGCGGCGTGCTGGAGCCGGCACTGGCTTCGGTTCGGAGATGGGCAGACTGCTGGGACGTGGCGGACTGGATTGATTTTGTTGTGGCTGCTGCTGCTGCTGCTGACGCTGGCCTCCAGCTCCAGCGGGCAGTGCCTGCGCCTGGCCCTGGCGCTGATCCTCGGGCAGATTCTTGGGCACCAGGACAAAGTCATCGGAATCCTCGTGAGAGCTGCACGATCCACTGTTGTTCTCGCTATCGCAGAGCACTCCCACATTGGTGATGGTGGCACAAATGGCTGGATTGGCCACCACGGAAACTAGATTGGCCACAAAGCAGAAGTATTTAGAGGATGATCTTTGTGTGGAGAACACTCTTGTTACCCGTATTCTCTTCGTCTTGGGCCGCTTCCTGCTCCTCGCGCTCCTTCTGCTGCTGCTCGGCCAGCTTGACCAGCTGCAGTTCCTGTTCCAGTTGCTGCTGCAACGGACTCTTGGCCTTCACCGGCGGTGTGCCGCCCAGCGGTGGCATATCGACTGTTGAATGAACACACAATTTGAGGATCTTCTTTGGGGAAACAACGCTGATCTCGATCGTCTCACCTGGCGACACGGCAGCCTTCTTGCCCTGCAGGAAGCGATGCACAAAGAAGCTCTCGTAGGAAATACGATCCTTGGCATTACGGCGCAACAGGCAAAGCAGCAGATCCCTCAAATCGGGCGACACTCCATGGGGAATCCTTCGGGAATGAATATCCATATTGGCAGATATAATGGATACGAATGCTCTTGGGTCACTTACTTGGGTGCCAGATTGGCATTCTGCTCGTAGTAGAACTTCAGTTCGTTGGGCGTTTGTGCATAGAAGGGCGCCTTTCCAGTCAGACACTGATAGACGATCGTGCCCAGCGACCAGAGATCCGCTTTGGCGTCATACTGCAGCGACATGATCACCTCGGGAGCCTATAGATATTCGATTTTTGTGTTTATTCATTTGCGGGAGTATAGCAGTAGCAAGTCCTTACCATATACATGGGCGAGCCGCAGAGGGTGGCTGCCATGACGCCCTCGTTCAGAAAACGCGCAAAACCAAAATCCGCTGCAGGAACGAGAACAAGAATGAATGCAAGTCCTGTAAGTCCTGCAAGTCCTGTCTATCATCAGATACTCACCAATTTTCAGGGTTATCTTCGATGGTGATGGCAATGTCTTGCCATAATTGTGCGATAGCAGAATGTTTTGTGGCTTGAGATCACGATGCACAATTCCTTTGGTATAAAGCGCTTTCATAGCACCAGCTAAAGAATACCAAAAGAAAATTAAGTACAACAAAATATTCATGAATAGGTATTATATATCCTTACCTAGTTGTATGAGAAACAATCGAACGGTATCCTCGCTCAGGGTCCCCTTGACACTCAGGTAATCCGCCAAGTCGCCGCCATTGCAGTACTGCAAAAAGGTACAAACAGACAAACATTATTATTATTATCAGTATAAAAGCAAAAAGTCAAAAGTTTCAGAGCGCACATGCATAAATCTTTCTGCAACCCTCAAGAGGGGTCTCGGTGCCCAAAGGAAGACCCAACAGAAGCAAAGCAATGAGCGTACTATGCAAATGAATTAGGTTCAATCAGTGCAAAATGCCAAGACCCCCAGAGACCCCATTCAAAGAGCCGCGCGCGAGCACGACTCTTCGCTGCGACTTTTGTCCGACAATTATATAAAGAATGTGGGCAAGGTCAATGCGAATGTGATTTATGACAATCAAGAATCCCAGCTGAGGAAAGAAACTAGAATTAGGGAATTATGTACAGCTGCTGGTTTCCGCTTTGAAGAATTCCGGTTCCTGTTCACGCACAAAACCAGACGACCTTTTCATGTTTATGAAATTTCTTCTACTTCGAAAATTCTATAGCCATTGACTGGTTGAATGATAAAATATTACATTTCTTAGTAATCTCAAGAATTTTAGGCATATCGTTTGCTGTACACACGTACAAACACACACACACACACACATACATGTACACTTATTGACGCGACGCACGACGAATACCCTACCTACCCTAAAATTATTCTAATGTGAAGTCATGTATTAAATACTTTATGTATTTTTACATATGAATGTACTTTTGCTCAATATATTATATTACGGTCAAACTTCTCTATAACGAAATTCCCTATAACGAAGTTTTCTATATAACGAATTTATTTCCCGGGCAGTCCCGAACCATGTGTGCTTCCCACACAAAAATACTAATTATTTAAGGTTAAATAAACTTAAAAACAATTTAATTTTATATTTCTTTATAACGAATTGTTTTTTGTCCCCTTGCAATTCGTTATAGAGAAGTTCGACTGTGCATATGAAAATTATCATATAAAGCTTTTAAGATTTTTTTTATTCTGTAAGAAAACGACTTTAAAAAGTGTAAATTTCTAATGAATTATAAGATAATAAGCGGCGTCACAAAATTACAAGGGAACCTGAAGCCAATAAATATTTGAAAATTGATATGAGTCGGAAATCTGTATATCTAAAATATACATAACGCTAATTTGCTATTTATTTTGTTGTTTTCCGAAACTGTGTGCAAAACTTTCACAACAAAAAATCAAATTTATCATTTTACCACAAACACAGCTATTTTTCTTCT
Source organism: Drosophila helvetica (assembly GCA_963969585.1). Lineage (NCBI taxonomy): Eukaryota > Metazoa > Arthropoda > Insecta > Diptera > Drosophilidae > Drosophila > Drosophila helvetica. Next base: position 60,650,772 of record OZ018401.1, read on the forward strand.
CAAAAGTTGACAAATAGTAGAATGCCATCGAATAATTCGATTTCAGCCCCTCACTCAACTTATTCAATTCGTGGCAAGTCGTTTGAATGTCGGTTATATGAGCTATACGTCATCACTCTCACCCATCCGTACTCTATCGGCATACATATGTAGCATTCGAATTCATTCAATTCATTTTGCGCATGGATAATTCGAATGCCGGTTTATAGGCATACATATATGTATGTACGATAGGATATCCTGTAAAATGGAAATAATATATCAGAAGAGCATTGCCCAGCATGTCAAGCAACCCAACCGCACCCCACCCCTCTTCCAAATGCCTGCCAAGAGAGAACCACTCTCAAACGAAAGCACACACACACTCTGTTATTTCGGGCGGTCTCAGAAGGCAGCTGGCTGCCAAAAAGTATTGGCGATTCTCTGACCTTGGGCACACTCTTACACTCCCTCTCTCACTCTGACTCTCACACATATTGCCCTGCTTTACAAGCAGTGCATCAGTAACAACAACAACAACAAAAAGACTACTTGCGGGCAGCAGAAAATGAGAAAACATATGTACTATGTATAATGGACATGTGGACCACTTACTTTCGCACAACTTAATGAGCAAACAAAGCGAGGCAATATTAGGCAATTAAAACCACAAAATTGAAATGACAAAAGATTTCACTTGCTTTTGTGAAAACCGCTTAACGCATTATACTATAGAGAAGCAGAGGAGGGTGAGGAACATTAAAAAGCCAAATGACTGTTTTCCATTAAACAAGCTCAAAAAAAGTCATTG